>CM062820.1:1252541147-1253141147 GCA_031772625.1 Pinus tabuliformis | reverse complement strand
ATGGAAGTTTAAAATTTGAATCTCTTCAATCTCAAGACTAGCATGCTGATAACTATCTAGAGTATACACACCACATGAAATAGGAAAAGTAGGCCACATTCCCTTTTTAGCATGATTTAGGTCCTTTGAAATACCATGTCCCACAGTCTGATAAGCTATTTCACGGGTCATAAGTTTATCATGGATGTAAAGGGGAAAAACATGGGGCTTTGCAAGACTACCAAAGATCTAGACATAAGTGAATGATTCTTATCCAAACCAATTACCAATTGATGAAAAATAATTGTTAGCTTCAGGTGAAAACCTGGGGGATTTCTGATCAAAAACCCTTTGGTAGATGGGCAACATTACTCCATGGAAATTTTTATAGAAATGAGGGTGAAATTTTGATTCCCATAGTATGTCATGATAAATATGGATAGGTGTAGGGTATTCTATAGTCCATTTCTGTTAGGTCCCTATAATACTAGTGATTACCCCATTACTATTGTAGTTGTATCCCTTATTAATATTGTTGTGCCCCTATTGCCCCCATATTGTTATTACTGTGCCCCATAGAATCCCTCTATTGTTATTTTTGTGGCTTTATATTATTATTGTTAGGTTGGCTGGGTTATATTGTGACTCCTTAGACTCCTATATATAGAAAGGAGGTTTTGTCATTTGAATCATCCAAGAATTGTTCATTTGTGTAATTTAAAGAAGGTTTCTCCCTCGAAGAGGCTGAATTCTAAGGCATTGATCTCTCTTTTCTATCTTTTTGTGAGTTGGTTTCATAACATTTGGTATCAGAGCTTTGGATTCTAGGGTTTCGCTGCTCCAAATAGGTCATCGTGGCATTTTCGCTATAATTTTTTTCTGCGATGTTTCAGAAGCTAAAAAAAAAGCCCATTTGAGATGAAATTGCACTGAACCTGGGGTTCGAATTTAAGAGCTTTTAGAACTATATTTGCAGAGATATGACCTGAGGAAGTTGGTCTTTTTGCAGACTCCTGAATTACATTCCAAATAGGTGACCTGTGGAAAATCATCATAACTTTCTCTCTGAGCATCAGATTGAAATTTCGTAAGAAGGTACAGAAAGAGGATGGACTGTAGTTTCTTGTATATATTTTTTAGAGCCAAAGGTCGAAACAGTGACTCGTGGCATGTCGTACAAGTTCGCTCTACTGAACTAGTCTATAATCAGGTCACTGTGGGAGATTTGGCATAACCCTTCCCAGGAGAATCCAGTTTGGATCAGACTGGTGGCATTAGAAAGAGGACATAGAGGGCTACCACAGGTCGTAATTTCAGAACTAAATGATCTGAAATTACAAAGATACATCAAATTCAATATCAAGCTCCTACAAAGTGAAAAAAGGTGTGTAGCATTTTTTTAAATTTTTGCATGAGATTGGTTTGAAAAATTAGTTTGAAGGAATTCAAAGGGCATAGTAAAGAATTATTATCAATAATTGATGCCTCAAGGAAAGAAAATGCAAACACCTAGTAAGAAGCCTGAAAGCTCTAGCATGACTCATGAAGAAGAGAAATAAATGCAACATGATATATCAAAATTACGAGACCAAGTGCAACAAGTGTCACTTGCACAAAAATGAACATAATCTAATATGGATGGTTTAAAGAAAGATGTAGAAGCTAAGATGGATGGTTTAAAGAAAGGCGTAGAAGCTAAGATGGATGGTTTAAAGAAAGGCGTAGAAGCTAAGATGGATTGTTTAAAGAAAGGCGTAGAAGCTAAGATGAATGACGTGGAAGCTAAGATGGACGATGTGAAGATAGATTTGAAGACAGACATGGAAGATTTGAAGACAAGCATGGAATATTTGAAGACAAATTTAACAAAGTTTCTACAAGAAATGCTTACTAATAGTGAAAGGGTAGTAAAGAAAACTCATGATGAGAAAAAAATAAATGTTAATCATGATTTCGTAGACTCTAATGTTGGATCGAAGACCCACCATATTCCAAAAATTGATATGAGGAAGTTTGATGGCAAGGATCCCGCAACATGGATATTACAGATGGAGCAATTTTTCAATCTCAATAATGTGCAAAACACACAAAAGGTACGTATTGCAACTTTATATTTGGAATCAAATCAGTTTGTATGGTATTAATGGCTTTGCTCTCGTAAAAAAATTATCACTTGGGCAATTTTTACGGAATAATTGATAGCACATTATGAGGATACAAAAAGCAACACTTTTTTTGGGCAATTGACAAGTCTCAAACAAAAGGGTTCAATAATGGAGCACATTGAAGAGTTCTAAAAATTGAACATAAGGGTAAAAAATATTCCAGAGGAGCATAGGATTGATGTGTTCATAGGGACTTTAAAGGATAATATCCAACATGATGTTCACCTTTGGGAACCTGATTCATTAGAGAAGGCATTCAGGTTAGCAAGAAAAATAGAAAGCAAAATTATGGCAACCAGGAAGCATACCACTCACAACTATAAAGATGGAAGTGTTGTTGCCCCTAGTCTTCCACAACCTATAAGGTTGACACCACAACAATTGGAAGAAAAAAGAGTAAAAGGGCTTTGTTATAGTTGTGATAGCAAAAACACTAAAGGTCATAAGTGTTCTGAGAAGAAATTATTCTACACAGATTGTGAAGATGAAGAAGAAAAGGAGAAAGAAAGGTCAAAATAAGAGGATATACTCTAGGAACAAAGCATAGATAAAGAAGAAATGAATCTGAACATATCTTGTAATGCATTGGCTGGAATTACCACTCCTCAAACCATCAAGATAGAAGGACAAATCAAGAAGAAAAAGGTAATAGTGTTGATTGATTCAGGAAGTACCCACAATTTTATTCATTGTAATATAGCAAAAGAATTGAATTACTTCCTATATCCAGCACCAGAGTGTCAAGTGATTATTGCAAATGGAGGAACGATAAATTGCTCTGGAAAGTGCCATAATATCAAGATATCCATGGGAGAATATGTATTGACTAGCCCAATGCTTTCCATTCAAATGGGAGGTGCCAATGTTGTATTAGGAGTACAATGGCTACAATCCTTGGGTACAATAGCTTTTAATTTTCAAGAATTTTTTATGAAATTTTTTGTGGAAGGAAAGGAAGTTGAATTAAGGGGTATTACAGGGAAACCGGGAAAGATAATCAGCTCTAATAGTATGACAAAGCTTCTAAAAAAACAACAAAGAGGTGTAATTGCACAATTATGTTCGCTAGATGTTTCCACATCGGAATCATCTATTTCTCTAGATATCCAAAAAGTCTTGGACAATCATTCCAAGGTATTTGAGACTCCCAAAGGTATCCCACCTATTCGTGATCATGATCATGCTATTCATCTGATTGCAGGAAGTGTTCCTCCAAACATTAGGCCGTACAGATATCCCTATGCCCAAAAGAGTGAAATTGAACGTATGGTTGTAGAAATGCTAGAGGCTGGTATAATTCAACCTAGTAAAATTTCTTTCTTTGCTCTAGTAGTATTGGTAGACAAGAAGGATGGATCATGGCACATGTATCCAGATTATAGGGAGCTCAACAAGCTCACTATTAAAGATAAGTTTCCCGTTCCTGTCATTGATGAATTACTGGATGAATTTCATGGATCAATTTACTTCACCAAGTTGGATCTTCGTTTAGGATATCATCAAATAAGAATGAAGACTGAAGACATTCCGAAAACAACATTTAGAACTCATGAGGGTCATTATGAATTTTTGGTCATGCCTTTTGGCCTTATCAATGCACCTTCTACATTTCAATGTTTGATGAATTCCATTTTCAAACCCTTCCTTAGAAAATTTGTGTTAGTATTTTTTGATGATATGCTAATCTATAGCAAGTCTTGGAAGGATCATGTTGAACATTTTGACAGGGTGATACAACTATTGGAGGAGAAACAATTATATGCAAAAAGATCCAAATGTTTCTTTGGAGTACAAGAGGTGGCATATCTAGGTCATATTGTATATCATGAAGGAGTTAAGGTAGACCCTAGAAAAATTAAAGCCATTAAGGAATGGAAAATCCCCACATCCATAAAGCATCTGCGAGGATTTCTTGGGTTGACAGGGTATTATCGCAAGTTTGTTAAGAATTATGGGAGAATAGCACCAGCTCTAACAACATTATTGAAGAAAGATGCATTTTCATGGAATCCAGAAGCAACAAAGGCCTTCAAACATCTTAAAGAGACAATGTGCCAAGCACCGGTCGTAGTTACACCAGACTTCACAAAAACCTTTATTGTGGAATGTGATGCTTCAAGAAATGGAATTGGTGCTGTTTTAATGCAAGATGAAAGACTCATTGCTTTTAAAAGTCGTCCAATCAAGGGAAAGTTTTTACACAAAGCTATTTATCAGAAGGAAATGTTTGCAATACTACATGCACTTAAGAAATGGCGACCCTACCTAATGGGAAGACACTTCAAGGTAAAAGTGGATCATGACAGCCTTAAATACTTTTTAGAAGAAAGATTATCCTCTGAAGAGCAACAAAAGTGGGTCACAAAGATGTTGGGTTATGACTTTGAAATCATCTACAAAAAAGGGAAGCAAAATGGTGGCAGATGCACTCTCAAGAAAGGATGAGGATGTGGAAGCATTGTTGTGTGCCATTTCTATTATCCAACCAGATTGGATAAAAAAAGCAAGGGAGGAATGGAAGAATGATGAAGAAGTGTGGGCACTTATTCGAAAGTTACAACAAGATTCTAGTACATCTGATACATTTATCTGACAAAATAATTCATTATGGTACAAATATTGCTTATACCTTTGTAAGAATTCCCAACTCAAACAAAATATTCTTATGGAATTGCACACTTCTCCCTTAGGAGGGCACTCAAGATTTTTAAAAACTTACCACAAGGTTAAGAAGGAATTTTTTTGGGATGGCCTTAAATCGGATATTCAAAAGTTTGTGGCGGAATGTTTGGTTTGCCAACAAATAAAGTGGAAACAATTAAGACCCCGGGTCTATTACAACCTTTATCCATTCCAAGCCAACATTGGGAGGAAGTTCCAATGGATTTTATCACAGGTTTGTCCAAGTCTGAGGGAAAGAGTTTCATCATGGTGGTAATTGACAGACTTACCAAGTATGCACACTTTTGTGCATTATCACATCCATTTAAAGCCAGTACAGTTTCTACTGCATTTATGGAAACAATTCAAAAGCTACATGGAAATCCAAAGATTATTGTAAGTGACAGAGATCCCATTTTCACTGGAAATTTTTGGACATAATTATTTTCTTGTCTTGGTACTCAGGTAGCTCATAGCTCATCTTATCATCCTCAATCTGATGGGCAAACTGAGATAGTAAACAAATGTTTGGAAGGATATCTTCGTTGCTTTGTATATGATAAACGGACACAATGGGTCAAATGGTCGCCTTTGGCTGAATGGTGGTATAACACTTCCTTTCCATACAACAACAAAAATGACCCCATTTATGGCACTTTATGGATATCAGCCACCATCCATCACATCATATTTAAGAGAAAATTCTAAGGTTCAAGCAGTGGAACATCACATCGAACATCAACAACAAGTCCTCCAACTCTTAAAGGATAACCTCGTGTTGGCACAGAATAGAATGAAACAACAGGCAGATCAACATCACAGTGAAAGAAGTTTTGATGTAGGTGATTGGGTATTCCTACGGCTACAACCATATAAACAAATGTCCCTCAAGCAAGCTAAGAAGGATAATAAATTATCACCAAGTATTATGGTTTGTATAAGGTGTTGCAAAAGATTGGTACAATGGCATACAAATTGGAGCTTCTTGCAACTTCTCGAGTGCACCCAGTTTTCCATGTTTCATGTTTAAAGAAGGTTATAGGTGACAAGCTCCTATTTGAAACAATATTGCCAGAACTTGATGAGGAAGGAAAAATTATATTGGAACCGGAAGCAGTCACAGAAACGAGAACTCGACAGCTACAAAATCGATCAATTTCGGAGTATATTATCAAGTGGAAGAACTTATCTACTAAAGATTCCACATGGGAGGATGAGAATTTTATACAGAAGCATCCACAACTACTCCAGCATTGAGGACAACACTTTTTTGAAGGAGAGGGGCATGTTAGGTCCCTATAATACTAGTGATTACCCCATTACTATTGTAGTTGTATCCCTTATTAATATTGTTGTGCCCCTATTGTCCCCATATTGTTATTATTGTGCCCCATAGAATCCCTCTATTGTTATTTTTGTGGCTTTATATTATTATTTTTACGTCGGCTGGGTTATATTGTGACTCCTTAGACTCCTATATATAGAAAGGAGGTTTTGTCATTTGAATCACCCAAGAATTGTTCATTTGTGTAATGTAAAGGAGGTTGCCCCCTCGAAGAGGCTGAATTCTAAGGTATTGATCTCTCTTTTCTATATTTTTGTGAGCTGGTTTCATAACAATTTCCATCCCATAGAAGTAAAATTAGAGGTGAAACCGATGACGTCCATTATATAGGCCTCATATAAAAAGAGGGCACTACATTCTCAGAAAAATTACGTTTTCTCCTATAATTCATGATTTGAGTGGTTATATTGTCAGAAAATATGTTTCCCTAGTCCATAATATATCCATGAGAGGCAGCATCAATGAGTGGTACCCATTTGTCGGAGAATTTTTGTGTATTAGGGTAACCATAAATCCTACACACCATAACGAATATTTGACAGTATGGACCAACAAGGGAGGAAATATAATACATACCCTTAACTTGTTGTTTATGTTTATTAGGATCTCTTGTCCAATTTCTTATGACCTCTGATTGATGCTCAATTTCCTTCATGAAATTGTGTATAAAAAGCTTGTCATATTTTTGCTGAGGTTGTGGCAAATGATACATTTTTCTCAAATCACTGCTAGTAAATGACCCAATGACTGTCTGCTTCTGAGTCATGAAATTCCTATCTGCAATATTCATATGATCAATAACCCATTTAACCATATCTGTATAAGGCAGGATGTTGGGTCGTGCTGCAATCCTATGTAGGAATGAATTGGCGATGTCACTGTAGGTAGTTTCAGAGACTAGGGTAGAATCATCAGCCGTATAAGTTGTTTTCTTTGTTACCTTGGGTCCTTCATCTTCAAAAAGCTTATAAATAGATTCCCAAGAAGAGCTTCCAACATTGGAGTACAGGTCATATCCGAGAATAATGCAGGCATTTCGGAAGCTTTAGGTGGAAGAGCGACCGGTTGTTGTTGAACAATGAGTTTCTTCCTGGTTTTAGCCGCCCTAGACATCTATAATGAATTTTTCTTGTTGGGATTGGCCTGTAATGGAGAACACAAGAATAAGAAGAAATTCCTTAACCAGAGAATTCTTTTAGAGAAAATAACTACTTTCCATGATGATTTATGTCTTTATGAGCAAATCCTGGAGACATCAAGTTGCAATGATTTGTTCCCTTTGATTTTGTTTCATTTATTTTCTTTTTTGTTTGGTTATTCTCTAATTTATCAATATTATGAACTTTGATATGCATATTAGTTTACTTAGTTTAAAATTAAAATAATAGGATAATAAAACTTACCTTATTATTTATTAATTAGTTGATTTTCTTAATTTAGGTTATAAAGAATTGTACTCTTTTCTTAGTTTTTATTAAACTTGATATTTAAATAAATAATTTGTTTAAATAGGGTATATTAGTAAATAAATATTAGCATTTAGGTTTATCCCTGATTTATCCCATAATATGGGGTTTCTTAATCTTCAAATGAATATAAATAAATTCAATATTATTTAATTAATCGTATAATACTTTATAGTATATTATTATTTAATAATAATAAAAAAAGATATTTCATATTTAATTACATTTAATTAAATAGATTTGGTAAACAATTAACTAATTAAATTACTAACTAAATATTTAATCATCAAACATTTATTTTTATTCTCTATTTATTCTTTGAGAGTTCCTATGATAATATTAATCATTTTATATTATTTAAAAAAAATTGAGGAGAATAAATTAGTTATTAGGTTTAAAGTTCTTAGGTAATTTTTTTTTTTTTTTAATTGTACAGGTAGATTCTAAAAGAAAATAAACCATTCTAACAAACTAATTAATTACTTATTTAAATATTAGATTAATATATTTTTCCCTATTTCTTGGTCTAGTCAATTTCCCTGTTCATTATAACCGTTTCTTTGGTCAAAAGTAACAATTTTTCTAGCCATTGTATGATTGGTCTCTCTATTTAAGTTAGTGCCATGATCTGGTTCTTCATCGTGTCATGACGATGAACCACACTTGCTGGTTTGAAACGAGTCGACCAATAAATTTTGATGTGATTATCGCCGAAAATTCGTCTTAATAAGCTTGATATGGATCATAGAAGCTTGAATTCTATAAATCATTAAATTGTTTAAAACTTAGAAAAAACATAAATGTGTTCATTTTGGCAATTAAATGATAAGCGTGCATTCACATGGGCTTTGCACATGTTAGCATATCAGAGGATTTTTATCAGGGAAATCTTAAGAACACACCTTTAAAACTTGCAATATCCCTACCTTCCGATAGACATTATTTAAAGATATGCTGGTTATAAGTTGTGAGAGGAAAGAGGCATTAGGGGTTTTGTATCAGGGATGCAATATCAAAGATTTTCTAAGAGTGCCTCTCGATATAAAAGTTCTGATATATAGAAAGGAGGGGAATATCAGAGGATAAGGGATATCAAAATATCGAAGTATTGGGATATTAGGACATCAGAGGATCAGAAGATAAGGGATATCAGAGGTATTAGATATCAGAGTATCGACACATCGGAGGATCGAAGGTTTTAAAGTGGCGCTTGTTTTTAAAGTTCTGATATATGGAAACTCTAATATACCACGTGGTAGTCTTGTGGGTCCAAGCTTTTATTTATTATATCATAAAGTCGTGCTTATATTACTTTGGGCTTAAAGTATCAAAAAGTTTTAATTGGGGAAAAGTTTTATCGCAACTTTACTATAAGTAATGTTGTGATATTTAAATGTTCCGATAGAACATTTTCGATAATACATTTTAAACAAAAGCCTATTGGGTTTAATATTTATGAGGCCAATCTCCGATATGAAAGCTCCGATTAGGGAGATATTCTTATTCAAAGGTGTTTTGGGGACAAAAACTAAAAATTGCCTTATTTTAGTAGAACCAAATAACTTTATGAAAATTTAAAAAGGTCCCAATTATCTATTAGTTCAACTATAATAAAAATTAATGGGGAGTTGTTTAGTACTACAATAGTAAGGTAGCTCACTTCATCACAGTAAAGTCTACAAATTCAGCTAGTGAGGTAGCTCAGATCTTCATCAGAGAGATAGTGAGATTGCATGGTATTCCCAAGAATATCATATTAGACAGAGATGACAAGTTCACTTCTAGGTTTTGGAAATATTTGTTTGTAGGTTTGAAGACAGAGTTGGATTTCAGTACAATTTATCATCCACAGATATCTGGACAGACAAAAAGGGTTAACATGATTCTTGAGGACATGTTGAGGATGTATTTCATCCATCAACAATGGAGGTGGGAGGAGTATCTTCCACTGGTAGAGTTTGCATATAATAATGGGTATCTGGAGTCCTTGAAGATGAGTTTGCATGCAGTTATTTATGGGCTGAGTTGTAAGACTCCCATTAACTGGTGTGATACAATGAATAGGGTATTGATTGGACCAGATATGTTGACAGAGATGGAACAAGAAATGTAGGTTATTAAGAGGAATTTGAAGGCATCACTAGATAGGCAAAAGATTTATGTAGATCACCATACAGTCTTTAAGGAGTTTCAGGTTGGGGAGCACATGTCTTGGGCATCAAGCCTATAATGCCTCTACCTCGCATTTACTTGCTTTTACAAGCCCTCTAGGTAAATTCGAAACAAAATGTTACTATTATATAAATCAACCTCCTAGATGATCTCAAGGAAATGGAATTGACACAACAATACCTTACTGAATTTCCTTAGGTGCCATACGACCCCCAAGGGCTGACCGACCCTTCCGAGACCTCCGTCCCTGAGACAACTTACCTTTTTCTGAGATCCTCTAGTCTCTCCCATGAGTCTGCGTAAGTGCGATTGCAACATTTTTCTACTAGTGCTATGCTAGCGATTGTGAGTTTTAAGGCTATTTTCTAGGGATAGGACCCAGTCACTGCCCATAACTCCATGAAACTTCTAGAACTCATAAAACACATGAAGATAATGCTTTTGATAACAAACTTGATTAAGGACTTGACATAATTCGGTTTAATAATAACTGTCAATTTTGTGAAACACTTGGTAAATATGCAACCTACAAGTCATGAATGCAAGTCCGTACATAAGGAGATGAATACTTGTTTGAGGTTTAATAAGAAGGATCACTGCCTTCTCACATTAACCATTATAAGAAGAATTAGGTCTTGCATTCATTATTCATTTAGTTACAAGTAAAAACATGGAATTATCCATGACTAAGAGATGTCAAATAACAATGCTTATACCAACATATAATGAAATAAATAACAATGAGAGAACAACCATTAAATCCACATAATAAAAATAAAATTTACTCATCAAAAGCAAGAGAAAATTCTCTTATTAAACATAGGCAAAAGCCAACCAGGTTCGGGACTTACATGTACCACCCAACCATACATTGGCTAAACCAAATATTTCTTTAAGCCAATCACCCCCATGCCATATTCTGTAGAAAATCCTATAGATTCACAAGCTCATGCAATGTACTAAAGCAAGAGACACAAATCTACTTCTACTCTTTATAGCAGAAGCCCACAAAGATTGAGCAAAATAATAATCAACAAGAGGAATACAAATCAATGGCACATAACACAATACATATCTAGGGAAATTTGTATTGCATTAATCAGAAATCCAAGATGATAATACAATGCTTGTTCTCACAAGAACAATACCAGCACTCAGTAAAATCGATCTTCCAACCCTCAAGCAAGCTCAATCCAAATCCAAGCCTCTTCTCTTCTCTCTAAGCCTCCTATTTCCTTCTGCCCTTGGTCAAAGAATTTGGATGAATACAATATGCTCTGCTCAACCTTGAGCTTAACCTACATAAATATTTCCTATCCTCCACTTGATGGCTTCATTTGGCCAATACTTAGACAAATTTCCAAGCCTCCAAGCTTCTAATTCTTTGCACAACTCCTAAGAGAATTAGCCTATATTTAAAGGGAAATTCCTCAGTTCCTGAATGCATGCACTATCAGTGCAACTCAGAAAAATATAAAACAAATAGTACAATGTCCCTGTACTCTAGTCTCAACTAGGTCTTTCTCATAATCAACATGCTTGAGTTTCTGATGCGGGAATCTTCAGTTAACTGGAGTAGCACTAGTTAATGCATTAGTGCATCAACTGACTGTTAACTCACTATTAGTTCCTAAAACAGTGTGGAACTAATTTAAATATACTTAACTCAGTAAACTTAGTTAACTAATTACAACTCCCAATTAACTCATCCTGGACCTCTATAATATATGGAGAACATCTACATCACTTCAGAAAGACTTCCAACTCGAAATTCCTTAGTTAACTAAGTCAAATCACTCTAGTTAACTATTACAAGTTGTTATGAGAATAAAATTCGATTTTAATTCTTAGTATAATTCGAGTACAAATTAAAATGGAATTTTTGGATTCTATTTTTATCATTTCTTGTTGCTATTTTCAACACCCCCTCTCAACAAGAAAGGGATTCAACTTGATCCTGATCCTGAACCTTTGGAATGTTTTTCATGCAACACTTCTCTCGAGTTTTGTTGCTCCATGAAATCTAGAAACAAAAAAGCATCCAACCTGAATCAAAATGATGCCTCTGTCATCAAAGTCTCTAACTACTATTGCCTTTGCCGACTGAAAACGCTGTGCTTCTATTGACTTTGCCTTTCTGCACTTGTTTTCAACCCTCTCTACTCTCTTCAGTATCTGACTACTCTAGCCTCTATCACTTTGATCTCTAACTGCATCAATCCCATTCATTCCTCCCTCTACTATGTACTCTGTGCTCCTGTAGCAAGGTACGATCCATGAGGTAAAACCACTCAGTGGACCCTGCCTAATTTGAACCCGCTTGGGACTATCACTTCAAATAGCCCCACCTCACACCTAGAGGTATGGATACATGTGATCCCTCTTCCCACTTGGTTTGAAATTTTCCCCCACTAAGGGTCTCTGCATGACTGGATGCCTCCAATCGGTCTCCTCTCAGCTTCTCCAATTGTGACTCCTCCACAATTATGTAAGACTGCTTGTTTTGTGGTTGTATGTTGAGAGGTAATTTATTCTCCCTCTCAACCACCAAGTATTTAAATTTTTCCTTTCTCCTCAAGTATTTGCATGCATCTTGAACCTCAAGAGTAAATTACCTCTCAACATGCAGCCCCAAAAGTATCTCGTTGTCACAAAATTTTATGGAAAAAGAGTTGATTTTAAATCAATGATATCTCCCTTGTCTGAACTCTGATTAGGCTGATTTTTTTTTGAATTTGGGTATTTTTCCACAAGGAATATATATCTACTATTTTTTTCGAAAAACTTTGTACAAAATTTTTCATATATTCTCTGCAAACACGTGGCCCAAAACTCATAACTTTGAAATCTCCTCTAGTATATTGTTCTCAGCTCCGATACCATCTAGAAAATCCTGTAGATTCACAAGCTCATGAAATGTACTAAAGAAAGAGACAAGAATATACTTCTACTATTTACAGTGGAAGCCCATAAATATAGAGAAAAGCAATAATCGACAAGAGGAAGATAAATCAATGACACATAACACAATAAATATCCGGGGAAAGCCGCAACTCAAAACCCCACTATATGTATTGTGTTATCACAAAATCTGAACCTGATAGGCTGCTAATCATGTAGACTCTGAGTAACTCTTTCAAACCAATCTTTTGGTTGAGGCTTAGCCTCCTCAACCTGAGAGGGCTCTCTCAATAGGTTTATGATTTTTGATTAATGATTAGATGGCTAACTCTAGGAACAAAATAGACAAATGTATAACTGGTTGACTGGTTGAAACAAAGATTAGCAAACATCTATTGGGCTATGGATTCAAGATAGTCTTCAACAAAACAACATGATCAGCAAAACATGGAAGTCAAGGCACTTAGAGTTTAGGTTTATAAATAAAACAGTAACATAGTGAATCAACACAATTTACAAGCATGTGAAGGAAGTTAGAGCATTTTCCAATGAATTCTAAGTATCACAAGCTCATACCACTGCAAATAAGTAATTGAAGAAGGCCGTAAGAACATCAAACACATAAACTCCTTGTGAATATTGAGTAGTCAAACTGATCTCTGTATTAAGTTTGAAAAACCACAGTTTCTTACAATAACACAACTTTATTTTGCTAATGAAATTACCAACCCTGAGGAATTCGATTCTCATGCTTTATATAGAGTTTTTACAACCTTGGATACTATGATCCATCTTTAGGGTAATTCGAATTCCTAACATTGGTACCTATCTATTCATAAAAAAACTACCTAATTACAACTTGATAACTAGCTGTCTTTAAGAGTCCTAATACAAACACGAGTGAAAGTCCTAAAACATGGTTTCAATCACCTTATCTATGACTTAAATACATTCTTTAATCAACTTCCAATCCATGTCTTCTAGCTTGATGATGTCTCTAGTATTGTTGCAAACCCTGCTGAGTCATGACCTAACTATCCTGAAAACAAGGGGACATAATTCATCATTTTAAGGCCCTTAATCCTTTATGCTTACCTTCGAGCAGTTTCATATGTGGCATGTGTTTAGTAATCAATTTAAACTTCATTTGTCCACTTGTGCAAGAAATGGAATCTCGAATAGATGAAAAAGAGAATGAAACATGTTTGTGTTGCGAAAATAGCCTGTTTTCGTAGCACAAATTTTATATCACTTATGGAATACTTCTTTGAACCATTCTGCATCACTTCCATCTGAAACTTCATCAATGATCCTCATATATCTACCAGAAATCATCAAAACTTGGAATTTATCAGACCTTACCTTCGAAATGCATCTATAAAGTGCTAAAAAGTCACCTTCAGCAGTTTCGTAGCGCGCTACGAAACTGCTGTGTATGCTCTTTTTTCAACACGGCCTTCAAAATCTGTAGTTTGGGAATTTTCAATATTTCATAAAGACTGATATGATCACCAAAAACAAAACAACTTAACCTTATAAGATTGTTCTTCTTCAGAGATAACCTTCTTTTTAATACCAAAACTGTTTTAAGATATATCCTTTACTGCCCTTTTTTCATCACTCTGTTTCATTATTGTTGTAGCCTTTCTTCAGCTTTTGTTAACTGTATTTCTAGGTCTTCAATTTGTCTTTTCAATCTCCTATTAGTAGCTCTCAACTGAGCATTCATCCTCCTTACAAATCTAGCTTCTTTGATTGCAGGAACAGTCCAAGTAAAGTACTGAGTTTCACTATTGACTATTTCTGGTTTGGAAACTTTTTCAACTTCCCAAAGAGCCTTTACCCTTTTGAAATCTGTCTTTTCAGCAGCATGCCTCCTTTCTCTCATCCTTAGTCTAGCAATTTCATTATTAGTTGCTCTTAACTTTCCTTCCATTTCTTCGTAACTAGCTTTTTTTGTTTGAGTGGAAAAAACTCTGTTTTTGTCACCTTCAAGTCTTGGTGATGAAAAGTCTACCAACTCTTCCTGAATAGTGGAAGCTTCTTCTATTTTCCCTAACTCAATATTGGACTCTTGCATCTTTTTGGATTGCCTGGTTAAGGGCTTTCTGGGCTTGAAAACAAATGCTGTAACATCATCCTCAAATTCCAGCTTCTTGGAGGGTTTCATTTTCTTCGACTTTCCTTTATCAAATTCTATGACATCTGCCTGCACCAAAGGGGATTCTGTAATATCAATGGCTTTTAAAATATCATTTAAATCACCCTTCAAGCTTGAACTTTCTCCCGAGATCACTGATTTACCCTTATCCTTTGCAATTTGACTTCTAGTCAATCTCCTTTGAACTGGTTTGTTAGCTGACTGTTCTTGTGTCATTCCTTTAACCTCAGATATCTTTTCCTTTGTAGATTTAGGAGTTTCAAGAATAACTACTGGTGTTTTGCTTACTTTCTCTTTCACTTGCTTCCTAGGTTTCAACTTAACAAATCTTTTTGCCCTGGACATTACAGACTTGCTGGTTTCTGCTGATGGAGTTCCTTTAACCTTAGGGCTAATGCCTACATCTTGATTTTCCGCTCCAAAGTCACATAAAAACAAAAATGAAGACCATTCTTTGTTGATCCTTTTGAGTTCATGTAGAACTATCAGTTTAATTAGACCATGATGAAACAGGGAAGTTTCATGTCCTTGAGATTTCAACTGCACTTTATCTACCATCTTAGCTACACTTCGATACAGGAAGTAAGGAAAATCTAAAGAAATCATACCAGTAAAATGCAACAGGAGTTTAAAATGATATGAATAAACCTTTTGATATCTACCCTCACAGGTAAAATAATGTTGAATGCTGAAGAGAAAGTTGGCATAGCTTTCCTTGATGTAGTTCCTGGGAACTGCCTTGGTTAAGTCTGTTTCTGCAAAATCTGGCTTTAGAAACAATTTACATGGTTCCATGTCGAATTTGAAGTTCTTGAACCATGTATCTTGACCCCTAGGAATCTCTATCACCAAAGTTGTGATCTCCAGAGAAATTTGCAAGTTTGGGATTCCAACCTTTGTGCTTGAGCCAGTGAAATGTAGTGCAAACTCCTTTGTCACCTGAGTATGTCCTCCCTGCAATTTTTTACAAAACTTCCAACATCCTGCTTTCTTGAAGGCTTCTACAACTGATTTATCTCTGACTAAGACCTCGGTGCTTTCAGGCTCTGTTCTTAAACAATGACCAGACCTGTGACCTTTCTTCTCTTCTGCCATCTTTGCTTCTGAATTCCTGTAACAAACTGGCTTCGCTTGCAATTCTGTTGGTTAGCCTCGCTTGCGTGTGGTGGTCAACCTCGCTTGAATTATGGATGAGAGAAACCCTGGTAAGAAATTACCAAAAGCTTACCATTTGAAAAACGATTCTATTTGAGGGTTTGCATGCAAACTACAATAAGAGACTAGCCAACCCTTTCGAATTTGAAATCATCTATCATGATGACCCCTAATTTCGAAATAATGAGTTTTGGATGGCGCATACTTAAGGACTGACTCCTAGTTGACACCTAATAATGAAAATTTAACGAAATCTTAACGGATTGATGTTTTGACAAGATTGTTCAACAAACCCGTGCTTTTGTAGCATGCAGGGAAAAGTGCTACAAAAAAGCATCATTTTCGTAGCGCAAAACAGACATTTTACACTGTTTGCGCTATGAAAACGTGGTCTTCTGGCTAATTCCAAAAATTTTCAAAATGGTTTAAGCTATGAGTTTCTAAAAAGAATGTAAGACTCATGAAACATGGAATAAGGCTGTTGGACTTTATTTGGATATGAAAAATGAGACCTTTGAGACTCCTAACCTATCACCTACCCCTTAAAACATAGGGTGACTTGACACTTATCTAAGACCATGAATAAGAACAATTTAAACCCTTATTTTGGTGATAACATATTGCATTAATAAAAAATCCAATATGATAATACAATTCTTGTTCTCATAAGAATAATCCAAGCACTCAGTAAAATCAATCTCCCAACTCACAAGCAAGCTCAAGCCAAATCCAGATCTCTTCCCTCCTCTCCAAGACCCCTACTTCCTTGCGCCCTTGGTTAAAGAATTCAGATGAATACAATATTCTCTGCTCAACCTTGAGCTTAACCTGCATAAGTATTCCTATCCTCCGCTTGATGAATTCCTTTGGCCAATACTTAGCCAAATTTCCAAGCCTCCAATATTCTAATTCTTTGCACAATTCCTAAGAGAATTAACCTATCTTTAAAGGGAAATTCCCCAGTTCCTGAATGCATGCACTATCAGTGCAACTCAAAAAAAATATAAAACAATTAGTACACTGTCCCTGCACTCTAGTCTCAACTGAGTCTTTCTAAAAATTGACACGCATGAGTTTCTGATGAGGGAATCTTCAGTTAACTTGAGTAGCACTAGTTAATGCATTAGTGCACCAATTGACTGTTAACTCACTATTGGTTCCTCAAATAGTTTGGAACTAATTTAACTAGACTTAACCTAGTAAACGGAGTTAACTAATTACAACTCACAATTAACTCATCCTGGACCCCTAATATAGGTAGAACATCTACATGACTTCAGAAACACTTCCAACTCAAAATTCCTAAGTTAACTAAGTCAACACACTCTAGTTGACTATTACAAGTTTCTATGAGAATAAAATTTGATATTAATTCTCAATTTAATTCATGTACAAATTAAACTGGAATTTCTAGATTCTATTTTTATCATTTCTTGTTGCTATTTTCAACACTCCCTCTCAACAAGAAATGAATTCAACTCGATCCCGATCCTGAACCTTTGGAATGCTCTACATGCAACACTTCTCTCAAGTGTTGTTTCTCCAACAACTCCAGAAACAAAAAAACATCCAACTTGAATAAGAATGATGCCTCTGTCATCAAAGTCTCTAACTACTAATGTCTCTGTCAACTGAAAACTTTGTGCTTCGGTTGACTTTGCCTTTCTGCGCTTGTTTTCAAGCCTCTCTACACTCTTCAGTATTTGACTACTCTAGCCTCTGTCACTTTGATCTTTGACTTCATCAATCCCATTGTTTCCTCCCTCTACTATGTACTTTGGGCTCCCATAGCAAGGTACGATCCATGAGATAAAACCACTCAATGGACCTTGCCCAATTTCAGCCCTCTTGGGACTATCACCACAAATCGCCCCACCTCACACCTGGAGGTATGGCTACATGTGATACCTCTACCCACTTGGCTTGAAATTTCCCCCCACTGGAGGTCTCTATATGAATGGATGCCTCCACTCTGTCTCCTCTCGACTTTTCCAATTGCGGCTGCTCCACAATTGTCTAAGACTACTTCTTCTGGGGCTGCATGTTGAGACATAATTTACTCTCCCTCTCAACCACCAAAACTCTAAAATTTGACTTTATCCTTAAGGCTTTGCATGCATCTTGAACCTTAAGAGCATACAGGTTCTTGGCTAGCACACCAATCTGTTTCATCTATCCCGCCGTCACGAAATTTTCTAAAAAAGAGTTGATTTTAAATCAGCGATATCTCCCTCATTCGAACTCTGATTCGATTGATTTTTTTTTCTTTTATTTTTTAATTTGGGTATTTTTCCACAAGGAATATAGATTTGCTATTTTTTTTCTCTGAAAATTTTTCACAAAATTGTTCAGATATGCTCTGCAAACGTGCGGCCCAAAACTCAAAACTTCGAAATATCCTCTAGTATACTGTTCTCAGCTCTGATACCATGTAGAAAATCCTGTGGATTCACAAGCTCATGCAATGTACTAAAGAAAGAGACAAGAATATATTTCTACTCTTTACAGTGGAGGCCCATAAAGATCGAGCAAAATAATAATTGACAAGAGGAAGACAAATCAATGGCACATGACACAATAAATATCCAATGAAAGCCACAACTCAAAACCCCACTATCTGTATTGCATTAATTAGAAATCCAAGATGATAATACAATGCTTTTTATCACAATATTAATCCTAGCACTGAGTAAAATCAATCTCCTAGCTAAAAAGAAAGCTCAAGCCAAATCCAGACCTCTTCTCTCCTCTCCAAGCCTCCTATTTCCTTGCGCCCTTGGTCAAAGAATTTAGATGAATACAATATGCTCTGCTCAACCTTGAGCTTAACCTACATAAGTATTTCCTATCCTCCGCTTGATGACTTCCTTTGGCCAATACTTAGCCAAATTCCCAAGTCTCCAATCTTCTAATTCTTTTCACAATTCCTGAGAGAATTAGTCCGTATTTAAAGGGAAATTCCTCAGTTCCTGAATGCATGCACTATCAGTGAAACTCAAAAAAATATAAAACAAATAGTACATTGTCCCTGCACTCTAGTCTCAACCTAGTCTTTCTTAGAATTGACATGCATGAGTTTCTGATGAGGGAATATTCAGTTAACTGGAGTAGCACTAGTTGATGCATTAGTGCACCAACTAACTGTTAACTCACTGTTAGTTCCTCAAACAATTTGGAACTAACTTAACCGGACTTAACTCAGTTAACTGAGTTAACTAATTGCAACTCACAATTAACTCATCTTGGACCCCTATAATATAGGGAGAACATCTACATGACTTCAGAAAGAATTCCAACTCAAAATTCCTAAGTTAACTAAGTCAATTCACTCTAGTTAACTATTACAAGTTGCTATGAGAATAAAATTCGATTTTCATTCTCAGTTTAATTCAAGTACAAATTAAACTGGAATTTCTGGATTCTATTTTATCATTTCTTGTTGCTATTTTAAACATATTCCAATCATGAATGTGGGATCTCAT
Organism: Pinus tabuliformis; assembly: GCA_031772625.1. Lineage (NCBI taxonomy): Eukaryota > Viridiplantae > Streptophyta > Pinopsida > Pinales > Pinaceae > Pinus > Pinus tabuliformis. The sequence goes on along the minus strand of CM062820.1, from coordinate 1,253,121,660 downwards.
GGGATAAACCAATCCATAAACAACCAAGGGAATCTAGAGCTTAAGTCACCTCCACCCTAAGCCATACCATGATCTCACCTAAACTAGTTCGGAGATCACAAAACCAAATCAAGTTTGGATGCCTTAGAATTTCTTCTACAATACCTTGAGCAATTTTCCTATCTCCATCCTTAGGATTTCCCATGTATCCATCCATTACTGGTCAAGGGATTCCTAGGAATTTGGCAATTTTCCTAAGATCACCTCACTTGACTCCAAAATATTCCAGCAATCCAAAGCTCAAAACAAGAAAAGTCCCATCACACCATGGCTATCCAGAAATGGCAAGGAAAGGCTAAAATCCATAGTTGAAACTCGAAAAAATCCAAGTCAACGACAACAAAAGAACCAAATACCAACATGCACATACCATGCATGTCAAAACCGGCTAGGAAATCATACATTCAACTTGTTACCTGCAAGTATTCCTGCAAAAACTACTTGATCCAAATTTTCCTTTCTTGATCCTTTCTTTCCTTGTCCTTTCAATGCTTACTTGCTTTCCTTCTCCTCCTGGTGCTCTTCTCCACTCTGAGACTAATTCCAAAACTAACCTAAAAAAATACTACTAACTGATGTTATGATATCTTCTTATTATTGATGACTCTAATTTCTTCAAATTTTCATTATTTTCCTTCAACTTCCTCCTCATATGCAACCTATGACCTTTTACCTCCCTTTTCTCCTAATTTCCTTTATTTTCATAATTAAAATGCCAATTAATGCCTCTTTTCCTTTTCAAAGCCTTGCCATTACCTTTTCCAATTTCCCCTTAGTCATAAACACATCAAGTGATGCCCACTAGGATATTTTTCCTGATCATTCAGATTGGAATAAGTGTCCCTTGGTCGTGGTATCAATTTACCTTTATTAACTCTTATTACATGAAATTTTAACCAGGGACTATTACAAACCCCTCCTTCTTAGGGGAACATCATCCTTGGTGTTCTATGACACCTATAACCAGAAAAACCTTTGAAAAGAAAAACATACTACCCATGGAGCTTTATAACCCATCTCATTGCAATATTTACAATGAGCAACCTGCTCAAAAGAAAAGCCATCATGACAAAGATGACAACATGAAAATCATACCGCTTAAATGAGCTTTATAACACAACTCATTGTCATATTTACGATAAGAACCATACATGAATATGTACATATACCAAAACTGATTTGCCTCAACTGACAAACAATGAAGGATACATAGCTCGTATTTGATCAACCATCTCCCATGTAGCTTCATGAGGCCCAAAGTGCTTCTGCACTTTAGCTTGCATGATTGCTCTGTTTCGGAGCATAAGATGTTTCTGTTGCAATATGCATTGAGGTTCCGATTGTAATTATTCATTTGATTCCACCTGCAATACAGACTAATCAATAACATGATCAAAATTGTTTACATATCTTTTAAGAAATGAAACATGGAAAACATCATGGAATTTCACTATCGGGGGCATTGCAAGTCTGTAGGTCACTGGTCCATCCTCTTAAGGATCCCAAAAGGCCTGCAATACCGTGGTGCCAACTTGGCAGATGATCCAATCCTCAAGGAGCTCTTCTTGGGCTTTATGTACAAATACACATGCTACCCAACTTGAAACTCCTTAAATTCCCTATGCTAGTATGCATAACTCTTCTTCATGTCCTTTGATGCCTTTAAATTTTTCTTTATAACTTGCATTTATATTTCCATGTATGTCAACATGTCTGGTCTAATAACTACCCTGTTCACTGGATCACTCCAACTGATGGGAGTATTACAACTCCGCCCATACAGTGCCTCAAATGGACAGACACATCCTCAATGATACCTGATAATTGTTATTTTGACGCCTGACTCCTGATAACCTGGCTCCTTGATGACTCTGGATAATTTTTATTGTATTAAAAATTGACTAATGTTAGTACTCCTCCCATCTCCTTTTGTAATGCATCACATACATGCTCAACATATTCTCTAGAATCTTGTTGACCATCTCTATCTGTCCATTAGTCCGTGGATGATAAGATGTAATGAAGGCCAACATTTTCCCCAATACTACAAACATCTCCTTCAAAAACTTGGAAGCGAACTTAGCATCCATGTCTGACACAATCTTATTTGGAACACCATGTAATCTCAAGATCTCCCTTATGAAGTCCTATGCCACCTCACTAGTTGAATAAGTAGGCTTCCCTGGAATGAAGTGAGCTACCTTTCTTAACCTATCTGACATAATGGTGGGCTCCAGTATTGCAGCAATGATGCTGCAACTCCTGGGACTCCCTTCTTTACTTTTAACCCGGTAGTTCATAACAAACTTGGAAGCGACTGTGCTATATGCACAAGTACTAGCTCTTGCCGTAGGCTGTCACTTGATCAACTGGCACACGTCCGCTAGGAGCTTAAGCCAACTTCTATGAGCTCTTAGAAGAAGCTTTTAACTATGATGGACGAAAGCTAACTCAAAGGAGGCTAGTATACTTGCAGAAAGAAGCTGAAAGCTGAAAAGAAATGCAAACCCTAGCAAACCCTAGTTTTAACAAATAACCCTACCGGTGCAAGAAAAGAGATGAAAGTGGTTGAAATGGATGCCATTGACTCTTGGAAAGGAAAAATGCCTGTGAATAAGCTACTTCTAAAGTAAAATCTGGAAAAAGCATCTTTTTGTATTTTTGAGTAATTTTGCAGAATTATTATGCATGTGCCTTAACGATTTTTCACTGTGGAGAGGTTGATTGGCAAAAGGAAATGGAGTAGGCGCTTGCAGGAGATTGGGAAGGTGAGAAGAGGGCCTAAGGGGTCCCTATCATCCTTCCAAAGAGTTTCAAAGCGATCAGATCTCGAAAAACTACTCACGTGAACTTCTACAGGAAATCTGCAGGGGTTCTACAGGAAGAGCTGAAAAAGGATTTTGGAGGGTTGATGGTGGAAAAACAGTGGGAAAGTGGAAATGGAGGATAGATGAGGATGTGAGGGGGTCTAGTACCCGGTGAATGAGGCTAAGGAGTGATGAAGGTGGTTGGATTTGTTCAAGGATGGAGGGAGCAATGTTGCACAAGAATGTAGAAATTAGGGCAAATTGGAAAAGTGTGGCAAATGAAGGGAAGGAATCTTGGATTAGGGGTTGGAGACTAGAAAAACCAGAGATCTATCTATTTTGACCTAATCTGACCTAAAAACTAGAAACATGATGAACATAAGTTTATAGACAGGAAATCATGCAAGATAACTATGGAAACTAAGCAAGAATAGATCTAAACATGCAAGTACAACTGGTATCAACTTTTCCAACTAAAAATCTAACACTAGCAATTGCATGGAAAGGCAAAAACAATGTTTTTGTGGCAGCAAGTATGCCTTGGCCTTACCTCATGGTCCTAACGAGGGGGAGGTGAGATCAAGGATTGCTTGATGGCCTTTTTGCAGATATTTTCTGTTACCAAACTGTCAAATCAACTTGAAGCATGAAAAGCTATTTTAATCATAAAAAACAACCTAAGTAACAAAGCAAGATTTTAACCTAAATAACAGAAATTATTCTATGAATGCAGCAAAGACACATAAAAGCCCACAAAGGAGGTACCGACACTTGGGTTGGGCCCAACCCCAAGAGCTACAGCTTCCTAAGAAAGATCAGAACTGGTGAAAATCTAGATTCATCTTTATTGATACAAAAAAATAATAGTTACATCCCAAAAACTGTCTACAAGAAAAATCTCGAAAATGTGCTGATACAGAGCTGCACTAAAGTGCGAAAATAGACTAAAAAAATGACTAACCTACTGACTAAAATCTAACTACAATATAACTAAAATCTAACTAACTAAACTGAGGCCCTAAGCCTTCTTATTTATACAAATTGAGGACCCCAACAGTCCTGCTAAACTTTAGGAACTCGGCTGCCAAAACTTGCAGTTAACAGCAACTTCAATAGCCCTGCTCGGTTGCCCTTGTGATCACTGATGTGGTGGCCCTTGAACTCCGAGTTGCTGGTGGAGAATTCGAGGTAAGGGCTCATAAATTAAGGGGACACCCTCCTACAAATCCTCTCCCTTGTTCTTCCACGAAATTGGCTGCCAAGTGCTCATTAAACCTTTGATTTTGTCTCAGAATTGACCAAAAATCCACATAAAGCACACATTAGACTTTTTGGCATAATGACTAACCCAATTCACTCTATTAGCATAAATATAATAAAAAACATGCAATAAACTAATGAGAATGGTGGATTAAGTTGAATTAGGAGGCTAAATGAGCCCATATAATTACCCATTTCTGGGGCTCATCACACAACCATGATAGAATCATGCAGCCTTGATGTCCTTAGAATACCTGTAATGAAGTCCATAGAAATGACCTCCCATTTCCATTCTGGAATCATAATAAGCTGAAGCAATCCACCTGGATTCTTACATTCTACTTTCACCTACTGACAGTCCAAACATCTAGGCATGATTTTTCCACTTCCTTCTTCAAATTCATCCAATAGTAGAACTTCTTCGCTGCTGTCAATGTCTTCTGATATCCTGGGTGACCTAAATATGGATTTACATGAAATTCCCTCAATATAAGTTGCTTGAGTTCACTGTCATCCGACACATAAATATTGTCCCTAAATCTCACCAAGCCATATATCGTGAGAATATAGTCCACATCCTAATCACCTGTACCCTACTACTGTAACCTGTACATAACCTCCCTATACCTATCAGCCTGTTGTCCTGCCTATAATATCCGATACTATAAATTTGTCCCAAATGATCTCATTGTTGTAACATGGTTCAACTGCACTTTCCTGCTGAGATCATCTACAACCCTATTCTCCTTACCCTTGATGTATTTGATCTCGAAGTCAAATTCACTAAGGTTAGCCAACCATATAGTTTTCTAGGCATTCAAACTCAGTTGGTCAAACATATATCTAAACCCACTATGATATCTCATCAACACAAACTCCTTCCAAGAAGATAATGTCTCCACATTTTGAAGGAATGAATAATAACTGCTGACTCAAGATCATGAGTCATGTAGTTCTACTTGTTCTCATTCAAATTCCTGGACTAATATCATATCACCTGTCCCTCCTGCATAAGGAATCCACCAATCCCTTTCTTGTAGGCATATGTACACACTACAAACTCTTTATCTGGATTTGAAATCTTTAACACTGGAGCATTTGTCAACAACTACTTTAATTATCCAAACTGGCTGCACACTCCTCTATCCATTCAAACTTCTTACCTTTCCTCTACAATGATGTAATAGGATAGGAAATGCATGAGGAGTTCCTGATGAACCTCTTATAGTAACCTACTAACCCCATGAATGATCTGATTTCATCCACATTCTTAGGAGCTACCCACTGCATGATATCCCTTATACTTTTGGTATCTATTGCTATGCCTTCCTTGGAAAGAACATGTCCTAAGTAGTGCACCTCTACCTGAAAGAAGCTGCAATTTCTAAGCTTGGCATACAACTGATTCTCTCTTAGGAATCACAACACTGTTGCTAAATTATCGACATGCTCTTACTCATTCTTAGAATATATAAAGATGTCATCAAGGAATACAATAACAAACTTGTCAAGATAAGGATGCAATACACAATTCATCAAGCATATAAAAATAGCTGGAGAAAAATTAAACTGAATGAAACTACAACAAACTCATAATGCCCATACCTAGTCTTGAAGGTAGTCTTGTGGATGTCCTCTTCCTTGATGCATACATGATGATATCCTAATCTTAGATCGATATTTGAGGATATTGTTTCTCCCTTCAATTGATCAAACAAGTCATCAATCCTCGATAAGGATTATTTGTTCTCGATCGTCACCTTCTTCAGTTGCCTGCAATCAATGCACAACCTGAGAGTACAATCCCTTTTTTTACGAATAATACTAATGCACCAAAAGGCAATACACTTGGCTTAATGTATCCCTAATCAAGCATTTCCTTCAGCTGCAACTTCAACTCTACTAACTCTGGTGTGCTCATCCTATAAGGTTCCTTTGATGCTTGTACTGCCCTTGGTACGAACTCAATTAAAAATTTCACTTCCTTGTGGGGAGGAAACTCTGGAATCTTGGCTGGAAACACATCCTGAAATTGTTGTAATACATGGTACGTCTTGAAGATTTCTACATTCTCAACACCCTTACCCTTGTCAATAGAGATATGGATTGCAAACATCACACATCCTTTCCTGCAACAGGGCGTAGCCTACATAGCAGTGACCATCCTCACCGATGTAGGATTCTTCTTTCCTTTCAGAATTCTCTTTCCCCATTATCATCTAGGAACTCAATAGCCTTGTCATAACAATCTACTTTGGTCTTGTGAAGATACAAATAATCCATACCCAAAATCATACTATACGATCCCAATGGTAGTAAATTCAAATGTGTTGTTGTAGGCATACCATTCAACTCAAATGCACAAGCTCTTACCCAGTGATGAACTCTCTTCTTAGTACCTGTAGCGAAATTCACCAACCAAGAATCTGCGTGCACTTCTTTTATCAAGACACACTTATCCACTAGGTCAGGATTAACATAACTATAATTAGATCCAACATCAATCAAAATATAAATAACTTGATCAAAAAGCTTACCGTCCATCTCAATAATGGATGCTTGGTGATATTCCTGCTTGTAGTCAACAACTGCATAAATGTGAGGAATAGTATGACCAACATCCCCAACTGTTTGCTGCTATGGGGTAAAATGCACGGTGTATTGTAGGATGAAAACTACCCTCAAAGGCCTTCTCGAGACCTTCGACAGCCTGTAAGATTATTTGTAAAAGCTACCAAGTTACACAAATGTTCATCTATCAAACATAAATTGACAAGGTATGGAAAGAGGATCACCTTTAGTTCCTTCTAGATTTGTTTGGAGATCTCTATGCGGCAAGAAGAACTCCTTCAAGGCTGACTCCAAGACAATTCTTGCACAAATGACAAGGCAAACCAATCACATCATACGCTCTTGAAAACTAATGTAAGAATGCACAATAAAAATATATTAATGTATAACTTAACTACTCATCTCGACAAGCATTACAAATCAATGAACAACATTACCGACACTATGGCGTAGGGAACACAACTGCAGTTCTGTATTTATAGTGGAAGAGTGATTACAACCATCCATTGTATCAAATTTCCCTTGCCCCTTTTTTCCTCTCTCTCTCCCTCTTTTAGCTCACTTCTTCAAGTGTATGACAATTTCACAACAACTTAATGGGCTATCCTTCCAAATGCTCTGACCCTTTTCACAATGGCCCTCTCGCTGCTTATGTAGCAATCAAATTAGGGCTGATAAGCTCCTCCTAGAGTTCATTAGGGAAAAAGCCATGAACCTGCCTTGTTTTCAAGATTTTTCTCATTTGCCTTCATTCTCAGATTGGAATTTCTCCAAAAATCTCGATTTTTGGAGTTTCCTTGCTTTTCTTGAGCAAATTTAGGGATAAATATCTAGATATTTGTGAGCAGATTCATTGGCTTGACCCACTGAACTTCCCTTAGGTTCACTAACACTCCCCCTGGTCTAACAACTTGAGTTAGTAGGGTGACTAACACTCCTTTATGCTTGGTAACAAGCTTTATAAAGCAAGTTGATAGTGTTCAGAGAGCGTTATTGTGGAGTCAAGGCCTACAATTGTGGTCTTTGCTTCAGTAATCCTATCTTTCACCTCTGAGTTGATGAGGAGGTAATTTTGTCCTATAACAGATGCCCCCTAAAGTATGCGATCAGAGGCAGAGATGATGGCCGAAATACTTTACTAAAAATGTAATTTTTTGTCAAAATTTTGTAGAGAGAGAGAGAAGTTCGGGCAGCAAGGAAAACCTAATACAACACATACATAAATATAAACTGCTAAAATCATGTCCTAAGTCGGGCATTCCCATGCTTAGTAGCTATGTCAGAGTAATTTTCTCTTCTGAGATATAACAATGATGGCCGCCGATAAGCACAGAGCTGATCCAGTGTCATAATAGATCATCTTGAAATAGCTATCTCCAAAGAACAATATCCGCAAGTTGGGAGAGGAAACAAGGCTAAATGATGCAAGCCTCTACCCAAGGTCTTGATTTTTTCTTCACCGAACAACATAGATCGATATATGTGATAAGATGTGTTTATGTCAAACATGTACGAAATCATCTAATTACCAATCAATAATGGATACTGTTGACAGATGCAAGGAAGGCCACCGATAATGGTGATGGTCTCTAAGATGCACAATGCAAACTAGAGAGTGTGAAAGATTTCTTTGTCGTTGAACACTCGCAAAATCGCTTAACCAGGAGCCAATAATGAAAATCCGTGATCAAACACAAGGTAACCTGCCACTGATGTCTGCAAGTATCAAGGCACTGAATGTGTTTCTAGGTTATCTTCCTAGATAGAGTGTTGAAGTCGATAGGAAGAAACCTGTTGAAAGGTAGGCAATGATGTGTCCTACATCAGTCGACATGAAACCGAACAAGAATGATTTTGTTTTTTGAGGAATATTTTGAGCATTTGGGTCTAAAAAATGGAGGGCATGATGAAAGGATATGTATGATCGGTTGATAGAGGAAACAAATGGGGACCCTTGAACAATAGAAGGCACGACAACGGTTTTAACCAGACAACACTAGACTCATGAACACTACAGAGTGTTAAGATAAGGAGATGCAATTACATTAGGGTGTATAGGCTAAAACTCATAGGTGGTAGGGTTCATATTGAGAGGCCATCAAAATGAAGGTTTATTTGAGGGAGTGCCATGTTCAAGGGAACGATTGCTGCCAAACCACGCTTTCAAATATGGAATACAGTTGTATTGTCCACCCTCCCTGCTTGATTTTTTAATGAGTCTAGACGGGTAAACTCATTGATCTTTTCATGTTTAAAGAGTCTGAAAAGGATTGCAAAAAGAAAGACTCTTTGCCCTATCTGATTAGTTTAATGAGTCCAGACAAGCAAACTCGTCGAATTTTTCATGTTTTAAGAGTCTGAAAAGTATCGTAGAAAGAATGACTCTATATCTTGTCTGTGTAATTTAAAGAGTCCAGACTAGACAAATCGGTGGTCTTTTCATGTTTAGAGAGTCTAAAAAGATCGTAAAGAGAGACTCCATGGTGGTCCCTTTGTCATAGTTGTTAACCGAGTGTGACAAAAGGTTAATAGTATATTTGGATCAGTTACTTTTCCATCTTTTAATTTATTGAACCCGGATAAATAGAAACCTATTTTCAGTAGATGTCGACCTAATTTTGTTACAAGTACGAGGCAATGGACTAAACTCACATTTTGTCGTGAATTTTTAACGAGCCAAGTAACAAAAACTTGGGGGTTTTCAGTTTAACGAGCGACAAAAGTACCTAAAAGAATGCTCGGGTCATCTTTAGCAAGTTTAACGAGCAGCAAGACATAGCTTGGGTCATATTTAGCAATTTTAACGAGCAAGAAGACATAACTTAGGATTTTTCAGTTTAAAGAGCGAGAAGAAAGTGCCTGAAAAGAATGCTCCTTTGGTCTTTTTCAGTTTATGAGTTGGAAAAAGATAAAAAAAGAGTTGCTCAGAGCATCGTTGCATGTATTTAATGAGCATAATGATGAAGACTCAGAGATGTTTATTATTTTTTAAAGAGAAATAAAATATACAAAAAATTTCTTTGACCATTGTTGCAAAGATTTAACGATCTTAACGATGAAAAATTAGAGATGTTTATATTTTAAAGAGAAATAAAATATCTCCAAAAGTGCTCTAACCATTGTAGTACAGATTTAACGAGTGCAACGATGAAAACTCGGAGATGTTTATATTTTTTAAAGAGCAATAAAATATCTCCAAAAGTGCTCTATTGATTGCGGTGTATGTTTAACGAGCCCCACGACAAAAAACTTGGAGATGTTTATATTTTTTAAAGAGCAATAAAATATCTCCAAAAGTGCTCTATTCATCTTTGTAGTAGTTTAACAAGCCCAAAGAAGGAGACTCGAGGTTTTTCGGATTAATGAGCAAGAAAAATACCATAAAAAGAATGATAGATCTTTCTCGATCTCATGCTTGACATTAGAAGGGTCTATGCCATGTATTTCCTCATAAGACCAACAAAAAACATCGCGGAAGTCCCTAAACAGGTAGGTGAAGCATACAATTTCCTCAGGATTGTGATTGGCTCCACTCTATATGTTTTCCATGATGCCTGTCATGACAGAAATATCGGGGAGCAATGTTTGTGAAATATTGCCCCTGTTTCCTTCCAAGTCCAAAAGTTGGATAGTCGTATATGGTGAGGAAATGATTTCATGTGCATCAGGCGACAGGATTTGAAGAGGAATCATGTTCGAATCAGATATCAAAACATGATGGTGTGAATCCTCCCAAGGTTTCTCTTCTAAACTTGTGATCTCTCTAATATCTTCATCCATAGGTAGGACTTGATTGAGTGGATTGAAAGAAGGAGCGGTTATGGGAGGGGCAGTGGTACAGTTGGCCAAAACCAAAGTGACCAGAGATTTAGATGCAATTTGAATGGCTTCGTAGGTAAATTAAGCTGGTAACAACGACATTTGTACTTCGTATGTGTCAATGTTTGAAGAAGCCGGTAGGATCCATGGATCGGTCTGTTCATGAGGAATAGATGAAAGCATATTGACCATCTGTGAAACCTTCGGCAGCTGAAGAGGGAAACAACCCATGAGGGAAGAATCCTTCAATAGACCGGTACCTAAACTGACATAAGAGTCAGTTCCACCTCCTACTAGGGGTACGAAGCCACTTGGTAATGGTGAATAATCAGGGGTGCAAAAAGACAACTGATCTACTATAACTACCTTTCCATCCAATGGAAATTGGATTATGCGAAAGATAGTAGATACGATGGCCATCATGGCATATGTCCAACTGCGACCCAGCAAGAGATTATAGTCGAGTTTTCTGTCCACGACTTCTATGTCCACCATTACGGTTTTCCCACTCAAAGTGATGGGGAAACTGGCTAGGTATCCTTTTGAGATAAAGGTGTGGCCATCGAAAGCTTTAAGGGAGTTCGATGGCAGGGATAGGGTTGGGGAACCCAGGCGAGCCAACATGAAGCTGACATGACGCAGGTTGAAGCACCTTCGTCGATGACATTTCTGTGTAGACCTTTACCTTTCATGGTGATATGCACCTGGAATGCAAGATGGTGAGGAAGGGGATGTTTACACTTGTTCATGTCGAAAACAACAACCATGGAATCCTCTGGGTCGATATCACCAATAGCCGAAAGCAAAGCTTTCCGTTCTGTTGGGCATGTTTGTAATACTTTGAGTGCCGACATAGCCAACGGTGCTTGCTCCAAATCCTATACAATGTTGTAGTTTTTGGTGGCACGTGCAGATATATTGTGCATTGTGCGTCGAAGTGCCCCTTTTGGGGGTCGAATTACAAGGTCCGCAATTGGCCCGTCGATATGCAAATCATTGGGCGGCGGTGGGCTTTGACTTGAGGAAGGTTTCATTGCATGAGCAACAAGAGCTCCATAAGATTTGGCTCTTGTGGTGAGATCTACCGTTGCAAATGTGAAAATGGTGGAATATCCTTCACCAGCTGAAGGATGTTGCGAACCATCATTGCCCCCTGGCGTGGGTTGCTGTTGGTTTGTAATAAGATTTTGCTGCTGCTGAGTGGGAAAAGGGTTCCTAAGGACAACCGGGGTCTTACCAGTATCCCTTTTGGAAATTTACTCTATGCATTCTTGAACACGCAGGAAACGCCAGGTTATGTGGTCTTCAACACAAACTTTGCAAGGAAATCTGGCAGGTGTATCCTTTTCATTAGCAATAGGCGCAACGGCCTTCTGTTTTGGGTTGGGTTGCTTGGGTGACTGATCTTTAGAAGGCACAGTCTTGTTCTTATTCTTCTTGTTCTTGCCACTGGTTTTTTGTGTAGACTGCACAGAGTTTATCGTAGTGGCAGGAAGAGCAGTCGCTTTGATAGAGGGGTCTATTGCCAGCTTGGCAATGGAACCACTGAGTTGTTTGACAGTGACCCCAGAGGTTTCATCGACAATCCCGTCGACGTGCACTCCAGGGTGCAGAGTGGTGGGAGCATTGGGGTTACCAGGAGCATGGGGGATTATGTCATAGAGAGTGCCATACTGTGAATAAATCAAATCTAAGTGCTGGGCATGACGTATGGATTGGTCTTCTGTGACTGCACCACCTAGAGTGACATCTCTAGCGATTTGTGGGAGTAAGGACTTATAGAACCAATCCGTTAAGAGAAAATCAGGGATGGGAGCTTTGACTGACCTCCACCTACGTCTCCATTCATGAATATGATAGGAGATGTGGGTGGTGGTATCCTGACGTAATGAAGTAAGGAGCTCTATCCCAGTCTCATAGCGGATAGGTAACTGAAAGTGTTTTAGGAACTCCATCGCTAAAGCATCAAAAGTATTTAATGATGCGCGTGGTAACTCAATATACCATTTTGTGGCATTGCCAGTGAGGGTGCGGGGAAAAGACGTAACCGGACACTATCATCCACCATAGAGTTAGAAACACACCAGAGATGGTAGGTGGTGATATGGGTGCCCGGATCCTCCCCTTGTTTTCTGTCGAACTTTGGAATGTCCGTCAGTATTTTATGCGGGATCGGCGGCCATTGTAAGTTGTGGTAGATGGGGTTGTTTGTCAATTTGTATAAGTTGGGAATATCCAATGTTGCCAAAGAAGGCAGAGATTTGAGTGCTCCTGACTCGGACCATGGTGATGACGGATGACCTGAGGAGCTCTGTGCTCCTCCCATCGTTTGGTTCCCCATAGTGTACATGGGTTGCGTAGTGTAGCATTTTCTTTGCAGTACAGTGTTGTAGAGTGGATTTACATGAGGATTTTGATACTGGGGTATGAAATTTCCCCTAGTATAAGCGGTGCCCCCTTGACTCATTTCAGTCTGTGAGTAGGGTGCCCCCATGGATTGGTTGGGAACCCCTTGTGGATTCCAAATGGACACAAAACTAACCATATGGTTTTGGTTCATAGAGGGAACACTCATATCAATCAGCGACTACCCATGCATGCTTGAGAATAGAGGTGGAATTGTGACATTCCCCATCGGCATGTGCATATTGGGAACCGCCCCAGATATCTGAATCTGGGGGTTGGAACTATGCATTAGCGGTTGAACTTGTTGTTGGTAAAATGGAACCACGCCCATAGTGCCACATTGAGTGTTATGTGGAGCACTATATGTGGCACTAGTCGAAGGTATGCATTGTGGCACCATAGGAGTGGAACCTGTCATCTACTGGGTTCCACTTATAGAGGGTGTTATGTGAGTTTCCGTACCTAGGACAAAAGGGATAGCGGGATTCCACATTGTTGGTGTTGTGATGACCATCGACTGGGGAATTGGTAGAGGACCAATAGTGTCTCTAAAATTCCACAACCCTTGGTCATTGACTGGATAGATGGGAAAGTTCCGCCTGCTAAAGAAGGAAGTACAGGTACCACGGGAACCACAATAGGATCCGACGGATTTATGAGCAGAGTGTTAAAGTTAGGAAGGAATCCTTCCATGAAGAAATCCTCCGGCAAACTAGAATCTTCGGTCGTCCACACAGATCCCGTGTGAGATTTAGGAGACTGATTCCTCAAAGATGAGGAATCCGAGTCAGTGGAACTCGACAGATCTTCCACAATGAGTGAAGGAAGTCCTAACAATCATTTAGAGTGACGATGAGGTCCGGATGTAGCCACGTTGACCGTTAAGTTTTATGAAATAATTTTTAGTGTGGTGTTCTTTAAAGTCTCAAAAATGATATCACTCAGGTACCTAAAAATAAAAAATACACTAAATATATCAATCAGTGAACAGAGGGAAAGTACCTCGTCTGATAAGCACCGATCACTGGAGATGAAACCCAGTCTCTCAATGAATAATAGAGAAGGATGGCCAAATGTATGGTTACAGTTACTTTAGAGCTTCGCCCGAACCTCAAATTGAGGGGCCAAGTACTCTCGTGAAGACGAGCACCCTCCCAAAAACTGAAGACAAAGTAGATCCGTCCATTTTAGGTACCAGGACAACCTGTCCCAGTCACCTTGTGTAAGTACCTAGAAGTTTTGGCCACTAGAGATACCTCAAATCACAAACATTACTAGGGGGGACATAGTCGTAGACAATACGCTGTGTGGGCAGGAAACCTGAGTCCCCGACTCAGTTCCGAAATCCCCAAGGGGATCCCCAGTACACAAAATGCCCAAAGGATTTGTAGGAGAAGGCTGGCTACCTTCAATTACAGTCCAACATTGTCTCGTATTTCACTCCGTTGTTAGTGGAGTGGTCCTGGTAATATGAGTGCAGAAGTATTTTTTACTCGTTAATGACAATAGTTTTGGTTTTCAAACTTGGGCAGTTCACTCACATGCTTATCCCAAGGTCCTAATCTAGCTAATGTTGGTTTGCTCAAAAGAGTAACTGATTGATTTTAGTGTAAATTTTAGTGTACTTGATTATTTGTCTTTGGTAGGGGTGTTGACATATGAATATGGTGAGACTCTTGAATCAATAAATCATGCAGAACAATGCTCTGATTTTTTTTTTAATTTCTTATGCAAACAAGTCTTATTCTACACATTCATCTTTTCACATATTCATGGATTCGTCTGTGCATCTAAAGCCATTCAACGCTTGCATAACCAAAAGATTATTTTCCCAATATTTCCTAACAACTACTGAAAACCAAAATGAAGCAGCTTACAACTATTTCGTTAGAAGGATGAATCCAATTTATCAATCTTTCTTTAAAAAAAATGTATTTTAAGAGAGAAAAACTAAAATATTTTCCTAAAAATGAATTTTCAAGACACCAAATTTGTTAACATAATATAGTTGTAGATCTTACTTTAGCCCCTGAGAAAAATCCCCCCCCCCCCGTTTTTGTCCATAGACTCTTCTAGAAATCATGGAAATGGGAGACTAATGCTCTGTTTCAGTGTAAACAAGGAGTTAGTTGGTCCACTAACGTTCCCTGTACAAAGGCACAATGCTTTATAAAGCTCTGTTTAGCCTGGCAACCTACGTTAGTGAGGGAAATAGCTCAAACAAAGGGCCTTTAGGATCAGTTTCTGAGGAGAATGCAAACTAGTAGGATGTAACAAGATAGTTGGTGGATCAGAAAAGGATTTGAAGAAGTAGGGCACTCTTAGAAGAAATAGAAGAACTAAGAGGTGTCCGGGTAAACCGGTAACTAGATGTATAGTCTCCAGTGGAGTCGCCAATTCTGTTATGGGGTAAGATGCACGGTGTATTGTAGGATGAAAACAACCCTCAAAGGCCTTCCTAGGACCTTCGACAGACTGTAAGATTATCTGCAAAAGCTACCAAGTTACACACATTTTCACCTATCAAACATAAATTGACAAGGTATGGAAAGAGGATCACCTTTAGTTCCTTCTAGATTTGTTTGGAGATCTCTATGCGGCAATAAGAACTCCTTCAAGGTTGGCTCCAAGACAATTCCTGCACAAAGGAGAAGGCAAACCAATCATAACATATGCTCTTGAAAACTAATGTAAGAATGCACAATAAACATATATTAGTGTATAACTTAACTACTCATATCGACAAGCATCATAATGAACAAATCAATGAACAACATTACCAACACTATGGAGTAGGGAACACAACTGGAGTTCTATATTTATAGTGGAAGAGTGATTACAACCATCCGTTGTATCAACCTTCCCTTGCCCCTTTCTTCCTGTCTCTCTCTCTCCCTCTTTTAGCTCACTTCTTCAAGTGTATGACAATTTCACAGCAACTTAATGGGCTATCCTTCCAAATGCTCTGACCATTTTCACAATGGCCCTCTCGCTGCTTATGTAGCAATCAAATTAGGGCTGCCAAGATCCTCCTAGAGTTCATTAGGGCAAAAGCCATGAACCTGCCCTGTTTTCAAGCTTTTTCCCATTTGCCTTCATTCTCAGATTGGAATTTCTCCAAATATCTCGATTTTTGGAGTTTCCTTGCTTTTCTTGAGCAAATTTAGGGATAAATATCTAGATATTTGTGAGTAGATTCATTGGCTTGACCCATTGAACTTCCCTTAGGTTCACTAACGCTCCCCCTGGTCTAACAACATGAGTTAGCAGGGTGACTAATGCTCCTCTATGCTTGGTAACAAGCTTTATAAAGCAGGTTGATAGTGTGCAGAGAGCATTAGTGTGGAGTCAAGGCCTGCAATTGTGGTCTTTGCTTCAGTCATCTTGTCTTTCACCTCTGAGTTGATGAGGAGGTCATTTTGTCCTATAACATTGCACCTCTTGAGCACTATAGATCTGAGACCTACCTCCCTAGTAAAATGGGAAATCCTTCTTACGATGATATTTTCCACATATCCAACACTGCAATGGTCCTCTACCATCACCTCTAGTTTTCTAATCTCCAGGATGTGACCCATGCCTCTTCTCAACAGTACTGAACTTCTTGTAAGGAACACAATTTTCTTTCTCACCCTCACCTTGAGGTATTCCCTTCTTCTATGGTCATTTCCCTTTAACTTTATCATTTCCCTTCAAGTTACGTTTAGGCTCAACTTTGTGCTTTGATTGCTCATATCAATGCTTTAATTTACATATGGCTTCCTATAGCAATATAGGCTCATCAAACTCAATCCGGTGTCTATATGCTACTGGAAATCCACTGATGAACCTCTGAATCTTAGCCTTCTCCTCTTTGATATATGGCACTTATCTCAACAACTCCAAGAACCTACTAGTATACTCATCATCTGTCATAGAACCCATATGTAGCTCATAAAACTCCTTAGCTCTATCATCGTAGTGCCTCTCCGATATGTACTTCTTATTGAAGATCCTCTCGAAATCATTCCAAATTAAGTATTCCTCCTTAATTCCCTTGACATTCTTCACATCTTCCCACGAGATATATGCTTTCCCTTTGAGAATGAAGGTGGCTATCTTGGCTTTCATATTCTCTGAGTAGCTATGCAATTTGAAGAATTTGTTCATCCCAAGAAACAATGCCTATGTATCTTCTGATTTCTTCATCTCTCCATGAAATGTAGGCAACTTGAATTTCTTGAACTCCTCAATCAAGTATTCACCCCTCCTATAAGGATGATGACAGTGATGGTTGTGATGAAATCTCCCGGATGAGGAACTAGAAGGATGCTCATACGTGCTAGTCCTTGTTTTAGGTGTATCCAATGATATTCCACCTCTAACTATGTCGCCTCTATCTAACCTATATCCAGACTGAGACCTGCTACCATAGGATCCATTAGTTTTCTCTTCTAGCTCTTGAATTATCCTCAACTATCCCTATCTTTGAAACTCTGACAAGCTCTAAAGAATCGCTACATTGACCTCTACCTGCTTCTCCCAAGCCCTTGAAAGTCTTTCCTGGGCCTCAATCAACCTATCACTATCCGCTTTGCAACTTCTGGTCTCTTCCCTCAAGCTCCTCAATGTATCTTCTATACCAAGAGAATAGTCCTCCTCGCTACCCAACTGATATGTAGGGAGAGTCACGGGAACTGTAGTCTACCATTTTTCTTGTCATCTTGTAGTCTCTTCTTCCTACAAGTGTACCATGTTATATAACCCAAAAAAATACCAAAATCAAATCCACACCTTAGTGATGTTCAGGGGAGGCTTATCTCATCTGCAAGATCAGTCCACATTAACATGTACATGTATAATCATAAGCATATCCATATAATAAAAATATCAACATAACAACATAAAACCATAACAACATCATGCATGACCATACCAACTGTATACCATGACCCCATGCATGACAACCATAATGCCTCTGCCCCACATTTACCCACTTTTACAAACCCTGCAGGCAAATGCAAAACAAAGTGCTACTATGATATGACTCAACCTCCTAGACGACCTTAAGGAAATGGAGTCGAAAAAACAAGACCTTACTGATTTTCCTTAGGTTCCAGATGACCCCCAAGGGCTAACCCACAGTTCTAGGACCTCTGTTCCTCAGACAAATTACCTTTTTTTGAACTAGGGCCACATTCACTCCCTTTCTATGCCAACGATTGGGAGATTTAAGGCTATTTTCCAGGGCTAGGACCCAGTCACTGCTTAGAATTCCATGAAACTTCCAAAATTCTTAAAAGACATGAAGGAATTTCTTTTGATAACAAACATGATAAAGGACTTGACCTAATTTGGTCTAACCATAACTGTCATTTTGTAAACCTATGGGTCATGAATGCAAGTCTGAACATAAGGAGCTGGAAAATTATTTCAGGTTTAATAAGATGGATCACTGCCTTCTCACATTAGCTTGCATAACACCAATTAGGTCTTGTATTCATTATTCATTTTGTTACAAGAAAAAACATGGAAAGAGCCATGACTAAGAGATGTCAAATAACTCTGCTTATAAAAAACATATAACCAGATAAATAACAATGAGAGAACAACCATTAAAGCCACATTATAAAAAGTACATTTACTCATTAAAAGAAAGATAAAATTAGCTCTTATTAAACATAGGAAAAATCCAACTAAGTTTGGGACTTCCACACACTACTTGACCATAGATTGGATGAACCAAATCTTTATTTCATCCAATCACTCCGTGTCATATTCCAAGCATGAATGTGGGATCTCATGGGATAAACCAATCCATAAACAACAAAGGTAATCCAAAGGTTAAACTACCTCCACCCTCACCATACTGTGATCTCACCTAAATCGATGTAAAGAGGAAAAAACCAAATCGAGCCTGGATGCCTCAGAATTTCTTCTCCAATACCTTGAGGAATTTTCCCGTCTCCACCCTTAGGCTTTACCGTGTATCCTGCCATTACCGGTCAAGGGATTCCTAGGCCTTCGGGAATTTTCCTAAGACCACCTCACCCGGATCCAAAATATTTTGACAATGCAAAGCTCAAACCAAGAAAAGTCCCATCACACTATGGCTATCTGAAAATGGAAAGGTGAGGCTAAAATCCACTGTTAAATCCTAGAAAAATCCATGCCAATGACAACAAAAGGACCAAATACTAACATGCACATACCATGCATTTCAAAACTAGCTAGGAAATCATAGATGCAACATGTTACCTGCAAGTATTCTTGTTGAAGTTGCTTGATCCAACTTTTCCTTGCTTGATCGTTGCTTTCCTTTGCTTCCTTGTCCTTCCTTTGCTTGGTTGCTTTCCTTCTCCTCTTGGTGCTCTTCCCTTCTCTAAGACTAATTCCAAAATTGAACCGACAAAAGGCTACCGACTGATGCTATGATGTATTTTTATTATTGATGCCTCTAATTTATTCATTTATTCATTATTTTCCTTTAATTTCCTTCTCACATGCAACCTGTGATCTTTCACCTCCCTTTTCTTCTAATTTCCTTTATTTTCATAAATAAAATGCCAATTAATGGCTCTTTTTCTTTTAAAATCCTTACCATTGCCTTTGACAATTTCACCTTGGCCATAAACACATTAAGTAATGCCCACTAGTATTTTGCCCAATCTTTCAGCTTGGAATAAGTGTCCCTTGATTGTGGTCTTGTTTTTCCTTTATTAAATTTTATTACATGAAATTTTAACCCGGGGTTTCTACAAAGCCCAAGAGGAGCTCCTTGAGGATTAGGTCATGTACCATGTTGGCACCTTGGTAATACATGCCTTTCAAGATCCTTGAGAGGATTGGACCAATGACCTATAGACTTGCACTGCCTCCAACAGTGAATGTCCATGATATTTTCTATGTTTCATTGCTTAAGAGATATGTGTAGTATGTTGATCATGTGATTGACTGGTATGTATTGTAGGTGGAACCAGAGGGAGAATTCCACCCAAAACGACAATGCATATTGCAATAGAAACAACTCATGCTCTAGAACTGAGTAATAGAGCAAGTTAAAGTGTAGCAAAAGCACTTTGGGCCCAATGAAGCTACTTGGGAGATGGATGATCAGATGTTGGATCTGTATCCTTCATTATTCGTTGGGTTGAGCAAATGAGTTTTGGTGTATGTTTAGGTATATATGGATTTTGTTGTAGATACCACAATGAGTTGCATCATAAAGCTCCAATAAGCAGTATAATTGTCATATTTGTCAGGTTGGTCATGGTTTACAGCAATTGTCATTGTAAATACTGTATCGAGCTATGTTATAAAGTTACATAGACAATGTGTTTTGTTTTCAGTGGTTTTCTAGTCATAGGTGTCATAGAACACTGAGGAAGGTGTTCCCCTAAGGGGGAGGGGTTTATAAAAACCCTGAGTTAAAAGTTCGTATAATAACTGTTAATAAATGAAAAATAAGACCAAGTTCATGGGATATGTGTTCCAAGTTGAATGTTGGGAAAAGTACTATAATGGGCATGAATTTCAGTTTATTAATGGCTATGGAAATTGGCAAAGACATTGGAAAAGGAAGAGGTATTAACTGGCATTTATTTATGAGAAATAAAGGAAAATAGAAGAAAAGGAAGGTGAAGGGACACAAATTTTAATGCTAAGGAAATTAGAAGGAAAATTAAGGGAAATGAAGAAAATAGAGACATCAATAATAAAATGGTTTCAAAGAACTAGTTCACAACTTTTTAAAGTTTTGTTTTAGAATTAATTGCGAGAGAGAGCCAAAGAGGAGAATGAAAGCAAGCACGCAATGGAAGTAAAGTGGAAAGCAAAGGAAAAGCAACGAAAGCAAGGAAAATCTTGGATCAACAACTTCAATAGGAAGATTTTGTAGGTAACACGTTGCATGTGTGATTTCTTAGCTAAGGTGATAATGCATGGTACATGCATTTGTTTATTTTGTTCATTTACTATCATTGGCATGGATTTTTCCAGGTTTGACAATGGTTTCAACCTTGCCTTGCCATTTCCTATATAGCCATGGTGTGATGGGATTCATTCTTGGTTCATCTTTGGATTGCTGGAAGTTTTTGAAACCAAGTGAGGTGGTCTCAGGAAATTCCCAAGGGTTGGGAGTGAATATGGTTTTCTCCAGGAATCCCTCGAAAGATGGGTGGAGACAAGAAAATTCCTCAAGGCATGGAGAAGAAATTCTAAAGCATCCAAGACTGTTTTGTTTTTGTGATCTCTTGACTAGTTTTGGAAAGATCAAGGTAGTTTGAGGGTCGAGGTGGTTTAACCTCTGGATTGTCTTGGTTGATTATATCTTGGTTTATCCCATGGGATCACACATTAATGCTTGGAATATGGCATGGGGGTGATTGGCTGAAAGAAATATTTGGTTCAACTCAATCTAAGGTTGAGTAGTATGTGGATGTCCCTGAATTGGTTGGCTTTTGCATATGTTAATAAGATATATTTTTCTATTGTAATTTGAGAATTTGCACTTGGTGTTATGTTTCATTGGTGGTTGTTCTCTCATGGTTACTATTTTGGTTATAAGCTTGTTTTAAGATGTGATCTAGATATGACTCTTATTATGCTTTGATAAGTTAATGAATGGTTGATGAATGCATGGTCTAACAAGTGTTGTTGTAGCTACTTGAGAGGGAATTAGACCTTCTCTATGATTCTCAAATAAAATACAAAGATCTACACACATATATGCATTCATGACTTGTAGCTTACATGTTTACCATGTTCTAGCCAATCTAGGTCAAGTTCTAGCTTCATGTTTGAATGATTAGAATTTTCGCTATGAAAAATATGATTTTGGAAAGTTACAGGAAGTTCTGGGAATTGGTGTGGAATCTAGCCTAGAAAAGTGGCTTAGATCTTGGGACCACAGGCACATAATTGAGGATCTAGGTTCATAACCACATGGATCAAGTCTTGTGAGTGTAGTTGGAGGCTCACAACCATATGTAGGTAGTGTCAAGGGTGCGATTATAGGTCTAGTTATGAGAAAAAGGGTTCCAACTCAAGGATTGGTCAACTAAGGTGGTTGTTCAACCTCTGAGAGATCTGTGGTTCTTGAGGAAGGTTAGTAAGTCTTAGTTGTAGACCCCACTTCCTTAACTAGAACTAGGAGCTTGGGTCATGTCATAGTGGAAAGTCAGTTCACATTTACCTGGGAGGGCTTGTAAAAGTAGGAAAATGTGGGGTGGTGTGTTACACTATTTTGGATTTGAATTTTTTATATCTTCATCTTATAACCAAAGCACACTTTTCCCAAAGTATTCTAAGGAATATTTATGATATTCCAACCAATACATACCAATAATAAGCTCATATGTTCCAATGATGGTGATGCACAATATTAAGCTAGTAATATACACCCCTAGATCTGTAAAACACATCTTAGCATTTATTCCTACTACTTACTTTAGTTTGGAATCCATTTTGACCAATATCAAAATTGTTGTGCTTGTTGACTACCAACCCACATCTATCTTTTGCAAATGGACAAACGAAAATATCTGTTGCAATGGGATCAAAACATATTTTGAATTTTGAATTACTTATCATTTGTAATGATTCTGTTAGCGCTTGGAATTCACCTAGGCTGAGATAGGCAAACTCTCAAGGCTACATCAAACCATTTCACCTCGTAGCTAGCCCTACGAGGTATGAGAAGGCTCTCTCGGGTCAGATTTGATAGATCTTTCAATATGATTAGGCTGACCAATTAAGAATAAAGATTTTAGGCTAGTAAATTGATAGGGGGGTTGATTTAATGATTTTTGGGGTTTTTGGTGGCAATTGGAGGGAGTGCAATTCAGGGTGCGGGGATTGAGCACAGTTTTTGCAGGGGGATCTTTGGGGCAAGGTAGGAGTGGGCGCTGATGCCTTAATCTGAGATGGATGATCAAGGATGATAGAGGAGGAGCTAAAGAGGGCAAACAAAAACTTTGAATCCTCTTTAGACAGTGGAAAACATAGATATTGAACAAACTAAAAAGCTGAGCATGTCAAAGCATGAATTCAAACTTTACCACTTCATCTGTCCAATTAGAAGCAAAAGAGAGGTGTGGAATACATAAACAAACTTACAAGAACATGTAGAGAACACACCATCAACACAACAATCCACAAGAATCCACAATGATGTCTGCAAAACCCTGGCCTTCCTTTTCCTTAAATTGCAGAGATAGATGTACAATATACAATAAAGCTTTCTCCCACAAGAGTCCAACCATGAAAATGAGAAGGAGAGAGCATAATATAGACCATCTAGACCATCTAACTCCTTTCCCCACCTCTAGGGGTCGAGCTCTGCTTCCTAGGGGCAGTTTGAACTAATTCTAAATCAAGCACTAGATAATAGGCAGTCCAACAACTTGCCTCTATTACTTAGCTAACTGATTCATGCATTAATTATTCACTTTTTACATCATGGAAGCTTCTAGAAGGGTAAAGAGAGATAAAATCTATCAAAGTGCCATGAAAATATTACATTTATCCATCATCTACAAGTAAAAATGGTCAATCATAGTCAAAACAGTGTTTTTTGACAAAAAAGGTCAATTCTGGTAAAGCTGGCTCGAATGGTCGCGCCCCCTGTTCAAATGGTCGCGCCCCTTTGCAGCTACTTTTGAGTGGGTTCCACTGATCCAAATCAGGTGAAAGATGGCTCATTGGAAAGCTTGGTCTGTCTACTTTTCATCCCAAGTGGAATTTCTGAATTTGGAGTTGTTTTGTCCCCTCAAAAACCATTTCTCCCAAGGTCACTTTCTGCAACTCAAAAAGTGGGCAAAAAGTCATTTTTTTGATGTATTTTGAGCTTTTGGAGGCTCAAATCTCAAAATCAGGCTTCTCCCAAGTATTGGTAATTTTTCTCTTTGCATGCCCTTTCCAAAAATGCCAAGTTTTCAAAATTCCGAGCAATCCTCTAGAATGGTCTCACCCGGGGTGAGACCATTCCACGGCCAAAACCTGTAAATTACACAAAAAATTCACAAATGACAAAATTTTCTTCAAATTTCTTGAAATTTGGGCTGGGAGTCCCCAATCAAGTACCATGCTCAGTCAAAGAGGCTTTGGCCAAAATTTGGAGTGGATCGAGCGTTTTCCTTCGTTTTTGTGCTTTAGCCAACCGTCCTTGGAGCACCTTCGTTTCTCGCCGGTATTTTTGACATTTCTCTCAAACCATGACACCTGTGTAAAACGTGAAAGAGGTTTTTCTTCCTTGGCATGTTGTGGACAAAAACCTCTCTCAGTTTTGCAAAATTCATCTTTGATTGCTCAGAAACAGCTTTTGAGTGAAACTTGTCCCGATGTGTGAAACAAGGGATTTTGTCGAAATGAAGCGAAATGAAGGGGATAGGGGGCTTCTAAATTCTTGGGGAAATTTTTGGGAGTAGGGAGGGATGTTAGGAAGCAGGGGAAAGTGGAATCTCAGAGATTGAGTGAGGGGAAGGGGTCGAAAAGGACAAAACACAGGCCAAACCTAGAAAATTGCCAGGTTGTAGCTGAAAACTAGGGTTTGTGCAAAAATGAGGAATTTGGGGGATCTGAGTGTTGGGAAGTGTTTGATAAGGTAGGTGAAGGGTAGGGGAAGGTGTATGAACATCTGGAAACAAATTTTGCCGGTGATTTGACCATCCAAGAGAAATTGCCTTCAAAACCCTAGGAGAGGGAAATGACCTTGCCTGGGTGGCAACTGAAGCATGAACAAAGTGTAAAATGACTCATTTGACACTGACATGATAATGACAACCCTATGAATGATGATAAACTCAGCTGAATGATGACATGGACTGACATTTGGGCAACTTTGAACAGAGTGAAAGCAAACCCTAGACCTAATGCTTAGTGACCAAATTTTGCTTGAAAACTCTTTGAAATGACAAAATTTGACCTTGACACTTCAAAATCACTTTGTAAGAGCATATTTGATCACTGTAGGAAGGCTGGAAAGACTGACACTAACAGATTCCACCATATTGGATTAGTAGTTATTCACCAATGCATAGATATGCTGGTTATGTCCTACATCCTTGAATGGGGATTTTATCTTTTGGTGCATAGTTCCTAATTTCGACCTATTGATGGATGGAAAAAATCACCCACCAACAATAAGGGAGAATGACCCGATGATAAGTCCCAATTAGACCTGCTCTTGTTTGGTGTAGTGATTTAAATTTGTATGTGGGTCTAGTTTCCATTAAATAGATTTATCCTTGAAATGATACCTTTTCATTGAAGCTTTTCTAAATCCTAAATGTATTCTTATTTAATTATGCAAATGCAATCGCATATTCGATCCTAATATAACAATGATAAAGAGATTGATTACAAGCATGTCATTTATTACTAGAAAACAAGAAGAAATTCATTATTTTCTAGCATAAAATACAATAACATATTCAAATAACACAAATGAGAAAAATTCCACATACAATTGATATAGAACATGTTGTTGCAGTCAAATTCACAACTAGATCGCAATATTTCATCAAGCAATCTCAATAATGACTAAAACTCAATAGAATAATTTGATGAAAATGTACAATGATACAGGTGGATATTGGTGGCCACCCACTTATTCCACTTGGACCCCAACCATTATTTCTTTTAATTTCCTTAATTGTAGCACACTTTACTATTTTTGGCATTTTCAGGTCCTAAAATTTTGAAGCCATTTTGAGGCCATAAACGATGTTTTTTTTGGAAAATAGGCAAACTCATAATTTATGATAGGGGTTTGCAGTCAAAATTTTTAGTCATATATATCTTTCTAATGAGGTATCATATGCATTAAACGAAGATCATATGCCAAAGTTATGACCCCGGGAATTTGATGTACCAATTTACACCAACATGGCATACAAAATTTTGGCGCTTCATCTCCTAGGGTTAGGTTTTTGGATGTTTAAGGTATTCCATCGTTTCTTAATAATAAGTAAGCCTTCAAGCCTGATTTTAACATAGTTTAGAAGGCATCTATCCGCCACATAACTTCTTAGAGATAAACTACCATCATCTGATCTAGTTTATTTGCATTCTCTAGGTAAATAATTTTCAGTACTTTGTTCTTAATGAATTGAAGTTATTTTTTTTGTGGTATTTATGTGTTTCTATTCATATCTGTATTTCATTTCATTCCTTCATAAATATGGAGCAATAGTATCAGAGCATTGTGCTTTTTCTTTGTTCTTTTGTGCATGTCCCCAATGGGGTCTAGGTATAAGGAGTTAGGGCTTGAACTAGTTTAACTTTTGCAAGGCTGGCCTCACCGACCCTGACGACCTCCTATGTCCAAAGAAAATAAAGACGAGGGAGAAGGAGATCCTTTCAAAATATTTCTCAAAGAAGCCCTCGAGTGAGAAAGGAATGTAATGATGGACAACTTTTCCAGATCCTTCAGCAGATGCCCACCGATGACGCATCTTCATCCAACAGTCACGTCAGAGTCACCACCCCCTTCAAGGCTCAAGTAGAATTCGATGTCCCTATATTCAAAGGTCAAATAGATGTAGATGTTGTAGATACATGGTTGAATCTATTGGAAGGTTACTTTTTAGTCCATAGTTTATCCAATAGGGAGAAAATTACTTTTGCATTGCTTAAGGATGCTCCTCATGTCAAGGGTTGGTGGGAAATTTACCGTGAGAAAAGGCCCAAGGAATCCTCTCTATTTAAAACCACCCCCTCTTAGAATTCTTTCTGAGATGCTTTGAAGGAACAATATTACCCCGTGGGGAGCTATGAGGACAAGTACATACAATGGACCACACTATGAAAACAAAGGGACCAAGATGCATGAGATCACAAATATTTTGCATACTCTACACACAAAGTTGGGTATCACAGACTCTGAGTGACATTTGGTGCTCAAGTATTGAGACTATATGCACAAATAGAAAATGAGTTTCTGGACATCTCCTCGCTTGGTGAAACACACCTATATGCTTCCAAGATTGAACAAAAAATTAAACAAGACTTTGGATTTGTGAATCAAAAGTAGGGCAAGAGCACCCCCAAACTGTAAAAAAAAGGAAAAATCCAAGCAGGGTTGTTGTCGTGTTTTCTTCTTAAAGATGTACAAAATGAACCCACTTAAGATTGTGGATAGCAAACAATCTCAACAATATAAATGGCTACTAAACATTGTAGATCTACAACAACTGATAGAAATAAAACCTGCCAAAATTTTGATCTATGCCATAATTATAGTTAAACACAAGAAAGAAACAGTAATAACTCCAATCATCCAATGGAAACCAGATATACAAAGAATTGTTTTATTATAACAGTTGTGAATGGAACAAATAGATGTTACCAGTCCCTCTCTATGGGATGGGTTCTTGGCTATCCTCAAATTTCTTCAGCTTGTGTAGAGTCACTCTCCTCTATAATGTGTAAACCTAGCAAATAATGGTGTGTGGCGATGAAAATAATCAGAGTTACAACAGTGAGTGCAACAATGAAAATAATCAAAAGTGAATAATGAATGTAAAACCCTTCTATTTATAACAAAATATTGAATTATCCTTGAATAATGAGCAATAATAAAATATTATTAACCCCATTCTTGGAATATCCACTTGGAATATTTTATTATATTTGGTTAGGAGGGAAAAGTATTTAAACTTTTATTTAGAAATAATAAATAAATAAATTATTTATTTATCATCTCAAGAAATTGGTTAAGGAATAATAAACAAATAATGATTTATTTAATTAGTCCTAAGGGATTTAGTCAAATTTGACAAGGAATAATAATTAATTAATTATGCCTAGAGAAAAATAATTAATAGTTTATCTGTTGATTATTCATACTTGGGTTAAATATGACAAATAATAATAATTGAAAAATGGTTTAATTAATTATTCCAGGAGAAAATCAAATAAATAGTGATTAATCTAATTATTATTCATGAGGCTGATGGATGACATCTTGCGGCCCTTCATCAAATCATTCATGGTTGTTTATCTAGACGACATACTCATCTTAAATAAGATTTGGGAAGATCACTTGCAACACATTCGACAGGTCCTTCAAACCATGCAACAATACAAACTTTGTGCCAAATTGGAGAAATGCACCTTTTGCATGAGTCAGGTCCAATATCCGGGTTACATCATAGATGAGCAAGGCATGCATGTGGATCCAGCTAACAGCTAAGTCATTCGGTATTGGCCAGTACTAACCACTCTAATTGATCTTCACAACCTTTTGGGCCTCACAAATTTTTATTGGAGGTTCATATTAAGATTCTCCCATATCACTTGACCTTTGAGTTAGATTACCAAGGGTGGAGCGAAAGTGAAGTTTTCTTAGTCCGAGTCCCAACAAAAGGTGTTTGTTGAGCTAAAGAACCACGTCTACTCTACATCTATACTCACATTTCTAGACTTGCAAAATCCATTTTAAATTGAGACAGACGCCTCTAACTATGCTATTGGTGGAGTCCTCACCCAATGTGGGCATCCAATGACCTATCATAGCGAGACACTTTCTGATATAATTCAGAAGTACCCTGCTTATGATAAAGATAAGTATTCTATCATTGCAAGCTTGTCAGAAATGGAAACATTACATTTTGGGGAAGGAGACGGTCATCCACACTGATCACTAACCTATTTAGTTTATACAGACACAACTAAAGTTGAAAAAAATATCACCATCATAAGTGGTCTACATATCTGAAACAATTCCTCTTGAACATTCAATACAAAAGGGAAAAACCAATCATGTTTCAGATTGCCTCGGTTGCCCCCTAGTTGCAACACTGACTACTATTATTAACTCTTGTGGCCATGAGACTTCTAGATGGAAACAACCATACAAAAATTATCTATATTTCACCACCACATACAAAATTCTGGTGGATGGAAAGAAAGTTCTTTCTTTCCACTTCCAGGATGCAGTGTTATGCTACCTGAGCCACCTTTTTGTTCCTTCATGTGAGCATGCCAAGCTAATTTGGGATGTGCACTACAGTCAGGTCAGAGGACACTTTGGTGTTGAGAAAAGTAATTTTATTGGCCAAAATTCTGACATTATGTTGGAAAATATCTCAGATCCTACACTGCTTGTGCCATCACTAGGCCAACCATCAAGAAGCAAGACTTGTACACTCCTCTGACTACTCCCAGCCATCCCTAGGAATCCATCTCCATGGAATATTTGTCTGGCCTCCCTTCTACCAAGCGTGGTAATGATTGAGTATTTGTGGTCGTGGAAATTTTTTCTAAGATGGATATATTGACATCCTGTAAGAAGAGTATCACAAGAGAGGACACTACCAAAGTATTCTTTGAAAAAGTGTGGGTACATTTTGGGATCCCATAGACCATTATATTAGATCGAGATAGTAGTTTCTGTTATCACTCAGGTTGTTCCCCAAAGTTGTAATAAAGGGAATATAGCCGAGGTAACCACAGACCAATCTTTTAGATACAGATTCTAGCCAATCTTCATCCAGAGAGGGCTCTCTCTTTATGATTTAGCTTTGTTTTGAGATATATTAGGCTAGCTATGAAGTACAAGGGTTTTGTTTTGAGTTTGGTTGGAGAGATGGAGATTCAATAGAACAGTGAGGTAAAACTGAAGAGTTTCAGTCCATTGGGCATGATGGAGTCAAAGAAGGATAGCTTCCTGGATTCGGTTTCTTAACAGAGGAGGGTATCACAGAGCAAGGTAATCAAATATGGAACAATGTAAAGGCTGGAATCAGATGGAATGGGGTCAAGTGGGTGAAGGGCAGTTAAGAATCCTTCATCATATTTGACAGAGGGAAACTGGATGATTACTGTTAAGGAGCAATTAAGAATTCCTTAGCAAATATTCAAGGTGAAAGAATCAGGGGAAACAGGAGCAATTAAGAATTCACTGTTTATACTAATTCTGAAGAAAACACAGAAAATAATAAAGACTGAAGACAGAGTGCAGTCAAGCAAATTCTGAATTATTCTTTCTCTCTATTATTTAGATCATGAAACATAGATGATATAGAAAACGAAGAAACTGTAAAACACAAGTTAGAAATGACTTATTGATCCATAAGCTGATTCAAGAATTCTGTAACATGGTCCTTAGCATCAATTCCTCATCCAGTAGGCCAGACAAAAATGGTTCCAACAACCTTTTTATTCCAAAATTTCTGTATTACAACAAAGTCTGAGAATACTTCCCAACCAACCAACCCCAAATACTTCGTTTGGGGGGGTATTTATACAAAATATCAAAATATCTTACAAAATATCTGAAGGAGATAATATCTAGTGATGATTAATGCTTCTTTTACAAAATATAGAGACAAACAGTCTCGAAAATAGGGAAACAATAAATTGATGCTGTGCTGGCCGCTCCCTCTTTATTGAATGTACCGGAGGTAGGTTCTGCAAGTCGGTTTGCAGCTGTCTTCCACTGATATTTCACACTCGCTGCTCCGTCTTTGCTGGACATCCTTTGACCCTGATCAAATATACTTTGATATGCTTGAGCCTCATTTATCTCTGTTTATCTTTATCATGGAAAAATAGACCAAAATGTATGTCTTATCCAAGAGGAATTTACAGGATCCCCAACATGTCTTCCCACCACTATTGATCTGGCAACTTATGCCTCTGAAGCTTCCTCAGGGTTTCATCAGCTTTTGTATATCTAAAAAAATTAGGCTGGAGATGAAACAAATGTTTTACTTCATGTTCAATATAAAATAAGTTCTCTAAATTATCATAGAGACTCTGGCCTGAGGAAAGTGCTTTTTCTCCTGAAGCACTTGTTGATGAATTAACTTGATCAACAACATATGTGTTCAACTTATGTACATAATCTGTGTGTCTCATTAGCCTGTCATTATTTCCTAAAAGACTTGGCAGTCCTTTATCCTGCAAAATTGTAAATCTTTGCATGAAAGAATTGATTTCTACTTGCATATCCTGACATCTTTTTTTTGAATTCTGCATTAGAGTTTTCTTGGTTAGAACTCTCTTGATATCCAAAATGGTGCATGTTCTGTCTGGGATGCCAAGCTGTTCTAGCTGTTCTCCGTTTCTATAATTCAAAAAATGAATGAGTCTGTTGGCTTGATTAGGCATTTGTCCTAATAAAGCTCTTGATTTTTGAATTTCTCCATGTGCTGCATTCACCAAGTCAATCTGCTCATAAATTGTCTGGATAGATGGCCAAACATCACTAAGGGATTAAGTGATGTTGGTCCAAAGGATTCCTTGATTTCTGCTAGAGGCTTTTCCATAGTGAGATCTTTCTCTAATGGTCTAACTTTGTTCTGTAATGCTTTAACCTCTCTTGTTTTCTCTGCCACACTAATTTTGGACTTATCATAACTCTGTTCTATTTTTGCCAATTTTTTCTTTACTTGCTTCAGCTCTGCCACTTGGAGTTTCAGCTCCTCCATGGCTTTTATCAATTCTTCTATGGTCATACTTGTACTGCTACCTGGTGTTGCTCCTGCTGATGTTGTACCTGTGATCACTTGAGTTGTAGATGCTGGGACATTTGGGGCTAGTGCTGATCCAGTTGTTGAGGGGAATGCAGTTGTGATTGTAGGGATTACCTCAGGTGGTTGGGAGGTCGACTCTCCCTGCTTCTCTTTTAATGCCTTTTCCAGTGCCTGTTCTGTATCAGTTAATCTTTCATTGAGTTTCATGAGCAGGTCCATCATGTCCTCCTTTGATTTCTGCTGCATAAGTTCTGCAGTTTGTGGATGCATTGAAGGAGGCAATTTTAGCTGTTTCCTCAGGGCAACAATGTCCTCTTCTTTCGTTTTTATTAATGCCTTTATGCCCTTAGCATCTTTGGGATCATGTCCCAGCTCAATGATGATCTCTTCCAAAAGATTTAATCCTGTTGTCCTTGGCTAGAGGAGAAGCTTTCTCCAACTATAATTGAGCAGAGGTATTGTCCAAGGAGCTTTGCAACTGATGGGCCAACATTTCCTTGTTAGCCAGTGTAGAATAAACCATTTCCCCCGTCTGTTTATGAAGTTCAATTTTGTCCATTGGATGAATATCTTTGGATAGGACCTCCAAGTTTGTTCTAATGAAATCTGCTGCTGATTGGGGTTGCTGCACCTTTGGCTTAAAATAACTCATTATCATTTTACCCTCTTTGATTTCATATGAAAACATTAATCTTTGCTGGTTAGAAGGGGCCATCTTTAAGTATTGATTGTACATTTGAATCCTTACAGGCTCATTTTTAGCCTTAATTCCTGTGAAATTCCATTTGATGTCAGAGGGTTGTTTGCTTTGTGGCCTGGTAGATGATACTTCAACACTATGCTGCCTTTGTAGCTCCTGTCTATGTGAGCTAGTTGACGTATCCACCACTGGGGAAGTCTGCTGGTTGACCACCCTATCACCCCTTAGGCTATCTATTGTTTCTTCAATGATTTCCTCTTCCAAAAAAGGATCCAATCTTTGCTTCTTTGCACCCGGTTGCTCTACAGGTCCACTAATAGGTGTGGTCTCTTCTCTGTCTCTCTTCTTGCCCTTCTCCTCATTTAGAGGAGTTTGCAATGCTATAATTTCTGGTGCTTTAGATTGGGCAGGAGGAATATGTACTTGCTCATGTTCTTTGGACCCCCTGGCTGATCCGTCATTATTGGATGCTCTGTAGTTTCAACCTCTTTGCCCTTTGAGGTTCCTGTGACTGATGCCCTGATTCTCTGTGCAGGCTGCTGAGAAGTTCCAGCAGACGATGTCCAAACTCCTGATTGTTGAGGCCACTTGAAAGATACTTGTCCAAAAGAGTCCAGGTCAAGGGTTTTTTCAAGATTTTTCATAGCTTTTTCCATCTTTTGTTGCTCACTATTTTCTTCTACTAATGTCCCTTCTACCCATTCTTCCTGATTTGCATATTGTTCAATTTCTGGAATTCTATGATGTACATATACTGACAGCCTGTTTTTTACCCTTCTGTCACTTATGAAACTATTCGGGTCATAAGGTACCCACTCAAAACTCTTCTTGAATTTAAGGTGTTCTTCTAGTATCTTCTTAGCATCTTTCCATGCATCCCTAGAATGGATGACATAAGGGCCCAACTGGTTTTTGATTCTCAGCTGAGCCTTCTTCTTTACATTACAAAAGTGGGTTAAGTCTGAATAGATGAGCTACTTGAAATATTCTAATGCAAACAACCTCATAGGCACATACCTAGGCAACTTGAATGGGCATAATTCACATCCATATATTTTGATTTCAGTGTGATTCTGGTAGAGGTACCAGTCACATATCCTGTACTGTTTGTACAGCTGTAAAATTTTCTTCATATCACCAGCAATTCTAGGAGGAGGATCTCCTATCAACAGAGTGGAGGCGGGGTGTACAAAAAAATCAACGAATTCGCTATAGGTATAAGGGGAGTCATAATTATGGAAGACTGAGCTCCAAAAAATCACAGACCTCTGATTTCCTTTTGAGTCTAATTTTTTGATGGGAAATGGGAAATTGTCTGGGTGATAATATAACAACAGATGGCATATGAAAGATGTATATTTAAACAATCCTTCCCTTTCCAAATTCATGAAATGAGAATGGATTTTGTCAGCCATGAAAGTGGCATAGTCATACTTGACAGCAGGGGGTTGTCCTAGAGTAAAGATAGATAACAGAACCAGGGTGATATCATCCACATATTCACTGGACCTAAATCCCAAGATCAACGATATCATGTCAAGAATGAGTTTTCCAGTCTCAGTGAACCAGACATGCAAATAGGGAGGTTGGCCGTGGGGTTGACAGTTTGGTTTGATGAACATCTGGGCAATACAAGTTATTTCTGAGCTGGGCAATTGAGATGCCTTTTCAAGCAAAAATCCAATGGAAGGACGAGTGAGGGGTTCAGTGCAATGGAAATGTATCATCTCATTGATGGATTCAGTAGTTATGTAAAAAAGGACAGTGTTGGAAGAAGACATAATAGCTCTATGAACAAGGTCATAATTGGCACAACACTGGTGAATGATGTTTGGGAAAACATGGACTGAAGGCAGGAAATACATGGGAAGGTTTGATTCCCACAGTCCAAAAATGTCAGAGTTGCTTAAATAGCTATCCCTTATTTGGCAGAAGGTCTGAAGATGATTCCCGTCACCAGATGGGTCTTTTATTTGGAAATCTCTGTCGGCCAAAGGTAGATAATTCAAGTCTTTATGAGGTGCATTCACGGGCGCGACATTCAGTGCTATGGGGGCTTCCATGTTTGGTTCTTGTGTTTTCAAACATAAATTTGGGCTTTTTGTGGAAAATTGGATTGAACAGCAGGCCTAGGAGTCTTTTTGTGGGCTAAACAGGCTGTTCTCAACTTGAATTTGGTTTTCACAGGTGGAATTTTCAGTGAAAAAGAGGAATTTATAGGGTTGCTGGTAAAACGAGTAAATACCTGGATTAGGGATGCAAATTGAGTAACTGTAGGTTGAATAATGGAGTACAGAGTGCGTTGCTGGTGGTTTCCTCGGTCAGGTGGCGGTTGAAAGCAGGTACAGTGGCTTCAGTTGTTATTTTGCATGGGAATGTGAACACAGATATTTTACAGTGAAAATGACATTTCGTCGCTTTTTAACGAAATTTCGGGTTGGCGGGTAATTTTGGCATTTATTGGCAGATGACATCAGCATGACGGGACATCTTGTCACTTAGCGGGAGGTACGAGATGGTGACGTGGCAGTGACATCAGCGAGGGGTCAGCGGGAGGGTGGTAAGTGGTTTTACCCCGCACCACTTATGGGCTTATGTGGTTTCGGTGGGGGGGGGGGGGGGGGGGGGCGCGAGCAGTGCGGGCGGTTGACACACATCCATGGTATGGGCGCAATACCGCCAGTCTCTCGGGCGTTAAAATGCAGTGGCAGAGGGGGTCATGATATGCATATTGACCATTGGATGAGCGGGCCTAGATCTGATGGTCAGTGTTCGTTGGAGGTGACGGAGGGTTAATGTGTGGGGGGCCATGTATTTAAATATTAATAAAGCATATCGGGGCAGTGTTTATTGGTTGGCGGGGTGATTTGTTAATTAATTAACATGGGGTTAATTAATTTCAAAACAGTGTGCGGGGAATGGTTATTATAAGGTTTCAAATAAACCTATAATTCCATTAAAACAATGATATATGGCTATAGTTCAGCCTGGTCGGGAGTAATAAAGTTTTGGGGATCGTATTTTACATAATACGGGGAAGGGGAACGAATATAAGGGATTTATATAATAATGTTAACAGTCAATATGAGAAATGATATAAAAAACACTAAGCATAACATTGGAATTTTAACATTTAACACTTACGCTTAGGGGAAAAAGGAGTTTATACAAAGAATACGGTCACTTTTCCTTAGTAAATATAGAGTTTGACTTGGGAAATTTATGAAATGAGATGGAGTGGGTGACTGTAAGGATATTAAGCAGATATTAATACCTTGGGGGAGATTAGTAAGTGATTTAGGGAAAGGATGGAGGGGAGTTAGTCATGCTTCTGCCATAGTACCTGTGATAGAGGTAGATTATGACTCTGAGAGAGAAATTCACTCACAAGTTTCCTTTTGCAACATCAAAATTTCCTACCCAGCCTAATGTACCTAACATTTTTTCTTCTTTTTCTATGGGTGCATCTGGACTAGCAAACCCTTTTTCAGCTTTTCTTTTTATTGTAGGCCTACCTAAGTCAACACTTGTGACATCCAAGGGCTCAGATTTAACTGTTGAGCTCCTTTGCTTCTCTACCTAACTATTTATCTGCCAAGATTAAATAGTTTGGACAGATTTTATTCTCTATCACTAAAACAAGTAACTTCAGACATGAACTAGCCAAGATTTAACTATTTGGCCAGTCATCAATTGTGGTAGAAAGTTCAGCAAGCTTCTCATGATGATTTGTTTACAACAAAAATGAAGTAGTAGTGGCATTTGGACTTGCACACTCTCCTGGTCCTTTTTTCTTTGGGGTTCAATTCTTTTCTTTTTTTCTTTTGACCATTTATTTTTTCACCCTTTGATTTTTTCTTTTAGGGTATACCATCTTTTCATTTTTTTATTTTTTGATTTTTTCACAATATGGAAAACCTTTGCAACAAGGAAAAGGTATGAACAAATTGCAGAGCTAATCAAGTCAATCATGAAATATGACACCTATTGGTATAGTAGCATAACACTGGCTCCACTTGGGGATGGCTTTCCCTGGTGGAAAGTCAAGAACAACAGGTCAGATGGCCTTATGATCAACTCTTGCTGTGCTCTGAAATTTTCCTTTGCTGAAAGTAGAAGACTGTACAAAAGGATTATGTGCAACATACATTATTCTTGAACTGATTCAAACAACAGTACATCTATTTTGGATAGTCTACTTGGATCTTTTGTTCTTATGTTTCTGCTCCCAAGTTTTCTTCTGCAACCTCTGATAAACAAAAATGAGGCAGCACAAAAAGGGTAAAGTTCCTTCACTATTTTTCAAAATTTTCTGCAGCTTCCTTATGTACATATTAGAGTTAGGATATATCAAAAAACTGGATCAAAATAGTGTTTCAACATCCGACCATTGACTGGTCCTTCTTCTGCTTCTGTACCATCCAGGCTTTTCAAAAAGTAAGTATTGTTGCCTTGTGAAGCTTGGATAATAAAAGGTCCCTTCCATAGGAAATCAAACTTGCCATGTTTTCCTTTGTCTTCTCTTCTGGAATTCCATTTTAAAACTTTGTCCCCTAGGTGAAAATCTTCTGCCTTGGTCCTCTTATCAAATATTTTCTTGTAATACTTGGGATCTTTGGTATACCTCTTCCCTAGTCTGCTACAAGTGGATGGTCTGATTTATCCTTCTTTGAATGTCATTGGGTTCCACTTGAGCTTCTTGCAATAGTTTCATTATAGAGATTCCTAAAGCTGAAGGAAACATAGCCTCCATGCCATAGACTAACTCATAAGGACTAGTTCCAATGGATCTCTTGGTAGTTAGTCTGTCTGCCCATAGTGCATTAGTAAGTTTCTTGTGCCAGTTTTTCTTGTTCTCTTCCAATACTTTCTTAATAACATTGATCAAGCTTTTATTGGAGGACTCAGCTAGACCATTACCTTGAGGGTAATAGGCTGTGGAATGGCCTAAGGTGATGTGGTACTTGTGACAGAAACTGATCATTCTCTTGGATTTGAAAGCAGCAACATTGTCAGTTATAATTTTTTCAGGACAACCAAATCTAGACAAGATGTTGGTTTCTAAGAATTGAATGATGACTGAATCATTGGCTTGTCTACAAGGGATGGCTTCTATCCACTTGGTGAAATAATCTGTGGTAGTAAGGATCCATTTATGTTGGCCAGAGGAGGGAGGATGGATTTCCCCAATGAAGTCCAAACCCCATTGCTAAAACGGTCTTTCAGTGGAAATTGGTCTAAGGGGTAGAGGTAAAAGTTTCCTCTTGCCTTCAAAAATTTGACATTTATGGCAAGCAGTGACAAACTTTTTGACATCAATAAACAAAGTTGGCCAGTAAAATCCAGCTCTTAAGATTTTGTCTGCGGTTGATTTCCAGTAAAGATGTCCACCACAGTCCCCTGCATGAAGTTCTTTGAGTACCTTGTCAGCTTCATCTTTTATTAGACAATTTAATAGAGCACCTTCATGATTTTTCCAAAAAAGAGCACTATCTAAAATACAAAACTTTGAAGCTTTCATTTTTAAAAACCTTTTCTTTGTTTTGGATAACCCTGTAGGAGCCTGCAGGTTTAATAACACAAGATATATCAGCATACCAAGATGATTCTAAGAAGGCCTGACTGATTTGTGGAGTCGCCATCTCCTGTTCATTATCCAATTCATTGATATCCAGGGCTTGGCAATTGGTTTCAGTCATGAGTTTAGCCAATCCCTATCCTTTTATAAGCTTTGTAGGTTTTATTTCAATATCATACTCCAATATAGTAGCAATCCATTTACCTCTTTTGCCTTCAATCCCCTCTTGGGTCAGGATATCTTTGACAATAGCATTTTACACATAGGCTATTATATGGGAGTATAATATGTAGACTCTGAAGTCTTTGATAGCTTTCACAAATGCATAAGCCTGTTTTTCCATGATTGGATATTTTAGTGGTGCATCCCTAAGTGCTTTACTGAAAAAGGCTATGGGTTTTTCACATCCTTGATCATCCTTTTGTAGTAAAACCACAACAATGGTGTGTTCTGATGCAAATGAAAATATTATGAAGTTTCTATCAAACCTTGGACTTGTAAGGACTAGTGTTCTGGTCAAAGCCATTTTGATTTCTTCAAATGCTTGTTTAGCTTCTACTGTCCATTTAACCTTGGAACTTTTTCAACGTGTTATTCTGCAATCTAATTAGTTCAGCCAAATTAGGAATGAATCTTCTTAAAAAGTTAATCTTCCCTAGGAAAGCTTGAAGTTCTTTGATATTTTTGGGATGGGGTATTTGTAGAATGGCTTCTATTCTGTCAGGATCAATTTTGTTGCTATCTTTGGAGATTATGTGGCCCAAAAGTTTGCCTTCCTTTAGACTGAACAATGATTTCTTAGGGTTTAATGAGATACCATACTTTGTTCATGCTAAAAACACTAGTCTCAGATGATTTAAATGCTGTTGATATGATTTGGAGAACACAGTAAGATCATCTAGGTATATGACTAGAAAATCATGAATTTCTTTTGCAAAAGCTATGTCCATTGCTCGTTGGAAGGTTGCCCCTGCATTCTTGAGTCCAAATGGCATTTTCACATATTTTAAAGTTCCCCATGGCGTTGTAAAAGCAGTCTTTTCCTGATCATCAGGATGGACAAGAATTTGGTTTAAGCCTGAGAACCCATCCAAAAGTGAAATCCTAGAGCCACCTACTACCTTTGTAAAATGTGGTCCATCTTAGGTAAGGGGTAGTGGTCTTTCAAAGAAACCTTATTTACATTCCTTAAATCAACACACAGTCTGATTTCTCCTGTTTTCTTCCTAGTGGGTACTAAGTTAGACACCCATTCTGAAAATATGATAGGTGCAATTATCCTTGCTTCATACATTCTTTTGACTTCTTTTTCAATTAAAGGGAGTAGTACAGGGTTGACCCTTCTGAGTTTTTGCTTGAATGGTTTCTGATTTTCTTTGAGGGGTATTGTATGTTGAATCACAGAGGTATCATAAGATTTGAGATCTTCATAGCTCCAAGCAAAAACATCCTGGAATTCCTTGAACAGTTCAACATATTTAAGCTTTTGGTCAGGGGGCAGAGTTTTGGATAGTTTTATCATTTTAGGATTTTCTTCAGTTCCTATGTTACAGTCCTCAATGTCTGCGTTTAGAGGCTGCATTTTGGGTTTCTTTGGGATATCATTAGAATCAAAGAAATCTTCCAAAGGAGTTAATCTTGTGGGCAAATAGTTGTCTTTTAAATCAATAACTTCAGATTCTCCTCCAATAGTCTCATCAATGTCTATTTCTTTAAGCTCTTGCAACTTTTTCTTGGTAAATTTTGTCGGGTGAAGTATTTGAGTTGCAGTTTCTGCTGAAATGTCTGTTTCAATTTTATCTATTTGATCAACTTCACAAACAGTGTCCGTGTCTATATTAGTGCTAGAAAATTCTTCTTTTAGGGTCAAGAAATTGTTAATCTGAGTATCATTGTTAAACACTTGCCAATTCTTTACATTGTCTGGTATGGTTGGCCTGTGCCTAATCTCAGCTGTAAACTGATGATTGGGTTCAAATGGCAGTTTACAAGTGCTGGAAAATGTTGCCAAACTGTGAGCATGCAAATTATGTTTTCTTGGAATTTTGGCCAGCTGTGTTTCAAGAAATGTATTGAGGATTTCAATTGCTACCCCTCTGTAAGATTTGAATCTGGGATCATTTGTGAGGAAGGTGCCTTTTATCTGCTGAATGACTAAATTAGAGTCTCCCAAAACTGATACCCTGATTTCCCCTAAACTTTTGATCAATTTGAGTCCTAGCAAGAGGGCTTCATATTCAGCCATATTATTGGTACATTTGAAGTTTAATTTGTATGCATGTCCTTCAGCATGATCATTTTCTAGATTGTGTACCCAAATTCCTGCTCCTACTCCTAATTTATTGACTAAACCATCAAATTCCAAGTACCAAAGGATCTCATGTTCATAGTTAGTATCAGGAGTCTTGGAAATTTGTTTACTAGGGAAATCTGGATTTTTAGTTTCATCTGGTTTCTCTTGAGTGTCTGATATATCCTTGTTCACAAAAATTTCTTGAATTTGAACACTAGAGTTTTGGTGTATAATTTCTTCTTGTCCAATCGCTAAAACCTTGACATCAGTTGGAGGATTAACTTCAACATTGTATAGGATAAAGGAGTCCATGTCAGAGTGCATGGAATAGATGGGAAAATTTTGGGGCTTCTCCTGGGTACTTACCACATATTTCATTAGAGTTTCTCGATACAATCTCTTTGGCTAACCAAATACTGAAATGGTAGCATAGGACATGTCCAATTGTAAAGATCCTTGGAGTTTTGCACCCCAAGATCTAGGAAAAAACATGCCAGATTTTGGTGGAATATCAGCTACCACTACATCCATTAAAATTGTCTTCGCAAGGTATTGAACTATTGATACACATAGATCTTTGATCAATCCTAGACATCTGACCTGGCTTGAATCAAAAGAAAATAAGTCTTTGTATGGCCTGGTAATATCTAGGTCCAAATTCTCCATTACAGATTTAGGCATTAAGTTATGAGAGGCACCAGAATCAAACATGGCATTGTGAAATATTTTATCATGTATGTTCAGACTTACATAGAAAGGAGGAACCCCCCCCATCTACTGATTTTCCGTTAACCTCAGGGCCAAAAATTAATTCTGGTTGGTCATCAAGGACATTTACTACATCTTTGTTTTCCGAAATCTGGAGTGATCTGCTAATTTGATCTCTGTAGACATCATGCTTAGCCACTTCTGTCAATGGAATGGCTATTTTTAATTTGCCTATTTCAGTCTCAAGGTTGAAAGGTTTTTCTATTTGAATTTTTACATTTCGGGCAGTGAGATTTTCCTTTTCTGCTGTATTTTCAGTGCTTTTTCCTTTTTCAGGAGTGGTGTTATGAGCTGAAGTTGCTTCCAACTCAATTTCTGGAGGTTCTTCCACATTTCCTTTGGGAGGAATGGAAGTGGAAGGTTGTCTGTTAGGTGGTTGATCGTCTGATACATCTTCAACTATTAGACTATTTGGGTTAGGACCTGCTTGTACAGAGGGGTTCTTGACCTTAGTTTTGTTAGTTTGCTTGGTTTCTTTCTGTTTATTGGTTTCAGGGACATCTATCCTTCTGCTTCTCAGATTGTATTGCTTGTGGACTTCATAAATGGCTGTATCATATCCCTCCCTAAAATCAAATGATTCACCTGATTGAGTTTGGAATTGATTAAGATTATGGGCCTCTTGGTCTTCTTGGGTCAAGAAAATTTGTTGCTCACTATTGAGACCCATTAAGTTAATTTGAGTATCTTCTGTTGGCTCACTAGAATTTGAAGCTTCAACATAATTTTCCTGGAATGGAGGTCTAATATTTTGGTCTGGATCAGCCTTTCCAGCATTAGGGTTCTGGTTTTTTCTAAAATTTGGATTTCTCCCAGTATTGCTCAGTTGACCATCCCAAGGGGATTTCCTCTCAATTTTCTCTACTCTATCACCAAGTCTATCCATTCCTTTAATTATGGCATCTAATTTCTGTTCGAATGCAGAAGGTTCTTCTTTGAAAGGTGTTCTCCTTTTAGCTCTAGCTCGAGCTCGTTTAGAAATCAGGTTGGCCTCAACACTGACAGCTATACTCTACATGTCTTCTAAGCTTCGAGGAGCTCTTTCCCTAAGCTGGTGTGCCATATCAGAGTCAAATGAATCAGTGAATTTGATCAAGGCCAAATCTGAAGGAGGTCTGAGATTCTGCGGGATAGCATTGTATACATTATTAAATCTGGTACAGTAATCTTGAACAATTTCTTGTGGGCCTCTCTTCAGGTTTTCATATTCTGATAAAATGTGGAGAGGATCTTTCTTCTTTTTCCATCTGTTCAATAAAGTTTGATAAAGAGCTTCTGGGTCATTGATAGTGTTTGCAGGGAGTGCTCTGAACTAGCTCCTAACATCTCCAGTTAAGCTTTGAACAAAGACTTTCATTCTGACATCATCATCATCAATCTCATAGTTTTCAAAATAGTCTGTCATTTTCTTAGTGTGTTGTTAAGCTATGTAAGTGCCAGTACCATCAAAATAGGTGCCTTTGCTTTGATAATCCTGAGGCATAGCCCCTGGATTTGCAGGTAATTGTAGGGGAGCATATCGGTTTGCCATGTTCGTAGAGATAAGTGTGATAGCTGGAAGAGCAGGGATAACAATGGAAATGTATGTTGTAGATGGGGGAGTGGAAAGGATGGTTTGGGGTACTGATGGTGAACTAGGATAAGCTACAGTAATGACAGAAAGGATTGGTGTTTTTCTAGGAGTAAGCTTAGATTGGATAGGGTTCTGCAGATGTTTGTCAAGGTGTGAACTAGTAGAATGTTCTTGGCTCTCTTGGCCTCTAAGGATCCTAGAAATTCGATTAGGATTTTTAAACACAGGTGGGGGATTTGGATCAGGATTTGATCTGGTGTAACAGATCTTTTTCTTTGAAGCCAGTTTCTATGTTATATTTTGGCTTTTTCTTGGAATGTTTTAACAATACAACTTTGACAGTATCTTCTAGACATTTTTTTTAGATATTGAAACTTTTAAACTTTCCTAAAGATTTTTGTAAAAAAAGGACTGATCAAGAATTTGAAGCATGTTTGAAACAGATAGCTGTAATAAACAAACTATTTAGTTCCCCAGTGGATTCGCCAATGGTGTTATCACTCAGGTTGTTCCCCAAAGTTGTAAGAAAGGGAATACGACCGAGGTAACCACAGACCAATCTTTTAGATACAGATTCTAGCCAATCTGCATCCAAAGAGGGCTCTCTCTTTATGATTTAGCTTTGTTTTGAGATATATTGGGCTAGCTATGAAGTACAAGGGTTTTGTTTTGAGTTTGGTTGGAGAGATGGAGATTCAATAGAACAGTAAGGTAAAATTGAAGAGTTTTAGTCCATTGGGCATGATGGAGTCAAAGAAAGATAGCTTCCTGGATTTGGTTTCTTAACAGAGGAGGGTATCACAGAGCAAGGTAATCAAATATGGAACAATGTAAAGGCTGAAATCAGATGGAATGGGGTCAAGTGGGTGAAGGGAAGTTAAGAATCCTTCATCATATTTGACAGAGGGAAACTGGATGATTACTGTTAAGGAGCAATTAAGAATTCCTTAGCAAATATTCATGGTGAAAGAATCAGGGGAAACATGAGCAATTAAGAATTCACTGTTTATACTAATTCTAAATAAAACACAGAAAATAATAAAGACTGAAGACAGAGTGCAGTCAAGAAAATTTTGAATTATTCCTTCTCTCTATTATTTAGATAATGAAACATAGATTATATAGAAAACGAAGAAACTGTAAAACACAAGTTAGAAATGGCTTATTGATCCATAAGCTGATTCAAGAATTCTGTAACATGGTCCTTAGCATCAATTCCTCATCCAGTGGGCCAGACAAAAATGTTTCCAACAGCCTTTTTATTCCAAAATTTTTGTATTACAGCAAAGTCTGAGAATACTTCCCAACCAACCAACCCCAAATACTTCGTTTGGGGGGGGGGGGGGTATTTATACAAAATATCAAAATATCATACAAAATTTGAAGGAGATAATATCTAGTGATGATTTAATGCTTCTTTTACAAAAGATAGAGACAAACAGTCTCGGAAATAGGGAAACAATAAATTGACGCTATGCTGGTCACTCCCTCTTTATTGAATGTACCGGAGGTAGGTTCTACAAGTCGGTTTGCAGCTGTCTTCCACTGATATTCCGCACTGGCTGCTCCGTCATTGCTGGACATCCTTTGACCCTGATCAAATATACTTTGATATGCTTGAGCCTCATTTATCTCTCTTTATCTTTATCATAGAAAAATAGACCAAAATGTACGTCTTATCCAAGAGGAATTTACAATATCCCCAACATGTCTTCCCACCACTTTTGATCTGGCAATTTATGCCTCTGAAGCTTCCTCAGGGTTTCATCAGCTTCTGTATATCTAACAAAATTAGGCTGGAGATGAAACAGATGTTTTACTTCATGTTCAATATAAAATAAGTTCTCTAAATTATCATAGAGACTCTGGCCTAAGGGAAGTGCTTTTTCTCCTGAAGCACTTGTTGATGAATTAACCTGATCAACAGCATATGTGTTCAACTTGTGTACATAATCTGTGTGTCTCATTAGCCTGTCATTATTTCCTAAAAGACTTGGCATCCCTTTATCCTGCAAAATTGTAAATCTTTGCATGAAAGAATTGATTTCTACTTGCATATCCTGGCATCTTTTTTCTAAATTCTGCATTAGAGTTTTCTTGGTTAGAA
This sequence comes from Pinus tabuliformis, assembly GCA_031772625.1. NCBI lineage: Eukaryota > Viridiplantae > Streptophyta > Pinopsida > Pinales > Pinaceae > Pinus > Pinus tabuliformis. Next base: position 1,253,077,281 of record CM062820.1, on the reverse strand, counting down.
CTCTTTTGATATCCAAAATGGTGCCTGTTCTGTCTGGGATGCCGAGCTGTTCCAGCTGTTCTCTGTTTCTATAATTCAAAAAATGAATGAGCCTGTTGGCTTGATCAGGCATTTGTCCTAATAAAGCTCTTGCTTTTTGAATTTCTCCATGTGTTGCATTCACCAAGTCAATCTGCTCATAAATTGTCTGGATAGATGGCCAAACATCACTAAGGGATTGAGTGATGTTGGTCCAAAGGATTCCTTTGATTTCTGCTAGAGGCTTGTCCATAGTGAGATCCTTCTCTAATGATCTGACTTTGTTCTGTAATGCTTTAACCTCTCTTGTTTTCTCTGCCACACTAATTTTGGACTTATCATAACTCTGTTCTATTTTTTCCAATTTTTCCTTTACTTGCTTCAGCTCTGAAACTTGGAGTTTCAACTCCTCCATCTCTTTTATCAATTCTTCTATGGTCATACTTGTATTGTTGCTTAGTGCTGCTCCTGCTGATGTTGTACCTGTGATCACTTGAGTTGTAGCTGCTGGGACATTTGGGGCCAGTGCTGATCCAGTTGTTGAGTGGATTGCAATTGTGACTGTAGGGATTACCTCAGGTGGCTGGGAGGTCGACTCTCCCTGCTTCTCTTTTAATGCATTTTCCATTGCCTACTCTGTATCAGTTAATCTTTCATTGAGTTTCATGAGCAGGTCCATCATGTCCTCCTCTAATTTCTGTTGCACAACTTCTGCAGTTTGTGGATGCATTGAAGGAGGCAGTTTCAGTTGTTTCCTCAGGGCAGCAATGTCCTCTTCTTTCTTTTTTATTAATGCCTTTATGCCCTTAGCATCTTTGGGATCATGTCCCAGCTCAATGATGATCTCTTCCAAAGATTTAATCCTGTTGTCCTTGGCCAGAGAAGAAGCTTTCTCCAACTGTAATTGAGCAGAGGTATTGTCCAAGGAGCTTTGCAACTGATGGGCCAACATTTCCTTGTCAGCCAGTGTAGAATAAACCATTTCCCCCGTCTGTTTATGAAGTTCAATTTGGTCCATTGGATGAATATCTTTGGCTAGGACCTCCAAGTTTGTTCTAATGAAATCTGCTGCTGATTGGGGTTGCTGCACCTTTGGCTTAAAATAACTCATTATCATTTTACCCTCTTTGATGTCATATGAAGACATTAATCTTTGCTGGTTCGAAGGGGCCATCTTTAAGTATTGATTGTACATTTGAATCCTTACAGGCTCATTTTTAGCCTTAATTTCTGTGAAATTCCATTTGATGTCAGAGGGTTGTTTGCTTTGTGGCCTGGTAGATGATACTTCAACACTATGCTGCCTTTGTAGCTCCTGTCTATGTGAGCTAGTTGACGTATCTACCACTGGGGAAGTCTGGTGGCTGACCACCCTATCACCCCTTAGGCTGTCTGTTGTTTCTTCATTGATTTCCTCTTCCAAAAAAGGATCGAATCTTAGCTTCTTTGCACCTGGTTGCTCTACAGGTCCACTAATAGGTGTGGTCTCTTCTCTGTCTCTCTTCTTGCCCTTCTCCTCATTTAGAAGAGTTTGCATTTCTGGAATTTCTGGTGCTTTAGATTGAGCAGGAGGAATTTGTACTTGCTCCTGTTCTTTGGACCCCCCTGGCTGATCCGTCACTATTGGCTGCTCTGTAGTTTCCACCTCTTTTCCCTTTGAGGTGCCTATGACTGATGCACTGATTCTCTGTGCAGGCTGCTGCGAAGTTCCAGCAAAGAATGTCCCAACTCCTGATTATTGAGGCCACTTGAAAGATACCCGTCCAAAAGAGTCCAGTTCAAGGGGTTTTTCCATATTTTTCATAGCTTTTTCCATATTTTCTTGCTCACTAATTTCTTCTACTAATGTCCCTTCTACCCATTCTTCCTGATTTGCATATTGTTCAATTTCTGGAATTCTATGATGTACATATACTAATAACCTATTTTTTACCCTTCTATCACTTATGAAACTATTCGGGTCATAAGGTACCCACTCAAAACTCTTCTTGAATTTAAGGTGTTCTTCTAGTATCTTCTCAACATCTTTCCATGCATCCCTAGAATGGATGACATAAGGGCCCAACTGGTTTTTTATTCTCAGCTGAGCCTTCTTCTTTACTTTACCAAAGTGGGTTAAGTCTGAACAGATGAGCTGCTTGAAATATTCTAATGCAAACAACCTCATAGGCACATACCTAGGCAACTTGAATAGGCATAATTCACCTCCATATATTCTGATTTCATTGTGATTCTGGTAGAGGTACCAGTCACCTATCCTGTACTGTTTGGACAACTGTAAAATTTTCTTCATATCACCAGTAATTCTAGGAGGAGGAGATCCTATCAACAGAGTGGAGGCTGGGTGTACAAACAAATCAACGAATTCACTATAGGTATAAGAGGAGTCATATTTATGGAAGACTGAGCTCCAAAAAATCACAAACCTCTGATTTCCTTTTGAGTCTAATTTCCTGATGGGAAATGGGAAATTGTCTGGGTGATAATATAACAACAAATGGTATATGAAAGATGTATATTTAAACACTCCTTCCCTTTCCAAATTCATGAATTGAGCATGGATTTTGTTAGCAATGAAAGTGGCATAGTCATACTTGACAACAGGGGGCTATCCTGGAGTAAAGATAGATAATAGAACCAGGGTGATATCATCCACATATTCACTGGACCTAAATCCCACGATCAAGGATATCATGTCAAGAATGAGTTTTCCAGTCTCAGTGAACCAAACATGCAAATAGGGAGGTGGGCCTTGGGGTTGACAGTTTGGTTTCATGAACATATGGGCAATATGAGTTATTTCTGAGCTGGGCAATTGAGATTTATTTTCAAGCAAAAATCCCATGGAAAGACGAGCGAGGGGTTTAGTGCAATGGAAATGTATCATCTCATTGATGGATTCCACAGTTATGTAAAAAAAGACAGTGTTGGAAGGAGACATAACAACTCTATGAACAAGGTCATAATTAGCACAGCACTGGTGAATGATGTCTGGGAAAACATGGACTGAAGGCAGGAAATACATGGGAAGGTTTGATTCCCACAGTCCAAAAATGTCAGAGTTGCTTAAATAGCTATCTCTTATCTGGCAAAAGGTCTGAAGATGATTCCTGTCACCAGATGGGTCTTTTATTTGGAAATCTCTGTCGGCCAAAGGTAGATAATTCAAGTCTTTATGAGGTGCATTCACGGGCACGACATTCAGGGCTATGGGGGCTTCCATGTTTGGTTCTTGTGTTTTCAAACAGGAATTTGGGCTTTCTATGGAAAATTGGACTGAACAGCAGGCCTAGGAGTCTTTTTGTGGGCTAAACAGACTATTCTCAACTTGAATTTGGTTTTCACAGGTGGAATTTTCAGTGAAAAAGAGGAATTTACAGGGTTGCCGGTAAAATGAGTAAATACCTGGATTAGGGACGCAAATTGAGTAACTGTAGGTTGAATAACAGAGTACAGAGCGCGTTGCTAGTGGTTTCCTCGGCCGGGTGGCGGTTGAAAGTAGGTACAGTGGCTTCAGTTGTTATTTTGCATGGGAACATGAACATAGAGATTTTACAACGATAATGACATTTCGTCGCTTTTTAACAAAATTTTGGGTTGGCAGGTAATCTTGGCATTTATTGGCGGATGACGTCAGCATGACGAGACATCTTGTCGCTTAGCGGGAGTTATGGGATGGTGACATGGCAGTGACATCAACGAGGGGTCAGCGGGAGGGCGGTAAGTGGTTTTACCCCGCATCGCTTATGGGCTTATGTGGTTTCGGTGGTTGGGGGGGGTGGGGGGCGAGTAGCGTGGGCGTGTGGTTGACACGCGTCAATGGTATGGGCGCAATACCACCAGTCTCCCGGGCGTTAAAATGCAATGGTGGAGGGGGTCGCGATATGCATATTGACCGTTGGATGAGCGGGCCCAGATCTGACGGTCGGCGCTCGTTGGAGGTGACGGAGGGTTAATGCATGGGGGTACCATGTATTTAAATATTAATAAAGCATATCGGGGCAGTGTTTATTGGTTGGTGGGGTGATTTGTTAATTAATTAACGTGGGGTTAATTAATTTCAAAACAGTGCGTGGGGAATGGTTATTATAAGGTTTCAAATAAACCTATAATTCCATTAAAACAATGATATATGGCTATAGTTTAGCCGGGTCGGGAGTAATAAAGTTTTGGGGATCGTATTTTACATAATATGGGGAAGGGGAACAAATATAAGGGATTTATATAATAATGTTAACAGTCAATATGAGAAATGATATAAAAAACACTAAGCATAATGTTGGAATTTTAACATTTAACACTTAGGCTTAGGGGAAAAAGTAGTCTATACAAAGAATACGGTCACTTTTCCTTAGTAAAGATAGAGTTTGACTTGGGAAATTTATGAAATGAGATGGAGTGGGTGACTGTAAGGATATTAAGCGAATCTTAACACCTTGGGGGAGATTAGTAAGTGATTTAGGGAAAGGATGGAGGGGAGTTAGTCATGCTTCTGCCATGGTACCTGTGATAGAGGTAGATTATGACTCTGAGAGAGAAAGTCACTCACAAGTTTCCTTCTGCAACATCAAAACTGCCTACCCAGCCTAATGTACCTAACATTTTTTCTTCTTTTTCTATGGGTGCATTTGGACTAGCAAACCATTTTTCAACGTTTCTTTTTATGGTAGGCCTACCTAAGTCAAAACTTGTGACATCCAAGAGCTCAGATTTAACTGTTGAGATCCTTTGCTTCTCTACTTAACTATTTATCTGCCAAGATTAAACAGTTTGGATAGATTTTATTCTCTATCACTAAAACAAGTAAATTCAGACATGAACTAGCCAATATTGAACTATTTGGCCAGTCATCAACTGTGGTAGAAAGTTCAGCAAGCTGCTCATGATGCTTTGTTTACAACAAAAATGAAGTAGTAGTGGCATTTGGTCTTGCACACTCTCCTGGTCCTTTTTTCTTTGGGGTTAAATTCTTTTCTTTTTTCTTTTGACCATTTATCTTTTCACCCTTTGATTTTTTCTTTTAGGGTATACCCTCTTTTCATTCTTTAATTTTTTGATTTCTTCACAATATGGAAAACCTTTTCAGCAAGGAAAAGGTATGAACAAATTGCAGAGCTAATCAAGTCAATCATGAAATATGACACCTATTGGTATAGGAGCATAACAGGTTCCTAAGCACATTTTGGTCAAGCCTCTGGACATTATTGGACACCAAGCTCATGAAGTTGACTACATTCCATCCCCAGACTGATGGCCAAACAAAGGTCATCAACATGATGATAGTGTACATACTCCTCGTATATAACTCCAAGCATCCACGAACCTAGGATGAGAGCCTTCCCTACATGCAACATAGTTATAAAATAGATCTCCATAGCTCGACTGGGCGTAGTCCCTTTCAATAAGGTCTAGGATTTCAACCATTGTGTCTGATTGATGTCACCATTCATCATGTGACTACACAGACAAAATCCACACATGTATAGTTTGAGGCTGATAAAGAAACCAAGTTTATTGAATGCATGCATCACATATCATAGAAGGTTCATGGCATCTTGGAGATGTCCAATGCCAAGTACAAGTAGTGACATGATCAACATTGGGTGCCACACAAGTTTTAGGTGGGCGACAATGTTTGGTTGCATTTGTAGAAATAATTCCTTATTGGAGCCCATCAGAAGTTCAAACCACTCTATGGGAATTACACCATCACCAAGGCTATTCGAGGCAATGATTTGAGCTCAAAATTCCCCTATTCCTTGGCCTGCACCCAATGTTAAATGTGGATTGCATTCGACCATACTTTCCACCATTTCTGGACACATCAAACATTGTAGAACAACTCACACCAATAGAGCTAAACCCAGATTGCATGGAACATGCCACAAATAGTTGGATCATTGACACGTAGATCAAGAACACTTGGTAGCAGAATATCCAATTGTGTCAAGTTTTCAAAGCAAGCGAACTCCTGCACCAAGGCAAGTGGCTCACTAAGGACCAAGTTTAGCAAAAGTTTCCTCATATCATAGAGGCACTTAATGCAATGGGGACCATTGCTTCCTAAGGGGGATGACAAATCCATGTAGATATTGGTGGCCACCCACCTATTCTACTTGGATCCCACCATTTTTTCTTTTAGTTTCCTTAATTGTAGCACAATTTACTATTTTTGGCAGTTTTTTCGGGTCCTAAACTTCTGGAGCGGTTTTGAGGCTCTAGAATACGTTTTTTCTTTTGGAAAATGAGGAAACTAAAAACCTATGGTATTGGTTTATAGTTTAAAGTTTTAGTCTTCAGATATATATTTCTAACAAGGTATCATATGTGTCAAACGAAGATTGTATGTCAAAGTTACGACCCTGGGAAGTTGATGTACCAATTTATCCCAATAGGTCCCACATACTTTTGGTGGTTCATCTCCTACGGTTAATGTTTTGGATGTTTATGGATTTTCATTGTTTCTCAATAATAAATATTCCTTTGAGCCTCATTGTAACACATTTCATATGGAATGTAGTCACCACATCTCTTCTCAGAGATAAGCTACCATTGCCTAAGCTAGTTTATTTCCATTCCGCATGTAAATATTTTTCAATACTTTCTTATTAATGAATTGAACTTCCATTTTCATTGTATCTCTACGTTTATGTTCATATCTATATTTCATTTTTTTCCTTCATTAATCTAGATCATGCAATTAGATAAGTTGTTTAAGAATAAGTTTTTACTTGTGTTTAATATTTAGAAATAGTTCTTGATCAGATTCAAGCAAAATCCATTACTCTTTACTCCTTCATTAAAATTGATAAAAATATACAAGTCTGAATTATAGATCTTCCAACCATCATGGTTTCAATCATTCCTTTAACCTTGATATATATGTACAAGTTCCAATTTCATATTTTAAAACCGATACGTTTTCAAAATTATATTCAAATTTATAGAAATATACAAGCTTGATTACAAAGTTTCAATCCCCCCACTTATCTAAGAAGGAATTCCCTTTTATAATTACCCAAGGTGATTCCCTCATTCCATTGTTTCTCTCATGGTTACAACCAATTCTTCTCTTCCCTTCATGGATTCATTTTCCTTTACAAAAATAGTAGAAACATAACCATTGAAACAATTAAAATATGATTTAATCATTGAACCAATTACATGTTTGTTTTGTTTTGTTTTTTGTTTGTTTGTTTGTTTGTTTGTTTTTTTCTTTGTTTTTGTTTTTTTGTTTTTTGTTTTTTTTTTTAACTCAAGGATTCCCGTTCCATAAAAAATTCAATTTGTTATGCAAGTGTCGTCATCTAATTGAGGACTTGGAAATAATATTTTGTAACACTATTTATCTTTATCTGTGTAGAAATTTCTACAAATATAGGTCTAATACCATGTAGAAATTCCTTGTAGATTCAAACTACTAATTGTAATATGCTAAAACAATAGACTTGAATCTACTCTACTCATAAGCAGAAACACTTAAACGATTGTGAAATCACAAATAATACAAGAGAAAGAATTCAATCAACACATTACACAATTATTTCCTGGGGAAAGCCACAATTAAAAACCCCTGCTATATGTATATTGCATTAGTCAGAAAACATGAGAAGATTACAATGCTTTGCTCAAACCCGAGCAACATCTACACTATCTCTATCTGTCTTACTGCTTCCTAGGCTGACTATGGCCAACACTTAGCCTATTTCCTAGCCTTCCAAGATCTTACTTCCTTGTGTTTTTAAATGAGGAATTAGGTCCTTAATTAATAGGAATTTTCCTCCATTGGATTGCGTAGTTCCTTTAGGCTCTTCCTCTAACTGCATGCACCATATGTACATTTCAAATGATTATACAATTGATAATACATTGTACCTGAACTCCAATATCAACTGGGTCTTTCTATGATTTGACATGCATGAGTTAATTATGAGTGAATATTCATTTACTGGTTGATCACTGTAGGCAACACCACACTCGACTGTAGGCAACACCACACTACACTTTAGGTAACACCACACTACACTTTAGGAAACACCACAATGCACTTCAAGAAGTGCCAGACTACACTTCAGGCAACACCAAACTGCACTTTAGGGAGCACCACACTTCACTTCAGGAAGCACCACACTCGATTGTAGACAACACCACACTACTAGACCTCCTACTAGTTCCTCAAATATTTGGAACTAATTTAATTGTCTTTAACTCAGTTAGATTGAATTAATTAATTACAACTCAAAATAAACTCAACTAGGGCTCCTATAATGTAGGATACACTCTACATGACTCTAGTTCAACCCTCAACTCGAATTAACTAAGCCAACTAAGTCAAATTAAATTAGTTAACTAATACGAGTTGTTATGAGATGTGGAATTATAATTTTCTTCCCAATTTAATTCAAGGGAAAATTAAATTAGAATATTTCTTGATGCCATTTTCAACATTTCTTGTTTCTATTTGTAACAATCCCTCTCAACAATAAAGGGATTCACATCTATCCTAATCTAGTACCTTTGGAACTTTTTGCGTGCAACTCTTTTCACTATTGTTGTTGCTACTGCAACATCTATAACCAAAAAAAAGGCATCCAAACAAAGTAAACTGAATCAACTATGTCTGCAACTATCTACTAGGAAAAATGTGCTACTGCTGACTCTATTATTGAGCCTCTTTCTTTGCTATCAACACTTCTCTACACTCCTTAGTATTTGACTAACACTGATCCTCCTACTACTGAATATGGTGGGCCCTCGCAGCAATGTAATGATCCATGAGACAAAGACACCTCAATGGATCCTGCCCAAAATTTCACCCTTGGGACTATTTCTTCACATTGCCCCACCTCTCACCTTGAGGTATGGATGCATGTGCTTCCTCTGCTCACTTGGCTATAAATTTCCGCATATTGGAGGTCTCTTCTTGAGTGGATGTCTCAACTCGGCCTCCTCTTTTCTTCTCCAATTATGGCTCCTCCACAACTTGTTGAGGCTCCATTTTGAGAGGTAAATTATTCTCCCTCTCAACCACCAAGTTGATGAGCCTCATCATTGGGTAATTATATGGGCATTAATTCACCTCCTAGCTTAGTCAAATCAACTATTCTCACAACTTATTACATGTTTTTATTATATTTTGTTTAATGGGATGAGTTAAAGTGAGATATTATGCCTAGTGGACTAATAATCATTGAATGCAAGTTTGGAAGAGAAAATCAAAGAATTTTGGCAAGACTAAGGTTTGCAACTCGAATGGGACAAGGGAGGGAGATTGTAGGAGGTAAATCCTCCTCATTTACTCCTCCCCCATTTAAATATTCCTCCATTAACCACACCATCTCGGAGTGCAAGCAGCCAAGTCATGAAGATCAAAAGGCAGCCGAGCAAGTGATAGACAAAGAGTTAGTTCATATCGAGTTTGGGAGTCGAGCCTCCATAGATTTAAGGAAGTCATTGGAGACTTTAGTTGTATAAGTAGAGAGGCCTAGAGCCTCATTAGGATTCAAATTTTTGTTGTAAAAACACTAGTTATTTTCGAGCTCCAGACTTGTGGAAGACATTGATGTAATTTTCTGTTTTGATAATGAAAATGAGATTTTTCTTGGTCCAACACTGAGTTAACTCAGAGGGCTGAAGCTCTTGGGTTAGGGCCCAACCCTAGCAGCAAAGGCTCCTCTGCTTGTATCTATATGCTTAGCTTAGTTTCATAGATTCATTGTTAAATTGTCCTTAGAAGTATTTCGTTGCAAGTAATGTAGATTTGATTAGTTGTTTATTAGTTTGCTTCCATTTGTGATTTACTTTAGTAGCAGGTTAGAAGGGATAAAAGGAGAACCACAACGCTGTCAATAGGTGTCTTGGCCTCACCTTTTCCCTCAGGGATCATGATTTGAGGAAAAGATCCTTATGCAGCCCCAAAACCACAGATTTCCATTTTCTCAAAAGATTTAGAGTTTATTGTACTTGAACCAGCATTTGATCATTTTTGCAAGTGTAGTATTTAATTGTCATCTCTTCCATCTCCAGTCTCACAATAGATCTCATCCATGATTCCATTTTATTCAGCGATTTTCCTCATGCATGAAGTAGACAACTAGTTCATTAAATTCTGCTTTTCTAGCTTGTTAGTTTTCTTCTTGTTTACATGACTTTTTGGCAATTATAAATGTTTGATGCGGAGTAGGTTCTTTAGAAATCTAAATGGATCTAATAGTAGGAAACCACCTTCCAACTTTATCCACCCATAATCATTCCTTTCTTTCACCAAGATCTTCACCAATCTCATCATTTTACATAGAAATTCCTCCAAGCATGTTAAGCGAATCCAACCATCTCCTAACCTTGGTTTTGAGTTCTGAGTGATCCTAAGCATTTTCTCACTCCATTCCACCCATCCAACACCTTCCCTAAGCCTTCCATCACCTCCAACAAACATCATTTTTCTCTCGGCTATATCCTGTAGAAATACAGGGAATCCTGTAGGTTTCTAGTACATCCTGTAGGTTTTCCTGTAGTGGCCTATTTTGAGGCTGAATTGAGGGAAAATCTCTAGGAAGCCACCCTGGGTCACCCAAGGGTCTCCCAAAACTTCTAACCATCTCCTAGATCTCCCAACCATCCATTAGCATCACTAAGCCACCTGCCACATCACCAAAAGAGATTAGGTTTTACACTTAATTTTCTAGAAAAAGAATAAAAAGAACAAAACATATTTATTTCAGTCCTTTACATGCACAGTAGTGATGTTTGATGTCTTGAATTCCCATTCTTTAGATAGCAGCATTTCATACATGTTGGCTTGGCATTATTGTAAAGCATAGTTTCTCAACAGTTAGTTAGAGAATGATGTGTTTTTAGCATAGGATTTCAATCATTTTCCTTATTTTCAGTAGATAAGCTTTCTCCTAGAGTAGATTTCTTTTTCTTTCATTAGCAATCAAGCTTCTTCTGAATCCATAGAAGTTTGGCTTGAAAACCCTAGTGGTCTCTTGCCAGCTAAACAGTGACAAAAGGCAGAACCATCACTTTTACTTGTGTATACAACACTGTCACCTCCAAGTTTGTACGAACCCCATGTTGATAAAGTAAAGCTGGTAGCTCCAAGAGTTGTAGCATTCTTGTTGCAATACTGGTGCTCATCACTTTTTAGAATTGTTTCCAGGGAGGTGTTTGAGAAATATGTGATTACTGATTTCTTTCTTCTATTTCTTGTTTCTAATAGTCTGCCCTTAGTTTCATTTCTGCAAAAGTAATTTAGTTTGCTTCATTTTTCATTCTGCATTCTTTGCTTTCCTTTCCATTCTGCAAGTAAGATTTCAATGAAGTAGTTAATTTTTCATTTAGTCTATAGTTTTCATTCAGATTTCAATTCTGCAATTAATTTCAAAGTTTGAAAAAAAACACAAAACCAAACAAAAGCATTTCTTTTCATGCCTCATAGGAATAGGGATAACTTAGGGAAATTTTTGCCAAATACCCCCACTACTTCAAACAACCAACACCTCTTCTTCGATGGCTATGAACTGGAGGAACCCTTAGGTGAGAAACCATACATATTTGAAGAGCCTACAGGGGAAGAGTAAGAAGAAGAACCCATTCCTACTAAACCTATCACTGAAAACAGAAATGACAGAGGAAATAGAGAAAGAGTTGAGGGTGCTTTCCCCATCAGCGAAACCAATGGGGATACTAAGATGAAAAATATAAGCCCTTTTGCCCTTCATCATTTCCATGGCCTAACCACATAAGATCCAGACACTTTCTTATTTGAGTTATTGTCATATGCCGAACCTATGACTATACAAATGACGAGCAGAAGTAGAAACTATTTCCATCCACTCTCAAGGATGAAACTTTGCACTTATTCATGGGTTTACATGGAGATATCATAACAAATTGGGCTCAGATGCAGCAAGCCTTCAACAACAAGTATCGGGACTACTGTAGGTCTAAAGACACTAAAGAGTAAATTTTTAGGATGACCTTAGGCAATGATGAATTCCTAGAGGATTATGAAGAAAGATCCTAGCTTAGCTACAAAAGGGCGATGTGCACACTTGACACCGAGTCACTGAAGCTAGTCCTGCTTAGAGGAGTAAGGGAAGACCTTCTGGATACCCTACACTTGTTAGCAGGAGGGGATATATACCAGTTACCCTATGAGGATATCAAGATTGTCTTTACGAACCATTCTAGGGTAGCCAAGAAAAAGGGTAGGGGTAGTCAACCTATGGTCAATCCATCCTCTTCCAGTTCATCCATCAAGGGTGAAATTGGAAATATGTTGGAGAATTTCAAAAGTGAAATGCTGCAAACCATTGCCCTATAGATGGACACTAGAAGAGAAAGCAGGAGGAAGTAGAGAGAGCCTTGGCCATTTTCTGTCCTAGATGCACCAGGAGGCACCCTAGGAATGAATGTCCATTGAATTCTATTGAAATTTTCTTAGTATTTGAAGAAAATCACTCCACAGACAAGTGCCCCTCTTTACCTGGACTCAAAGTTGTATATCAAGGAGCTGAAGGGGTCACTGAGCAGCTCTGCTACATAAACCAAAGGAGACCTCATGGGCCTAGGCCATAACAGCAGGGCACACAAGGGTTATCCCATGCATATTACAACCCCAACTAGACCAAATCCATACCTTCTTGGGGAACCCCTACTCATCCTTCCTAGTCTGCACCTCCTCCTTGGTCCTTTTCACCTCAATATCATTCTCAGCCAGCCAGCCAGTCATTTCAACCATATGCTCCGCCACAACCTCAGTGGAATGCACCGCCCTAGGGGTGGAGGCCCCAATACAACAATGTTATAGCTTTATTGCCTTCACCACCCGCCAAACCACAAATTTTATACTATGCTCCACCTAAACAACCCCAGATGCCTACCTAGCCAAATCCAAACCCAAACAATAGATAGGCACAATAGGTATATAGTGGAGAGACATCATATCCATCTTATGTTGTGGAGATTTAGGAAATCAACTTGAGATCTAGGAGAGTACTTCTAGACAGACAACCTATACCTCCACCTAAGGAGGTTGAGGAAGAAAGAGAGGAAAGAGTGCTTAAAGTAAATCCACCACCCTTTCCTGAGAGATTAACCCAACCACTCCATCATACTCCAGAAGAGACTGAACTTCTGGGAGAATTGAAAAACCTATGTGTCAAAATTCCACTTCTCCAAGATATTAAGGATGTACCTATTTACAACAAGTTGATTAAGGAGAAGTGCATCAAGCATCCAGGGAGGCGAAGAAGATATGCCCCTACCATTAATGTCATTGGACAACTGTCCAACTTAATGCTGGGGCAGGTAATCTATCCAAAGTATTTGGACCCTGGAAGCCCTGTAGTAGATGTGCAGATCAATGGAACCATTGTACCACACACTTTGATTGATCTTGGGGCTGCCACTAATGTGATGACCAAGGACACCATGCTCAAGCTCAACCTTCAAGGTTCATTGAGGAAGGCCACAACAGTTATGCAACTTGCAGACCGCTCCACAGTGACCCCTGAGGAGATTGTGGAGGATGTGATGGTCTCCATTAGTTCTTGGGAATACCTTGCAGATTTTCTAGTTCTCTAGCCTAAGGCTAAGCTTATTGGTTACCCTCTCATCCTTGGGAGGCCCTGGTTAGCTTACATTAGCTGCAGAGATGGAAATATGACCATCAAGAATGGGCATATGTCCAAGCAATTAGTCCTATACCCTCCTACTTAGCCATATCAAGAACATGACTTATCTTTGTGGTTGGAAGAGGAGGAGGAAGATGAAGTTTATTTTGCCCAAATCTATACTTTAGAAACAACCATGGAAGGGGGACAATATGATGAATATGATTTGATTGAACACATACTCCAAATTCCAACTCCCAGTACATTGTCCTTAGAAGAAGTAGTAAAGGAAACCAAAAACAACCACCAAATTGATCTATGATTAGCTAATTCCAACCCTATCTGTGTCAAAACCATAGAATTCAGTCCCGAGAAAACTTTGAAAATCAATCCATCTCTTTCTATTCTCCAATAAGAAAAGTTGTGAAACATGCTAAAGGAAAACCTGGATGCCTTTGCTTGGAGTTACCAAGAAATGAAGGGAGTGCACCCCTCGGTGTGTACTCACCATATTTATATCAAGGAAGGTTGCAAGCCAGTCCGACAACCCCAAAGGAGGATGAATCCAGCTCTTAAAGATATAGTCAAAGAAGAACTGCAAAAGCTGCTAGATGCAAGATTCATTTACCCTATCTCAGATAGTGAGTGGGTCTCTCCTTTGGCATTGGTTCCAAAGAAAAATGGTAAGTGGAGGATTTGTGCCGGTTACAGGGAGTTAAACAAAGCCACAAAGAAGAACCATTTCCCTCTATCTTTCATTGACCAAGTGTTATATGGCCCAGCAGGGAAAAAGTTTTTCTCTTTCCTAGATGGATTTAGTGGGTACAATCAAATCTAGATGATCTCAGAAGATTAGGATAAAACCACCTTCACTTGTTCTTGTTAGGACCCTACATTGTACCTTTTTGCTCACATATTTTGCTATTATTCCACCCTTTTTCAATCCATATTTAAAGTCCATGTTATTACTTTAACCCATTTTCCAAAGGTATATAACATTTCTTCTCATTACTGTATGTTTAAATTGTTTTACATATAATTTTACATTGCCTTCATAGTTAATTGTTGATCGGATAGTTGCTGAAATAGTTTTATCATTGTGGTCTACATTGCTGAAACAGTTTGAAGACTGCAGATTTATCATTATGGTTTACGTTACTGAAACAGTTAGAATAGTGCGCAAATCCCGTTGCTGAAACAACCCGTGATTTGCATTTTAGATTCGGCAACAACAAGAGGAGATCATCGAAGGAGCTGTTACACTGGCCGTAACAACTACATTCCAAAGTCGACATTGTCACAACTATTGTAACAACATTTTGTTAATGGAAGAACCAATTATCCTATTTTAGCATATCGGGTTAAAGATAGGATTTATAATGTAATCAATTGTAATAGATGTCTCCTCTTTAAAAAGAGGAGACATCAACATTAGAGGGACTACGGATAGACTGCGGGAAGGTCTAGCTAAAAGTAAAGGGACTTGAATCTTTTGTAATATGATACATTGACAGATGAATAAAATATTGTTTTGAGCATTCCTTTTTAGTTCCTTTTTCTGGGGAATCTTGTGAGAAGGAAAGGGCCCACCTTCATCACAAGATTCACCCATCAATTCCTATAGTGTGTTAAGTGTTATTTTCCATTCATACCTTGTTAAATTTTGTTTACTGACTTTTCTTATGCATTATTGGAACTCTGTACTTATCGCTGAAACTCTGTTTTTCAATTGATTATTGCATTAATTTAGTCATAGCTAATCAATGAGTATTTTAATTTGTAATCGGGTTTACAGAGTGAGTTTGTGAAGCATAGTAATCAGAAACAAGTGCTGAAGATTCCTTCTTGGGTAATAGGGTCTTGTTCTCTGTTATAACATAACTAGTCTTTTCCTATGCAGATTGATTTCTTTTCCTAGATTATTCTTTTTAATGTAATCAAGGATTCTCTGATAATTGTCTGCAATAGAGACATTGTTCCCACTGTAACTCAGAGTAGAGCTTCAATTTGTTTAAAGCAAGGTGTGATTAGTGTAATTGTTGCTACAACTTTTCATTGCTTTTGGGATTGAGCATCTATAGTGTGTGGTTGCCTTTGAAATAAACAGACTTCCCTGGGTTGACAATTCATGTAGCACTTGGTTGTTTGAATTAATAAGAAATTAAAGTGACTGACATTTTGGCGCCGTTGTCGGGGAAGGTAATCGTAGATTTAAAAAGCATTAATTTTTTTCTTTCAGATGTGCAGAATGCATGAGAGGACGCAAGAAAACTAACCCTACAGGTGGTAAGGGCAAAGGAAGAGGAGGAAGAAAGACCTTTATTGATGAGATTATATCAAAAGCTAAAACTTCTCAGAGGCTAAGCTCTCGAAAGCCAAAGTCTCAACATTCTCTTCAAACAAACTACGAAACGGAGGAAGTTGTGGGCCCTGAAAAGGTTGAGGAAACAGTAGAAGATATTGAGGAACCAATAGAAGATATTGAGGAACCAGTCGAAGACATTGAGGAGCCAACAGAAAACATTGAAGACAGGGCAAGTGCAGCAGGAGAACAACCAATGGAAGGGAACAATGAAGGATTCTTTGGTGGAGGATAGGTAGGAGGAGAAGGAAGAGATGAGAATTCTCTCTCTACCTTGGGATTTCCTATTGGTGATCTTCCCAGAGGAGCAACTCCCATGAAGAATATCCCACTTTCAGCCTTACCTAACTTCCATGGTTTATCTTCTGAAGATCCTGATGAGTTTCTTTTTGAGTTTGATATATTATGCAGAAGCTATGATTATGTTACTAATGCTCAGAAACTGAAGCTATTTCCAGCAACACTAAAAGGAAATGCACTAATATGGTTCATGAGTTTGGGAGGCCATGTAATCACAACATGGGAACAAATGAAGTAGAAGTTTTTGACCAAATATCAAGACTAATGCCAGACGAGAGAAAAAAGGGGGAACTATTTAAGATGGTACAAAAGGAGGACGAAAATCTAGAGGACTTTGTGGAAAGGCTGCAATATAATCTGCAGAGATCCAATCATCTCGATGTAAGTAAATATATTCTTAAAACAATATTATTGAAAGGGGTAAGGGATGATTGTCTAGACATGCTAAATATGCTTGGTAAAGGGGACATATCTAAAGAATCATATGATGAAATTGTTAACCTTTGAAAAAGATGTTCAAGAGGAGCTGCAAGGAATAGATCAAATAGCAGGGATAATACATATTCAAGAGTTTAAAAATCAGCCAGTGTAGGAGCAACAAGAGATGAAATAGGTAATTTACTTGAGGAATTAAAAAATGAAATGTTAAGTTCTTTTGCTTCAAAAATTGACACCTTGCACATTAAGAAGAAACAAGCAAAAGTAGAAGCTGCTTTGGCTATCTTCTGTACCAAATGCGGAGATAAAAATCCACTAAGAGAATGCCCATTGGACAAAGTGCCAATTTGCACCCTTTGTGAGAAGGATCATGAAACACAACAATGCCCTTCTTTATCAGGAATAAAAGTAGCATTGCAACCAACCGAAGAAGAAGCTGAAGCAGTCTATCTTCTGACATAGAGAAGGCAATGGCAACTACGAGGACAAGGTATGAACTTTAACATGCCATTTACATCTTCTAATCGTTGGAACAATTATCCTTCTTTTAATCAAGCAAACTACTTGTCCTTTAGCCAGATGCAGTACCCTCCCTTCAAACAAATGAATTAAACATCCATGCAACAAACAAACCCTCCCTTCGTAGACCCAACAATGTGGACTCCTTGGCCTCCACAACAACAATTTTACCAAACTGGAGAGGTCAACAACTCTCGTTTCAATCAATTTCCTCAGTTTCAACAACCACTCCCTCTACCATCAGGTTCTCCACCAAATAATCAAATGATGAGACCCCAGCTGCTTGTACAACCAAACCCTAACCCCTATAATAAAGCTGTGCAAGTCATTGGTATTCAGAACCAGCCTATACTTTTGGTTTTCCCTACGCAGTGTAATGATATTCATTTACGATCTGGGAAAATAGTCGAACCCATTATTGATGGTAGTACCTCTTCTGGTTCTGATAAAGAAGAGACAGAGAAAAATAATTTACGTAAGGAGGGACAACCACCCTCTAATAAGGGTGCAAAAACAATAGAGCCACCATTCCCTGAGCGTTTAGCTTTGACTAAAATGCCTGAGCCACCTGCTTTCAATATTTTAGGGGAATTACAGAATCTTTGTGTTAAAATTCCACTCTTACAAGCACTTAGAGATGTACCCATTTATGCCAGAACTATGAGAGATATTTGTATTAAGAAACCCAGTAGGAAAGCTAAAGTTCCCCTTATAGTTCATGTTATGGGTGATTTATCTGCCTTAATGTCTGGTAAAGCCCCTCCTATTAAATATGGTGATCCCGACCATCCTACGGTTACAGTACAAATCAGAAAAACTATCATTTCACGAGTTCTGGTAGATTTAGGTGCTGCTATAAATATTATGACTCTTGAAACCTCACAACTGTTACAGATGAAGAATGTGATTAGAGAGACACCAACCATTCTAGAGTTAGCTGAACATTCTACAATTAAACCGGAAGGAGTCATTGAAGACCTAATCATCTCAGTTGAATCCTGGAATTACCCAGCTGACTTTGTGGTATTGCAGACTAAAACAAAGTTGGGGGGACATCCTCTAATTCTACGAAGGCTCTGGTTGGCCACAGCCAATGCCTTTATCAGCTGTAGATCTGGTTCAGTGACAATTTATAATGGATGTGAAACCAAGCAGCTTACTCTCTACCCTCATGCCACACCCATGATTAATAATGATAATTCTATATGGTTGGACTATGATGATAATGCTACTCAACCTATTTTGACTATCGGACAAGCTTTAAGTCTTAAAGATACCATGAAAGATGAAGTAGTTAGTAATTTTATTTGTGAACCCTCCTCGGTCACTTCTAAAACACAAAATTAGTTGATTGCAATTTTGAAATCTGATACCCAGGAAAAGCTTAAATCTGAAGATCTACCTCAAACATCAACTACCATCTCCTCTAAAAGCATAACAGTAGAAATCGAACTTGGCAAGACATTGAACATAAACCCCAATTTAACAGATGCTGAAACACAGCAATTAATGAAGTTACTTCATGAAAATAAGGAAGCATTCGCATGGGACTATACAGATATGAAGGGAATCTCTCCTGAATTATGTACTCATCGCATCTATATCAAGGAAGGTTGTCAACCAATCTGTCAACCCCAACGACGAATGAATCCCAATTTGAGGGAAATTGTTAAAGAAGAACTTCAAAAATTGCTTAATGCAGGGTTTATATATCCCATATCTGACAGTGAATGGGTTTCTCCATTGGTAATAGTACCTAAGAAAAACAGGAAATGGAGAGTGTGTGTAGATTATAGAGCCTTAAATAAAGCCACTCAAAAGGATCAATTTTCCTTGCCATTCATTGATCAGGTGTTAGATAGTTTGTCAGGGAAGAATTCTTCTCCTTTTTAGATGGTTTTAGTGGATATAATCAAATCAAAATTGGACCCCAAGACCAAGATAAGACCACTTTTACTAGTCCCTGGGGAAATTTTTCCTATAGAGTTCTCCCATTTGGACTATGTAATGTGCCAACAACCTTTCAAAGAGTAGTGATAGGAATATTTTCTGATATGCTTAATGACTCTATGGAGATATTTATGGATGACTTTACCCCTTATGGTGGTCTTTTGAGGATGCATTACAAAACCTTGAGAAAGTACTTAAACATTGTGTACAAGCTCACCTTTCCTTAAGTACTGAAAAATGTCATATGATGATGAATGAAAGAATTGTACTTGGACACTTTATTTCATTTCAAGGAATTCAAGTAGATCCATCCAAAATACAGGTAATTCAGAACCTTCCTATTCCTAGAACACAAACTGTAGTGAGAATTTTTTTAGGACATGCAGGATACTACAAAAGATTTATCAATTTTTTTTCTAAAATAGCTTCTCCTTTATTTGTGTTACTTAAGAAAAATGTTGAATTCAAGTGGACTGATCTTTTCTAAAAAGCATTTGATGAACTCAAGCATTAGTTATCTACAGCTCCTATTTTAAGGAGACCTAATTGGGCACTTCACTTCCATATATCCTTTGATGCTTCAGATACTACAATTGAAGCTGTCTTGGGACAAGAGGAAAACCATCTTCCTTATGCTATCTATTTCATTAGTAAGAATATGACTCCTGCTGAGCTTAATTACATAGTTACTGAAAAGGAATTTTTAGCAGTCATTTATGCTATTAATAAATTTCGACATTACATTACTGGTTACTCTACTTTTGTCCATACTGACCACTCGGCTATTAAGTATTTAATGAACAAATCTGTCACAAATGCTCGAGTCACCAGGTGGTTATTGTTATTACAAGAGTTTGATATTACAATTGTAGATCGACCAGGTAAAGAAAATGTAGTTGCTGATTTCCTTTCTCGGTTAAAAGCTGATGATAATACTCTAGTAGATGATTCCTTTCCTGATGAATATTTATTTGCAGTATCTGCTCACTCACCTTGGTATGCAGACATTGCCAATTATTTGGTTGCAGGGAAGTTACCATCACACCTATCACATCGAGAGAAAAGAAAGATCATTCAACAAAGTGCTCGATATAGCTGGATAAGTGGGTGTCTTTTCTATACAGGACTTGATCATGAAATCTAAAGATGCATTAGAGAAGATGAGGTTTATGATATACTGAAGGCTTGTCATGATGGCCCTTGTGGAGGGCATTTTGCTGATAAGATAACGACACATAAAATTCTCAAGATGGGTTATTATTGGCCCTCACTCTTCAAGGATGCAAAGAAATATGTTCGGGCCTGCGATAGCTGTCAGAGAATGGGTCAACCTAATCATAGAGATGAAATGCCATTAAATCCCTAGGTAATACTTGAACCCTTTGAAAGATGGGCTCTAGACTTTGTAGGGCCCATTAATCCTCCATCCAATCAAAGAGTTTACATATTGGTTTGTATAGATTATATGACTAAATGGGTGGAGGCTAAGGCACTCATTAGAGCTAATGAAGAATCTGTTTTAGCCTTTCTATTTGAAGAAATCTTTGTTAGATTTGGAGTGCCTAGAGAGCTAGTTACAGATGGAAGACCTCCTTTCAATTCTCATGGTTTTAAAACCACCCTTCAAAAATATCATATTCATCATAGAATGACTACACCATACCACCCCTAAGCCAATGGATAGGTGGAGAGTAAAAACAAAGTTATAGAAGCCATTCTAACAAAAAAAGTGAAGGAAAACAGGAAGGATTGGTCTCAAAGGCTCCCTAAAGCACTATGGGCTTACAGAAATACCTGGAGAAATACTACAGGATTTTCTCCCTATGAATTGGTTTATGGTAAAAATGTTGTTTTTCTTGTGGAATTTGAAATTAAAACCTTAAGAACTGCTTTAGCTGTTAACCTTGATTTGACTGATGCACAAACAACCAGGTTGCAGCAGCTTTAGGAATTGGATGAAAAGAGATTAGATGCCATCCATAAAACAACTATGATACTACAAAAAAGAACAAGGTGGCATGATAAAACCATCAAGCATAAGCAATTCCAAAAAGGTAATTGGGCTTTATTATATGATTCTCGGTTTGAAAATTTTCAAGGGAAACTACGTACAAGATGGCTAGGACCTTGTGAAATAGATACTATTTTTCCCAATGGAACAGTAAGGCTCCTAACAATTGATGATTCTAGAACACCATTATTGTTAAATGGTTATCGGCTTCGTCTGTACTAGCAACCCATTTCCAAAGAGGATTTTAAGGCCACTTGCATGGCAGATTCACATTATCTCTTTTTGGGGGAGCCTGCTGCCCCTCATTGCATCTAATTTCTGCATTGTATTTTTAGCATTAGATTAGATTTCTTAACTAATAATCCCTGTCAAGGGTTGGCATGTTGCAATTGATTATTTTGCAGATTCCAGATTTAGGAAAGGCTGATTGAAAAGGACAATCCTACTACAAGTAGATCCAAGCTTCATCTTGTGAAGCACTGTCATCTCATTTCAATCCATCCATAGTTCATTTCCCCATCTTCCAGTAACATTTCCATCATTTCCCCTCTTTTCTCTTCCCCATGTTTCCCATCATTTTTCAGCAACATTTTTCCTATTTTTCTCATCAATGAAATAGTACTCTTCAACAACATTTTCTCTATTTTTCCCATTAACAGTACTCTTCAGCAACATTTTTCCCTATCTTTCCTGTTGCTGAAACACCACCCTTCACCCATTTTCCTGTTGCTGAAACACCATCCTTTACCCATTTTCCTATTGCTGAAACACTACCCTTTACCCATTTTCCTGTTGCTGAAACACCATTTCTTTTCAAAAGACATTACCACACAGTACTTTCCGTCGTGAAAATCACTTCTTCCATTATTTTTATGCTAATTCTGTCCTTTCACTACCTTCTCCTATGACTATACAGACCTTTAATATAATCACCCTCATGTTTCAAAAGCTTCTTCCATGACTATTGATGATCTATTATCAACGAGCACTATATTTTTCGAAATATGGATTAAAGGTAAACATGAGGTATGTAAATATTATGTGTAAGTACTATTAAACTATGGTTAAATGAGAAGATTATGTCATTATTACCACGATCCCCATACATTTAAAGCCATTATTTTAGCCGTAGTTGGGGGGAATACCAAGATTATACGCCATCATTTCATAGCAAGCCAATTACCATCATTTTTTTACCCACTATCACGTCTTATCACCCCGCCTCTGTGCTGTTACTCCATGTTCTCATTCGCAAAATTTACTCTGTCCGAAGTGCGGTAACTCGGTTTTTGACTGTGCATTTTACCAAAGCTGGTTAACTATGGGAGGACCTGCTATTCGACATGAGCCCGGCTCGATAGCTCTACTTGAATTACATCCAGAGGTATATCAGATTTTTCAGTGGGCAGGCTGGGTAGAATATTTTCAGAGGCTTCAGGGATTCAATCCACAACAAGTCCTTGAATTTGCACGTAATCTACAAGAAGGCCATTCTACTGTCCAGGGAGTTCGAATTCCGGTCTTAGAGCATGACATAGCACAGGTTTCAGGTCTGCCGGTCACTGGCACTCGATGGTTTAGTCGCAAGCATATCATTCTGAATGCACAACAGGACTTTCTCCTGCCAGGAGAGCAGGTCGAGCCCAAAGGCCGGGGTGTCCGACTTCACTCATTACCGTCTCCATGGCCGACGGTTGCTGAATTTTTCAAACATTATCTCACTTGTGAAGGTTGCTACTAGGTATTCTATCAACATGATTTTGTCTTGTTAAATCATTTGAGACATGGTCGACTGTTAAATATTTTGTATTATTTACTTGGGTGTCTAAAGAATATGTCACATTACTGTAGACAGGTAAAATTCCCACTCCTTTCCCTCACCCATCATCGTCTTGTCCAGCTACTATTTCAAAATGGTTTTGCTCAACAAAGCCCCCCTCTTAGTAATCCACCTCTAGACCCTGAGCAAGCAGCTGAAATTCCTCAAGAAGCTGCTGAAATCCCTCAAGAAGCTGCTGAAATCCCTCATCAAGATGCTGAAAATCCTCAAGAAATCCTTGAAAATCCCTCCGAGCAGCAACCAGGGAGCATTCCTAATCCCCCAGAAATCCCACCAGTAGAATCAGTTAATCCAATTGACCCTCCCACCACATCAAATCCATCCCATAATTTAGCAGAATCATCTAATCCTACCGTTCATATTCCTAGTGATGATTCTGAAGATAACCTTCCCATCACTATGCTAAAGAGAAAAAGGAAAATTAAGATTGTTTTCCTACCAAAAAGATGAACGAGGGCCTCAACCAAAGAAGCCACCATCTCTGATAGCCCTCCCCCTAAAAAAAAACCCACTCATAAAAGGAAAATTACTGCTCTCCCTGCCTTTTTACCCCGAAGATGAATGAGGGCGTCAACTGAAGCGACAACTGTTGCTACCATCCTAAATTCCTCACCTATTAGTCTAAAACCCCATACCCCACCACAGTCCCAAGTCCCCGAATCTTTACCTGTCTCACCCTCGGGCACTGAAACACAAGAACCAGATGCCCAAGATTTTATGACATCATTTCTTTCAGAACAAGTAGCTGTCACACAAGAACGAGCTACTCATTCAACAACTGATACACAAGAATTAGATGTTGATCCACAAAATCCAGATGCCCAAGATGTTGCACATCAAGTAGCTGTCACACAAGAACCAACTACTCATTCAATCGCTGCCAGACAAGAACCAGCTGCTAATATACATGACACAGATGACAAGGATGTTGCACATCAAGTAGCTGTCACACAAGAACCAGCTACTCATTCAGTAGCTACCACACAAGAACCAGCTACTGATATACAGAACACAGATGACCAGGATGTTGCACAACACGTAGCTGTTACACAAGAACCAGCTACTCATTCAGCAGCTGCCACACAAGAACCACCTGCTGATATACAAAATCTGGATGCTCAAGATGTTGCACACCATGTAGCTGCTACAGAACAACCAGCTACTCATTCAGTAGCTGCCACACAAGAACCAGCTACTGAGACTGTGACTGCTACACAAAGCCCAGTCACCCTGGCTTCCCTTCTATAGGAAAATGAGTTTCTAAAATTGGAACTCAAAGCTTATAAGCAGGAATTAGTAACGACAAGGGAAGCCTCTGACACAGAGCTTAATTTGTACACTTTAGCCCATGCAACATCCACGACCGAGAAAATTACATAGAAAGACCGATATAAGGAATATATGTGTAGCCAATGCGGTAACATTTATCATCAAGCCGATTATAAAATAGTTGAAATCCCACTGCCTGGAGCCTCCCCTGCATTCACTTCTTCTGCAATTAAAGAGGAACACCCTACTTTCACACAAGCACCAGCAAGGCCTTCAATTTTTTTTGAAAAAGAGGCTAAATCATAAATACCTCAGCCTACTATGACTGTTAAAACTGAAAGTCATGTACCTCAGCCTACAAAAACTGTTTTTACTCAGACTAGCAGTACTGAAGAACAAACTGATAAATGGAAGAAAGAATATGTTATGTCGCAAGATAGGATCTTGCAGGAGCATAAATCACTCTGGCAAAATCATATATATTCAAACTGGGAAGCTTTGGAGCAGGTACTCCAACATTCTCATTCCCAGAAGAAAGAGAATAAATAGCTAAAAAGTAGACTTATCCTTATGTTTGATTTGGTTCAAAGATTATTAGCTACCAAGAAACCATCTTCCAATTACTCTCTTTTTCTTGCAGAACGCTTAGTGTTCTTTCAAATAAAGGCAATTAAAGATGGGAGACCTCATGAAGTATCTGGACCCAAACAGTTTGTGAAAACTTTCACAGAAGCATCTACCAGTGATCAACATTTACTCTGTGAATTGTATCTCCACAATGAAGCTATCCCTGAGAATAGGAAGCTCAATCTTAACCCTTTGGTTGGTGATGTTCAGATCAGAGCATTTGTCTCCTTCCTTGCTAATCAGATCACATGGAAAACTGCCTTTCTTTCAGCAAGGCATAATGAAGACAACCGTCTCCTGTGGATTCAACCAAAGCCACAAAATCCTTCCATTTTCATTTGGGAGTATCATTAATTTTTGAAAGAACCAGGAATGGTTGAACACATCAGGCAATACAAGCAACAGTGCTACAGGAATGCCAAAATTTTGTTAAGACTAAGTGAGTTGCTGCCTTAAAAGCAAACAATTTATTCTGGCAATAGTCCTCTAAGGAAAGGCAGGAGTATAACCCCTTTAGTCCCCCTAATCTTGAAGCAACAATCTCAAGGGTACCCGACTATATCAGATGTGTTCAGCAATGTGCTGAAAAATGGATAGGATATCATTTTCGTTTTCCTCTTCTATGGATGCCAGCACAAGAATATAACGCTCATTACAGGTTGACTAAAAAGGAAGAAGCAGTAGCATGGCAGAGGCTACAAACTGTTAACGGGTTCAGAGATCTAGCTGAAAATATCTTCTATAGTTACTGCCTAAGTAATTTTCACTCCAAGGCCTAGTACCCGGACTCAGATTCAGAGTGAAGTTGCATGAGGACATGCAACACTTTTAGTTGAGGGGGATGTTAGGACCCTACATTGTACCTTGTTGCTCACATATTTTGCTATCATTCCACCCTCTTTCAATCCATATTTAAATTCCATGTTATTATTTTAACCCATTTTCCAAAGGTATATAACATTTCTTCTCATTACAATATGTTTAAATTGTTTTACATATAATTTTACGTTACCTTCATAGTTAATCATTGATCGGATAGTTGCTGAAACCGTATTATCATTGTGGTATACGTTGCTGAAACAGTTTGAAGACTTCATATTTATCATTACGGTTTACGTTGCTGAAATAGTTAGAACAGTGCACAAATCCTGTTGCTGAAACAGCCCGTGATTTGCATTTTAGATTCGACAGCAACAAGAGGAGATCATCGAAGGAGCTGTTACACTGGCCGTAACAACTACATTCCAAAGTCGGCATTGTCACAACCATTGTAACAGCATTTTGTTAATGGAAGAACCAATTATCCTATTTTAGCATATCGGGTTAAAGATAGGATTTATAATGTAATCAATTGTAATAGATGTCTCCTCTTTAAAAAGAGGAGACATCAACATTAGAGGGACTATAGACAGACTGCGGGAAGGTCTAGCTGAAAGTAAAGGGACTTGAATCTTTTGTAATATGATACATTGACGGATGAATAAAATATTGTTCTGAGCATTCCTTTTTAGTTCCTTTTTCTAGGGAATCTTGTGAGAAGGAAAGGGCCCACCTTCATCACAAGATTCACCCATTAATTCCTGTAGTGTGTTAAGTATTATTTTCCATTCATACCTTGTTAAATTCTATTTACTGAATTTGCTTATGCGTTATTGAAACTCTATACTTATTGCTGAAACTCTATTTTTCAATTGATTATTGCATTAATTTATTCATAGCTAATCAGTGAGTATTTTAATTGGTAATCAGGTTTATAGAGTGAGTTTTTGAAGCATTGTATTCAAAAACAGGTGCTGAAGATTCCTGCTTGGGGAATAGGGTCCTGTTCTCTGTTATAGCATAACTAGTCTTTTCCTCTTCAGATTGATTTCTTTTCCTATATTATTCTTTTTAACATAATCAAGGATTCTTTGATAATTGTCTGCAATAGAGAGATTGTTCCTGCTGTAACTCATAGTAGAGCTTCAGTTTGTTTAAAGAAAGGTGTGATTAGTGTAATTGTTGCTACAACTTTTCATTGCTTTTGGGATTGAGCATATACAGTGTGTGGTTGCCTTTGAAATAAACATACTTCTTTGGGTTGACAATTCATGTAGCACTTAGTTGTTTGAATTAATAAGCAATTAAAGTGACCAACAGTCCTTGGGGTACTTTTTCCTATAGGGTCCTTCCTTTTGGCCTATGAAATGCTCCTGCCACTTTTCAAAGAGCAGTCCTGAGTATCTTTGCTGAGTTAGTCCATGATGCGGTAGAAATATATATGGATGATTTCACACCTTATGGAGGTGATTTCGAGGAGGCTCTGTCTAACTTACGTAAGGTTCTGCACAAATGCATTGAAATGAACCTGTCTCTCAGTCCCGAGAAATGTGAATTCTTGATGACTGTAGGGACCATGCTAGGTCATTCAATATCTCAGCAAGGACTGCAGGTGGACCCAAACAAAATAGCTATCATCCAAAGGGTCCCACCTCCACAAAATAAGATATATGTTAGAAGTTTCCTAGGGTTAGATGGATACTACTGAAGATTTATAAAAGACTTCAGCGAGTTGGCTTCTTCTTTATTTGGGTTATTGGCCAAAGACTCTGAGTTTGTATGGTCAAAAAGTTGTCAAGAGGCCCTAGAAGCCATGATGGCCAACTTAACCACTGCATCGATTCTCCGAGGCCCAAATTGGGCCCTTCCTTTTCATATTCATGTTGATTCCTCATGAGAAATTGCCTTATTCCATTTACTTTATCAGTAAGAATCTGTCAAAGGACGAACTGAACTACACAGTGACCAAAAAGGAGCTCCTGGCTGTTGTACATTCTTTGAACAAATTTAGACATTATATTACAAGCTATCAAACATTTGTACATACTGACCATGTTGCACTCAAATATTTAATGAATAAACCTGATGTGAATGCCCATATTATCAGATGGTTACTTTTATTACAACAATTTGATCTAACTATTATTGATAAGGCTGGCAAGAAAAATGTTATTGCAGATTTTTTGTCTAGAATAACTTTGCCTACAGGTGAGGAGGGAATGGTTGATGATCAGTTACCAGATGAGCACTTCTTCGCCACTTCATTTCTCTCACCATGGTTTGCTGACATAGTAAACTATTTGGTATCTGCACAATTCCCACCAAATTTGTCCTCCAAAGAGGAGAAAGATTGTAAGGAAGAGCACCCCTTTCACTTGGATTGGGGGCAACCTCTTCAAACTTGGCCCAGATCAAATTCTGAGAAGGTGTGTCAGGGAGGAGGAAGTCTTTGACGTCCTTTCGACCTGTCATGATGGGCCTTGTGGAGGTCACTTTGCAGCAAAGAGGACAACATTTAAAGTGTTACAAGATGGTTATTATTGGTCCACTCTTCATCAGGACGTGAAAATGTATACTAGTCATTATGATCGGTGCGAAAGGATGGGAAGGTCTGCTCCAAGAGATGAAATGCCTCTGTAGCCTGAAGTGAATTTCGAGCCATTTGACAAGTGGGGCATGGACTTCATTGGACCTATTTACCCTCCTTCCAAGCAAAAGAAATACATCATTGTGTGTACTGACTATCTAACTAAGTGGGCTGAATCTAAGGCAATTAAGGCATCAACAAGGGAGAAGGTGGCTGAGTTCTTAAGGGAGAACCTATTTTACAAATTTGGGTACCCTAGAGAACTGGTCACTGATCAAGGTAGCCAATTTATCTCCAACATGATTGAAGACTTGCTTAGCTAGCACAAGATCAAGCATATGGCCTCCACTCCATATCACCCACAAGCTAATGGGCAAGTGGAGATGACCAACAGAGGGCTGGAGGGCATATTGACCAAAGTGGTTAGCAGCAATAGGAAAGATTGGGCAGATAGACTAGTTGAGGCCACCTGGGCCTATAATACCACCTAGAAGACCACCACTGGATTCACACCCTATGAGATGGTCTATGGGAAAAAGGCCCTATTGTCCATTGAGTTTGAGTATAACACATTGAGGATGGCAACCCAACTAGATCTAGATCTCGGCAGTGCACAAAAAGAGAGATTTCTCTAGTTGAATGGTTTAGATGAATTTAGAATGCAGGCCCTCCTACACACAAAGGTAACTCAACTTCAAAGGAAGGTCTCACACAATAAGAACATCAAGGATAAGCAATGTCAAGAAGGTGATTGGGCCTTGTTATATGATTCCAGATATAAAGACTTTAAGGCCAAGTTAAGGAAAAGATGGTTAGGTCCTTATGTTATAGAAAGATTTCATGATAATGGTTTAGTGCAGTTCAGAACCATAGATACAGAGGCCATTCCTTTACTTGTTAATGGACAAAAATTGAAAGTTTACAAAAGACCATTGTCAAAGCAAGAGTTCATTGATGGTATCAATAAAACAATGATGGTAGTGGAGCAAGTCTCAGCTCTTGCCTCATCAAGTCATTGACAAAAAAAAGGGAAATAAGGAGACTCAGGTGAAAACCTCCATGAGGCAACTGAGTCCCACTATTGGATTGAAAACCTCTTGGGGCGGCCCAATGGTGTCAAAAAAGAAAAAAAAACAAGAAAAAAAAAGGAAATAAAAATATCTCTGGGTGAAAACCTCTCTTGAGGTGCCTAGGGAAAACAACTCAGATGAAAACCTCTTAGAGGCAGACTAGATGTTTTCAAAAAAAAAATCATGAAAAAATTATGTTTGCAGGTCAGCAGGAGGATGATTAGAGAACAAAGGAGAATAAAAAAGGTATCGCTTTCACTCACATTTTTATTTTTCCACCCATCCTCATTCATCACTCCACCATTTATTTCATTTTTTCCGCTCATTTGCTTCAATTTACAAGGGGAATGTGTTTTCTACAGGATCCCCTAAAAACCTACAAGATGATCCTGTAGGAATTACAGTGGCTCGGGAATCCTACAGGAAGTAACCCTAGGGCGAGAAAATGACCTGCCATGTCAAAAAATAACATCCCTACATCACAACTTCATTACCATACCTCTCTCCACCTTGATCACCCCTGCATTCATCATTAAAAAAATTAGTTTTCAAAAAAAAATTCACAGTCTTCAAGAGAAAACACAGAGGAAAATGAAACAGAGAGTAGAAGGGAACAACACCTGAGTGTATTTCTCATTATTCACACTCCTATACCTCCTCTCTATCCATGTCATCATCCTCAAAATCCCAGTAGAGGAAATGATTAAAAATTCTGAGGGAGAAGCAGCTATAGGACATCCTGTAGGAAATCCTGTAGCATCCTATCCCATAGAATAAAAATCATGAGTAGCAGCAAGCTTCCATCATGAAGATCGAAGGGAAAAAGAAGCTCTGGAGCAGCAACAACACCATCATCTTCAACACCAGGTACCTACACATCAAGGGAATCATCATAGGGAAATAAAAAAGGAAGGAAAAATAGCATGCAACCAACACACAACAAGCACCTCATGTATTCAACAAACTGCAACAAGGTATTAGCACCACATGTAAGTATCTCGCTTCACTCTCTCATTTGCATTATGTAGTCAAAATATGTAAAGGTTGTGAGTGAGTTGGTTTATAAGCAAAAGGTGGCCAGTTGTGAGCGAGTTGTTTTAGTCGACAAAGACAAAACAATTGGTCCTCCCACACGTGGCAGTAGTCAAGTCAAAAAAAAAAAAGAGGAGAAGTGAAAAAGCAGTTAAGGCTATGGATGCATGAAGTGTGAGTTGATTACAAGGAGAGGGGAATGATGAGGTGGTAGTGGGGACCAACGGTCCAAAAATAGAAAACGTACCTCGGTTTCCAGCACATCAACTCACTCAACTTGACCAAAAGACGAAATAGTCATTGATCCCCATGCACTCATGCATTCATCTCCTTGAGGCTCACTCTAGAAAAGTCACTATCGTACCCAGGAAATCTACAGAAGAGAAAAAATCCATCTTTCTCCTACACAGGACTTTCTACAGGATTACACAGGAAATCCTATAGGATACAGTCAGACAGTCTACAGGGTTGGCTAAGATCAGTTTCAGAAGGGGATACACAGGGGTTGGCTACAAAAAACACTATGAGGAGGTAGGCTCTATATTTACTTCCATTTTTCCAAGTGAATTGAACAGAAAAATCCCCCAGTTTGAGTGAATTTGGCAGTTGTGTAAAGGAATTGTCTCCGCAATTATTTTAGTCTCGTTTACTTCTACATTAAAATTTGTATCAACCATCTCTGCTCCTCAAAATTCACCAGCCAAAATGACAGGGGGGTTTAATAGAAGGGAGCCCATTAACACTGTGAGAATCCACCGCCACCCTCCTATGTTAGAAATCTTCACGAGGCATAATTGGATGGGGTATTTTTATAAATTAAGGGGGTATGATGATGAAGTGGCCCTAGAGTTTTTCTCTCCCTCATTCCATTGACCAGAGCCCATGCCACTGTTATGGGGAGAGACCTCTCCATAGAGCTCACCCATGAACTCATAAGCAGAATTACCACACTTCCCCTAGGAGTGCCTTGGATAAAGGAAGACAAGGGAGATAGCCAGACTACGAAGAAGAAATTATTTTTAGAGGAGAAGAGCCCATTGAGGACAAGAATGGAGTAAGGAGAACAAGACTACCATACCTATGGAATGAGGTAAGCTACCACCTTATTAAATACATATCATGTGAAGGTAGGTATAGTGTGGTTTATGGATATCACTTTAGGCTTCTTGAAGAATTGAGGTTTGGAGCAGAAACACCTCCTCACCACAGGCTCAGCATACCATACTTCCTTTTGCAATCACTGATAGATACAAGCATAAAGGTGCAGGAGGGAAACCACCAACAATTAGCCCACCATGGGTTAATTAGAATCATCATAGAATATGCCCTCCACAACCTCATAATTCCTATCCAATGGGAAATTTTCAAAGACATGCAGACAAAGGAGGATATCAAAGCCCTCACATATGACATTAGTCCTATTGTTAGTGAAAAGGATGAGGAAGAAACTGAAACAGATGAAGAAGAAGTAGAGAGGGATGAAGATGAGATAGATGAGGAGGAAGAAGAGGAGAAAGAGAAAGAAGGTGATGAAGAAACAGAGGAAGATTTCAAGGAGGAAACTGATAAACAAGATGAGGATCTAGAAGGAGAAGAAGAGGGGAAAAACATAGGTGAAAAGGGCAATGGAAAAGAGGAGGCAAAAGACAAGGAGGAGTCACCCAAGGTGTCTCCAGAACCCACTGAGAGAGAGGCAGCAGCTGCCCTCACTACCCTTAGCACCCTTATCAAACAAAAAGGAAAAAGACAGAGGCAGACACCCTTATACTTTAGAACAAGGAAAAGCACAAGGATAAGGCAGGGAAAACCCCAAAATCCACAAAGGTTCCGATTATTATTGAGGAATCACCTAAATAACAGGAGAAGATGGATCCTCCTATAAAAACTCAAGAAGAAGGATCCTTAGCATAAACCTCCCCTAAGTCTCCAATCACCTATGTGAGAAGGGATGTAACTAGGTCTACCTCATCTAAAGGAAAAGGCATCCTACATGATACACAACAAGACATATAGGAAGCAGAGGTAGTCCTGCAAGAAACTCTTCTAAACCTATAGGAAACCCAAAAATTGGATGAGGAAAGAAGTAATCAGCCATAAACAAAGAGAGAGGACCTAGAGCTAGAGGAACCTAGTCCTCAACCTAGCCTTGACTCCTACTATAGATTTATTGAGGGGGGCAGGGTCATTCCATAAAAATTTTCCATTCCCTTATTCTTTGAGCTTGAGAAAGAGAGAGCCAGAACTCATAGATGGATGCAAATTTCCAAGTCCAAAGGAGTGGAGGACATTGGTCACATGGAGGAAAAGCTCAAAGAGATGGGTAGAGAGCTAAGTAGCCTAAGAGACAGAGAGGCCATCATGAAAAATCAGTTAGTGGTAGAAAATGCATGGTTGAATGGATAGCTACAAGAAAGAGAGAATCAATTGGCATCCATGGCCAGTCTCCCTTTGGAAGAAATCCAATGCAGGATTCCAGCTAAGTCCTATACACTATACCTTAAGGAACAATGGCTGCAGTTCCAAATCAAGGCCCTATCACAAAGAGGCACTATGCTATTCTAGGATTATAGACAGTTCATTGATCTTTGTGATCAAAGCACATTAGAAGATAGGGCCAAGATGTCTTAGTTTTATTTGCATGACATGGCCTTGACAAACATGAATGTATGAGACCCTAATGAAAAGCTAGGGGATTTACAGTTGATGGCTTCGGCATCATGGATGAACCATGAGGAAGCAAGGGATGTAGAAATGAAGAAGATATTGGCAAGAGAACAAACAGATCCTCTTATGATGAGAGCTAAGTAGTCCAATCCAATGGCACTCATCAATACACATAATTTAATTGCAAATGATCCTCAACTTGTACCCAGGTATATTGCTGCACAAGAGCAAGCAATTACATATTTTGAGGACATGTTCAGATTATTAGGGTATGACAACATGCAAGCTTGCCTAAGCAAACGGAATACATTGCCATATAGTTTGAAGATCAGAGAGTACCACTCTCCTCAAAGGATGAGAGAAGAACTGAATAGGACACCCATGTACAAGCAATCCATCCAAAGGCTCAAAGTCAATTGAATTGGCCTGAGACTCAATCCCCCACTAGTCTTGGGGATGTTAGAAGGAAGGAAGGAAGAGGAAGAAGGAAAGCAGTGGGAGGAGGTAGAAAAGAAGGCAGGATTCTATGCACAAGAAGAGGAAACCACAACAGAGGCGTGGGATGTCAAGGAGGCCACTAGAGCTATGAAAGACATGGATATTGATTGAGTTACTCAGAGGACGAGCAACACTTTCAATAGGGGGGTGATGATGAGCCTCTTCATTGGGTAATTATATGGGCCTTAATTCACCTCCTATCTTAGTCAAATCAACTCTTCTCACAACTTATTACATGTTTTGATTATATTTTGTTTAATGGGATGAGTTAAAGTGAGATATTATGTCTATTGGACTAATATGCATTGAATGAAGGTTTGCAACAGAAAATAAAGGAATTTTGGCAAGACTAAGGTTTGAAACTCAAATGGGACAAGGGAGAGAGATTGTAGGAGGTAAATCCTCCTCATTTACTCCTCCCCCATTTGAATATTCCTCCATTAATCATACCAACTCGAAGTGCAAGCAGCCAAGTCATGAAGATCAAAAGGAAGCGAGCAAGTGATAGACAAAGAGTTAGTTCATCTCGAGTTTGGGAGCCAAGCCTCCTTATATTTAAGGAAGTCATTGGACACTTCAGTTGTGTAAGTAGTGAGGCCTAGAGCCTCATTAGGATTCGAATTTTTGTGGTAAAAACACTAGTTATTTTCGAGCTCCAGACTTGTGGAAGACATTGATGTAATTTTCTATTTTGATAATGAAAATGAGCTTTTTCTTGGTCCAGCACTGAGTTAGCTCAGAGGGCTGAAACTCTTGGGTTAGGGCCCAACCCTAGTAGAAAAGGCTCCTCTTCTTGTATCTGTATTCTTATTTTAGTTTCATAGATTCATGGTTAAATTGTCCTTAGAAGTATTTCATTGCGAGTAATGTAGATTTGATTAGTTGTTTATTAGTTTGCTTCCATTTGTGATTTACTTTAGTAGCAGGTTAGAAGGGATAAAAGGAGCACCAAAATACTGTCAGTAGGTGTCTTTCCCTCACCTCTTCCCTCAGGGATAATGATTTGAGTAAAAGACCCTTATGCAACACCAAAAAGACAAATTTCCATTTTCTCATAAGATTTAGAGTTTATTGTACTTGAACCATCATTTGATCATTTTTGCAAGTGTAGTATTTAATTGCCATCTCTTCCATCTTCAGTCTTATAGCAGATCTCATCCATGATTCCATTTTATTCAACAATTTTCGTCATGCATGAAGTAGACAACAAGTTCATTAAATTATGATTTTCTAGCTTGTTAGAATTCTTCTTGTTTTCATGAATTTTTGGAAATTATAAATGTTTGATGCAGATCAAGTGCTTCAGAAATATAAAGGGATCTCATAACAGGAAACCACCTTCCAACTTCATCCATCCATAATCATTCCTTGCTTTCACCAAGATCTTCATCAATCTCATTATTTTACATAGAAATTCCTCCAAGCATGTTGAGCGAATCCAACCATATCCTAACCTTGATTTTGAGTTCTAAGTGATCCTAGGAATTTTATCACTCCATTCCACCCATCCACCATCTTACCCAAGCCTTCCATCACCTCCAGAAACCATCATTTTTCTCTCGGTTGTATCCTATAGAAATACAAGGAATCTTGTAGGTTTCTAGTACATCCTGTAGGTTTTCTTGTAGTGGCCCGTTTTGAGGCTGAATTGAGGGAAAACCTCTAAGAAGCCACCCCAGGTCACCCAAGGGTCTCACAAACCTTCCAACCATCCCCTAAACCTCCCAACCATCCACCAGCATCACTGAGCCACCTGCCACATCACCAAAAGAGATTAGGGTTTACACTTGATTTTCTAGAAAAAGCATAAAAAAACAAAATAGATTTATTTTAGTCCTTTACATGCACAGTAGTGATGTTTGATGTCTTGAATTTCCATGCTTTAGATAGAATAATT
This sequence comes from Pinus tabuliformis, assembly GCA_031772625.1. Taxonomy (NCBI): domain Eukaryota; kingdom Viridiplantae; phylum Streptophyta; class Pinopsida; order Pinales; family Pinaceae; genus Pinus; species Pinus tabuliformis. The sequence continues at coordinate 1,253,041,761 of CM062820.1, read as the reverse complement.
TCATACATGTTGGCTTGGATTCTTGTAAAGCATATTTTCTCAGTAGTTAGCTAGAGAATGGTGTGCTTTTAGCATATGATTTCAGTCATTTTCCTTATTTGCAGTAGACAAGCTTTCTCGTAGAGTAGATTTCTCTTTCTTTCATTAGTAATCAAGCATCTTCTGAATCCATAGAAGTCTGGCTTGAAAATCCTAGTGGCTCTCGCCAGCTGAACAGTGACAAAAGGCAGAACCATCACTTTTACTTGTGTATACAACACGGTCACCTCCAAGTTTGTACGAACCCCGGGTTGATAAAGTAAAGTTGGTAGCTCCAGGAGTTGCAACATTCTTGCTGTAATATTGGTGCTCATCACAAGTCTCTAACATTTTCCTTTATCCTCAAGGATTTGCATGCATGATCTATATATGATCTACTCATACTGCTGTTGCTTCCACACTGTTGTTGCAACTACTGCAATAATGAGTCTGATCTCCCCAGATACTGACGTACTAGCTTTCATAAGGCTACTCCCTCTGAAGCTTGATTACCTCTCAGGCTTGATCTCCCCATGAGAAATATTTTTGCTGCTCAATATACCAATATGTTTTAGCAGCTACAACCACCCTCCAAACTGTTTCCTATACTTCGATTTTGGAGCCTTCCTTATAAACCAAAACAACTCATGTTGCACTAATCCAGGTACTTGTGCTTCTACTAAGCCTTATTCTTTTCATCTCGGCTTGTGTTTTCTTACTTAGTTCATTTTCTAACCCACAAGCCAATCTCATGATTTGGTCCCTCGACAGTTTCAGGTTTGCCTTAGAGAACTACGTAATTCTTGAGGGAAACTGGCCTTGCTCTTGGGAATTGTGCAGTCCTTATTTCCAGTGAGCCTTGAGCTGAAAAAATGTATAGTACTGACTAGACACCAACCTTGAGTTGGGAAATTGTGCAGAAAATAGAGGCAACCCAGAGCCACGGAGTCCAGAAATTGCGCAAACCCCATTGTGCTCAAAAACTACACAATGAATGAACCAGAGAGTTGCCCAGCCCTTTCCATAACTGTACAATCTTTCTAGGAAATGCATGGTAGTTTTTCTTGAAAAAGAAAAAGAAAAAGAAAATCATCCCTAAAAAATAGGGATCTATTTTTAATAACAGGAAGGAGGCACTTGTGTTATTTTTTGAAACTACCACCAAGTGTCACTTTTTCCTTGATTTTAGGCATGCGCATCATAAAACCTAACTTGAAAAAATCCATTTAATCAACACTACTAGATCTCATTTTCACACTCGATCTTGGAGCTCTAGCATTCTCGAGGAGATCAAGGAACGTTCGATGTGATCGTCGTCGCTTTTCCGGGTGAGTTTATCTTTTCTTGTCTTTTGCCTCTTTGTTGTCACTATTTGTTGTTTATCTTGTGAGTCTGTTGTTTCAATCATTTCTTTGAAATAATGTTAACATTTTAACTTGTTTTAGATTATAGAAGTGATGTTTCAAATTTTAGATTGCCTTTCCCAAGCATCGCATGAGTTACCCTATTTTTGCACCAACGGTCATCGTTGCGACAACTCTCATCACATGCTTCATTTTCCTTCAGTCTAATTTATTCCTACACTTGTTTCACATGCATGTAGCAACATTTAGTCATATTTGCACTCAACTTCACATCATTCTTTAGATCTTCTTGATTTTCACACTCCCCTTGGGGAGATCTGGGTCCCCTTGCCTGGATCTCACACTTCACTGCTTGCACTGTGTGATATGAGAGCTTAAGCCCTTTGCATTGGCTTCTAGAATTGCACATATCTCATCCTGGGTTGGATCCAACTACGCACTGAGTAGTTCTAGGAGACAACCTCCTAGCTTAGCCACTAAGATTGCACAATGCATAGTCTCTCCTAGTCTTGGCCCAGACTAAACTATGCATAGTAGAGTTCCAGTCATCGAGCTTCCCAACTTACAACTGGGACTATGCAGTGCACAGTTCCCACAGTCATCCAGTGACCTTGTCAGCCAGAATTGTGCAATCCTTCTCATCATGAGCCCATTTTTCTACTTGATCTTGTCTTGAATTTTTTTTCTTTTTGCTAAAAATTTGTTTGCCATGAGTGCCCTCTCTGTCCAAAAGGTACAACGATTGTTGAGCATCTCTCTAGCAGTTATAGTTAACATGGAATCTAAGAGAGTTGTATCAAAGGAAATTGTCGAGAGAAGTACTAGGGAAGTAGTTGAGAAGATATCAATTGATCTACCATTTTATGCAAATACTCAAATATTCATTGAGAAGTGTACAAAATTGATTTGGCAGTGAATCAAAGATACTTTTACAGAGGACTTCATGGCTGATTTAGAAGACCATCATTTTTATCATAGCATCCATTAGTCAGGGTTATACAAGGTTGCATGTAGGTACCTCGCCTTCCCATGTGCGAACATCATTAACTGGATTGTCTCACACACAGATGAATAGACTACGACATTGAGTAGTGCTAGTGGGATAAAGCTTTCCACCTTCAAGGAAGAGAAATTTCAGAAGATGTATTTCTTTCCTGAGCCAATGAAGTGCATGGAATCACTTTTCTATGCCAACCATAGCTATGTGAACACTAGAAACATCGTCAAGCACTGGGTGAAAGAGTCATCAAAGTTTAGACAAACCCCCACTTATGTTTACAAGGTGAAGTCCCTCAAGAAGGCTTACCAGTTCTTGATCATCTTTTCCTATAGAATATATCATTAAGAAAACACAGAAACCTTTCCTGAAGGGTGGGTGGTCTTACTGGACCAGTTGGTGAATTATGGGAGGCCATTCAACTAGTAAGATTTTTTGGCTAATCAGTGGAAGCTCCATGTGGCTAAGGCTCAGAATCCACCCAAGAATGAGTAAACAAGGTTTTATATTTCCGCATACTTAATGGATGCAATCTATACCCAACAATAGTTCCCTGGCATGAACTGGACATGGACACCAAAAGAGACTATCATCAACATTTATTGCAAGTTTCTTTTTTACTATAGCTATCAAGGAGTGATGGAAAGGCTAACTGACCATTTTATCATCCCATTGGACAAGCTTATTTTTGGGTAGGATCCACCTTTCATGTCCCAAGAAGAAATGGAGGCAATAGTTGACATTGCAGATTGGTATGCCTCACCAGGTGGCACCTTCATCAAAGCGTTTGGTAGAGAGAATCCTCCACATGTTCTACCAAGGTATGCCACTTATAAGTTGATCATTCAATAAGTTTCATACAACCTTTCTATAGGGTTGTCAATAGGACAACATAGGAATAAGAAAGTCCCATGTCCCACTCTTCCTTTGCAGATCATATTATAGGAGATTAAGAGCTTGAAATATGAAGATGTCGAGGCTAAGGATACAATGAAATTCGAGTTTGGAACCAAAGACTTTAATCTATATGATCCTCATGGTATTTGCAAGGACCACTGTGAGAGAGTTTATTTTCCATGGATCCACGAGACATTTCAATGGCCAAAGGAGGACCCTTGGAGGTACTGCTATAATGCCTCCAGACTCAATGATTCGGTCAACTTAGCAGGAACTTGGAAAGATGCTCTGTAGAAAGCAGTAGCTACGGAAGCAACAACAAAAACAACAGTGGGTAGAAATCCAGTGTAGGACAAGGGAAAGAGGAATATTGTTGAGAACATAGAGGAAGAGAAAAGCTGCAAATGAAGGCATATCCTATCTTGGAGAAGGTAGCTTTGGCAGTGGAAGCAAAGAGGTAGAAACGGGTGAAGACAAAAGAGTGAAGGAAGAGAGAAAAGTAGAGGCTGGAGGAAGAAAAACTGAAGTTGTAGGAGATGAAGAAGAAGTTGAAGGAAGAATATGAGTTTAGCAAGAGAGAAAGAGAAGAGAAGTAGAAGAAGAAGTAGGAATAAGAACAAAGGAAAGGAAAAATGGCAGAGCAAACAATGTCAATATAGGTTGATGAGTCAAAATAGACAACAACTGAGGAAGAGGGTGAACAGATGCAGGATCGAGAGCTTGCTCAATAGATTGAGCAACTGATTGAAGTGAAAAAGACAAAGTTAGAATAGGAACCACAAAATGAAGACACTAACCTAATGCCAAGAGAACCATAGGTCATTTCTGAGTCTCCACCACCTTTAGTGTTAGAACCATCTCCGAGTGAGTGAGGAGATATTGTTCTCCTCGATGATGATCCGGTCATGGATGTGCACAATCTATAATTTTATGAGTTGCAAAAGGAGATTGTACATATGTAGAGGAAACATCTTCTAGATGATCACGCTTCACCTATATTCATCAAGGAAAGGGTGATAGAGTCAGACACTAGGATGCATCCAACCACTCTTGCTAAAGCCAGCTTGGCCTATGCAGGAGCAACAAGCTCAAATCTTAAGTACTTGATGACTAATAATGAGCAATTGGAAAAGAACTTGCATGCTACCAGGAAATAGGTAGAAAAACTAAGAGAAACAATGCAAAATGCCATTTTCGCATTGGAGGAAATGAATACAATGATACTTGTTGAAGTATCAACACTTGGTAATACCATGCGAAATCTCTATGATGGGTTTGTCACCATGCATAAAGTAGTTGTCAGTGTTCATGGCTTACATCAGTGGAGTAAATAGTTTGTTCAAACTCTCAAGAACTTACATGCTACCATCACCCATGTACAAGAGTGGAAAAAACAGTACAAGGGTCCCCACTTAACTTAGAGAAGAGGATGAAGCCACAAGTAGATATGGGGAAAGCGAAGGTCTGAATGTTGATCCAGAACTACAAGAATATCACCCCATTCATCGGCAACATACATTCCTCATATATAGTTTGGATGTCATGGTAAGAACACAAAATATCCCATCAATTTGTTCTCTCATTGATGCTAAACCCAAGAACCAATTTAGCTTGGAGATTGATGAGTACTTGGAGTAGCCAAGACGAGAGGCCACTAGAGAAGACTTTGGAGTTGAGCACACACAACATGAAAAAGTACATCGATGGCCCTGTCATGGTCAAGACTATGCTTCACATGCTCCAGAATGAGTTGAATATAGGTTCTAAGACCATATGCTTCGATGCCATGGAGGCAAGAGTCCGATTTCAGAAAGACACCATCAAACATTTTAGGGACATCATCATACAGTACCAATCTTGGCATCAATACGTGACCAAGAAGCACCAAGTGGAGTTTGTTGAGTTGGTCTTCCCCCAAACTTCGGAATCATAGTTCTTTGCCTTGTTAGGCTGCCTCTAGCCTATTTTGTATTATGTGGGTACATGTGGAAAACGTAATATTATTTGTAAATATGTTGTAAGTGAAAGTCCAAGTGTCATTAGTGGAATGTGAAATCATGTTATGTAATGAGTTACTTGTAAAGAATTTTAAGAGTCATGAGGGGAGTCAAAGAGTCACAAAGGGGAATGTCAAGGGTCTCCCCACCCTTTGTTATAAATATAACCTCATAAATCATAGAATGGGCTTTTGGGAGCTAATATTTTGTCTAATTTTAGGCTTAGAAAAGGTTTGGGATTATTGTGAAGAGCCTTGGCTTCTCCATAGTGTAGAGTGAGTATACTTCTTTGGAGGAGCAAATGTTCTTGACTATAATGGTTAACTATTGGGGCTAGTGGTCGACAATGGTGTATGTATGGATGGAACTTTCACTTATAATAATAATATTAGAGCCAACACACTTTCATGCATATATTGTTAATGTAGTTGGACTATTCTGATTGCTTTGGAAATATATGTTGTTTAACTTATGCATTTTCTTATGAACTACTTTGTATGCATTTGTACGAATCTTGTTGAATGTGAATTGTTGGATTAACTCATCATTTTAATTTATGGATTATTCTTCATTTTAGCTTGTAATGTCATTCTTCTCATGTGTTCCTTTCAATATGCGTACTATTATAGGCTTCTAAGGGGTGCACTTCATTTTCCCCTTCGTGTGTTAGAACTTTCATGCATCACACTTGACTCTCTGTAGGGTCATACACTTTCTCTTACTCAGCGTTATCACACTTACCTTTGCACACTACCATGGTCAAGGCATTACACTACCACCCATTGCTGGGAATCCTACTCCGAACGGTTTGAGGTCTAGTTGGGACTTCATATCAGAGAGATCCCTAAATGTTGGCGACTCCAACACCATCAACACAATTATCAATGATCACAACTCCTTTGTCTATCATTAAACATTGGATCACTAATCTTCCAAATGAAAACCTTCTAGCTCGATTAAGAATTATGCACACAAGGTCTTTTGGGTCTGCCCTGAAATAGAGCTCCATCAACATGCAATTCAAAATTCCTGATCTAATATGAATCCATCTCTAATAGTGATTCCTGCTCTGATACCATGTAGAAATTCCTTGTAGATTCAAACTGTTAATTGTAATATGTTAAAACAATAGACTTGAATCTACTCTACTCATAAGTGGAAAGAATTAAATGATCACAAAATCACAAAGCATACAAGCGAAATAATTCAATCAACACATTACACAATGATTTCATTGGGAAAGCCACAACTAAAAACCCCTACTATCTGTATATTGCATTAGTCAGAAAACATGAGAATATTAAGATGCTTTGATCAAACCCAAGAAGCCTTTGTACTATCTCGATCTGTCTCACTTCTTCCTAGACTGACTATGTCCAACACTTAGCCAATTTACTAGCCTTCCAAGCTCTTACTTCCTTGTGATGTTCAATGAGGAATTAGGCCCTTATTTAAAAGGAATTTTCCTCCATTGGATTGCGTTGTTCCTTTAGGCTATTCCTCTAACTGCATGCACCATATGTACAAATTAGATGATTATACAAATGATAGTACACTACCTCTAAACTCCAATATCAGCTGGGTCTTTCTATGATCTGACATGCATGAGTTAATTATGAGTGAATCTTCAGTTTGCTAGTTGATCATTGCAGGCAACACCACACTCGACTGCAGGCAACACCACATTGCACTTCATGTAGCACCAAACTACACTTCAGGCAACACCACACTGCACTTCAGGAAACACCACACAACAGTTTAGGAAACACCATACTCGACTGCAGGAAAAGCCACACTACTAGACCTTGCACTAGTTCCTCCAACAATTGGAACTAGTTTAACTAACTTTAACTCAGTTAGACTGAAGTAATTAATTACAACTCAAAATAAACTCAACTAGGGCTCCTATAATGTAGGAGACACTATACATGGATCTAGTTAGACCCTTAACTCGAATTGACTGAACCAAATAAGTAAAATTAACTTAGTTAACTAATACAAGTTGTCATGAGATGTGGAATTATAATTTTATTCCCAATTTAATTCAAGGACAAATTAAATTAGAATATTTCTTGATGCCATTTTCAACGTTTCTTGTTGCTATTTTCTACAATATGCACATAATCCATCTTCATTGATTCTCTTGTGCAAGATAAAAGAAAATATTAATATTCAATAAATAATATAATATTACTAAGTAAAGAAAAAACAAATCATTAATTATTAATCATAAAGAATTATAAAACATGGATGAATCAAGTCAAACAATTATTCAAATTGATTCCCATCTCCATCACTTTTAAAGGATCCCTTTCTAGGCTCATTTATCTGCTTCTAGCTCAAAATATGGCCTTTAACAATTATAGCTTCAATATTTAATGATCTTGTCTTTGAGTGAACTCGAAATATTATTTGCAAACTTAGTGTAATTTTCACCTCCCTATGCGATTTGTGTGTGAAGTTGAGGAAGGTATGGAACTTGATATGAACAAGGTTCATTATCACACAAAATATTCAAAATGCCTAGAATGTAAGGAAATCCATGTAGACAATATAATTAATCAGTAGTAAAAACTATGATGGTGAGGGCACAATTGGGGTCTTTATGTATACCTAAGCTAGAGTGCTCATTCATAAAGTCATTTCCTTTGGGAAAAGGACATGTCCTATTATAATTATTAATTATATTGTATTAGTTACTATTATCATTATTATTGATAATCATTTTATACATATTTATGTTTAACATTTCCTTCCCCTTTAGAAATGCTTTATCCTCAAATCATATTGATGAAAATGCTTTTATTCACTTGTAATGTATTTGCATGATCTTCATGTTGTCATGGTTGATGATACTAGATGATACAAAATGTTGTTCACTATCCATAATTGTTGAATTGTAACATGATCTAACCATCCTAAATCAATCTTTTGTGAAAATTTGAATTATAGGCTTTCAAAGATGAATTATTATCATAAGACTTAATTGTGTTGACATCAATATTCTTTCGAACGTAATTCAATTGTTTTTGTATGATTTTATGATTTGGGTATTGGTAACGAGTAATAGTATCATAATTTTCCTCTAATGTACTTGTATCATTTTCTTTACTTATATTTAGAATATGATCTTTGTTGCATATTGATGTCCCTGGTTTGATTACTAGATCTTCTCTTGGAATTTCTATCATATGAACTACAACATGTGAGTATGTTGATACTTCATTTGGAATTGGATTTGATTGAGCTATAGGGTTAATAGGATATGTATTTGTTCCCTTTTCTTGAACTTGAATTTCCATATTTGAAGATTTTAATATTTCCTTCTTGATAAATTTCCTCCACATAGAAAGATAAAATTTATCATTCACATAAAGAGATATTTATATTTCTTTTGTTTTTCTTTACCTTGTAATTACCACAAGTTGCCAAAACCATGAAATGGAAATTGATTAGGAATCAAGATTATCTTATCTACTCTTCCATTTCTTACATGTAGTTTTAAATATATTTGGAAAATTTCCTTTTTTACTTTCAAAAGCACTTTTTTTAACAATAATTCAAAACCTTTATACACACACACACACACACACACACATACATGAATGTTTTTTTTCCACAACCCTAAAATTTTTTGCAAACATTTTACTTTTTACTTTTTACTTTTTCTTTTTTCTTAGTTACAAGAATAAAAGTGGCCAAAAAATTAAATGTGGTCAAGGCCGTGGAGAATAGGGAAACCCCAAAAAATTTATGTGTGTTGGGCGCAACCCAACCTGGCCTAGTTTTTGGCAAGATCTCCACATCTTGTGGAGCGGAGCATGCAATCGAATTCACAACGGAGTGCGAAGTGGACCACATAGTGGACAAATTTTGGATATATCGTGCGGTGTAAAGGCTTCGGGATAGGGCGAAGCCCATTCCTTTTGTAATATTGTAAAATATGAATGGTTTTAGGACCATAATAGCTTGTATTTGGGGAGTCCATGGTATTTTGAAGATATATCCCTCGATGTAATCATATATATAGGGTTCAATAATAAATAAGAGAGAATCAACTCAGAATCACATCTGTGTTATGGTTGTATCTTTGTGATCTGTGGTTTGGAGCGAAAAGGTGAGGCTCTACAACTGAGTGCACATATGCATGAGTCCGTAGCTGAGTGCGCGAACATCCTGCAGCTGAGTGCACATGCCAAGAACTATTTGTTGTACAAATTCATTATTATAAGCAACAGTTCTTGTGGATGTAGCCCCAGATTGGGGTGACCCACGGTAAAATCGGTGTCTTCATGTGTTTATTTGTTTATTATCTATTGTAGCGTAGCAATTTATTAAATTTTCACTTTAGTTTAGCGCAGTAATGATTTATGGATTTATATGATATGTTTAGTTGATGAATGTAAGGTGCTAAGGTAATGTATGAATGTTAAGTATAAGAAAACACAAAAATACCACATCTTTGCATCCCTTAAGGCTGCATAAACCTGGTTTTGCATCCTTCCATAGTCACTTCAAGTGAGAATGCGATCTGCTTGCATGTCCTTGCCAAAAGGGCCAGTGATTGAGGGTTTTGTTAGTGCGCATTATAGATCAAACCTGGGTCAGCCCAAATTAAGCCAACAAATGGTTCTGTTGTCGGGACTGAGATTTGTTTGAGTGATATGTGGGTGTGGCATCCCTCGAAGAAATAAATTTGAGTTTGGGGAGAATAGAAAGAGCAAGAATTTTGATATCAAGAAAACATAAACCCTCGTCTGACATATAAAAGGTGACGAACCTAAGGTGTGGATTCCTGAACTGATACAATGAATCAAGAGCACTAACAATAGGATTTCTAGGGTTGTTTATTTCTGGATTGATAGCATATTGGGAGGATTTGTTACTGAGTTCGCTATAGACTTGACTGTGTCCTACACTGAAGAAAAACGACGATCCTTCAAAGGAACGCGAGGTAAGTAATTGAAATCTTTGAAACTCTTGATTAAGATGCTTTTGTGTGAAAATGGAGTTCTATGGATTGAATTATATTACTAGTTTACTTATGTTTGGAATAAGAGGGAGTCAATCTGAACTAGACATCGTAGTAATGCGAAGTGGAAAGAGATGTAGAATAGATATATGAAAGAGATCTCGTGGACAAGACCCGAATACTTTCATAGAAACTAATTATAGTTCTCTTTTGAGTGAATCTCAAAGTGAAGAAAGCTTTCATGAGAACCCCCAGGTAACTCCACAGTATTCACCCTTCTAGACTGAAAGTTTGCCAAAACCAGAATCTAGTAATAGCCAAGGTATTTCTAGTTTTCCCTATCCCCCTACTCCCCATACTCCCCCTACTCCCCTTACAAATCTTCTTCTCCCTCCCCCTCCCCCTCCAAGAAGAAATATGGCTGATGATATTAAGCTACTTGTTTTCAAAGGAATTGGATCAGAGGATCCAAAACAATTTTGGTTTTTATGTGAAGTAGTATGGACAACGAAACACATCAATGATGAAAATATAAAGAAAGTGCAACTTGTTACGAAATTACAAGATAGGGAATTAACATGGTATATGAATTATTCGAGTAATCAGATCAAAACATTTGCAAATATTGAAACAACACCGATAAATGAATTTAAGAAGCCGAAGTCTAAGTTGCAGTGCGTCACCGAGTTAAGAGAAATCAAACAAAAGGTTAATGAGTATGTTTGAGAATTTTATCAAAGATTCTAGATATTATGGGATCAGGTAAGCTTCGACATATCTCTACAACAACATCAGGAATGGTTCATAGCTACACTGCTACCACATATCAGATTTCCTTTGATGCAACAGAATATAGGAACTCAAGCCAAAGCTCTAGAACTTGCGATGAACTGGAAGATTCTCCTATAGGAGATACCAATGCTAGTATGCAAAAAATTTAGATTCAGCTCGCACACTAACTCTGTAGTTACATGTTATGAAGAAAAGCAAAGAATTCAGGGAAGAGGTATGGTGTACAAAGTGAAAATTAGAAGGCCATTCTAAGGAAAAATGTCCTCTCTTTAGAAATTACATGGCTAGTGGAGCACCGAATCCTTTGAATGCTGGATCCAACCTATGGTGCGAGATATGTAAAACTAGAGGCGAACATCGTTCAAAAGATTGCTATTAGTTACAAAAATATGTGTAGACTCCTAGAAACTTATACTAAAAATTTTATAAATTAGTAGGACATGATGAGAATCATTGTCAGGCTTATGAGTTAATGATGGAGTGTGGTGCTGACACTTATAGAATGCAAGTAGAATAACATGGACATGAGGACAATGGACATCGCAGTGGTTGAGATGGTTATCAAGGAAGAGGTTGAGGTGGCGGAGCTAGTCGAGGAAGTGGACAAATTATTTTCTATAATTGCGGCCATCCAGGTCATTTTGCAAGAGATTTCCAAAATCCCACTACGACAAGTAAGTATTGAAAAGCCTTTGTCCATGTAATTGAAGGATGTCTTGTACTTATGACAGATATGCAAGAAAAAAGGAATCAACAGTCGAAATAGAATATTCAAATAATGAATGCCAAAACAAGAACTGATGAACCCCAAATTAGTATTGTTACTAGAAGTGGAGTTGTGACTCATGATGATAAAGCAGAGGAAAAGAAGGAATCTGAAAATACGTGGGTCAGAAAGACTGATGAGAAAGTTCCTGTCTTTGATATTCAGAAGGAAAAAGAAGTATTTATGGAAGCGAATAGAAGTTTTATGGATGTTGGATCTTCGACCTCTAATGCAAAGCCAAATCAGAAAAGTAACTGTGACATATCATTAGCTTCGACACTAGATCGAGCTCTAACACCAGATCAGGAATCAACAAACGAAGTAGGCATTTTAAGGTCTCTTCTGCAAAATTATATGAAATTCTGAAGAGACCAAAAGATGGTAGAAGGGCTTCAGGAGTTGATAGATTCATGTGCATCCAAAGAAACACCACAAAGTGAGTTGCGTGTAGTGAATAATTTACACCGAGAGAAGAGAAATGGAAGAGAAATGAGGCTTAGTGCACAGATAGGAGAATATGAAATGGATCAAGTTATTCTAATTTGGGATCTGATGCTAATGTTTTGACAAAGCAGACATGGGAGTTAATGGGTAAGCCAAAGATACAGTGGTCACCCATTTAGTTAAGGATGGAAAATCAATAAAATTTCTTCCCCTTAGGGAGGCTATCTGGTGTAACAATGGACATTGAAGGAGTGTGCATTACTGTTGATTTTGAATCAATAGAAATTTTGGATGACAATAACCACTATCCTGCATTGCTTGGACTTGATTGGGCGTTTGATAATATGCCTATAATTAACCTGAAGAATATACAAATGATATTTGAAGGGAATACTATAAGAGTAATTGTTCCCTTGGATCCATTAGAAGGAGCGATATATACAGAGCCAATTAGAGAAGAATATTGTGCAGTGGATATAGATCATATCTATCAATTGACAACAAAGGAACACTATTTTGTTAAACCTACTATATAGGGAAAGTTAACTTGGGGTCATGATAGTTCTTGTGCATCAGACTCAAAAGAAGAATTAGAGAATTGGTAGAATAGGTTACATGAAGTATCTAAAGGCACTGTGCAAGAATTTCCAAATCAGCTCGATGTATGACATTTGAGGCATGTAACCTTCCTTCTTATGAAGGCTTAGGTGATGTAATTTTTTTTCTTGATGATTATGAAGAGAAGGTTGAAGAAAATCAAACATTGTTAGCCTTGCATATTGATGAGCCTCATCATTGGGTAACTATATGGGCCTTAATACACCTCCTAGCTTATTCAAATCAACTCTTCTCATAATTTCTTACATACTTTGATTATATTTTGCTTAATGAGATTAGTAAAAGTGGGATATTCTGCCTAGTGGACGAATGTGAATTAATTGTAGATTTTTGATAGCAAATCATGGAAATTTTGGCTAATTAAGGGCAGAAACTTGAATGAGACAAGGAGGAGAGATTGTAGGAGAAGAATCTTCCTCATTTGCTCCTCATTCATTCAAATATTCCTCCATCAAATCACACTAGCTCGGAGTTACAAGAAGTCAAGTCATGAAGATCAAAAGGCAGCCAAGCCAGTGAAAGTTAAAGAGCCAGTTCATCTTGAGTTTGGGAGACGAGCCTCCCTAGATTTAAGGAAGTTGTTGGAGACTTCAGTGGTATAAATAAGGAGGCCTAGAGCCTCATTAGGATTCAAATTTTTGATGTAAAAGCATTAAGCATTTCTCAAGTTCAAGACTTGTGGAAGACATTGTTTTGTAATTTTCTGATTTGATAATGAGAATGAGCATTTCCTTGATCCAACAGTGAGTTGAATTAGAGGGCTGAAGCTCTTGTGTTAGCGCCCAACCCTAACAACAAAGGCTCCTCTTCTTGTCTTTGTATGCTTAGTTAATGCCATAGATTAAAGGTTGAATTGTCTTTAGCATTATTTCATTGCAAGTAGTTGTGTATTTGATTAGTTTGCTTCCATTTGTGCATTGCTCCAGCAGTAGCTTAGGAAAATAAAGGAATATCAAAAGCTATTAGTAAGTGTATTTGGCCTCACTTCTCCCTTCATGGACCATAGTTTGAGGAAGGAACCCCTATGCAGCCCCAAAAAGACAGAATTTTGATTTCTCATGGAATTTAGGGTTTTCTATTACTTAGGCCAACATTTTACTAGTTTTTAAAAATAGGATTTAATTTCCATTTCTGATGTCTTCAACCTTGCATTATATCTCATAAATGTTTCACATTATTCTGCAAGTTTTCCCATGCATAGGTGACTAGATAATACAATACAATTTTTCTTTAGTTAATTGAAAAGCTTTCTTATTTAAGATGATTCATGGATAAAATTTCAGTGATTGATGTAGTGCAGAGAGATTTCATGACCAACAACCCCATCCTAACCTCATCCATCCATGGTTATCACTTTCTTTCACTAAATCCCTCACCAAATCCATCATTACATAAGAATACTTCTTCAATCTTGTTGAGCAAATCCAACCATCTCACAACTTTGTTTTGAGCTCTGAAGGAGTCCTAGGCACTCCCTTGCCTCATTTCACCCACCATTCACCTTCCCTAAGCCTTACATCACCTTCCAAATCCCTCCTCTTTCTCTCGGTTGTATCCTGTAGGAATACAGGGGATCCTGTAGGAGCATTAGGACATCCTATAGGACGCAATAAGGCATTCTATAGGTTGACTTATAATGGCCTGTTTTGAGGCTGAATTGTAGAAAAAGCTCCTAGGAAGATAGGAGAAGACCCCTACTTGCCTCCCAAGCCATCTGACCATTCACCATCATCCCTAATCCACCTGCCACACCACCAAGAGAAGTTAGCATTCACATTTTCACACAAAAAAGACAAAAAGGAAAAAATAGTTATTTTGTTCATTTACATGCACAATAGTAGAATGTTTGGATGTTTCAAATTGCATGCCTAGGATAGTAGGATTGCACACATGTTAACTTAGCATTCTTTTGAAGCAAAGCCTCTTAGCAGTTAGTTAGATGAATGGTGTGTTTAAGCATTTGATTTCAGTCTTTTCCTTACTACAATAGACAAGATTCCTTTAGTGCAAATTTCCCTTTTTCTCATTGGTAATCAAGCTTCTTCTGAATCAATAGAAGTCTGGTTTGAAAAACCATAGTGGTCTATTGCCATATTAGCAGTGATAAAGAGTGGACCCATCACATCTACTTGTGTATATAACACTATCACCTCCAAGTTTGTACAAACCCCGGGTTGATAAAGTAAAGTTAGTAGCCCTAGGAGTTGCAACATTCTTGCTACAATACTAGTGCTCATCACTTTTTGGTGCCTTCGCCGAGGAGGTGTTTGAGTAATATGTGATTAATGATTTCTTTCTTCCATTTCTTATCTCTAACATTCTACTATTAGCTTCATTTTTGCAAAAGTAATTGTAAGTTAGTTTTCTTTCTTTTCCATTCTGCAAGTGAGATTTCATTCAAGCAGTTAGTTTTCATTCAGTCAGTTAGTTTCCATTCAGTTTGTGATTTCAATTCTGCAATTAGTCTCAAAGCTTGAAAAAAACACAAAACAAAACAAAAACACTTCTTTCATGCCTTATAGGAATAGGGATAACTTAGGAAAATTTCTACCAAATACCCCCACCACTTCAAATAGCCAACCTTCCCTCTTCTTTGATGGCTGTGAATTGGAGGACCCCTTAGGTGAACAACTAGAGATATTTGAAGAGCCTACAAGGGGAGAAGAAGAAGGAGAACCCATTCCAACTGACCTAATGGCTGAAAATAGAAATGACAGAGGAGATAGAGAAATAATTGAGGGTGTCTTTCCCATCAGAGAAACTAATGGGGATACCAAGATGAAAAACATAAGCCCCTCTGCTCTTCCTCATTTCCATGGCCTGACCTCAGAAGATCTAGACACTTTCTTATTTGAGTTTGTTGTCATATGCAGAACTTATGATTACACCACTGATGAGTAGAAGTTGAAACTATTCCCATCCACTCTCAAAGATGCAACTCTGCACTGGTTCATGGGTTTACCTGGGGATAGCATCACAACCTGGGCTCAGATACAGAAAGCCTTCAACAACAAGTATTGGGATTACTGCAGGTACAAAGACACTAAAGAGGAAATGTTTAGGATGACCTTAGGGCATGATGAATCCCTAGAGGATTACAAAATGGATAGGTACACACTTGATCTTGAGTCATTGAAGCTAGTCCTGCTTAGAGGGGTAAGGGAAGATCTTCTGGATACCCTAAACCTACTAGCAGGAGGGGACATCTACCAGCTACCCTATGAAGATATCAAGACTGTCTTTAGGAACCATTCTAAGGCAGCTATGAAAAAGGGTGGGGGTAGTCAAAAAATGGCCAGTCCATCCTCTTCCAATACATCCATCAAAGGTGAAATTGGAAATATGTTGGAAGATTTCAAGAGCGAAATGTTTCAAACCATTGCCCTATAGATGGACACAATGCACATCAAGAGAAAGTAGGAGGAAACAGAGATAACCTAGGCCATTTTCTGCCCTAGATGCACAAGGAGGCACCCTAGGAATGAATGTCCATTGAATCCGATTGAAATATGCTCGGTTTGTGAAGAAAACCACTCCACAGACAAGTTCCCTTCTCTACCTGGACTAAAAGTTGTGCATCAGGGAACTGAATGGGTGACTGAGCAACTATGTTACATAAATCAAAGGAGATCTCATGGGCCTCGGCCATACCAGTAGGACATGCAAGGGTCATCCCATGCATATTGCAACCCTAACCAAACCACATCCATTTCCTCTTGGGCCCCCCCTTCTCATCCCTCTTGGTCTACACCTCCTCCTTGGTCTTCTACACCTCACTACCATTCTCAGTCGACCATCCAGTCATTTCAGCCATATGCTCCACCACAACCTCAGTGGAATGCACCACCCCAGGGGTGGAGGCCCTTGTACAACAATTATCCAACTTTATTGCCTTCACCACCTACTCAACCACAAATTTTACACCCTGATCCACCTAAAAAACCTTAGATGCCTGCCCAGCCAAATCCAAACCTGAACAACAGATAGGCACAACAAGTGTACAGTGGAGAGACATCCTATCCTGCTTATGCTATGGAGATTCAGGAAATCAACCTGAGAACTGGGAGAGTAATCCCGAACAACCAAAATCCACCTCCACCTAGGGAGAGTGAGGAGTAAAGAGAGGAAATCATGCCTAGAGTAAATCCACCACCCTTTCCTGAGAGATTAACTCATCAAATCCAGCCTACCCTATAACAGGATAAACTTCTGGGTGAATTGAAAACTGTATGTGTCAAAATTCCATTTCTCCAAGCCATAAAGGATGTATGTATTTGCAACAAGTTAACTAAAGAGAAGTGCTTCAAACATCCAGGGAGGCGAAAAAGAGACACTCCTACCATTAATATCATTGGAAAGTTGTCCGACTTAATGTTGGGGAAGGTAATTTTCCCAAAGTATTTGGACCCTGGAAGCCCTGTAGTAGATGTGCACATCAATGGAACCATTGTCCCACACACTTTGATTTATCTTGGGGCTACCATTAATGTAATGACTAAGGACACCATGCTCAAGCTCAATCTCTAGGATTCATTAAGAAAGACCAAAACAGTCTTGAAACTTGCAGACCATTCCACAATGACCCCTGAGGGGATTGTTGAGGATGTGATGGTCTCTATTGACTCTTGGGAGTACCCTACAGACTTCCTAGTTCTCCAGCCTAATGCTAAGCGTACTGGTTATCCTCTCATCCTTGGGAGGCCTTGGTTAGCCACTGCTGATGCCTACATCAACTGCAGGGCTG
This sequence comes from Pinus tabuliformis, assembly GCA_031772625.1. Lineage (NCBI taxonomy): Eukaryota > Viridiplantae > Streptophyta > Pinopsida > Pinales > Pinaceae > Pinus > Pinus tabuliformis. The sequence continues at coordinate 1,253,024,152 of CM062820.1, read as the reverse complement.
GAAATATGACTATAAAAAATGGGCATATGTCCAAGCAGTTAGTCTTGTAACCTCCTACTCAGCCATCTCTAGAACATGACTTACCTTTATGGCTAGAAGAGGAGGAAGAAGATGAAGTCTACCCAGCACAACTTTGTACCTTAGAAATAGCCATAGGAGGAGGACAACCGAATGAAGATTATTTGATTGAACATATACTCTGAAGACCAACTCGCAACACCTTGTCCTCAGAGGAAGTGGTAAAGGAAACCCAGAAAAACCATCAGATTGATCTATGCTTAGTTGATTCAAACCCTACCCGTGTCAAAACCATATAATTCGTCCCTAAGAGACCTTTGAAAATCAACCCATCTCTTTCTGTACACCAAGAAGAAAAGTTGTGCAACATGCTAAAGGAACATTTGGATGCCTTTTCTTAGAATTACAAGGAAATGAAGGGAGTGCACCCCTCGGTGTGTACTCACGAAATTTATATCAAAGAAGCTTTCAAACGTGTTTGACAACCCCAAAGGAGAATGAATCTAACTCTCAAGGATATAGTCAAAGAAGAACTGCAAAAGATGCTAGATGCAGGATTCATTTACCCTATCTCAGATAGTGAATGCGTCTCTCCTTTGGTGTTGGTTCCAAATAAAAATGGGAAGTGGAGGATTTGTGTTTATTATAGAGAGTTAAACAAAGAAGCAAAGAAGGAACGTTTCCCTCTACATTTCATTGACCAAGTGCTAGATGACCTGGCAGGGAATTTTTTTTTCCTTTCCTAGATGGGTTTAGCGGGTACAATCAAATCCAGATTAGCCCAGAAGACTAGGATAAAATCACCTTCACTTGTCCTTGGGGTAACATCACCTATAGGGTCCTTCCTTTTGGCCTATGTAATTCACCTGCCACTTTGCAGAGAGCAGTCCTGAGTATATTTGCTGAGCTAGTCCATGATGCAGAAGAAATCTATATGGATGATTTTACACCCTATGGGTGTGATTTCTAAGAGGCTCTATCCAACTTAGGTAATGTATTGAACAAATGCATTGAAATGAACCTATCCATTTGTCCCAAAAAATGTGAGATTTTGATGACTGCAGGGACTATTCTAGGTCATTCTATACCCTAGAAACGACTGCAGGTGGACCCAAATAAGATAGCCATCATCCAAAGGGTCCCACCTCTGCAAAAACAGAGAGATGTTAGAAGTTTCTAGGTTTAGCTAGATACTATCGGAGATTCATAAAAGACTTCAACAAGTTAGCTTCTCCTTTATTTGGGTTATTGGCCAAAGAATCTGAATTTTTATGGTCAAAAAGCTATCAAGAGGCCCTGGACACCTTGAAGGACAAGTTGACCACTGCACCTATTCTCCGAGGCCCAAATTGGGCCCTTCCTTTCCATATACATGCTGATGCCTCTCACAAAGCCATAGGAGCTCTAGGCCAGATAGATGACAAGTTACCTTATGCCATTTACTTCATCAATAAGAATCTGTCAAAGGCCGAACTGAACTATACAATAACTAAGAAGGAGCTCCTAGTTGTTGTGCATTAATTGAACAAATTTAGGCATTACATTACAGGATACCAAACATCTGTGCATACTGACCATGCTGCAATTAAATACTTGATGAATAAACCTGATGTGAATGCCTGAATTATTAGATGGTTACTTTTATTACAACAATTTGATCTAACTATTATTGATAAGCTTGGCAAGGAGAATGTTGTTGCAGATTTTTTATCCAGATTAAATTTGCCTGCAGGGGAGGAAGGAATGGTTGATGATCAGTTACCAAATGAACACTTATTCACCATTTCAATTCTCTCTCCATTTTTGCTAACATAGCAAACTACTTGGTGTCTGCATAGTTCCCACCAAATTTGTCCTCCAAAGAGAAAAGCAAGATTGTGAGGAAGAGTGCCCCATTCACTTGGATTGGGGGCAACCTCTTCAAACTAGGCCCGGATAAAATTATGAGAAGATGTGTCAGGGAGGAGGAAGTCTTTGAAATCCTTATGACCTGTCATGATGGGCCTTGTGGAGGTCACTTTGTAGCCAAAAGGACAACATTCAAGGTACTAGAAGTTGGGTATTATTGTCCCACTCTTCACCAGGATGTGAGGAGGTATACTAGTAAGTGTGATTGATGCCAAAGGATGGGAAAACCTGCTCCAAGGGATGAAATGCCTCTACAACGCCAAGTGACTTTCAAGCCATTTGACAAGTGGGGCATGGATTTCATTGGACCCATTGACCCTCCATCCAGGAAAAATCAGTACATAATTGTGTGCACTAACTATTTAACCAAGTGGGCTGAAACCAAGGCTATCAAAGAAGCAATAGAGGAGAAAATGGTTGATTTCTTAAGGGAAAATATATTTTATAAGTCTGGGTACCCAAGAGAACTGGTCACTAATCAAGGTAGGCAATTTACATCTGACATGATTGAAAATTTCTTAAGCCAACATAAGATCAAGCATAAAACATCCACTCCTTATCACCCACAAGCTAATGGGCAAGTGGAGGTGACCAAAAGAGTGTTGTAGGGCATTCTGACCAAAGTGATTAGCAACAACAGAAAGGACTGGGCATATAGATTAGTTGAGGCCACTTGGGCCTACAATACCACCTGGAAGACCACCACTGGATTCACTCCTTATGAGTTGGTCTATGGGAAGAAGGCCTTGTTGTCCATTGAATTTGAGTACAACACATTAAGAATGGTAGCACAACTAGATCTAGATCTCACCAGTGCACAACAAGAGAGATTGCTCTAGCTGAATGGGTTAGATGAGTTTAGAATGCAGGCCCTCCTACACATAGAGGTGACTCAAGTTCAAAGGAAGATCTGGCATGACAAGAACATAAAGGAAAAACAATTTCAAGAAGGTTATTGGGCTTTGTTGTATGATTCTAGATACAAGGATTTTAAAGGCAATTTAAGGACTAGATGGTTAGGGCCTTATGTCAAAGATAAATGTCATGATAATGGTTCAGTGCTGATAAGAACCATTAATGTAGAGGCTATTCCCTTACTTGTCAATGGGCACAGATTGAAGGTCTACAAGAAGCCCTTGTCAAAGCAATAATTCATTGATGGCATCAACAAGACAGTGATGGGAGTGGAACATGTCTTAGCTTCCACCCCGTCAAGTCATTGAGAAAAGAAAAAAGAGAAAAAAAAAAGAAAAAAGAAAAAGAGAGAGAAAAAAATATCTAGGTGAAAACCTCTTTTGAGGCACCCAGGGAAAGAAACTAGGATGATTGGAGGTAGACTAGTTGTTTTAAATATATATATATATATATATATATATATATATATATATATATATATATATATATATATATATATATATATATATATATATATATATAAAGGAGAGAAAAGAAAATTTTGAAAATGTTGTTTGCAGGTCAGTAGGAGGAGGATCAGAGAAATAAGAGAGGATCAAAAATACCTATACAGTTCATGTTTTCATTCCTCCATTCCATATCCTTCATCATCCCATCATTCCCTCCATTTATGGACTCATCTAGCTCAATTTGCAAGGGTTCTGTGTTTTCTACAGGATTCCTTGTAAACCTACAGGATTCCCTGAAAACCTACAGGATGATCCTATAGGAATTACAGTGGCTTGGGAATCCCAAGGAAAGTGACCCTAAAGGAAGGGGATGACCTGCTTGTGTCAAATTTTTTTTTTTTACTTCACCACCTCATCACCATGCCTCTCTCCACCATGATTACCCCTGCATTCATCCAATAAGTCAGTTTCAAAAAATTACAGTTTTCAGAGAAAAAAAATAAAAAATAAAAGAGGATAAAGACAGAGAACAAGGGGACAACACCTGAAGGCTATACCTCTCATTCACCAATCCTTAGACCCCTTCTCTACCCATGAAAACCATCCTCATGCTCCAGAAGTGAAGGAATGAATACAAATTTAGGGGAGAGGCAACTATAAGACATCCTATAGGAAATCCTGTAGCAGCCTATCCCACAAAACAAAAAAATCATAGGTTGCAGTTAGCTTTAGCATGGAGATCCAAATTTCAAAGAAGCTCCTCTAGAGCTTAGTAGTAGTAGTAGGATCATCAACATCACCATCCAGTACTTTCACATCAAAGAAAAACATCAAAAGAGGACAATATATAATAAAAAAGAAGAAGAGAAAAACATATGCAACAAATACACAACAAGGACTTCACTCTCCAAAAAGCAGCGTCAAGGCATCTTACCACACATACGTTATCTCGCTTAAGCTCTCTCATTAGCATAATATGATCAAACATGTAGATTTGTGAAAGAGATGGTTTTATAAGAAAATGTGGCCAGTTAAATTGGCCACCTTCGGTTAGTAAATGAGGAGAATACAGTTAGTTCATTACACATGTGGCAATAGTCAAATCAGGAGAAAGAAGAGATGAGGTCGAAAGTGGTGAAGTTACGGATGCTCGAAGTGGGAGTTGATTATGAGGTAAGGAGAATGATGATGTGGTAGTGGGATCAATGATCCAAAAATGGGTACTCGTACCTTGGTTGCCAGCACACCATCCCACTCAAATCACCCATATGAGGAAATAAAACACTGACTCCCATGCATAGGAGGCATTCGCAATATCGAGGTTACATCGAAGCAAGCTTGCTCTTGACCCCTGAATTAGTCTATAGGAAAGACAATGAGCATTTTTTTCAGCATAGGACCACCTACAAGATCCTACAAGATACAAAACAATCATTTACTGGATTGGCAGCGAGCATTTTAGAAGGGAAAAACCAAAGGTTGCCTTCATGAGGTAGTGATAAGGAGGTTAGGAGCTATACCTTCCCACATTTTCCAAGTTAAAAAATATAGAAAAAAACCTTCTCTTGTGTTAAGGAGATTGCATTCTAGGGAAGTTGAATACAAAATTTTCATTTAAAATCTCTCACCCATTGGAATTCGGAATTAGACCCCTACAATCTTCTTCAACCATTAGAGAAAAATGACAGGGGGATTTAAAAAGAGGGAACCCACCAACATAGTGAGAATTCATCAGCACCCTCCTGTAGTAGAGATATTCACAAGGCACAATTGGATGGGTTTCTTTGAAAAAATGAGGGGATATGATGATGAAGTGGCTAGAGACTTTTCTCTCTCCCTCATACCACTAACTAGGACCCATGCCACTACTGTGGTGAAAGGCCTCTCTATAGAACTCACCCCTGAAGTCATAGGCATAATCACCACACTTCCTTTATGGTTACCTTGGAGAAAGGAAGATAAGGGTAACAACCAAATTTCAAAGAAGAAATTATTTTTGGAAGGAGAGGAGGCAATGGAAGACAAGAATGGGGTCAGAAGAGAAAGTCTGCCATATCCTTGGAGTGAAATTAGCTACCACCACATTAAGTATATATCATGTGAAGATAGGTACAGTGTGGTATATTGGTACCATTTTAGGCTTCTCCAAGAGCTAATGTTTGGAGTAGACACACCTCCTCAAAATAGACTAAGAATACCCTACTTTCTGCTTCAATCATCAATAGATATGAGCATCAAGGTGTAAGGAGGAAACCATGAATAGCTAGCCCATCATGGGTTAATTAAATTTATCCTAGAAGATGCCCTCCAAAACCTAAAACTCCCTATTACATGGACACCTTTCAGAGACATGCAAACAGAGGGAGACATAAAAGCCCTTGAATATGACAAAAGCCACACTGCTAGTGAAAGGGATGAAGAAGAAACAAAGAGGGATGAAAAGGAAACAGAGGAGGAATAAGAGGAAGAAAAGGATAAGGAAAGTGATGAAGAGACATAAGAAGATGCAAAGGAAGAAACTGATGAACAGAGTGAGGAACTAGACAAGGATGAGAAGGAAAATGGAAAAGAGAAAACAAAATATAGGGAAGAACAAAGGTCTACGATACAAGGCAAAGAAGAGGAGGAATCACCTAGGATATCTCCAAAACCCACTGAGAAAGAGGCAGAAGCTACCCATATTGCCCTAAGTACCCCTATCAAGCAAAAATGGAAGAGACAGAGACAAACTCCATTGTACTTTAGGACAAGAAAAAGTACAAGGATCAGGCAAGGAAAACCTCAAACACCCACCAAAGTTCCTATTATCATTGAAGACTCCCCAAAGAAGTAGGAAAAGGTAGCTCCTCTTGTGAAAAATCAAGGAGGAGAATCATCAAGACAAGCCTCTCCCAAATCTCCCATCACTTATGTTAGGAGGCCTATCACCAGGTCTGCCTCTTCCAAAGGAAAGGGTCCCCTACAAACAACATAGAAGGACCTATAGGAAGCAGAGGCCATCCTACAAGAAACTTTGCTAAACCTACAGGAAACTCAGAAATTGGACAAAGAAGGGATCATGCTGTAAGAAACAAAGAAGGAGGAACCATAACTAAGGGAACCTAGTCCTCAACCCAATCTTGACTCCTATTATAGGTTCATTGAAGGGGGTAGGGTCATTCCACATAAATTTTCCATCCCCTTATTCTTTGAGCTAGAGAAAGAAAAGGCAAGAACACATATGTGGATGCAAATTGCCAAATCTAAAGGACTGGAGGATATAGGCCACATGGAGGAGAAAGTAAAGGAGATGGGAAGAGAACGAGCAACCTATGGGATAGAGAGGCAATGATGAAAGCTTAGTTGGAAGCAGAGAATGCATAGTTAAGGTGAAAACTACAAGAAAGAGAAATTCAATTGGCATCCATGGCTAGACTATCCTTAGAGGAAATCTAGTGCAGGATGCCAACAAAGTCTTATGCATTGTATCTTAAGGAACAGTGGCTACAGTTCCAAATCAAAACTTTGTCACAGAGAGGAACTATGACCTTCCAAGATTATAGACAATCCATTGATCTCTCTGATCAAAGCACCTTGGAGGATAAAGCTAAAATGTCTGAGTTTTACCTACATAACTTAGCCTTGGCAGATATGAATGTGTGGGATCCTAATTCAAAACTAGGGGACTTACAACTAATGGCTTTGGCATCATGGATGAATCACGAGGAGGCATGAGTTGCAGAAATGAAGAAAGTAATGGCAAGAGAAGAGATAGAACCCCTCATGATAAGAGCTGAGCAATCAAATCCAATGGTTGTCATCAGCACCCACAACCTAATTGCAAATGACCCTAAACTTTCACCTAGGTACCTTGCTACCCAAGAGCAAGAAATCACACACTTTGAGGACATGTTCAAGTTGTTAGGGGATGACAACATGCAATATTTCCAAAGGAGATGGAACACTTTGCCCTACATCTTGAAAATCAGAGAGTACCATTCTCCTCAGAGAATGAGAGAAGAACTAAACAGAACACCCATGTACAAGCAAGCTCTCCAAAGACTCAAAGTCAATTGGATTGGCTTGAGACTCAGTCCACCACTACTCTTAGGAATGTTGGAAGGAAGGAAGGAAGAGGAATAAAGAAAGCAGTGGGAGGAGATAGAGAGGAAGGTATGATTTTATGCACAGGAAGATGAAAATACAGCATAAGCATGGGATGTTAGGGAGGCCACTAGAGCAATGAGAGACATGGATATAGATTGAGTTGCTCAGAGGATGAGCAACACTTTCAATAGTGGGTGATGATGAGCCTCATCATTGGGTAACTATATGGGCCTTAATACACCTCCTAGCTTATTTAAATCAACTCTTCTCATAATTTATTACATACTTTGATTTTATTTTTCTTAATGAGATGAGTAAAAGTGGGATATTATGCCTAGTGGACTAATGTGCATTGATTGCAGTTTTTGAGAGCAAATCATGGAAATTTTGGCTAATTAAAGGAAGAAACTCGAATGAGACAAGGAGGAGAGATTGTAGGAGATGAAACCTCCTCATTTACTTCTCACTCATTCGAATATTCCTCCATCAAATCACACTAGCTCAGAGTTACAAGCAGTCAAGTCATGAAGATCAAAATGCAGCCGAGCCAGTGGTAGTTAAAGAGATAGTTCATCTTGAGTTTGATAGCTGAGCCTCCCTAGACTTAAGGAAGTCATTGGAGACTTGAGTGGTATAAATAAGGAGGCCTAGAGCCTCATTAGGATTCGAATTTTTGATGTAAGAGCACTAAGCATTTCTCGAGTTCAAGACTTGTGGAAGACATTGTTATGTAATTTTCTGATTTGATAATGAGAATGAGCATTTCATTGATCCAGCACTGAGTTTACTTAGAGGGCTGAAGCTCTTGGTTTAGGGCCCAATCCTAGGAACAAAGGCTCCTCTTCTTGTATTTGTATGCTTAGTTGATGTCATAGATTAATGTAGAAATTTCACCTGTAGAACAAACCGATATATGCAATGTCCTAAAGCATAATACTTGTTCTACTTCTACAAAACATTAAGCGGAAGCATAATCGAAATCATGAGCAACATCAAGTAGAAACATGCATAACTGATCAAGAGAATTAATCACACATAACACAAGATATATCCAGGGGAAAGCACCAGCATAAAACCCCAACCATGTATTATCAATCAAGTGGAAATCCTCTTCAGAATACAAAAGAATTAGCTCTTAAGCTGTTTAGTTCTCAATGAACTATGAAGATATGAAGATATGTCTCATGAAACACCCAAGCCCTATTTATATAGGCTTTCCCTATGGTCCTTACGTAGTTTTCTTAGGAAATAATAGCAAAAGCATATGCTATTAATTCCAACATACCAAAAACAACCAATGGTCCAACTACGTATTCCTTGAGAACACTAGTTCCTCAACCATGCAAAAACTACTTACTAGAAATAGTTAAGCATCCAATAGTACACTGTCCCACATTTGATCTCAACTAGGTCTCTGACAGAACTGACAAACAACAGCTATCCATGAGTGAATCCTCAGTTATCTAAAATAATAGTTGTCACATGCATGCAAGCATTAACAAACTATATTTTATTATTTTAACAACTTGTTAAAATAATCTAACTGGACTTGACTAGTTAGAACTAAGTCAACTGATTCTCTCATTATAGAACTCATGCTTATTCCCTCAATCAGTGGAGGAAACTCATGTGCATGCTCACAAAGACTTCAAATTCGAATTTCCTTAATTAATTAACTCAACTGAATTAATTAATTAATATTTCAAACTATTGTTAAGACCAAAATTAATTTTACTTCCTATATATAGACTAGGGACTGCTATAAATAGGAAGGGACCTAGACATGATATTTTTAGAACTTTCTATTTTTAGTAATTTCACCTCTCACCCAATGTGGCCAATGACCTCACTGGCCAAACTACTATTTTTAGACATGTTATTTTTTAGACATCTATTTTTAGCACATTTTAAATTTAGTATTTCTTGTTGCACACTTTTCAACACTCCCTCTCAACAAGAAAGGGATTATCAACAACCCCGATCCTATCTTTATGGAACTCAAACTTACCCTTTGACAATGCCTTTATCAAAATATCTGCATCTTGTTGCTTGGTTGAAATATACTGCAACATCATGATCCTCTTGACCACACAATCCTGTAGATGATGATAGTGTATATCTATATGCTTGGACCTGTCATGAAACACTGGATTCTCAGAGAGTTTAATGCAACTCTGATTATCACAATATATCGTCGTCGGATCCATCATCTGACCAAACAATCCCACTAGGATCTTCTACATCCAGATGGCCTCACATGCAACTTGACTTGCTGCCATGTACTCTACCTCCGCTGAGCTAAGTGCAACTGATCTCTGTTTCTGGCTATACCAAGAAAATACAACTGACCCAAGGTTGAAGATCCCTCTAGAAGTGCTCTTCCTGTCTGATGGACTACCTGCCCAATCTGCATCTGTGAAGCCTTGGAGCTTCCCTCCCTCTGTCCGCTTGTACCATAATCCATATTGTGTAGTGCTCTGAGATATCTCAGCACATGCTTTGTCGCCTTCCAAAATAACTTGGTTGGTTGAACCATAGCTTGACTCAGCTGATTCACTGCAAAGCACAAATCTGGTCATGTGTTCACTAGATACATGAGTGAACCCACAAGTTCCTGATAAACTGTGGTAGCTACTACCTCACCTAAAGTAGCATCCTCCTTCCTCCAGTTACCTGCTAGACGATTCTTCATGGGCTTGCACATATCCATGTGGAAGCGCCTCAGTATCTCATTGGCATACTTGCCTTGAGAAACAAATACTTCCCCATCTCTCTACCATACCTCCATGCCTATAAAGTAGTGCATGAGGCCCATGTCCTTCATCTCAAATTTTCTTGTAAGATCCTTCTTGCAAGACTTGATCAACTCATCATCACCTGTCAAAATCAGATCATCGACATAAAGTACAATAATCAATAGCTTACCATCTACAATGATGTGGTAGAGGTTCGCATCCACTTCACTCTTGGTGAAGCCCAACCCGGTGAAATAGTTGTCGATCTTGGTATACCAAGCACGGGGTGCTTGCTTCAGCCCATACAATGCTCGCTTGAGCCGACACACATGTGACTCACGATCGAAGGTCTCAAATCCTTTGGGTTGCTCAATGTATACCTCTTCCTAAATCTCCCCATTGAGGAAAGATGTCTTCACATCCATCTGATGGATCTTCCAACCATCTGTGCTGATAGTGCTAGAATCGATCTGAACGATGAGTACCTTGCAACAGGAGCAAAGGTCTCATCATAGTCAATCCCCTCAACTTGTGAGAAACCACGGGTAACAAATATTGCCTTATGTTTCTCAATATTTCCATCAGTTGCCTGCTTTACCTTGTAAAGCCATTGAGAAGTAACCACTGACTTGTCCCCTGGTCTAGGAACAACATCCCATACACTATTCCTCATGATAGAATCATACTCCTCTACCATCGCATCCATCTAAATTGGCTGCTGCACTGCTTCCTCAAAAGAAGAAGGCTCGGTCACTACACACTCCCCAACCAGGGCCATGTAGCCAATGTATCTATCGGGAGATCTCCTCTGTCTGCGATGAGAGGATGGCTGCCCCACATTCTCTCTCGCATCCTGCATCAATCTGTCAGCTTCCTGAGAGCGTTTCTGCCCCTCTGGAAGACTCTCTAGTAGTGGTGATCTCCACCATTGGAATCTCTGCATGCGGCTGCTCCGCATCATCAGGAGGCTCCTCCTCCTTAGGAACTAATAGTTCCTCATCATCACCATGCAACTTGAGCTCCCTCTCAAGTGACTCTTGCATGGATCATTGCTCATCAAACTTCAGATCCCTACGCACTACTGTCCTCTGACTGGCAGGTAGAAACACCCGATAGTTGTGAGGTGTATCTATGTACCCACAAGTATTCCCAACTCAGCTGTTGGGTCTAGCTTCTTCTGAGCATCTTTGGTTACATGACAGTAAACTGGTGATCCAAAGATATAGAAGTGACTTACATCTAGCCGCTTCCTTGAAAAAGCCTCTATAGGTGTCTTCATCCCTAAAATATGATGACGAATTTTGTTCTAAAGATACACTTTTGTATTCCATGCCTCAGTCCACAGATGAAGTGGTAGGCTTTGGTCATGCAACATCGCTCGAGCTGCTCCCACAATAGATCTGTTCTTCCTTTCGGCCACCCCATTCTGTTGTGGGTTATGAGGTGCCGTGAGTTCTTGTTTAATTCCTTCTAAAGCACAAAAGTCTTTAAACTGCTGGGAAACATACTCTCCACCATTATCACTCCGTAAGGCCTTTATCTTCCTCCCTGATTCTTTCTCTGCCAAAGCTTTGAAATCACAAAACTTCAAGAAGTTTTGATCCTTCTTTTGCATGAAGTAGATCCAACATCTACGAGAAAAATCATCTATAAAAATAACAAAATACCTTTGCTTCGCGGTGGAGGTTGTAGAGAAGGGCCCACACACATCTGAATGAACTCGATCTAGAACTGCTCTTGCTCTACCATCCCGATCATGAAAGGAAGCCTCTGCATACTTACCTAGAGTGCAACCTTTGCATGTGCTTGTCTTCTCTATTTTGCACTTGGGTAATCCGGTAGAAATTTGCTACATGATCTTCAAGGCCCCATGATGCAAGTGGCCCAATCTTCTATGTCATAACTTTCCAATATCTTGGCCATGCACCTCTTTTGCCTTGGAACTGAGAGCAGCACAATCTTCTACCTGTAACTTGTAGAGATTCTTAGTTCAAATCCCAATCTGTTTGGTCTGTCCAGAGCCGATACGCCTTAGGAAAACCTTTCCCAAACTAAAGACTACATCATAGCCTTTATCCTCAAGCATAGCAATAGACACAAGATTCCTTTTTAGCCCTGATACATACATAACATTAGAAAGAGTGAGGGGAGAACCATGCTCCCTTTGATACATAACCGTACCTCTACCCGAGACACAATACTTTCCGTCATCGCCCATCTCGATCCATATCTGGAGATCCTTCTCCTCCAAAGTGCTAAAAAAGATTCTTGTCACCTGACATGTGGAAAGAAGCTCCACTATCCAAATACCAAACACATCCCATGCTGGATGAAACCATGCATGCAATAAGCGAGAAATCCATCTAAAACTGTGAAGCTAGTGCATCACCATCAAATTCCTTGGAGGAACCTTTCTTCTTGGACTTCCTCTTTGGGAAATTATTATCATAATGACCTAACTCATGACAATGAAAGCATCTCACCTTCGACTTGTCAAAATTCTTCCCTCCTTGAGAAGACTTGGAATGGGATGCCTTCCCTTTCCCTTTCTTAGCTTTAGAAGCTAAAGACAAGTTCTCTTCATCATCATGTTTTGATGAAGAAGCTCCATCCCTGGTGCTCCATCTGATCTCCTCCTGCATCAAATCTGACCATAGTTGTTCCAAATCTAGCAGTTTGTCCCTTCCATTCACTGAGTCCTGGTAGCTATGCCAGCTCTTAAGAATGCCAAGGAGTTCTAGACTCACCATATCATCATCAGCTGTAGTGACTCCTACGCTTTCAAGCTCATCTCTGCAGGTGGTGAGCTTGTTCAAGAATGTAGAAATAGAGTCACCCTTCTCACACTTGATCTTTTGAAGATTGTCCTTTAGTGCCAACTTCCTTTGATCACTGCTATTCTGATATAAATATTTCAATGTTTTCCACATTGCAAACGGAGACTCCTTTCCATGGAGGCTTGAGACTATGTGATCTCGAACAACCTCCAAGAGAATTCTCCTAGCTCTAGCCACACACTTACCCCATTCCACCAGCTCAGTCTTGTCAGTAGGCTTAGGGACTTCTTGATCAAAGAAATTCTTAAGACCATTATCTTCCAAAACTGCCTCCATGTGATCCTTACAAGCTATATAGTTTGGGCTGCCATCAAGGGCATACTCAAGCCTCAAACCATTGAATGCCATTGATGAAATAGATGTGATAATAACTTGAGATCTATATCCCGAATAATAAACTTCGAATTTCTCCTGCTAGTATATTGTTCTTGCTTGATCACCTGTGCTCTGATACCATGTAGAAATTTCACCTGTAGAACAAACCAATATATGCAATGTCCTAAAGCATAATACTTGTTCTACTTATACAAAACATTAAGTGGAAGCATAATCCAAATCATGAGCAACATCAAGTAGAAACATGCATAATTGATCAAGAGAATTAATCACACATAACAAAAGATATATCCACGGGAAAGTACCAGCATAAAACCCCAACCATGTATTATCAATCTAGTGGAAATCCTCTTCACAATACAAAAGAATTAGCTCTCAATCTATTCAGTTCTCAATGAACTATGAAGATATGAAGATATGTCTCATGAACCACCCAAGCCCTGTTTATATAGGCTTTCCCTATGGTCCCTACATAGTTTTCTTAGGAAATAATAGCAAAAGCATATGCTATTAGTTCCAACATACCAAAAACAACCAATGTTCCAACTACGTATTCCCTAAGAACACTAGTTCCTCAACCATGCAAAAACTACTTACTAGAAATAAGTATGCATTTGGTAGTACATTATCCCACATCTGATCTCATCTCGGTCTCTGAAAAAACTAACATGCAACAGTTATCCATGAGTGAATCCTTAGTTATCTAAAATAATAGTTGTCACATGCATGCAAGCATTAACAAACTATATTTTATTATTTTAACAACTTGTTAAAATAATCTAACTGGACTTGACTAGTTAGAACTAAGTCAACTGATTCTCTCATTATAGAACTCATGCTTATTCCCTCAATTAGTGGAGGAAACTCATGTGCATGCTCACAAAGACTTCAAATTCGAATTTCCTTAATTAATTAACTCAACTAAATTAACTAATTAATATTTCAAACTACTGTTAAGACCAAAATTAATTTTACTTCCTATAGATAGACTAGGGACTGCTATAAATAGGAAGGGACCCAGAAATGCTATTTTTAGAACTTTCTATTTTTAGCAGTTTCACCTCTCACCCAATGTGGCCAATGACCTCACTGGCCAAATTGCTATTTTTAGACATGCTATTTTTTAGAAATCTATTTTTAGCACATTCTAAATTTAGCATTTCTTGTTGCACACTTTTCAACAATTAATGGTTGAATTGTCTTTAGCATTATTTCATTGCAAGTAGTTGTGGATTTGATTAGTTTGCTTCCATTTGTGCATTGCTTTAGCAATAGCTTAGGAAGATAAAGGAATATCAAAAAGCTATTGGTAAGTGGATTTGGCCTCACTCCTCCCTTCAGGGATCATAGTTTGAGGAAGGAACTCCTATGCAGCCCCAAAAAGACAGAATTATGATTTCTCATGGAATTTAGAGTTTTTTGTTACTTAGGCCAACATTTTACTACTTTTCAAGAATAGGATTTAATTTCCATTTCTGATATCTTCAGCCTTGCATTAGATCTCATAAAGGTTTCACATTATTCTGCAAGTTTTCCCATGCATAGGTAACTAGATAATAAAATTTTGTTTTTCCTTAGTTAATTGAAAAGCTTTCTTATTTAACATGATTCATGGATAAAATGTTATTGATTGATGTAGTGCAGGAGTTTCAGCAATGTAGAGAGATTTCATGACTAGAAACCCCATCCTAACCTCATCCATCCATGGTTATCACTTTCTTTCACTAAATCCCTCACCAAATCCATCATTCCATAAGAATACTTCTTCAAGCTTGTTGAGCAAATCCAACCATCTCACAACTCTATTTTGAGCTCTGAAGGAGTCCTAGGCACTTCGTTGCCTCATTTCACCCACCATTCACCTTCCCTAAGCCTTACATCACCTTCCAAATCCCTCCTCTTTCTCTTGGTTGTATCTTGTAGGAATACAGGGGATCTTGTAGGAGCATTAGGACATCCTGTAGGATGCATTAGGACATCCTGTAGGTTGACCTGTAGTGGCCTGTTTTGAGGCCGAATTGTGGAAAAATCCCCTAGGAAGATAGGAGAAGACCCCTACTTTCCTCCCAAGCCATCTGACCATTCACCATCATCCCTAATCCACCTACCACACCACGAAGAGAAGTTAGCATTCACATTTTCACAAAAAAAAGACAAAAAAGAAAAAATAGTTATTTTGTTCATTTACATGCACAATAGTAGAATGTTTGGATGTTTCAAATTACATGCCTAGGATAGTAGGATTGCACACATGTTAACTTAGCATTCTTTTGAAGCAAAGCCTCTTAGCAGTTAGTTAGATGAATGGTGTGTTTAAGCATTTGATTTTAGTCTTTTCCTTACTACAGTAGACAAGATTTCCTTTAGTTCAAATTTCCTTTTTTCTCATTGGTAATCAAGCTTCTTCTAAATCAATAAAAGTCTGGTTTGAAAAACCATAGTGGTCTATCGCCAGCTTAGTAGTGACAAAGAGCGGACCCGTCACATCTACTTGTGTATACAGCACTGTCACCTCCAAGTTTGTACGAACCCCAGGTTGATAAAGTAAAGTTGGTAGCCCCAGGAGTTGCAGCATTCTTGTTGTAGTACTGGTGCTAATCACATATAGCCTTGAAAGCTACTCTTGCTAGATGGTGGGGTACACACAAGAAGAATATAGGAGGATCGTAAGAATGTATAAGGTTGATGTGGATAAGTTTTGGTATGATAAACTTAAAGATGGAGTTAAAATATGATGGAAAAACTAACCTCAAGGAGCATATCCAGCTATGTACTAGACCATGGAAGGAAATTCCACAACACGAATGGGTACATGGGTTCATTCATACATTGGAGACAATTCCTCAGAATTGGTATCTAGAAACAAATTTTCGACATGGTACTGTGAGATGGGCATATATGGTTGATTGTTTTATATTGAAATTTAGCTTGAGGATCAGCTATTTTACATATATGGTCGACCTTGATATAATGAAGGAAAGAATGACGCTTTGGAGAAAGACAGATTCATAATAGCATTTCATCAGTAGGTACAAAAAGCAAGAGAAAAGGCTTGGCATGACAGACATATTAAGTAGAATAAGTTCCAAGTAGGAGACCTTGTTCTCCTCTATGACAGTAAGTTTGTGAAATTTCTAGGAAAATTCAAGATGCATTAGTTAGGCCCATATATTATTAAGCATATTATTGATGGAGGCACAGTTCATTTAGCTAAGTTAAATGGAGAATTGATTCAGGGAAGAGTAAATGGCAGCAGATTGAAGTTGTATAGGGACAACCATGTCACTATATTTTCATGCTAAGGAAGAAAGAATAAAGAGTATTAGTGCCATGTGCAGTTGAAAGTGGGCACTGGACTATAAACTATGCTGCAGAGAGCTTCGACGCAGGAAGTTACTTTGCTACAGTCTAGAGTATGTTGAAGTTCGTAGGAGCCACGACATAAGAAGGGATGTTCACTACAATATGGGATGTGTCGAATTTTTCCGAAAAACATAAATATGACCGTTAAAAAGGGAAAGTTAACATTAAAATACACAAAAAATGCATTTATGAGGACAGGTTGGCAAGATCTAAGGATAGATATGCAGTTAATGAGAAAAATCATAGCATAATCTAAACAAAATCTAATCTAATGATGGGGTTAGAAACTTGAATTCATTATAAAAAGTCACCTTCCACCCAAATCGAACACTTTGTTGAATTGAGAATTCGAGTCTTGAGAGTGCAAAGAAATTGCAAAAGTTTTAGCTGTCATATGTCATCTGAGCATTCTTGGGAATAAATTGTGCATAATTTTCGTGAGAAAGGCTTATCTGGAATCATGGAAGCCATTAGTATGCCTGCAACATCAGATGAGATGCCTATAGTATCATCAACCGCACTAGCATCAACGTAAAAATAATGAAGATCCCCGAGAAAGAAACCAACGTAGGAACAAAGAACAAATAATAAACAAGATAAGAAACCTGTGAAACCTCAACAACAACCTGAGCAAGTTAGTGAGAGTGAAGAAGAAATGAAGGAGGTGCAAATGGAAACAAGAAGTGCATCATTTTTGCCTCTACCACTATACATTGCACCGAGGAAACCCAATGCAAAACCTGTAAAGTAATCAAAAGACGCGAAGTATGGCACCTTTACACCCTTATTGCTGGATAAAGTAACATTTTCAGGAGATGTTTTAGGGAAAATTTTGTAGCTCAAGTTCGCAGATTATGACTTTAACGATAGAAATAAGTACCCACAGTTCCAACCAGACATGTACTTGAAGTAGGTGCACTACCCAGATAACAGAGTGACAAGATTGGAACCACAACAATGGGCGAATGGGTTGGCACAATCAAGGCTGCTAAATATGATGAATGTGCCACACTTCGATAGGAGTATGGGGAGCACAACGTGTGTATGACAGTTTCTCATGCCCGCGCATGATGGAGGCTTATGTATGGGAAATAAGATCCCCAGACCCAATGTTGATCTGGAGGATCACGAGACTATAATACCAAAGGCGGAACCCCGCAGAAGAATTTGTTGAAAAGGATCAAGACCGTGCCATAGCAGAAAATATGAAGAAGAAGTTTGGGCTAGCCAAAGGAAAACGAGGCCACGACATAAATTCCATTAGTGACTAGGTAGTTTGCTTCATCGTGCACATATTGGCTAGGAATATTATGAGGAAATGTTGGGTGAATGAAGTTCCCACGTCAGTGGTGTCATTTGCTGCATAATGTGCCAATGAGGTTTAGTATAACTAGGTTGGATACCTTTGTAAAGAATTTATGGATGACTGTCGCGAGGTCCAGGAAAAAGGTACAACATTCCATTATGATTGGTTGATATTAATAATTTCCATGTTGGCATGGAGAGAGTCTGAGGAGTCAGTTCCTTCTGGAAGCTTCGAATGTCTATGAACCTGTGCGATATGCCTCGTTGTGGTATACCACCAAAGCATCATGAGCACATGAAAACAAGATATTTATCGCATTTTATCACATGGATTTGCATATGCTAGTTGTTAACTCCCAGGTTGTTCCCTTTGACTCTAAGAGAATACGGCCGGGGTAACCACTAACCAATCTTTGGATTACAGCTTCTAGCCAAACTGTGATCAGAGAGGGCTCTCTCTTTAATATTTATCTCTATTTTGTACTGATTTTAGGCTAGCTATAAGTTCAGGTTTGTTTAAGGTTTTGGTTGGATGATAATTTCAGTCAAGGTGCTTATGCATTCTCCAAGGTGTTCTAGTCCATTGGGCTATGGAGTCAGTGGTCCTTTAGTTATTTTGAGGTGCTGAGTGATTTGCTGTAGTGATGCTGCAGAGCCAGATTAGTGTCTGAGAACAACGTTTATAATAGTGATTAAGTGGAGTGTATCCAGTTAATGCAAGGCAGTGAAGAATCTTGCAGTGAACTGCTAAAGAAACACAAGGGGAATATTGTCCTAGAAGCAATTAAGAATTTCTAGGTAGTATTCATACTTATAGAATCGATATAGACATGAGCAATTAAGAATTCATGTGCATAGTAATCCTGAAGACAAACATTTACAGTAGTAAAAATTGAGTACAAGGTGTAGCGAAACAAGTCCTGCACTATTCTTTCTTTTTACTGCTAGCTTAGTATAAGATGAGTATGATTTTGACAAACATAAATAAAACAAGAACAGAGTTTGGAGAAAACTTGTTATTTCATCAGACAGCACAGGAATTCTGCATCAGCACATGGAGCATCATCCAGACATCAAATATTTTAGGAAATCACTGAGCTCATCCAGCCCTTTGTATTAGATAATTCTGAAAGTGTACAATACATTTGTCTCATAGAGAAAATTACCAACCCCTTATGAGTTACTCAGGGGAGTATATATACAAAATTTACATCAAAAATATCAGCGAATGAGTTAATATCTCATTTATGATATGCTAATCTCTGGAATGCAGTAGTTGAAGGAGTGAATGCTGCAGTAATTCCTTAATGCCTCAGCTGTCAAAATAGTCAGAAGATATATGGACTTTATGGCTGTTAGAGTCGGCTGGAGATGTGTTGTCTGAAACTTGGATAGCTGTCATTGTCTATGTGATGAGTCACTTTTTAGCTGCTTTAACTGCTGACATTTGTCATGTTATTTGTCTTATAGTGACCTGGAGCTGGCAGTAGCCGAATGACTGAAGCTACCGTGGCAAAATCTGAAGCATAAATTGCCACCAATCCTCCTTAGGCATTTGATGTCTGCGCATCTTTATCAATGTTTCCTCGGCCTCTGTATGTCTATAAAGATTGGGAGGGGTTTCAAACAGGTGATTTACTTCATTCTCAATGAAGAACAGGCCTCCAAGTTTGTCATATAAGCTCTGTCCTGTGGGAGGCCCTGCTTGTTCAGATGAACTGCCAGATGCAATAATCTGATTTTCAATAGTGGTTGCCATTCTGTTGGCCATTTGATCTGGAGAGATCAGTTTTCCTGCACCACTTAGTAAGCTGGGCAAGCCTTTTGCTTGCGGCACTCCCATTTTAACTTTGTATTCCTCCACATTTGCTTGCATCTCATAGTACTTCCTCTCCACTGTTTGTATATAGTTCCTGAGAGTTAGTACCTTCTTGGCAGAGAGGACAGCCTCTGTTCTCTTGGGAATGCCTATAGCTGCCAATTCCTCCCTTTCATGCCTGTTCAGGAAGTCTATCATTCTGTTTGCCTGCTCTGCTCTGTTCCCTAGCACTGTCTTGGCCTTCTGAATTTCTGCTTGAGCTTGGCCCATTAAATCCATCTGCTCATGCATTATTTTTATTGACCTCCATTGCTGTTTGATGGATTGGCCAATTTTGGCCCATAGGATTCTCTTTATGTCGGCCATAGCAGTCTCCAGATTCAGCTCTTTCTCTAAGGCCTTTATCTTTTCCTTTTGGGCCTTTATTTCTCTGCCCTGTTCTGCTACAGTCACTTTGGACTTTTCATACTTGGCATCTAGTTCTGCCAACTTCTCCTTGGCCTTCTTTATTTCATCTGCCTAGAGCTCCATTGCTTTGACGACCTTGGTCAATTCCTCTACACTTGGGCTGGCATCTGGAGCTGCTGCTGTTCCTGCTGCTTCTGTTGTGGGGGCCACTGCTGCCCCTGAAGTTGCTGCTGTTGTTGAAGTAGTTGGAGGAGCTTGGGAAGTGGATTCTGCCTGTTTATCTTGTAATGCTCCTTCCAGCTCTCTCTCCAAATCCCTGATCCTCTGGTCTTGCTGCATTAGGAGGTCTAATTGGTCATCGACCTGTTTTTGCTTTTGAAGCTCTGCGGTTTGAGGGTGCTCTGTGGGCTGCAGCTTCAACCTCTTCTTTAATGCATTCAGGTCATCATCTTTCTTCTTCATAAGGGCCTTCACACCCTTTGGATCACTAGGATCATGTCCAAGATCAATGATGATGTCCTCCAAAGATTTTATTCTGTTATCTTTGGCCAGGGAGGACATTCTCTCAAAATCCAACTGAGTGTTGGTATTTTTGAGTGACTCCTTTAGTTCATGGGCCATGGTTGCCCTCTCCACCAAAGTTGCATACACCATTTCTCCAATTTGTTTGTGGAGTTCTATTTGGTCCATGGGATGGATGTCTTTGGCCATGACCTCCACCCTTGTCTTCACAAAATCTGCAGCTGATGTACGCTGAGGTTTTGTAGGCTTGAAATGACTAAATATCATTTTTTCTTCTTTAATGTCATATACAGACATTAATCTCTCTTGCTGGGCTGGTGTAGCATCTATAAATTGCTTGTAGACCTCAGCCCTCAGCAGCTCATTTTGAGCCTTTATTTGTTTGAAAGAAGCCTTGGTGCTCTTGGGATTCTTGCTTTGTTGGGAAGAAGAGGACACCTCCAAACCGAGCTGTAAAGTTTGCTCCTGCTGAAAGGAGCTTGTACCTGTATGCTGACTACCCTCCCTGTCTTTTCTTGCACTGTCCAAGACATCTTCAGTAATGTCTTCTACCTCTGGGGAGTCTGCTCTTTGCCTTTTGGCTTCTGGCTGGTGGGAGGATCCACTGAGAGGAGTGGACTCTTCTCTATCTCTTTTTGTCCCCCTTTCCTCATGTGCTGGGGTCTGTAAAATTGGAGCAGTTACTGGCTCAGTTTGTGGGGGTGGAATTTGCAGTGCTGGAGCTACTGGTAGCTCAGTTTGTGGAAGGACAGTTTGTCCTTGCTGCTGTTCTTGTTGTTGCTCTTGCTGCTGCTCACCTGAAGGGGCAGACTTTTCTTTCATTGTTTGTTCTTCTGCACCCATTATCCCTTTGCCTTTATCTAACACTGGTCCTACTGTGGAAGATGCCTTTATTACTGGTGCAGTCCTTGAGGCTGAGGTCCCTTCTCCCACTGAATAAGGCGGTCTGAAAGGTACCTGCTGCACATAGTCTAGGTCAATAGTTTTTTCAAGCTCCTTCACATTCTTTAGCATTGTCTCTTCCTCAGTTAGATTTTCAACTAGAGTATCCATTTGCCATTCTTGCAGGTTGGCATATTTTTCAATGTGTGGGTATTGGCAATGCTTAATGCCTATAAGCCTATACTTGTTTCTCCTAGCAGTGATGAAACCTTCAGGGTCATAATGGACCCACCGAAAACTATAGGACAGCGTGTATTTATCCTTAAGGATTAGGTCTGCATCTTCCCACCCTTCTTTCTTGTTCATGATGAAGGGGCCCAACTGGTGTTTGAACTTGAGGTGGACCTTCTTTTTGGCGCTGTGGAAATGGGTGAGGTCGGACTGAATCAACTGCTTGTAATACTCCAAGGCAAATAACCTCATAGGTACATATTTTGGGAGCCTGTATGGACAGAGCTCACAGCCATAGATCCTAATGACAGTATGGTTTTCATATAGGTACCAGTCACCTATTTTATATTTTTTGGAAAGCTGCAGAGCTTTCTTTATCTCATTTGATATTCTGGGAGGAGGGGACCTCATCAACAGGCAAGAGACTGGGTATACAAATTGGTCAACAAATTCACAGTAGGTATAGGGTGAATTTGTGACTTTGTGATAGACAGAGGTCCAGAAGATGACATATCTTCTTTCCCCTCTATGATCCAGCTTTTTGATGTAGCATGGGAAGGCTTCAGAATGATAGTACATGAACAGGTGGTAAATATAGGTCGAGTACTTGAAGACCCCCTGTCTGTCCACTCTGCTCAACTGATCATGAATCTTGTTAGCTATGAACTTAGCAAAGTTATATTTGCGGGCAGGGGGTTGGCGTGGGCTGTAAGCAGATAGCAATACCAGCATTGTTTTATCCACATGCTCACTGTTTTTGTATCCCAACACATAGGCAATCATGTCCAGTAAAAGCCTACCTACATCATTGAAATGGACATCCAGGTAGGGAGGTGGCCCTGTAGGCTGGCACTCAGGTCTCATGAATGTCCTGGTGACCTTTTGAATCTCCTCACTGGTCATCTTGGCACCAGCGTCCAACAAATAGTTCATGGAAAATGGGATTAGCAACTCTGTCTGATCAAAATGTAACATTTTGTTGATGGACTCAGCATTAATGTAGAAAAGGATCCTCCCAGATGGAGTGCTAATAGCTCTGTGCTGCACATCATAGTTTTCAGCACATAGGTGAATGATTTCAGGGAAGACATTTACAACTGGGAGACAATAGTATGGTAGGTTTGACTCCCATATCCCATGTGTACCATGACCATCCTTATAGTCCTCTCTTAATTAACAGAAGGTCTGCAAGAAGTCCCTGTTACCCTCAAAGTCTTCAATAAGATAGTCCTTGTCAGCAAATGCCAAGGCCTCCAGCTCTTTATTTGGTGGATTTAATGGAGCTACACTGAGGGATGAGGATGCAGAAGCAGCCATTGTAAAACTTGATTTTGAGATAAGGTGATGGCAATGGTTTGCAAAGTTCTTTAAGAGCTTAAGTAATAGGCCTAATGTAGACCAAGTCTGAAGTGTTTTTCTCAATGGAAAATGCAAGCTGGTTTCTGTAGTTTGTTGCAAATTCACAGGGATGTGAATTGCTAAGGGTAAGTTGCAGAGGGTATGAGGTTTCCTTTGGTAGAAATTGCAGCTGGCCTGTACTCGGCAAAAGGGAACAATGCCGAGCACCTCGAGGAAAATTTTATGGTTCTGGCCCGTGGAACGACTGTTTTAATGTCAATTTTTAGTTCTGGGGGCAATGCAAGTTACTTTAGCTGACTCTTAGTTAGCAGACAGAGCTAGACTGTGGATTTTGACTAGTCTTGAATGGTGAATTTACAGAGAAATGGAATGCATGGGCAAAATGGGGAAATCTGGTGAAATACCTGGAAAAACGTTTGACAGGCCTGCGGGCCGAACTGTGCAGGCTCAATGTAGCTGAATTCTTGACTTGTAGCGGTCTGAATCTTGAATTTGATGGCTGGAAATGAATTTTCGCGGCAGCTGGTTGACAACGGCTACGTCGTTTGTGCGTGAAAATGACCACAAACGGCTAATTTAGTCGTTTATAACGACAAATTTGGACAAAACATGCCATTGGCGCTTTTCCGCCGATGACGTCAGCATGACGTCAGGGTGGGGCCCGGGTACGGAGGTGACGTGGCTACTGAGGTGTAGGCCAGTGTGGCAGGACACGGTGGCGGGTAGATGCGGTGGCAGGGCTACGTGGAGGGCCACGGGACGCGGGGGCGGGCGGAAGCGACATGACGTCAGGCTGACGTGAGGGTGACGTGCGCCGGATGGGTGGTAATGGGGAGGCGGTAAGCGGGTTCCCCGCACCACCTTTGGGCCAAAGGCGGTATCGGGGAGGGGGCTCCGAACAACCCCACCGCCTGCCACGCGTCCCTGTACGGGGTGGAAAACCATTTTCCCCGGACGCTAAAGGTCGGCAGATCCGGGCCCAAGAATACCCGCCCACCGTTAGATCATGGGTGGCGGAAGATCGACGGCTGGCGGGCCCTCCGACGGATCGTGCAAGTTGGGGGGACCCGCTGGCCTATTAAAATATTCATTTAAATATTTTTGGCGGAAAACCTTAGGGTTAGGGGTTTTTTCATGTATTTTTTTGGGATTTTGGGTTTTTCAAGGGTTTTATAAGGACAAAAGAGGTTTAGGAGTGGGTTTAGCAGGGGGAAGGGGTTTTCTGTGGCGTTTTGAGCAGAGGGCAGGTAAGGGTTTAGGGGAAAGGTTGTTGCTCATAACCAGAGGTTAGAACAGCCCCAAGATAGGGTTGACCACAGCCCCTGGTGGACTGAAGTCTCCCTAAACAACTTATTTAGCTATAGTGCCAAAGGGGGGGAATATTTATACCATGTTTGGGGTTTATACACCATGGTGTTATAATAGTAGGGAAAGGGCCATTTAGGGGATTTAGATAATAGAAGTTAGGGGTTAAGGTGAATGAGGAAAGTGAATGAGGAGTGATTTCATCAAGTGTATCTGAAAGTTACTTAGTTTAGGGAGTAGATCAAAATGAAAATATTTTTAGACAAGAAATGTGGCTTTTAAAGGAACAAGAACCACCATAAAACCTCAGATCTTTTCATCAATCTCCATGGATGAAGGGATGTTAGTAATAAGAGTTAAAGGGGGAATTTGGGAAGTTAGACATGCTTCCTTTCTTTGCTGCACCCTGATGGAGAAGAGGAGCTTCTCAACCATTGATTTTTCTTTGTGGACATTTCAGCACACATTTTTTGCAAGGAATGATATTTCTGCAACCCCAACTGCCTACCCATCTACTTGCCTAGCATTTTTTGTTTCTTCTTGGAGGGTGCACTTGGATTTGCAGACCCTTATTTGCCTTTTCTTTTCTTTGGCTTTTTCCTTTTGATTTTCTATCTACTGCTACCCTTATTTCTTCCAAGGTCCCAGATTAAGCAGTTGGGAGCCTTTCTTCTCTACCTAAACTACTTGTCTGCCAAGATTAAACATTTTGGACAGACTTCTTTCTCTAATCTACAACAAAAATTGAGACATGGCATGACCCAGCTTAGGCTGTTGGATCACCCATTGAGAAGTATAACATCACTAATAAAATGCACATGTGTGCCTTTCATCAGAATATGAGATCTTTGCCTTGCCAAAGTAGATCATATTGGCATTTCCCAAGCCAATCATGAAAAATGAAACCTATTGGTATAGGTAGCTAACAGTGGCTCCACTTGGGGATGGTTTTTCTTCTTGAAAGACCAAGAACAGCAGGTCAGAATGCCCATGTCATTGATCTGTTTTTACCAAAACTTGTAAGTTCTCTTCTTGTAGTTTCAAAATTTGGAGGCCACAACCTCTGTGGAATTTCTGAGACACTAAGCCCCCTTCTGCTTATTTACAGCAGCATTCTCAAAATGAACTATTTACATGCTGAAAAGAAAAGATATATACAGCTGTCTTATGTACAGAAGGGAAAACCCTGTTATGTGGATGAAAAGTGATCAAAATAGTGTTGCAACATCCTGCCATTTACAGGACCTTCACCTAGGTCGGTGCCATCCAAATTGTCCAAAAAATAAGTGTTATTTCCTTGTAATGCTTGAATGACAAAAGGTCCTGTCCAAAGGGAATCAAATTTGCCATGTTTTCCTTTATCTTCTCTTCTTGAATCCCACTTGAGCACCTTGTTCCCTATGAAAAAGTCTTCAGCTTTGGTTCTTCTGTCAAAGGCTTTCTTCAGCTTCTCTTGAAGGATTTGGACTCTGTTATACACTTGATCTCTAGTTTGCTGCAGACATATAATTTGATTCACCCTCCTTTGCATATCATTGGGCTCAGCTTGACTCTCTTGCAGTAGTTTCATGACAGGAACCCCTAGTGAAGAAGGAAATTTGGCTTCTAGTCCATAGACTAACTCATATGGGCTGACCCCAATGGACCTCTTGGTTGTTAGCCTATCTGCCCATAAGGCATTCACTAGTTTCTTATGCCAATTCTTCTTGTTTTCTTCCAACACTTTCTTTATGATGTTCACTAGGCTTTTATTTGATGATTCAGCTAGGCCATTCCCTTGAGGGTAGTAAGCAGTGGAGTGGCCCAAAGTAATCTGAAATTTGTGGCAGAAGTTGACCATCTTCTTGGATCTGAAAGCAGCAGCATTGTCTGTTATTATCTTGTTGGGGCAGCCAAATCTAGACAGTATGTTATTCTCCAAGAACTGAATAATTGTTGAATCATTTGCCTGTCTACATGGAATGGCCTCAACCCATTTGGTAAAGTAGGTTGTGGCTGTGAGGATCCATCTATGTTGGCCTGAAGATGAGGGATGAATTTCTCCAATGAAATCCAAGCCCCATTGCTGAAAAGGTCTTTCTGTTGCAATAGGCCTCAAGGGAAGTGGCAGCAACTTACTTTTTCCCTCAAATATTTGACATTTATGGCATGAGGTAGTAAAATTCTTAACATCAGAGAACAAAGTGGGCCAATAGTAACCAGCCCTGAGTATTTTATCCACAGTGGACTTCCAATACAAGTGTCCACCATAGTCACCTGCATGAAATTCTTCCTTGATCTTGTTAGTCTCATTTTCAATCAAGCAGTTCAATAAGATACCCTCATGGTTTTTCCAAAGCAAATTGCCATTCATAACACAAAATCTTGAGGCTTTCATTTTCACAAACCTACACTTAGTTCTGGACAGTCCTGGGGGAGCACACAGGTTTTGTAACACATAACAGATATCAGAATACCAGGGGGATTGTTCAAAGGCTACATTGATCTTTGGAGTCGCCAGCTCCGGTTCACTGTCCAGTTGATTGATGTCCAAGGCTTGGAAATTTGTTTCAGACATTAATTTGGCCAAGCCCTGCCCTTTTATCAGTTTTGTAGGTTTTATTTCAATATCAAATTCCAAAATGTTGGCAATCCATTTTCCTCTTCTACCTTCCAAGTTCTCTTGAGTAAGTATGTCTTTCACAATTGGGCTTGGTACATAGGCTATAACATGGGAGTACAGGATGTAGATCCTAAAGTCTTTAATAGCTTTGACCAAGGCATATGCTTGCTTTTCCATGATCTAGTATTTCAGGGGTGCATCTCTAAGAGCTTTACTAAAGAAAGCAATGGGTTTCTCATTTCCTTGGTCATCTTTCTGTAATAAAACAGCGGCAATTGTGTGTTGGGAGGCAAAGGAAAATATGATAAATTCCCTATCAAATTGTGGATTTGTTAGAACTGGGGTTTGGGTGAGGGCCACCTTTATTCCTTCAAATGCTTGACTTGCTTCTACTGACCATTTTACCTTTGAATCCTTTTTAAGCATATTATTGAGTAACCTACTTAATTCGGCCAGATTTGGGATAAATCTCCTTAGAAAGTTGATTTTCCCCAAGAAGGCTTGTAATTCCTTCACATTTCTTGGATGAGGCATTTGTAAGATGGCCTGGATTCGGTCTGGATCAATCCTAATTCCATCTTTAGAGATGATGTGACCTAACAGTTTACCTTCCTCCAAACCAAACAGGGATTTTTTAGGATTTAAGGAAATCCCATATTTCCTACAAGTTATGAATATCTGTCTCAAATGTTTCAAGTGTTCTTGGTCAGATTTGGAAAAAGGTGTGAGGTCATCTAGATAAATGACAAGGAAGTCATGAATCTCTTTGGCAAAAGCAATATCCATTGCCCTTTGGAATGTGGCCCCTGCATTTTTCAACCCAAAAGGCATTTTAACATATTTGAAGGTTCCCCATGGGGTTGTAAATGCTGTTTTGTCCTGATCATCAGGATGTACTAAGATCTGGTTGAAACCTGAGAATCCATCAAGTAGAGAAATTCTCGAGGCCCCCACTACTCTCTGCAAGATGTGATCCATCTTGGGTAAGGGGTAATTATCTTTCAAGGATACTTGATTTAAGTTCCTTAGATCAACACAAAGCCTTATTTCACCAGTTTTCTTTCTTGTAGGGACTAAGTTTGAAATCCAATCAGAGAATCTGATTGGTGCTATGATACCTGCCTTAAACATTTTCTGTACTTCTTGTTCCATTGCTGGGAGAAGCATAGGATTAATTCTCCTAAGTTTTTGTTTAAAGGGTTTTTGATCTGGTTTGAGAGGGATGGTGTGTTGAATTACAGAGGTGTCATAGGATTTTAAATCCTCATAACTCCAGGAAAAGACATCCTGGAACTCCTTAAAAAGGTCAATATATTTAGGCTTTTGATCAGGGGGTAAAGCAGCAGACAACTTTATGATTTTGGGTTGTTCAGCAGTCCCAATGTTGCACTCTTCTATGGCAGTGTTGAGGGGCTGCATTTTTGGTTTGCTGGGAACATCATTGGAATCAAAAATGTCTTCTAGAGGGGCTAAGCCAGTGGGAAGAAAATTGTCCTTCAATTGTATAACTTCAGCTTCATCATCAGCTGTCTCTTCACAATCAATTTGTTGAATTTCTAGTATGTTGTCTTTGTTAAAAATTGTAGGATGTAGCATTTGGTTAGCTGTTTTAGGTGATATTGCTTTGTTATTCTGTTCGTCCTGTATTTGTGATTGACTTGCTCTTTCAAGTATTTGTGATTGACTTGCTCTATCATTGTCAATACTTAGTCCTGAAAATTCTTGTTGCAAAGTCAAGAAGTTGTTTATTTGCATGTCATCATCAAACACTTGCCAATCCTTAACATTGTTTGGGACAGATGGTCTGTGTTTTATCTCAGCTGTAAAGCAGTGGTGGGGCTCAAAAGGTAGCTTGCAGGTACTTGCAAATGTGGCCAAGCTATGAGCATGAAGGTTCTGAGTCCTAGGAATTTTGGTAATCTGAAATTCAGTAAACGAATTTAATAATTCAGCAGCAGCAGACCTATAGGACCTCAGTCTTTTGTCATTGGTGACAAAATTACCCTTGACTTGTTGGATAACTAGGTCTGAATCTCCTAGGATTGAAACTTTTATAGCTTGTAGGGACTTTACTAGCTTGAGACCTAGTAAAAGAGCCTCATATTCAGCCATGTTGTTAGTGCATCTGAAGTTCAATCTATAAGCTCTACCCTCTGCATGACTGTTTTGTTTATTATGTATCCAGACTCCAGCTCCTGCCCCTAATTTGTTGACTGAGCCATCAAATTCAAGGAACCATAGAATATCTTGTTGTGAAGGAGATTTAATGATTTGTTCATGGACTGGCAATGTAAGTTGAAGTTCTGGTTTTTCATCTGGCTTGTCCTCTAGGACAGACTCATCATTTGATTGGATATGCTTGACATCTAGAGCAGCAGCAGTGTCTAGCAATTGATTGACTGCTGTTTCATTGGTGGTAGTTCTTTCATTAGTGTCTTCCTCTTGTATGAGTATCTTGGTTTCAACATCATTTGTTAGACCTGAACTGTCATTGAAGAGAATGTATGAATCTATATCAGAATGGACAGCATATATGGGAAAGTTTTGAGGTTTCTCTTCACTGCTGACCATATATTTCATGAGGGATTCTCTATATAGTCTCTTGGGTTGACCAAAGACTGTGATTGTGGCATATGACATGTCTAACTGTAAGGAACCTTGGAGTTTAGCCCCCCATGATCTTGATAACAGCATCCCATACTTGGGTGGGATATCAGCAACTACAACATCCATTAGGATTGTTTTGTTTGGGTATTGGACAAGGGATACACACAAGTCTTTTATCAAGCCTAAACATTTGACTTGGCTGGAGTCAAATGAGAATAGGTCCTTATATGGTCTTGTAATGTCTAGGTTGAGCCTCTCCATCACTGATTTAGGCATAAGGTTATGAGAAGCACCTGAATCAAACATTGCATTGTGTAGTATCTTGTCATGCACGTGTAAGCTAACATAGAAAGGTAATATCCCTGTGACAGCTATTTTTCCATCAACCTCTGGACCGAACAGCAATTCTGGGGTGTCATCCAACACATTGACATTATCTTTACTATGAGTGAGTTGAAGGGATTTCTTGATCTGCTGTTTGTAGATGTCCTGTTTGGCTAATTCTGAGAGAGGAATGGCCACTTTCAGTTTGCCAATTTCAGCCTCCAAGTCAAAAGGTTTTTCAGTTTGAACCTTAGTGTGGTGGGCAGCAACCTTTTCTTTGTTCACTGCGTTTTCTTCTTGATCTTTGTCTTGATCTTGGGGCCTATGTTTGTCATTCATTTTTTGAGGATTATCAGTTGGTTTAGGCTGCAAAGAAGGTACAGCCAGTGGATGTTGTGTTGAGGACATTTGTTCAGTAATCTCTTCCACAATTTCCTCTGTTGCAGGTGAATCAGTTATGTTGATTGGTTCAGTGACTATGGCCCTTTTAGGCTGCAGCCTGTCCCTTGGTTTCTCAGGCTGTGTTATATTTACAGTTCTGCTCCTTAATTTGTACTGTTTATGAACTTCATAAACAGCTGTGTCATAGCCTTGTTTGAAGTCAAATGACTCACCTGATTTGGTTTGGAATTGTGGGATATCATCATCTTTGTGATCTTCTTGACTTAGGGAAACTTGATGCCCATCATTCAAACCCATCAGGTTGATGTGGGTGTCATCTTCTTGCTCATTTGAAGTAGATGTTTCAGCATAGTTTTCTTGAAATGGAGGTCTGATTTCTAGATCAGCATTGGCCTTGCCAATGTTTGGGTTTGGATTTCTCCTAAAATTGGGATTCCTGATAGGGTTGTTTTGTGGTGCTTCCCATGATGCTTTTCTCTCAACTGATTCCACCCTATCACCCAACCTCTTCATGCTATTAAGTATTGCATCAAGTTTCTGATCAAAGGTTGTAGGTTCTTCTTTGAAGGCTGTTCTTTTTTCCAACCTTGCTCTATTTCTTTTGGCAATCAGGTTAGCTTCCACTGTGACAGCAACCTTTTGGGCCTCTGCAAGGGTTTGAGGGTCTCTTTCCTTTAACTGATAGGCCATGTCAGGGTCAAAACCATCAGGGAATTTGTACAAAGCTAAATCAGGAGGGGGTCTTAAATTTTGTGGGATTGCGTTATATACATTGTTGAATCTTGCACAATACTCCAAAACAGTCTCTTGGGGACCTCTTTTGATAGTGTCATATTCACCAAGTATGTGCAGAGGATCCTTCTTCTTCTCCCATCTGCTAGTAAAGGCTTGATAAAGCTCATCAGGAGTTGTGATGGAATTTGCATTCAGGGATCTAAAACAAGTTCTTACATCCCCAGTTAAGCTTTGAACAAACATCCTCATTCTCATACTGTCATCATCTATTTCATAGGTCTCAAAATGGTCTTGCATCCTTTTGGCATGCTGAACAGCTGTCAAAGGGCCAGTGGAGTCAAAATATGAGATTTTGGTTTGGTAGTCTTGGGGTAGAGCTGCAGCATTAGCTGGTATTTGCAGGGGTGCATATCTGTTTGCCATATTTACAGGGTTTAGAGGATTAACAGGGGCAGCTGGGATAATAGGAACAGTGGGTACCACAGGGGTAATAGGTAAGGGTGAACCTAGAGTGTTGGTCAAGGGGATATGTGCAGTGGATGAAGATGTGAGAGGAGGACTTTGAGATGTAGATGGTGAACTAGGGGAACTAGGGGTAGACCGGAAAAGGACCTTGCATGGAGTAGAGATGAGGCTGGGATGATCTGAATCTGAGGTTAAATCAGCAGGCTGCTCCTGCCTTTGCTGCCTCCTAATGTTTCTAGGGATAGTATTTGGATTATCAACAATGATGGGTGGATTAGGGTCAGGATTTGCCCTAGTATGTCGTGGATTTTTCTTGGGAGCCAGCTTCTAACTGTTTTTAGGATTTTATAGGAAGTCTTTATATCTGCAAGGACTGAATAAAATTTTGGAATGGCTATATATATTTCAAAGCTGAGATGAAGATTCACTGAAAAAGCTCTTCCCTAAAGCTGTCAATGTGACACAGAAACAGTTTTGAAGGCCTCCTGACTGATTTCAGGCTTGATTTGTAGCTTTGAGAGATGTATAGAAATTGGAAAATCCTAAGAAGTCCCCAGTGGAGTCGCCATTTATGTTAACTCCCAGGTTGTTCCCTTTGAATCTAAGGGAATACGGCCGGGGTAACCACTAACCAATTGTTGGATTACAGCTTCTAGCCAAACTGTGATCAGAGAGGGCTCTCTCTTTAATATTTATCTCTGTTTTGTACTGATTTTAGGCTAGCTATAAGTTCAGGTTTGTTTAAGGTTTTGGTTGGATGATAATTTCAGTCAAGGTGCTTATGCATTCTCCAAGGTGTTCTAGTCCATTGGGCTATGGAGTCAGTGGTCCTTTAGTTATTTTGAGGTGCTGAGTGATTTGATGTAGTGATGCTGCAGAGCCAGATTAGTGTCTGAGAACAACGTTTATAATAGTGATTAAGTGGAGTGTATCCAGTTAATGCAAGGCAGTGAAGAATCTTGCAGTGAACTGCTAAAGAAACACAAGGGGAATATTGTCCTAGAAGCAATTAAGAATTTCTAGGTAGTATTCATACTTATAGAATCAATATAGACATGAGCAATTAAGAATTCATGTGCATAGTAATCCTGAAGACAAACATTTACAGTAGTAAAAATTGAGTACAAGGTGTAGCGAAACAAGTCCTGCACTATTCTTTCTTTTTACTGCTAGCTTAGTATAAGATGAGTATGATTTTGACAAACATAAATAAAACAAGAACAGAGTTTGGAGAAAACTTGTTATTTCATCAGACAGCACAGGAATTCTACATCAGCACATGGAGCATCATCCAGACATCAAATATTTCAGGAAATCACTGAGCTCATCCAGCCCTTTGTATTAGATAATTCTGAAAGTGTACAATACATTTGTCTCATAGAGAAAATTACCAACCCCTTATGAGTTACTCAGGGGAGTATATATACAAAATTTACATCAAAAATATCAGCGAATGAGTTAATATCTCATTTATGATATGCTAATCTTTGGAATGCAGTAGCTGAAGGAGTGAATGCTGCAGTAATTCCTTAATGCCTCAGCTGTCAAAATAGTCAGAAGATATATGGACTTTATGGTTGTTAGAGTCGGCTGGAGATGTGCTGTCTGAAACTTGGATAGCTGTCATTGTCTATGTGATGAGTCACTTTTTAGCTGCTTTAACTGCTGACATTTGTCATGTTATTTGTCTTATAGTGACCTGGAGCTAGCAGTAGCCGAATGACTGAAGCTACCGTGGCAAAATCTGAAGCATAAATTGCCACCAATCCTCCTTAGGCATTTGATGTCTGCGCATCTTTATCAATGTTTCCTCGGCCTCTGTATGTCTATAAAGATTGGGAGGGGTTTCAAACAGGTGATTTACTTCATTCTCAATGAAGAACAGGCCTCCAAGTTTGTCATATAAGCTCTGTCCTGTGGGAGGCCCTGCTTGTTTAGATGAACTGCCAGATGCAATAATCTGATTTTCAATAGTGGTTGCCATTCTGTTGGCCATTTGATCTGGAGAGATCAGTTTTCCTACACCACTTAGTAAGCTGGGCAGGCCTTTTGCTTGCAGCACTCCCATTTTAACTTTGTATTCCTCCACATCTGCTTGCATCTCATAGTACTTCCTCTCCACTGTTTGTATATAGTTCCTGAGAGTTAGTACCTTCTTGGCAGAGAGGACAGCCTCTGTTCTGTTGGGAATGCCTATAGCTGCCAATTCCTCCCTTTCATGCCTGTTCAGGAAGTCTATCATTCTATTTGCCTGCTCTGCTTTGTTCCCTAGCACTGTCTTGGCCTTCTGAATTTCTGCTTGAGCTTGGCCCATTAAATCCATCTGCTCATGCATTATTTTTATTGACCTCCATTGCTGTTTGATGGATTGGCCAATTTTGGCCCATAGGATTCTCTTTATGTCGGCCATAGCAGTCTCCAGATTCAGCTCTTTCTCTAAGGCCTTTATCTTTTCCTTTTGGGCCTTTATTTCTCTGCCCTGTTCTGCTACAGTCACTTTGGACTTGTCATACTTGGCATCCAGTTCTGCCAACTTCTCCTTGGCCTTCTTTATTTCATCTGCCTGGAGCTCCATTGCTTTGCCGGCCTTGGTCAATTCCTCTACACTTGGGCTGGCATCTGGAGCTGCTGTTGTTCCTGCTGCTTCTGTTGTGGGGGCCACTGCTGCCCCTAAAGTTGCTGCTGTTGTTGAAGTAGTTGGAGGAGCTTGGGAAGTGGATTCTGCCTGTTTATCTTGTAATGCTCCTTCCAGCTCTCTCTCCAAATCCCTGATCCTCTGGTCTTGCTGCATTAGGAGGTCTAATTGGTCATCGACCTGTTTTTGCTTTTGAAGCTCTGCGGTTTGAGGGTGCTCTGTGGGCTGTAGCTTCAACCTTTTCTTTAATGCATTCAGGTCATCATCTTTCTTCTTCATAAGGGCCTTCACACCCTTTGGATCACTAGGATCATGTCCAAGATCAATGATGATGTCCTCCAAAGATTTTATTCTGTTATCTTTGGCCAGGGAGGACATTCTCTCAAAATCCAACTGAGTTTTGGTATTTTTGAGTGACTCCTTTAGTTCATGGGCCATGGTTGCCCTCTCCACCAAAGTTGCATACACCATTTCTCCAGTTTGTTTGTGGAGTTCTATTTGGTCCATGGGATGGATGTCTTTGGCCATGACCTCCACCCTTGTCTTCACAAAATCTGCAGCTGATGTAGGCTGAGGTTTTGTAGGCTTGAAATGACTAAATATCATTTTTTCTTCTTTAATGTCATATACAGACATTAATCTCTCTTGCTGGGCTGGTGTAGCATCTATAAATTGCTTGTAGACCTCAGCCCTCAGCAGCGCATTTTTTTATTTGTTTGAAAGAAGCCTTGGTGCTCTTGGGCTTCTTGCTTTGTTGGGAAGAAGAGGACACCTCCAAACCGAGCTGTAAAGTTTGCTCCTGCTGAAAGGAGCTTGTACCTGTATGCTGACTGCCCTCCCTGTCTTTTCTTGCACTGTCCAAGACATCTTCAGTAATGTCTTCTACCTCTGGGGAGTCTGCTCTTTGCCTTTTGGCTTCTGGCTGGTGGGAGGATCCACTGAGAGGAGTGGACTCTTCTCTATCTCTTTTTGTCCCCCTTTCCTCATGTGCTGGGGTCTGTAAAATTGGAGCAGTTACTAGCTCAGTTTGTGGGGGTGGAATTTGCAGTGCTGGAGCTGCTGGTAGCTCAGTTTGTGGAAGGACAGTTTGCCCTTGCTGCTGTTCTTGTTGCTGCTCTTGCTGCTGCTCACCTGAAGGGGCAGACTTTTCTTTCATTGTTTGTTCTTCTGCACCCATTATCCCTTTGCCTTTATCTAACACTGGTGCTGCTGTGGAAGATGCCTTTATTACTGGTGCAGTCCTTGAGGCTGAGGTCCCTTCTCCCACTGAATAAGGCGGTCTGAAAGGTACCTGCTGCACATAGTCTAGGTCAATAGTTTTTTCAAGCTCCTTCACATTCTTTAGCATTGTCTCTTCCTCAGTTAGATTTTCAACTAGAGTATCCATCTGCCATTCTTGCAGGTTGGCATATTTTTCAATGTGTGGGTACTGGCAATGCTTAATGCCTATAAGCCTATACTTGTTTCTCCTAGCATTGATGAAACCTTCAGGGTCATAATGGAACCACCGAAAACTATAGGACAGCTTGTATTTATCCTTAAGGATTAGGTCTGCATCTTCCCACCCTTCTTTCTTGTTCATGATGAAGGGGCCCAACTGGTGTTTGAACTTGAGGTGGGCCTTCTTTTTGGCGCTGTGGAAATGGGTGAGGTCGGACTGAATCAACTGCCTGTAATACTCCAAGGCAAATAACCTCATAGGTACATATTTTGGGAGCCTGTATGGACAGAGCTCACAGCCATAGATCCTAATGACAGTATGGTTTTCATATAGGTACCAGTCACCTATTTTATATTTTTTGGAAAGCTGCAGAGCTTTCTTTATCTCATTTGATATTCTGGGAGGAGGGGACCTCATCAACAGGCAAGAGACTGGGTATACAAATTGGTCAACAAATTCACAGTAGGTATAGGGTGAATTTGTGACTTTGTGATAGACAGAGGTCCAGAAGATGACAGATCTTCTTTCCCCTCTGTGATCCAGCTTTTTGATGTAGCATGGGAAGGCTTCAGAATGATAGTACATGAACAAGTGGTAAATATAGGCCGAGTACTTGAAGACCCCCTGTCTGTCCACTCTGCTCAACTGATCATGAATCTTGTTAGCTATGAACTTAGCAAAGTTATATTTGCGGGCAGGGGGTTGGCGTGGGCTATAAGCAGATAGCAATACCAACATTGTTTTATCCACATGCTCACTATTTTTGTATCCCAACACATAGGCAATCATGTCCAGTAAAAGCCTGCCTACATCATTGAAATGGACATCCAAGTAGGGAGGTGGCCCTGTAGGCTGGCACTCAGGTCTCATGAATGTCCTGGTGACCTTTTGAATCTCCTCACTGGTCATCTTGGCACCAGCGTCTAGCAAATAGTTCATGGAAAATGGGATTAGCAACTCTGTCTGATCAAAATGTAACATTTTGTTGATGGACTCAGCATTAATGTAGAAAAGGATCCTCCCAGATGGAGTGCTAATAGCTCTGTGCTGCACATCATAGTTTTCAGCACATAGGTGAATGATTTCAGGGAAGACATTTACAGCTGGGAGATAATAGTATGGTAGGTTTGACTCCCATATCCCATGTGTACCATGACCATCCTTATAGTCCTCTCTTAATTGACATAAGGTCTGCAAGAAGTCCCTGTTACCCTCAAAGTCTTCAATAAGATAGTCCTTGTCAGCAAATGCTAAGGCCTCCAGCTCTTTATTTGGTGGATTTAATGGAGCTACACTGAGGGATGAGGATGCAGAAGCAGCCATTGTAAAACTTGATTTTGAGATAAGGTGATGGCAATGGTTTGCAAAGTTCTTTAAGAGCTTAAGTAATAGGCCTAATGTAGACCAAGTCTGAAGTGTTTTTCTCAATGGAAAATGCAAGCTGGTTTCTGTAGTTTGTTGCAAATTCACAGGGATGTGAATTGCTAAGGGTAAGTTGCAGAGGGTATGAGGTTTCCTTTGGTAGAAATTGCAGCTGGCCTGTACTCAGCAAAAGGGAACAATGCCGAGCACCTCGAGGAAAATTTTATGGTTCTGGCCCGCGGAACGACTGTTTTAATGTCAATTTTTAGTTCTGGGGGCAATGCAAGTTACTTTAGCTGACTCTTAGTTAGCAGACAGAGCTAGACTGTGGATTTTGACCAGTCTTCAATGGTGAATTTACAGAGAAATGGAATGCATGGGCAAAATGGGGAAATCTGGTGAATTACCTGGAAAAACGTTTGACAGGCCTGCGGGCTGAACTGTGCAGGCTCAATGTAGCTGAATTCTTGACTTGTAGCGGTCTGAATCTTGAATTTGATGGCTGGAAACGAATTTTCACAGCAGCTGGTTGACAACGGCTACGTCGTTTGTGCGTGAAAATGACCACAAACGGCTAATTTAGTCGTTTATAACGACAAATTTGGACAAAACATGCCATTGGCGCTTTTCCGCCGATGACGTCAGCATGACGTCATGGTGGGGCCCGGGTACGGAGGTGACGTGGCTGCTGAGGTGTAGGCCAGGGTGGCAGGACACGGTGGCGGGTAGATGCGGTGGCAGGGCTACGTGGAGGGCCACGGGACGCGGGGGCGGGCGGAAGCGACATGACGTCAGGCTGACGTGAGGGTGACGTGCTCCGGATGGGTGGTAATGGGGAGGCGGTAAGCGGGTTCCCCGCACCACCTTTGGGCCAAAGGCGGTATCGGGGAGGGGGCTCCGAACAACCCCACCGCCTGCCACGCGTCCCTGTACGGGGCGGAAAACCATTTTCCCCGGACGCAAAAGGTCGGCAGATCCGAGCCCAAGAATACCCGCCCACCGTTAGATCATGGGTGGCGGAAGATCGACGGCTGGCGGGCCCTCCGACAGATCGTGCAAGTTGGGGGGACCAGCTGGCCTATTAAAATATTCATTTAAATATTTTTGGCGGAAAACCTTAGGGTTAGGGGTTTTTTCATGTATTTTTTCGGGATTTTGGGTTTTTCAAGGGTTTTATAAGGACAAAAGAGGTTTAGGAGTGGGTTTAGCAGGGGGAAGGGGTTTTCTGTGGCGTTTTGAGCAGAGGGAAGGTAAGGGTTTAGGGGAAAGGTTGTTGCTCATAACCAGAGGTTAGAACAGCCCCAAGACAGGGTTGACCACAGCCCCTGGTGGACTGAAGTCTCCCTAAACAACTTATTTAGCTATAGTGCCAAAGGGGGGGACTATTTATACCATGTTTGGGGTTTATACACCATGGTGTTATAATAGTAGGGAAAGGGCCATTTAGGGGATTTAGATAATAGAAGTTAGGGGTTAAGGTGAATGAGGAAAGTGAATGAGGAGTGATTTTATCAAGTGTATCTGAAAGTTACTTAGTTTAGGGAGTAGATCAAAATGAAAAGATTTTTAGACAAGAAATGTGGCTTTTAAAGGAACAAGAACCACCATAAAACCTCAGATCTTTTCATCAATCTCCATGGGTGAAGGGATGTTAGTAATAAGAGTTAAAGGGGGAATTTGGGAAGTTAGACATGCTTCCTTTCTTTGTTGCACCCTGATGGAGAAGAGGAGCTTCTCAACCATTGATTTTTCTTTGTGGACATTTCAGCACACATTTTTTGCAAGGAATGATATTTCTGCAACCCCAACTGCCTACCCATCTACTTGCCTAGCATTTTTTGTTTCTTCTTGGAGGGTGCACTTGGATTTGCAGACCCTTATTTGCCTTTTCTTTTCTTTGGCTTTTTCCTTTTGATTTTCTATCTACTGCTACCCTTATTTCTTCCAAGGTCCCAGATTAAGCAGTTGGGAGCCTTTCTTCTCTACCTAAACTACTTGTCTGCCAAGATTAAACATTTTGGACAGACTTCTTTCTCTAATCTACAACAAAAATTGAGACATGGCATGACCCATCTTAGGCTGTTGGATCACCCATTGAGAAGTATAACATCACTAATAAAATGCACATGTGTGCCTTTCATCAGAATATGAGATCTTTGCCTTGCCAAAGTAGATCATATTGGCATTTCCCAAGCCAATCATGAAAAATGAAACCTATTGGTATATGTAGCTAACACTAGTGAACCAACATCTTCGCCTTTCGGCGAGCTTATATGAGCAGTATAGCTCTGTCGCAAAGTTCAAGGCAAGTTTTCATAAAGTATATATACAGGCACGTAGGGATACAAAGAATAAATGGCATGCCCTGCCATACTTAGTCACAGAAGATGATCTGTTAGCACTAGTACAAAAATGGACCGTAGAATGGATGACTACGCTGGAGGCAGAAGAAGGAGATAGCGCGACAGAAGAAGAAGACACTTTGCAGCATGGAGAAGCAAGTGGGAAAGAGAAGGAGAAAGATCAGGATGAGCATGACTCAAAGGAAGAGGAACAACATGATGAGGGTCACCAGGATCCTCATGAAGGAGATGAGTAGACTAAGGAGCCTGAAAAGGTAGAAACAAAACAAACTGCCACATAAAAGAGGAAAGCACAGGGTGAAGCTTCCACAAAGATCAAGAAAAATAAGAAGGTAGATAATATAAAGGATATCACACCAATGGTCCTTATTGATGGGAACCTAGAGAAGATCGGATATAGGATTTAGGAGGCGACAACTGAATCTTGGAAGAAAGTAGAATATCACTATGGCGCACTTTTGACCAGTTTCAGAGAGCAGATTGCAGAATTGAAGATATTGGTGCAGACGGTCATACAACTAACCTAGATAGAGGATAGGGTTGGAGTAGAAAGGCAGATAGAGCCTACACTTGCAACGAGGTTAACACCAATACTTGCAGGACCCCTACAATTTGACTCCACTGAGCTACAACAACAGGCTAAGGAATGGAAGGATGTCAATATGAACATCGCAGTAGTGACATTGCAAATATTACACAATTTTCACTTGGAAATTATAGAAGAGATGAGGTTTCGCAAACAACACACCTCGCAGTTAAATATTCAAGTAGAAAATGAGCGCGCTACACTTTGGCAGAAGCTCGAACAGGTGATCCAAGAAAGGGATCAAGTAAAACAACAACACCAAAAGATCAAGGATGCAGTGGAAGCAACACACAGAGAAATTTTGAACCTTGATGTCCGAGAATAAGAGCCGGTAGACGACAGGGTCACAATTCTTGGCCTTGGAGTGAAAGATTATAAGTAGAAAATTTACATAGTGCAATTCAAGTACGAAATACAGATCAATGAGCTACAAATGAAGCTGCAACCAACTATACCACAAGAAGTGAGAGATCTAAGGGAGACTGACCTAAAGACCGAAATGGGAAGTATTTCTGCAACATTGGTAGAATGTTGAAAACTTTTAGACAAGAGTCTACTATTGGAAAATATTGAGCGGGGTGTGAATGAGTATTTCTTACAATTAGAACTTTTAAATCTTTTCAGAGCATTAGTTAATCTTCAATTTTTATTAACGTTTATGTTGTAATAATAGTAAATAAAAGAACATGGGAGGCACAAAGATTTTAGGTGGAAAACCCCCTCCGGGTCAAAAACCACCGAAAACTTTTCTAATAAATTATTTAACATCAACCCCAACTGAAATGAAATCAACAACTTCCTAGAATTCTAGAAAAGCATTCTTCTCCAGCTCCCACTGGATGGATGCTCCAATGCCCGAGATTCTCCAGTAGTCAACTAAACGGATGCCCCAACACCCAATGAGCTACAACTCACCCTACCACAACCTACCACCTTGAAGTTTCACAGGCTTGAATCTATTGGTGACTTCATGCACCAGCCTCGCACCACCCAAGCACCCTATAGAATAATAAAAGAATAATGGACTCCAGTACCAGGGAAAATGGTCCACTTTACAATGATATAGAATGATGTAGAAGAAGAATACGCGCTGGACCATAACCCCAACTATGACACAACCACCTAATGATGATCCTAGAACTCTCAACACTACCTCTTCAACTCTTGGTAGATAGACACTTGTACAACTTTTACAATGATGCTTTAACAATGACTCTGTACAATGATACTTTTACAATGTTTGTATGCAGTGGTTCCCACTTGAAGACTTCATGTGGTGAACTTCTTACTGTTGTTCTGCACCTTGATTGCTTCTCTTGTCATGCTACCCTTTCTCACTCTTCAAAACATTACATTATGCATTGAGCCTTCTCTTGATAAATATATAATACCTGCAAAAAGTCTTCAAGGAAATACCCATGACATGATTATAGGAAAACTTACCTCATCCTGAAGAGCATATGTCAGTGCTAAATAAAAACAACAAATTAGAATACAAAGAACCTAATGCAATTAAGAGATGAACATGCATATACAAAAGATACTTACCTGTATCTTACCTTTGCTACATCTTTTTTTTGCAACTTGCTCTTTGCTGCCCTAGAAAGTTTGGTCCTTTGCACCCCTTGACAACATTTGATCTAGTTTATTCTTGCCTTCTAGGAGCATGATATTTAATCTGATGTATCTCTATTGTTTTAGATCCCCAATACGTGATCTTCAATCATGTAGTAACCCGCTGAGTCTTCTTTCCAATGCCATAGGTCTGACCTGATTTGGACTTTTCAAGACAAAGTTATGCCCAATCTCTCACAATGACCTAATTATGGTCTAGGTCACTAGAGCGAACTTGTATGACGTCCAACATGTGACTGTTTCTTCCTTCAGCTCTGCAATTGATACACATAGAACCACATTCCATGCACTATCTGCCACTTTTTACAGAATTCCAATCCTCTTCTCAGAGAGAGAGTTATGACGATTTTCCCACGGTTGCTTCTTTGAGGTGAAATTCGAGAGCCTGCAAAAGCCCTAACTTCCACAGATCATATCTCTGAAAATATACCGAACCAAGATCTTAATTTTGGTCACGAAGTTCATCAGGATTGTGAATCAAATGGGTTTTAATTTCAGAATCTATGACTTTGCAGAAATTAAGTTATAGTGAAAATGCCTCGATCACACATTTTGGAGGATATATGAGATTTCTTTTTATAGAGTTGAGAGGGGATTCTAGAGAGAATGTTGGAGGGATTTTAGGAGCTTAAAAATTATTAATCATTGGATATTCAATGACCAAAACCAATTATGAGTGCCATGCCACAACCCCATAGGGTTTTAGCCCACTAACTGGGGTTACTAACTTCAAACATGAATATCTCTCAAACCGTGAAGAATTACTTGGCATGCCATATATCAAGGGAAAAATCTCGACGATTAGAATCCATCTAGAAGATCCTTGACTCAAAATAGAGTAATTTTTCAAGTAAAAATTCCCTTGAAATATTAGGGTAGCCCCTGGTGCTGCTTGGTTTGACATCAATGACAACCTCAGATCATATTTAGATCAACAATCTCCCCCTTTCACATTGATGGCAACACAAGTACTCCCCCTATCATCAGGGCACCTCTTCCTACTACCTTCTCTCCCCCTTTGAAATCAATGGCAAAGGGTAACTCCCCCTGACACGCAACCATCATGTGGACCTGTACACACTTCCAGTCCCCCTTTATTTTTTGAATAAGGAAAATCTAATGAGAACTTGGGAGAATCCCAAGCTTCTGGTGAAGATATTCAAATGCTTCACGAGGTAAAGGTTTAGTGAAGATATCAATGATTTTTTCTTTTGTACCAACATATTCAAGCTTGATATTGTTTTCGGTGACCTAATCTCTAACGAAATGATATTTAATCAGAATGTGCTTCGTTTTGGAATGTCGCAGGATTCTTGGAGATACTGATGGCGCTAGTGTTATCACAAAATATGGGAATAGGCTCATCAAACTTGACCTGAAGATCTTGAAAAGTTTTCTTCATCCAGAGAACTTGAGTACAACAAGCTGCTGCCGCGATATATTCTACTTCTACTATGGATAACGAGATTGAGGTTTTCTTTTTTCTCAACCATGATACGAGACAACCACCTAGATAGAATGCTTCTCCACTAGTACTCTTACGATCATCAACGGTTCCTGACCAATCTTCATTTGTAAATGCTTGAATAATGAGATTGTTGCCCTTGGGATACCACAAGCCATATTCTATTGTGCCCTTTAGATATCGAAGAATTCTTTTGACGAAAATAATATTTGATTCTTTTGGTGCTTCTTGGAATCTTGCTACTTGTCCAACTTCTTGCATAACATTTGGCCGGTAAGCTGTTACATATAGAAGACTACCAATCATGGATCTGTACAGCTTCTGATCCACATCCTTAGATGCATCGTTTATGCCCAATTTGCAACCTATTACCATTGGAGTAAGGATGAGTTTGCAATATTCCATTTTGAATATCTCGAGCATTTCCTTGATGTACTTGGCTTGACATATAAATATTCCTTTCTCTTCCTGAGATACTTGAAGCCCTAAGAAGTATGTTGACTCACCAAGTAAAGACATCTCAAACTCACTTTGCATCTTTGTAGCAAAGTTTTAACTTAGTTGATCATCATTGCTACTAAATATTATATCATCCACATATACCTCAACGATTGTTAAATTATCTTAATCTATTTGTATGTAAATATTGCTATCAACAATACCTTTCTTGAACCCTTATTGACGTAGATATCCGTCAAGACGAGCATACCATGCTCTAGGATCCTGTTTGAGACCATACAGATCCTTCTTTAACCTGCAAACGTAGTCATCTTTTTCTGATAGTAGAAAACCTTCAGGTTGTTCGATGTAAACTTATTCTTCTAATTCTCCATTCAGAAATGTTGACTTAACATCCATTTGGTAGGCCTTTATTTTTCTTGAACATGCATAGGCGAGAAACATCCGGATGGCTTCCATTCTAGTAATTGGTGCAAATGTTTCATCGAAATCAATTCCTTCCACTTGTGCATATCCTTTGTAGACTAATCTTGTCTTCTTCTTGGTAACCTATAATCCTTCAACTGTTTTTCTCCCCATAAACATTTAATGAAACTACCATCTTGTTCAAACTACCTTCCTGTCAATCATAGACTTGTGCCATACACTGTTGCATAGACTCCTCTTGTACAAACATTAAGGATTCAACAAGCCAAATTTTTTAAAATAGCGAGTCACCTAATGGGACATCTTGACTTGAGTCATTATTTGAAGCAACTACTAATTC
The DNA here is from genome assembly GCA_031772625.1 of Pinus tabuliformis. Classification (NCBI taxonomy): domain Eukaryota; kingdom Viridiplantae; phylum Streptophyta; class Pinopsida; order Pinales; family Pinaceae; genus Pinus; species Pinus tabuliformis. Next base: position 1,252,979,827 of record CM062820.1, on the reverse strand, counting down.
CTCATGACCTTTTGCTTTTACAAATCCTGAAAGCATAAATGTTGAAACCTTTTTATCTGCTTTGTCTTCCTGTACTAGTTTCCTTTTCCATACCTTCTTATTCTTGCGATCTCAAGCCATGTGCCCATAGTTATGACACTTGAAGCATTCAATGTTTTCAATAGGCGGTTCCATCTGATATCTACAACCACGAGCGTTATGGCCATAGTTATGGCATTTGAAACATTCAATATTTGGCCCATCTAGCATGTATTCTCTTTTGACAAAATCATCGTGGAACCTGTCTCGTGATCCTGCAAACTTGCTTCTAGGGTTTTGTAGATAATGATTGTACCTGTCAAAAACTTCACAATCCCTATCCATATGTCCATAGTTAATACATAAAAAGCAATAACCATTAAATAAACGAATATACCTAGAAGATTTTTCATTCTTCTTTGGAGGTGGTGTTGTAGTTTCTTATGGTCCTTTGTTCTTAATTGCTTTGGTCTTGTTATTTGAACAATTTAAACTTTGAAACGGGAACTATAAAATCAAAATGGAAACTCTGGCAAAAAACCCTGAAAAAACATAAAAAACAGTGCTAAAAACGAAAAGTGTGTATACTAGAACGATGGTTTTTTTTTAGGGTCAATTTTGAACATGTTTTAAAAATGACAGTGAAAATGAAATTTTCGTGCAAAAAACACCCTGAAAACGAAAAGTGTTGATACTGGAATGATGATTTTTTTTTTAGGGCCAATTTTCAACATTTTAAAAAAAATGCTAGTAAAACTGATTTTTTTTGTCCAAAAAAACAACTGTTTATGAGGAAAAAAACACACTAATGTTTTTGGTAGAATAACATTTTTCTTTCCTAAGTATAAATTCAACATGTTTTAGTAATGACCATAAAGATAAAATAATGGGATCTGAAATACATTAAAATTCTATTAGTTTTCATCCATGTTGTTAAACATATAATAACATCACACTAAAGATTGCTAAAATTCTAATTGTTTTCAACCATAACATTAAAGATACAAAAAAATGGAATTTTTTCAACCATAAAATTAAAAAACCATGACATTATGAACAAATTACATGACTAAATTAATCAAAATGTCATTATTTGTATATTGAATGAAACATACATTATATCTCTAATTTAATGTTGCATTGTAGATATTCTAAACAATAAAAATCATCATAATTAAGACATATAATCCAACAACATGAAAATGACTCATAACTTTTGATTTAACACCATACGGAAATCAAAATTTTTATTTCAAGATACGATACAAACATTAACTATATAAACTATCTTAGACAATTATTCAAAATCACTCATATTTTCTTGCACACCATCAGAATTCACATCTTCAGATGAATGACTGGATGCAAACGAAGATGTTCCATATTCTTCTCTTTTATCAGCTAGTGCCCCATATGAGTCCACATGCATGCCCACCATTTCACGTTTCAAAATTCTTCTGGATCTACGATTGGTTTCAGCAGACTCCCATCTCAACACTATTCCTTCTAGTAATAACCTTTTCAGAATCTCTATCGTCTTGAAGTGAAGAGTTCCTCTCTTTGTTAAATTGAATTCGTAAACAAGTATGTCAACATCCTACAATTTTAAGAGGTTTGTGTGGCGGCAATTTATATTTGTACCCTTTCTTTTTCTCTTTCCGCCATTTTTTTATCAACTACCATCTCTAGCTTATACACACCATTGAATGGGTGTGTATTTGTGGCATACCAATGTACTTCAACACCTGTAACATCCTCGTTTTCTATAAATACCTTTATAACCTTAGCAACCCAGAATGGATATCCATTGGGAACTCCATCTGTTAGCACTGCGATCATGCAACCCTCCTTAATATCTTGTACTGAACCCCTCTAAAGGTCTTCCATGGCTTCACATTGTGCACGAGATCTTCTGGAACCGATATACATCTCTCTTTCCTCTGCCTGTGAAGAATTAATAATACCTTGAGATTTTTGTTGTTCAACAATGTTTATTTCCTCATGTTCATTTGACACATTTGTGGCCAAATAAATGGATTTTTCAAAGGTATATCTTCATTTGTTGTTGTTGAAATGACATCACTTTGATTATTGAAAAATGACTCCCACCAACTGAATCAGCAATGTCAAAGTACTCATATGTATATCTAATACATTTTTTAATTTCTTCTAGGCAATCAGAATAATTTATATCTCTATTATATCTGTGTGCATTATGAACTTCACCAACTAATTGTAATAACAATATTTTTTATGCAAGTATTGGATGATCTGGAATGAACTTCAAAAATTTCAAACCTAATGACGCTGCCCATTCTGCAGTAGTTGATTACTTCTTGCCCCATATTAGTGTTTTGCCGTCAATTTTTTTGATACGAAATTGATGTTGGAAGCTAATGTCATTAAGTTGTTCAATGAATTTCTCCTCATCATGCAATCCCAGAATAACCTTCGCATGTTAACAATTTCTTCCAACAGATCAAAAGTAGGATTTGACATGTATGATTTCTTAATACATTCATTTAATGATGGAAAGCTCCCAAATTCCTTCCTCCTCAATGTGACTGAAAAACGACAAAACATCTGATCAATATGGTCATGAGTGTGCCCAACAAGAAGGAAACCAACCTTTACCTTCTGAAAAATTCTCAATTCAACAAGCATGTTTAGATATCCAAAAACAACCTAATTTTTGTTTTCACAGCAAGTGTTGTCCAATTGTAGATACAAAACTTTAGGAAGATTACGAGACTAATGAGAAAGCACATCATGAATTATGGTTATTGTCAGATTTGCATCATTCTGAATATCTGGAGCTGTGAAGTACACCCTTGGCAACATTTTCCCATTGAAGACCATACAACCGACCAAGTGATACTGAATAAAATTTTACTCATGTAAACTTTTGGGTGTGCAAAAAAAAAGTGGTAAAAGTGTTTTCTTCTAGTCCATACCATCAATTATCAAATCCAAATATTTATTCGAATTATCATAGCACTTTATTCCATGCTTGTACAACTTTTTCCTTTCACTTGTTTGTTGTTCGCGATGCTCGTGAAGTTCTTTGACAATTGAATCTACACAACATAAAAGAAAGGCATTAATAAATATGTTTTCATAGTTGATGACTATACAATTTTAAAAGTTAAAGTTATGAGTTATTATCTCTTTCTGACCCTTCACATTTGTCCTTTTTTTATTTAAGAGAAGCACATGCACTGCAAATCCCCATCCTTGTCTTCTTAGGAATACAGACATTGTTGAATTCTTTCTTCCATACCTTCACAAAATATTGATATGTAATAAACCAACCATGTCCCTTAGAACCTTTTTCATATTATTTGTATAAGTTATAGATTTCTTGTCTTGAAAATTTATTTGGAATATGTATTCTCTCTCTATTTGGCATACACTCTCCATGCTTTGAAAAGAAATCTTTCATCCATGACATTGCAGTATTTGATAATGGCCCAAACAGTTGTTTATGACGTACTTCTGAATAAAATGTGGGATCCTTTTCCAAATTTTCTTGGATTCTCGAGAGACAAAAATTACCCATCGAATGAAACATTTTGAAAGTCTTTCTAAAGATAAATAAATACCAAATATGATAATCGTAACCTGACAATGTAGATTGCATGCACCCAACTAAATATGAATTTTGCATGCTTTTATTCATTGACAAATATCTCTTCCTTTTCTCTAATGAAAATTTGAAATCCATATGTTTCAAGCAATATTTTTGACAACATTCACTTGAAATGAGAGCGCTGATAGAACTTCTTCTCGTCAGATATTCTACTCTACCCCTTGTATAACTAGAACATCTTGCATTGATACGAAAAGGTCTGCTCCTACTCCTCGATACAATATTTCTTGGCAACATATCCATCATTGGATCATCATTTGTATAAGCATTTTCATCATCATTCTAAGGAATGTTATCCACACTATGATCAGCTATGCTTTTCAAATACTGACTTGGAGGATATTCTTCATCTTCCCCTTCTTCAGTGCTACTGTCATAGTCCTTAGAATTGGGACTAAATGGAAAATTTGACTCGATGTTTATTGGATATTCTTCCTCATGTGCATTGTCAATGCTACTCTCATAGTCCATAGAATTAGGACTACGTAGAAAATGTATCTATTTACTTATTAAAAATGCTACATATTGTCCTTTGTCACTACTACTCTCATATAACTTAGGATTAGGACTAAGTTCTTCATCTTGTCCTTCATCACTATTGCTCTCATAGTCCATAGGATTAGGACTAAGAGGACACCGTGACACTTCATTCTTTTTAAATTTTTCATCATGCTCTTCATCACTGCTGCTCTCATGGAAAATAATGGGGGGGGGGAGGTGAATCAATATTTCTTACAATTAGCACTTTTAAATATTTTCAAAGCATTGGTTAATCTTCAATTATTATTAACGTTTATGCAGTAATAACAGTAAATAAAAGAACAAAGGAGGCACAAAGATTTTAGGTGTAAAACCCCCTCTCGGTCAAAAACCACCGAACACTTTTCTAATAAATTCTTCAATCTTTAGCCCCAACTGAAATGAAAGCAACAACTTCCTATAATTCTAGAAAATCATTCTTCTCTAGCTCCCACTGGATGGATGCTCCAACACCCGTGATTCTTCAGTAGTCAACTGAACGGATGCCTCAACACCTAATGAGCTACAACTCACCCCTAGAACCACCCTAGCACCCTGAAGTTTTCATAGGCTTGAATCTATTGGTGACTTCATGCACCAGCATAGCACCACCCTACCACCCTATAGAAGAATAAAAGAATAATGGACTCCCGTACCAGGGAAAATGTCCACTTTACAATGATATAGAATGATGTAGAAGAAGAAGACACACTAGACCATAACCCCAACTATGACACAACCATCTAATGATTATCCTAGACCTCCCGACACTCCCTCTTCAACTCTTGGCAAATAGACACTTGTACAACTTTTACAATGATGGTTTTACAATGACTCCGTACAATGATACTTTTACAATGTCTGTATGTAGTGGTTCCCAGTTGAAGACTTCATGTGGTGAACTTCTTGCTGCTATTCTACACCATGATTGTTGCTCTTGTCATGCTACCCTTTCTAATTCTTCATAATATTATATTATGCATTGAGTCATCTCTTGATGAATATATAATACCTGCAAAAATTCTTCAAGGAAATACCCATGACATGATAATAGGAAAACTTACCTCATCCTGGAGAGCATATGTCAATGCTAAATAAAAACAACAAATTAGAATAAAAATAACCTAATGCAATTAAGAGCTGAACATGCATATATAGAAGATACTTACTTGTAGCTTACCTCTGCTGCATCATTTTGTTGCACCTTGCTCTTCGCTACCCTAGAAAGTCTGGTCCTTTGCACCCCTTCACAACACTTGATCTAGTTTATTCTTGCCTTCTAGGAGAACGATATTTAATATGATGTATCTCTATGATTGTAGATCCAAAATATGTGATCTTCGGTCTTGTAGTAGCCCTTTGAGTCTTCTTTCCAATTCCATAGGTCTGACACGATTTGGACTCTTCAAGACAAAGTTATGCCAAATCTCTCACAATGACCTAAATATGGACTAGTTCAGTAGAGTGAACTTGTATGACGTACCACGTGTGACTGTTTCCTCCTTCGACTCTAAAATTGATATACAGAAAAATATAGCTCGTGCATTATCCTCCACTTTTTACAGAATTCCAATCCTCTTCTCAGAGAGAGAATTATGACGATTTTCCCACGGTCACTTCTTTGAGATGAAATTCAGGAGCCTGCAAAAACTCTAACTTCCACAGATCATATCTCCGAAAATATAGCGAACCAAGATCTGAATTTCGGTCACGAAGTTCATCAGGATTGTGAATCAAATGGATTTTAATTTTAGAATCTACGACTTCGTAGAAATGAAGTTATTGCAGAAATTCCACGATCACACATTTTGGAGGATATATGAGGTTTCTTTTTATAAAGTTGAAAGGGGCTTCTATAGAGAATGTTGGAGGGATTTTAGGAGCTTAAAAATTTATTAATTATTGACTATTCAATGACCAAAACCAATTATGAGTTCCATGTCACAACCCCATAGGGTTTTAGCCCACTAACTGGGGTTACTAACTTCACAAAAAGATAGAAAAGAAAGATAAACGCCTTAGAAATAAGCCTCTTCGAGGGGGAAACCTCCTTTACATTACACAAATGAACAATTCTTGGATGATTCAAATGACAAGGCCTCCTTTCTATATATAGGAGTCTAAGGGGTCATAATATAATCAGAGCCATCATAACAATAATAATGTAAGGGCACAATAATAATAATAGTGGGCTTCTATGGGGCATAATAATAACAATATGGGGACTACATGGGTACAACAATATAATAAGGGGGTTGTACTAATAACAATAAGGGGTTACACTAGTACTATAGGGGCCTAGCATGCCCCTCTCCTTCAAAAAGTGTTGTCCTCAACGCTTGAGTAGTTCTTGATGATTATGTATAAAGTTCTTGTCCTCCCATGTGGAATCTTCAGCGGGTAAGTTATTCCACTTGATGAGATACTCTGAAATTGATCGATTTCGTAGCTGTCGAGTTCTTGTTTCTGTGACTGCTCCAGGTTCCAATATTATTTTTCCTCCCTCTTCAAGTTCTGGCAATATTGTTTGAATTTGGATATTCTGCAACTTTTGAATGAGTGGCACACTTCTTTGTCCTTCTTCCATTCATCCCTTGCTTCATTTATCCAATCTGGTTGGATAATAGAAATAGCACAAAATAATGCTTCCACATCCTCATCCTTTCTTGAGAGTGCATCTACAACAAAAAAATTTCTTCCCTTTTCTGTAGATGATGTCAAAGTCATAACCCAACATATTTGTCACCCATTTTTTTTGTTCTTATAAGGATAATATTTGTTCTAAAAAGTATTTAAGACTATCATGATCCATTTTTACCTTGAAGTGTCTTCCCATTGGGTAAGGTCGCCATTTCTTAAGTGCATGTAGTATTGCCAACATTTCCTTCTCATAAATAGCTTACTTGAGATGTAGCGATAAAATAACCCAATCACCTATATCAAAACTTTTTTCACTGCAATGTTGATCTACCTGTTGTTTCATTCGATTCTGCACCAAAGTGGCGTTATCCTTTAAGAGTTGGAGAACTTGTTGTTGATGCTCAATGTGATCTTTCACTGCTTGAACCTTTTTCTTCTTGATATGTCCTTCTATCTTGAGAGTTTGAGGAATGGTAATTTCTTCCAATGCTGTACATGATATGGTCGGATTCATTTCTTGATGCTCGATGTGATATTTCACTTCTTGAACATTTTTCTTCTTGATATGTCCTTCTATATTGATAGTTATAGGAGTGGTAATTCTAGACAATGCATTACAAGATATGGTTGGATTCATTTCTTCTTTCTCGATGTGATATTTCACTACTTGAACCTTTTTCTTCTTGATATGTTCTTCTATCTTGAGAGTTTGAGGAGTGGTAATTCTTGCCAATGCTTTACAGGATATGGTCGGATTCATTTTTTCTTTATCTGGGGTCAGGTCCTGGTGTATATCCTCTTCTTTTGTTGTTTCTTGATCCTTTTCTTTCTCCTCTTCATACTCTATGTAAAATAATTTCTTCTCAGCACACTTATGACCTTTAGTGCATTTGTTGTCATAATTGTAATAAAGCCCTTTTTCTCTTTTTTCTTCCAATTGTTGTGGTGTAAACCTTGTAGGTTGTGGAAGGCTAGGAGAAGAAACACTTACATAATTATAGTCGTGAGTGGTGGGATTCCTTGTTTCCATAATTTCGCTTTCAATTTTTCTTGCCCACCTGCCCACCTGAATGCCTTCTCCAATGAATCAGGTTCCCAAAGACGAACCTCTGTTGAATGTTATCCTTTAAAGTACCTATGAAGACATCAATCCTTTGCTTATTTGGAATATCATTTACGTTTATATCCAATTTTTGAAAGTCCTCAATGTGCTTTGCCATTGAACACTTTTGTTTGAGATTTATCAATTAGCTAAAGAAGGTGTTTCACTTTGTATCCTCATAATGTGCTATCATTTCCTCTGTGAAAATTGACCACGTAACAAGTGGTTTACGACAAAAAAGCCCTTTATACCATAAAAATTGATCTGATTCTAAATATGAAGATGCAATATGTACCTTTTGTAATAGTTGCACCTCATGTAGATCAAAATATTGCTCCACCTTTAGTATCTGATTTACCGGATCCTTGCCATCAAACTTCCTCATATCGCCTTTTCTTGATTTTAGAAGCTCAATCTTGAAACGACTATAACTATGTAATTTTGGCTCTTCTAGTTTAGGAATTGCAACTTACAGTAACCCTCTGTGTCCTCTTTCCAATGCCACCAGTCTGATCAAAATTGGATTCTCCAAGAAATAGTTATGCACAATCTCCCAATATGACCTGATTATATACCTTTTCAAAAGAGTGAACTTGTATGAAGTACCACGTGTCACTGTTTTGACCTTTGGATTTGAAAAATATACACATAAAACTACAGTCTGTCTTCTTTCTGTAACTTCTTATGAAATTTCAATCTGATGCTCAGAGAGACAGTTATGATTATTTTCCCAAGGTGACCTATTTGGAATGTAATTCGGGGGTCTACAAAAACCCTAACTTCCTTAAACTATATCTCTGAAACTATAGTGAGACAGGATTTGAAATTTGGAGCCGAGGTTCAGAACGATTTCTTCTCAAATGCATTTCTGTTTTAGCTTTTGAAACTTTGTAGTGAAAGAGTTATAGTGAAAATCCCATGATGACCTATTTTAGTTGAAATTCTGGAACTTGCAAAAACCCTAAATTCCTCAGATCATATCTTCGAAAATATAGAGAGACAAGCTCTGAAATTCGGACCCGAGGTTCATCACGCGTTCATCTCAAATGGTTTTTTTTTTCGCTTTTGAAAGGTCACAGAAAAAAAAAATTATAGCCAAAATTCCTCGATGACCTATAGCAGCAAAACCCTAGAATCCAAAGCTTTGATACCAAATGTTATGAAACCAGCTCACAAAAAGATAGAAAAGAAAGATAAACACCTTATAAATAAGCCTCTTAAAGGGGGAAACCTTCTTTACATTACACAAATGAACAATTATTGGATTATTCAAATGAAAAGATCTCCTTTCTATATATAGGAGTCTAAGGGGTCATAATATAATCAGAGCTGACATAACAATAATAATGTAAGGGCACAATAATAACACTAGTGGGCTTCTATGGAGCACAATAATAACAATATGGGGACTACATGGGTACAAAAATATAATAAGGGGGTTGTAATAATAACAATAAGGGGTTACACTAGTAGTATAGGGGCCTAACATCTTCATTCCTGTAGTAGTCCCCTGATTCTTCTTTCCAATGCCACGGGTCTGACTCGATTTGGACTCTTAAAGGAAAGGTTATGCCCAATCTCTCAGAATGACCTAATTATGGACTAGTTCAGTAGAGAAAACTTGTACGACATGCCACGTGTGACTATTTCCTCCTTCGGCTCTAAAATTGATATACAAAAAACTAAAATCTGTGCACTATCCTCTACTTTTTACAGAATTCCAATCCTCTTCTCAGAGAGAGAGTTATGACGATTTTCCCATGGTCACTTCTTTGAAATGAAATTTGGGAGCTTGCAAAAACCCTAACTTCCATAGATCATATCTCTGAAAATATAGCGAACCAAGATCTGAATTTCAATCACGAAGTTCATCAAGATTGCAAATCAAATGGGTCTTAATTTTAGAATCTATGACTTCACAGAAATGAAGTTATAGCGAAAATGCCACGATCGCACATTTTGGAGGATATATGAGATTTCTTTTTATAGAGTTGAGAGGGGCTTCTATAGAGAATGTTGAAGGGATTTTAGGAGCTTAAAAAATTATTAATTATTGACTATTCAATGACCAAAACCAATTATGAGTGCCATGCCACAACCCCATAGCGTTTTAGCCCACTAACTGGGGTTACTAACTTCAAACATGAATATCTCTCAAACCGTGAAGAATTACTTGGCATGCCATGTATCGATGGAAACATCTCGAAGAGTAGAATCCATCTAGAAGATCCTTGACTCAAAATAGAGTAATTTGTCAAGTCAAAATTTCCTTGCAAGATTGGGTTATCCCTTGGTGCTGCTTGGGTTGACATCAATGACAACCTCAGATCATCTTTAGATCAACATCTACAAATTTGGACTTCGCTGCAGGAAGATCCAAATGTATATAAACTATAGGAAGAAATGCAGTAGAAGCAGCAACAATTAAAAGAGATTTGAGCATCTGTGAAGACCATACCAATCTCACAGAAGCTCGTGAATATTAATGTCAAATGCCCTCCAGAAGAATATTGAGGAGCTGAAGAAAGAAGAACAAATTTTAATAGAGAGGACTCAGCCTTGGTAGGATGAGGCCCTCCAATTATTGTAGGAAGTAGATGAGAAACTTCAACAAGTTCGTCAGAGGGAGACAATGTTAGTACAAGAGGCTGTAGAACATGCCACAAAAGCACTATTAGAAGAAGTGTGCAATGAAGAAAAGAAGGTCGCACAAATTTTGCAACTATTCAATAGCGCATACAATAGAATCACAACAAAAATAAGAAGCAAATAAGTTGATTGACTTGGGACGCGTCACATGTGAGTGTTGGGGGCCTATTGGGAGCAACCCAACTTAGGCTAGTTTTTGGCAAGAACTTCGCATTTTGCAGAGTGAAGCACGTAATGGAACACACAACAGAGTGCGAAGTGGACCGTGCAACGAAGCATTTTTGGATATACCATGCAGTATAAGGGCTTAGAGATAAGGTGAAGCACATTCCTTTTGTAATATTGTAAAAGATGAATTGTTTTCAAACCATAGTAGCTTTTATTAGGGGAGTCCATGGTATGTGGACCATGGTATTTTGGAGATATATCCTTCGATCTAATAGTATATATAGGGATCAATAATAAAGAAGAGAGAATCAACTTAGAATCACACCTGTGTTATGGTTGTATCTTTGTGATCTGTGGTTTGGGTGAAAAGGTGAGGCTCTGTAGCTAAGTGCACAAAGGCCTGAGTCCACAACTGAGTGCGTGGACAACTTGCAACTGAGTGCACAGGCCAAGAACTATTTGTTGTACACATTCATTATTATAAGAAACAATTCTTGTGGGCGTATCCCCACATTAGGGTGAACCAGGGTAAAATTGGTGTCTTCATGTGTTTATTTGCTTATTATATGTTGTAGCGTAGTAGTTTATTATAATTACATTTTAATTCATAGTAGTAGTGATTTATGGCTTTATATGATATGTTTAATTGATGAATGTAATATGGCGAAGTAATGTATGAACGTTAAGTATAAGAAAACAAAAAAATACCACATCTATGCATCCCTTAAGGCCACAAAAAACTGGTTCTATATCCTCCCATAGTCACTTCTGGTGTGACTACGATCTGCTTGCAGGTTGTTGCCGAAAGGTCTAGTGATTGAGGATTTTGTTGGTGCGCAGTATATATCGAACCTGGGTCAGCCAAAAACACACAAACAATGTGACAAATGGTTGGATAAAGAAACAACGATGTGATACAAAATGATACAAACAAGATTTTTTATCACACAAAATATTCGAAATGCCTGGAATATAAAGAAATTCACATGGACAATATATAACTAGTACATAAGTAATTGAGTTAAAAATATGATGATGTGAGTACAATTGGGGTCTCATATATATATAAGTGGGATTTCCCATTCTTAAAGGTCCATGTCTCGTGGGATATTTCCTATCATAATTATTAATTATATTATATTTGTAGAAATTGCAACTGCTCAAGATTAGACACTGAAAACATCAGACACAATTCTACTCTACTGATATGCAAAATGAAATTCACAATTTATAACAACATGCACTGACATGCAATAAGAAAAACCACAAATACACAGTGATTTCTAGGGGAACCTGTTGTGCTATTCAACAACCCCCCATTTGTTAATAGTAGTAGTCAATATTACATTAATAAATGGCGACCCTTTAAAAATTTGTTCTAAAAATAAGTTTAGCATTTAGGCATTTTCCTTATTAAATTTTGGAATAAAACAATATATCAATCAAACACCTTTGCAAAAAACTATTAAATGTCTCCCTTTCCCACATATCGCATGATCAAGCATGATTGAAAGCCTTGTTAATCCACAAAATCTAGCGAAAAGTGATCAAAAGAGGACTCCACGCTTTAATACTTCGAAACTAGTATGTTTCTTATATACACTAAGTCCTAAGGCATTTCTTATTAAAACTAAGGCCTTCATCGTATATTGTTATTTTTAGAAAGTGCACCTTAATGAGTTACCTTAAAATGTGCGAGATGCAAAATTGTGATGACAACATTTCCCTTACCACATCACATTTCGGACATTTAAAAGAACACCGCAAACTTACCATCCATCGAGATTGCGAAATGCGATTGAGACCCGGACCCACTCCTGAGATACGTCACAAACAAGTATTTAGGTTCATTGCTTAATAAAAAGTGCTTTACACAAAAAAACCTGGCAAATGAGCTATGTCTTGGAAACAACGATAAGCAGCCTGCATCTCGCATCTCGCAGAAACAATAAGGAAATCATACAAACATAACGCGATAATGCGATCTACGATATTGCTTCTCTAATCACAAATCGACATTTTTTCAATTTAATGGCTTGCCACCCTAGAAGATTTCCTCCTGACTTACGATGCAGACATTAATGAGCATTAAAGCTAAGATATAACAAACCATTAGTGGGCATTTAGTAAAGGTTAATGGCATTTATGTGTGAAAAGCCATCCAACAGGATATGATATCTTCTCACTTGCGTTCAAATAAAACTCCTTTCTTATCACCTTTTCAAGTTGTCTGTATTATTCCATCTTACGTTCATTCTTATCTCTGTATATCCGATAGTTATTGTTTTTCTCTATTTTAAAATCCACAGAAGGAGTCTTTGGGAGCAATAGAAAAGAAGGGCAACGCAGTTGTGTCTAAGAAATAAAAAATGACTCCTCTATTCACAAATACTACATGCAGCAGAGAAGGAGGGACCTCTACGTGGGAAACCATGTATGATTTATTAGAAGAAGAGGAACCAAGACCTCTGGAAACAAAGGTCACAGTTGACGGTCGTGTTTCCTCAAATGCCACCATTTTTGAGATGGCATGCTCATTTCTGCATCGCATAGCCACGTGCCCAAAGATAATACCTTACACAGATATGGTCAAGTGGAATATTTATTAGGCTGATATCTCAGACAAAGAATCTAAGAATAGGAGCCAAGAGGTTATGGGATATTTTTCGCCAGACAACCTACGACTTATGTACCACCTACCAGAGCCACAAACCATCTACAACAAACATTTCCTTGAGAAGTTATCCAAAGAGAACGAGGACCCAACAAATGTCACCTGGACCTGGTCGAATAATGAGGGCAATATCAAAAGGGACAAAGTGGGTATGTACTCTACTGATCTATTTCCCCTCCCAGCAGCCATGCTATGTAGGATGTTTGGCCAGCTCGATAGCACTAAATTTTCCCCAGAATTGCTGCCATTAATAGATGCAGTTGTAAATGCAACCATAATGAACTGGGCCCAAATTTTGTCTGATAATTAAGCAAAGGCAATAATCGATTATAGGAAGAAAAGGAGTGTCTCTACGAGGGTTTACCCTCCATTTTTTATGAGTTCCTATGTGATGGATGCAATTTGTTTTGGTTCAAAATTTCCTATCATGGGATGGAAGTGGACTATGAAAGATCCACTTCTCATTCATATATATCATAAGGACATGTGGGAGTCTCAGTTTCACCCGCATTTTTACAAAATTTGTCATGGAATCACACTGTCTATCCACAAATAGGTTTACAACCAAGATGCCCCTATGTTTTCTAAGGAAGATGAGGTAGATATCCTCCCAGTGGCCAGATGGTTTGGGGAGGAAACATTCACATATATAATGGTTTTTGGGAGAATCACTTTACCTCATGTCCTCACATACTATGTTCCAGACAAATTGATGGCTAGAGAGATCGCTTATCAAAAAGCTGGTGAGGATGGGCTGAGCAAAGGATTAAAGGAAGCGAAAAGGCCATTTGGTCTACATTTCCATTACAGTTTGGAGCATTTTCACTGCACGATATGGGGCATGCATTCAAAGAAGTAGAGATCATGCAATCTGTAAAATTACCTAAATTCCTAGGAAGGCAGTATGACCCAAATGGCACTGCGAAATACTTCACTACCATGGTAAAAGTGAAGGTATTCAATCATGAGGAAGACACATTTGATGACATCTTCCTATAGAAAGAGACATTCATAGAGGTGAAGCACATGTAATCACTACTTTTTGACCCAAAAGAGCTTGAAGCCTTTCATGAATACAGAGAAATGAAATTGTTAAAGGTCCCATTGGACCAATTATTGACTGAACCAATAAGGGAACCAACTCCCAACGTAAGCCTAGAAGGAAGCTCCAGAGAAAATTCTAAAGATGATTCCCAAGCAAATTCCCAAGAGAAGTATGCTAAGGAGTTAGAGAAATCAGAGCAACAATCACAGAATGGGGGAAGGAAAAGTAAGGAGTTAGAAAAGGATACAACCCAATCTACAGAGAAGATAGCTGAGAAAACCTCAGCTAAAAAATAGGCTGAAATTCGTCCCACCTCCACCTAGTCAAAAAAACACCTGGTGATTGATTTAGAGAAAGAATGGGAGCATTTTAATAAAAATCTCCATATAGAGAAACAAGCACCTGAGCCACAAACTTCGCAACACAAAACAACTCAAGAAATTACAGTAGAGAAAACTGTAAGTACTCAAGAAATAGAGCACATTCCTGCCACTCCTACCTCTAAAATTGTTTTGAGAATTGAGGAGATTCTTCCTTTAGATGTGTTTTATAGCCCAACCCACAAATCTATTGTCAAAAGGAAGAGAAAGAAGAGGAAGTTGGATGCTACAGCTGCTACTACTCCCGATAATGAACTGATGGATATTGCCTGGAAAGACTCACCCCTCGACCCATCTGGAAACCTTACTAGATTGTCTTAGTTTGCAGAAGCCTACGCTACAACGACTATTGAAAAAGAAACAAAAGTAAAAATATTGCTCAAAGAAAAAGAAAATAAATGTTGGAACAACAGTTAGAGCAATAACAATCTAACCAACAAGGGAATTGCAAATAGCCAAGCTCCAACAAGAATTAGAGAAGATACAAATAAAACATGAAGCCAGCTTAGCAGAAAAGGAAGCGCATATACAAGCATTAATAGATAAGTATAATATTGATCAGTTTATAATTGAAGCACTCAGTTTGAACTCAAAGCTAATGCACGAAAAAGAAATTCTATGCTAGAAGGTCTCGTAGTTGAGTCCTTATTGCGAGACAAGTAACAAGTTAACAAGTCAATTCATTGACATGAGACTCGAATATGATGAAGTCTTGAAAAGAGTTTTCGACTTCATCACCTGGAAGAATTCAGAGGATGGGTGGAAGGCCGATTTTCCTATACTAGAGTCACATAAATAAATTTTATTTGTAGATTGGGATTCTCGGCCTAAACAAGTAGAAAAGGCAATGGCGGTCACAGCAGCAACAACAAATTTTGTTATTGAAAACATCAACGAAAATCTACACAACCCAAACATGGTGGCAGAATTTGTACCAGGTTTTCTTCCGAATGTCAAACATCTCAAACAACAGTGGAGGCATGCAACAAGAGAAAAAGAGGAAGCAATTAGGCAAATGACTATACGTACTAAAAATATTTAGTTAAACCTTACAGCCAGTAGATGACCCTACGATGCCTAACCTATTCCACGCAGAACATGGTGCCAGCACTAACCGATGTCGTGTTCACTAGGCAGTTGAAATCTGCGATCAACCGACCGACATAGCTCAAACTCATGACGAACATCTGGGATCTCAAAGATCAAACGAAAAGGAGTTAGTCACCATGTTTTAATTTCTATTTTTGTTTTGATTTGAACAATTTGAGGAAGGTCGTTTAAATCTCCTCAACTATTTTTGTAATAATCTATTATTAGGATTTATAGTTGATTATTTAAACCCCTCTCATGCATTTAGAGAGGGGTCTAGAAATTTTATCAGAAACAATCTTCAAAACATGCACTTTTGTCCCTTTGAGGAAGTTCCAGTGAAATGAATGCAACATGATTTATTTTTATCTTATCTGGCATCTTCTACTGAAATTGCACTTTTGTACTCTTATATGGTGTTGGATTGATTGGAAGTAGGACGATATTGCTGAAATACATGAGTATAACTTATTACAAATGGTACTTTTATCTTGTGATTTTGTTTTGTTTATGTATTAAGCAATAATTTTTCTTCAAATTGTTTATGTATAAAAGTTTAGCTTGGTTAGCATTATTGCACTTTTGTATGGTGATGGCCTCAATTTTATGCCAAATATATGAATAATTTCTTATGTGATATATCTTTCACAATCGTTTCGACTAACTATTTATCTGAAAAATATTATTTTTAAAACGATTTTACTTCCTATTGCAGTTGAATGATCTTTATTACCAATTTCCTTAGGACATTATTGTAGATCGAATGTTTCAATATTATTCCCGGGTATAGTCATAGCTAGATAGTGTTTAAATTAGGAAATATGAATGTTATTATTAGTTTAGATTAGATTATTTTTAGCTTAAACATTCCTCCGAACTATCATACATCACCCCATCAGCACTATCATAATTTACATTGGGAAACTGGTCTCATTACCCCCAGTTGGAGCCACCACACTAAACGGAAAAAGAGTTACCAACCAAGGTCTAGACCGGGTGGTTTTCCCCCAATGTTGTAAGCAATGATTTTTGAGGCTTCAATAGAATCCAACAAGGAAAAACCCCTCAAGCCTCTTTGCATTAATCAATTGAATAAAGAAATTATTACAATTGATAGATCTAGCTCTGAGCTCAACTTGAAAAAGAATAATTCTTCTCTCTGCTCAATTACAAAATATGGCCAACACTTAACCAATTATTTTCTCATCATGCCTCCTATTTCCTTGTGCAATTCTCGAGGAAATTGGCCCCTATTATTTAGGAATTTCCTCCAAATTGATTGCGCAATTCCCAAGGATTTATCACTGATTGCATGCAACACATGTACACTCAAGACTAGTCTACAACTAATGTTACATTTCCTTCTGATCTCCACGCCAGCTGAGGAACTCGAATTCTCTACATGCACAATCTATTTTGGGTTGATTGGTCAGTTAACTCACAAATCATTGAGGTAGGATGTTTTCCCACTGCACAACTAACCTTCAACTCACTCTATGAATAGTAAGATGTCAGTTAACTGAATACAACTGAAACTAATTGAACTAGATTACTAAAATTTAGCAATAACACATTCATAACTAAACTCCAAGCCCTTTAACTCAAATTTACTAAGTTAATTGAGTGACAAGAGCCATGTCACACTAGTTCACTGCCTCCAAGTTGTCCTGCTGATGTGGATTTTCGATTTACTCTTTTTTATTAAGGCTAAAGTCAAATTGAGCCTTTCTTGCTACATTTTTTCAACACTCCCTCTTAGCAAGAAAGGGATTTTCCACCACTCCTATCCTACACTAGTGGAATTCAAATTAACATGTTGACAATGCCTTTATCAAGATGCCAACATCTTTATCCTCAGTTGGATTGTACTATAGCAACATAATTCTCCTCTGCACACAATCTCACAAATGATGATATTAGATATGAATGTGCTTGGACCTATCATGAAATACAAGATTCTCAGAGAGATTAATGCAACTATGATTATCATAATATATCACTGTTAGATCCATCTCCTGACTGAATAGCCCCACAAGCATTTTCCTCATCCATATTGCTTCACATGTTTCTTGACTTGCAACCATGTATTAATCCACTGTTGGATTGAGCGCCACAAACCTCTACTTCCTAGTGTACCAGGAAATATATGTGGACCCAACGTTGAAGATAACACTTGATGTACTTTTCCTACCAAATGGAATCCCTGCCCAATATGCATCGGTGAAGCCTTGCAACTTCACTACCCATGTCCATTTGTACCATAATACATATTGGGTAGTGCCTCTAAGGTACCATAACACATGCTTTGTTTTCTTCCAATATAATTTGGTAGGCCTCATCATAGCTTGGTTAAGATGGTTGTTTTCATAGCACATGTTGGGTCATGTGTTCACAAGATATATCAATGAACCCACAAACTACCTATAAATGGTATCATCAACTTCCTCACCTGAAGAAGCATACTCCTTCCTCCAGTTTGTATCTAGAGGTGTCTCCATGGGATTACAATTCTCCATGTGAAATCTCTGAAGTATCTCGATAACATACTTTCCTTGAGACACAAACAATTCACCATTACCTTGCCATACTTCCAGCTTGAGGAATTAATGCATGAGGCCCATGTCTTTCATCTCAAATTCCCTTAAAATATCCTCTTTTCAAGAGTGGATAAGATACTCATCCCCTGTTAATATTAAATCATAAACATATAAAACAATAATAAGCAACCTACTATTTTCCACCATGTGATAGAGGTTTCCATCTACTTCACTTTTGGTGAAACCTAGTCCTCTGAGGTAATTGTTGATCCGAGTGTACCATGCTTGGGGTATCTGTTTGAGACCATACAATTCTCTCTTGAGTCTGCACACATGCAACTCTTGATCATATGTCTCAAATCCTTCTGTCTGCTCTATGTAAATTTCCTCCTCGATAACACCGTTGAGAAAGGTGGTCTTCACATCCATCTCGTGGATTTTCTACCCCATATGCACAACCAATTATAGAATGGACTTGATTGAGTAATATATTGCAATTGGAACAAAATTTTCCTCATAGTCCACCCCTCTATCTGAGAAAATCCTTTTGCCACAAATTTGGCCTTGTACTTCTCGATCCTCCCATCCACTCCATGCTTCAATTTGTAGATCCATCTCAAACCAACCATTGATATCCCTTCTGGTCTAAGCACCAACTCTCGTATATTTTTCATCATGATGGATTCATATTCTTCCACCATGGAATTAACTGAAACAGGTTGAGAAACTGCTTCCTCAAATGAATAAGGTTCTGTCTCTATGATCTTTGTCATGAGAGCCATGTACCTAGTGTACCTATTAGGTGACCTCCTCTCCATGCACGAGAATGTGGGGGCTCCCACATTCTCCCTTGCACCCTGCAAAATTATATCAGCTTCTCTAGTTCTCTTTCTCCCCTCTCTGGAAGATTCTGGTTGAGTGGGTTCCTCCACTCCAAAACCTCTTGAAACTCATCCTTAGGACCCTCCTTTGGAGCTAGAATTTCCTGCTCTGGTGGGATACTTATCTCTCATTCCGGAGAGAATCTTATCACCTTGTCCTCATCGAACTTGACATCTCTCCTTACAACTATCATCCTCAGTGAAGGAAGATATGCTTGGTAATTGTGTGGAGTTTCATTGTATTTTACAAAAGCTCCCAACTTTGTTGTAGGCTCAAGTTTCTTCCTTGAATCCTTGGAGACATGAAAATAAACTGAAGCTCCAAAAATTCCGAAATGAAACACATCAGGCTTTCTCCCAGAGAAATCTTCCTCTGGTGTGATCATGCCAAGTATTCTATGCAGACTACGATTCTGCAAGTAGATTGCGGTGTTGCATCCTTCCACCCATAGATGTAAGGGTATCCCCCGATAATTCAACTTGTCCCTTGATACTACCACTATGCTCCTGTTCTTCCTCTTAACTACCATATTTTGTTATAGGTTATGGGGTGTTGTCAACTCTCTTCGAACACCTTTTTTCACATATAAATACTTAAGGGCATGCGAAACAAATTCACCTCCATTGTCGCTCTTGAGAGCCTTCACCTTCTCCCTAGTCTCCTTCTTAACTAATGCCTTGAACTCAACAAATTTTGAGAAAACTTCATCCTTCTTCTTCATGAAGAAGATCCAACATTTTCTAGAGAAATCATCAATAAAAATAATATAGTACTTATGTTTTTCTGTGGAGGGTGTAGAAAAGGGTCCACAAACATCAGAGTGGACTTGCTCCAAGGTTGAATCTTCTTTGATATCTCGGCCATGGAATGTGGATTTGACATATTTCCCTAATGTGAAACCCTTGCAGACATCCTGCTGGTCAAGGGAGCCTTTAGGGAGGCCGATGGTAATTCTGTACATGATTTTTAAGGCACCTTGGTGTAAATGACCCAGTCTCCTATGCCAGAGTTCTCCAAATTCTTTGCTCTACACTTTATCAGCGTTTGTTAGGAAACCAGCTCACAAAAAGATAAAAAGCTAGATCAATGCTTTAGAATTCAGCCTCTTCAAGGGGACAACCTCCTTTACATTACACAAATGAACAATTCTTGGGTGATACAAATGACAAAACCTCCTTTCTATATATAGGAGTCTAAGGGGTTACAATATAACCAAGCCGACCTAACAATAATAATATAAAGGCACAAAAATAACAATAGTGGGATTCTATGGGACATAATAATAACAATATGGGGACAATAGGGGCACAACAATAACAGTAAGGGATACAATGACAATAGTAATGGGGGAATCGCTAGTATTATAGCGACCTAACATGCCCCTTTCCTTCAAAAAAAGTGTTGTCCTCAATGCTTGAGTAGTTCTGGGTGCTTTTGTATAAAATTCTCATCCTCCCATGCGGAATCTTCAACGGGTAAGTTCTTCCACTTGATAAGATACTCTGAAATTGATCGATTTCGTAGCTGTCAAGTTCTTGTTTCTTTGACTGCTTCAAGTTACAATATGATTTTTCCTTCTCATCAAGTTCTGGCAATATTGTTTGAACTGGAATCTTGTCACCTATAACCTTCTTTAAGCATGAGACATGGAAAACTGGGTGCACTCGGGAAGCTGCAGGAAGTTCGAATTTGTATGTCATAGTACCTATCTTTTGCAGCACCTTTTACAGACCATAATAATTTGGTGATAATTTATTATCCTTCTTAGCTTGCTTGAGGGACATTTGTTTATATGGTTGTAGCCGTAGGAATACCCAATCACCTACATCAAAACTTCTTTCGCTACGATGTTGATCTGCCTACTATTTCATTCTATTCTGCGCCAAGGTAAGGTTATCTTTTAAGAGTTGGATAACTTGTTGCTGATGCTCGATGTGATCTTCCAGTGCTTGAACCTTAGAATTTTCTCTTACATATGATGTTATAGATGGTGGATGATATCCATAAAGTGCCATAAATGGGGTCATTTTTGTTGCAGTATGGAAGAAAGTGTTATACCACCATTAAGCCAGAGGCAACCATTTGACCCATTGTGTTTGTTTATCAGATACAAAGAAACAAAGATATCCTTCCAAACATTTATTTACTATCTCAGTTTGACCATCAGATTGAGGATGATAAGATGAGCTATGAGCTAACTGAGTCCCAAGACAAGAAAATAATTCTGTAGCTTTTGAATTGTTTCCATAAATGCAGAAGAAACTGTACTCGCTTTAAATGGATGAGATAATGCATAAAAGTGTGCATACTTGGTAAGTCTGTCAACTACCACCATGATAACACTTTTTCCTTCGGACTTGGGTAAACCTGTGATAAAATCCATTGAAACCTCCTCCCAACATTGGCTTGGATTAGATAAGGGTTGTAATAGTCCAGGGGTCTTAATTGTTTCAACTTTATTTTGTTGGCAAACAAAAAATTCCACCACAAACTTTTGAATATCCGATTTAAGGCCATCCCAAAAAAAATCCTTCTTAACCCTATGGTAGGTTTTAGAAATCCTGAGTGCCCTCCTAAGGGAGGGTTGTGCAATTCCGTAAGAATCTTTTGTTTGAGTTGGGAATTCTTACATAGGTATAACCAATCTTTGTACCATAATAAATCATTTTTCCAGCTAAATGTATCAGATGTATTGGGATCTTATTGTATCTTTTGAATGAGTGCCCATATTTCCTCGTCATTCTTCCATTCATTCCTTGCTTCGTTTATCCAATATGGTTGGATAATAGAAATGGTGCAAAGAAATGCTTCCACATCCTCATCTTTTCTTGAGAGTGCATCTGCCACAACATTTTGCTTCCCTTTTTTGTAGATGATTTCAAAGTCATAGCCCAACATCTTTGTCACCCATTTTTGCTGCTCTTTTGAAGATAATCTTTGTTCCAAAAATTATTTAAGACTATCATGATCTGTTTTTACCTTGAAGTGTCTTCCAATTAAGCAGGGTCATCATTTCTTAAGTTCATCTAGTATTGCCAACATTTCCTTTTGTTAGGCCCCTATACCAATAGGTGTCATATGTCATGATTGTTTTGATGAACTCTGTAATATGTTCATACCTTTTCTTGTTGCAAAGATTTCCATATTTTCAAAAAAAAAAATTAAAAAATGTAAAGAGGGTATACCCTAAAAAAAAAATCAAAGGGTAAGAAGAATAAAAATGGTTGAAAAAATGAAAGAAAATGAACCCCAACCAAAAGAAAGACCAGGAAAGTGTGCAAGTCTAAATGCCACTACTTTTTCACTTTGTGTAATAAACAATTGTGTGCAGCTTGTCACTTATGCCACAATTCATGAATAGTCAAACTGTTTAAACTTGGCTAATTCATTTTTCAATTTTATGCTGTAGAAATAGAGAATAAATATCTGACCAAACAGTGTAATCTTGGTAGATAAGTAGATAGGTAGAGTAAATAAAAAGGAGCTCAACAGTTTAATCTGAGCCCTTGGATGTAATAAGTGCAGATTTAGATAGGTTTTGCCATGTAAAAGAAAAGGAAGATTTGATAAGGGTTTTCCAGTCTAAGTGCACCCAAATAAAGAAGTAAAAATGCTAGGATAAAGTAGGTAGGGTAGGTAGTTGATGTTGCAGAATCATATGTGATGAATGATGTCTCTAAATGTGTTTATTTATCACTTTCATCACAAGGCCAAGGCATATAGTACATTGAAAGCATTTCAAGCAAAGCAAAGTCAGAATAATTAACTCCCCTTCTCATTTTCCCTAATTATTCAGTAATTTCCCTAACTACTAAGGTATTTGTTGAATTGGAGGGGCTCAGAGCATTTCTCTGACTTCTGGAGGGACCAGACCCTCGGCCCAATAATTTAAAAAGTCTAAGTACTTTAAATCATCCATAAATCATTCATTCGCTTTCATAAGTCTTTTCCTAAGTAAAATCTTATTTTACGTAGGAAAAATACACAATATCTGTTATGAAACTAGCTCACAAAAAGATAGAAAAGATAGTTGAACGCCTTAGAATTCAGCCTCTTTGAGGAGGCAACCTCCTTTACATTACACAAATGAACAATTCTTGGATGATACAAATGAAAAGACCTCCTTTCTATATATAGGAGTCTAAGGGGTCATAATATAATCAGAGCCGACATAACAATAATAATGTAAGGGCACAATAATAACAATAGTGGGCTTCTATGGGGCACAATAGTAACAATATGGGCACTACATGGATACATCAATATAATGAGGGGGTTGTACTAATAACAATAAGGGGTTACACTAGTATTATAGGGGCCTAACATGCCCCTCTCCTTCAAAAACTATTGTCCTCAATGCTTGAGTAGTTCTTGATGCTTCTGTATAAAATTCTTGTCCTCCCATGTGGAATCTTCAGTGGGTAAGTTCTTCCACTTGATAAGATACTTCGAAATTGATCGATTTCGTAGTTGTCGGGTTCTTGTTTCTGTGACTTCTCCAGGTTCCAATATGATTTTTCCTTCCTCTTCAATTTTTGGCAATATTGTTTGAATTGGAACCTTTGGCAACTTTTGAATAAGTGGCCATACTTCTTTGTCCTTCTTCCATTCATCCATTGCTTCGTTTATACAATCTAGTTGGATAATAGAAATAGCACAAAACAATGCTTCCACATCCTCATCCTTTATTGAGAGTGCATCTACAACAAAATTTTGCTTCCATTTTCTATAGATGATGTCAAAGTCATAACCCAACATATTTGTGACACATTTTTTCTGTTCTTCTAAAGATAATAGTTGTTCTAAAAAGTATTTAAGACTGTCATGATCCATTTTTACCTTGAAGTGTCTTCCCATTCAGTAAGGTCGCCATTTCTTAAGTGCATGTAGTATTGCCAACATTTCCTTCTCATAAATAGTTTACTTGAGATGCAACAGTAAAAATACCCAATCACCTACATCAAAACATTTTTCACTACGATGTTGATATACCTGTTGTTTCATTCGATTTTGCACCAAAGTGGCATTATCCTTTAAAAGTTGGAGAACTTGTTGTTGATGTTCGATGTGATCTTTCACTGCTTGAACCTTTTTATTTTTGATATGTCCTTCTATCTTTAGATTTTGAGGAGTGGTAATTTCTTCCAATCCTTTACAAGATATGGTCGGATTCATTTCATGATGCTCGATGTGATCTTTCACTTCTTGAACATTTTTCTTCTTGATATGTCTTTCTATCTTGATAGTTTGAGGGGTGGTAATTCCGACCAATGAATTACAAGATATGGTTGGATTCATTTCTTCTTTCTCGATGTGATTTTTCACTTCTTGCACCTTTTTCTTCTTGATATGTCCTTCTATCTTGAGATTTTGGGGAGTGGTAATTCTTGCCAATGCTTTACAAGATATGGTCTGATTCATTTCTTGTTTCTCTGGGGTTGGGTCCTGGCGTATATCCTCTTCTTTTGATATTTTTTGTTCCTTTTCTTGCTCCTCTTCATACTCTATGTAAAATAATTTCTTCTTAGCACACCTATGACCTTTAGTGCATTTGCTATCACAATTGTAACAAAGCCATTTTTCACTTTTTTCTTCCAATTGTTGTGGTATAACCCTTGTAGGTTGTGGAAGGCTAGGAGAAAAAACACTTCCATCTTTATGGTTGTGAGGGGTAGACTTCCTTATTTCCATAATTTTACTTTCCACTATGCAACAAAGCCCTTTTACTATTTCCAATTGTTGTGGTGTTGCTCTAAAGGTGTTGCTCTTTGTATCCTCATAATGTGCTATCATTTCCTCGGTGAAAATTGACCATGTAACAAGTTGTTTACGAGAACAAAACCCTTTATACCATAAAAATTGATCCGGTTCTAAATATGAAGATGTAATACATACCTTTTGTAACAATGGTACACCATGTAGATCAAAATATTGCTCCATCTGAAGTATCCAATTTACCGGATCCTTGCCATCAAACTTCCTCATCTTGCTCTTTCTTGATTTAAGGAGCTCGATATTGAAATGACTGTAACTCTGTACTTCAAATCTTTAAGTTTTGAAATTGTGATCTACAGTAGCCCTCTGTGTCCTCTTTCCAATGCCACCATTCTGATCCAAATTATATTCTCCAATGAAGAGTTATGCCAAATCTCCCACAGTGACCTGATTATAGACTAGTTCAGTAGAGTGAAGTTGTACGACGTGCCACGTATCACTATTTCGGCCTTTGGCTTTGAAATATATATACAAGAAACTACGGTCTGTCCTCTTTCTGTACCTTCTTATGAAATTTCAATTTGATCCTCAAAGAGAAAGTTATGTCAATTTTCCCCAGGTCACCTATTTGGAATGTACTTCAGGAGTCTGCAAAAAGACCAACTTCCTCAGATCATATCTCCGCAAATATAGCGTGAAAAGCTCTGAAATTCGGATCCAATGTTTAGTGCGATTTCATCTCAAATGGGTTTTTGTTTTTGCTTCTGAAATTTCGCAGAAAAAAAGTTATAGCGAAAATTCCACGATGACCTATTTGGAGCAGCGAAACCCTAGAATCCAAAGCTCTGATACCAAATGTTATGAAACCAGCTCATAAAAAGATAGAAAAGATAGTTGAACGCCTTAGAATTTAGCCTCTTTGAGGGGGCAACCTCCTTTACATTACACAAATGAACAATTCTTGGATGATACAAATGAAAAGGCCTCCTTTCTATATATAGGAGTCTAAGGGGTCATAATATAATCAGAGCCGACATAAAAATAATAATGTAAGGGCACAATAATAACAATAGTGGGTTTCTATGGGGCACAATAGTAATAATATGGGCACTACATGCGTACATCAATATAATAAGGGGGTTGTACTAATAACAATAAGGGGTTACACTAGTATTATAGGGGCCTAAAAATATCACATAAAAACCCTTTTCCACTTAAGCCTAAGTTAAATGCACAATTCTAATGTTTTTTACTTGGCGCTTTTTCATTACATTACCATATTAATTTCTAACTTATATTATATAATTCCCGCACAAATTCACCTTTTCCTGTATTATTTAAACTATTAAAAGTCCTAAAAATCTATATATCCCGCCCCTTTGGTTAATTTATATCCATAAATACATGTTAAACAGGATTAACTAGTTAACCCGTAACTAGTTAACAACCTAATTCCCCGCTGCATTAATCGGGATTAATTAACCCTCTGGTTAATTAAGAACCCCCCAACCAACCACAACATCCCTGATATGATTAATTAATTCCTAATTATGTCGGGCCCGCTCACTTTAAATCCCATCGTATTACGCCTCCCGTCCACCATCCGATCACGTCCTCCACATCAGATGGTTATTAACAATATCGCACGACCCTTAGTGACTGCGCGTTAACACGCGATCACCAAGTGGTTTTCACACAGTGCCTTCGCCACATGTCGAGCAATCTGTGGAATCGCTGGTACGGGACTAATTACCGTCCATCCCCAAAATCGGTGCGATATGAAACCGCTTATCACCCTTCCGCATATGACAAAACATCATTTCATTACCTGCGCACGTCATCTGCCTGAAAACCAAAAACCCCCGCCAACCTTGACTTTGTTAATAAAACTAACAAACGTCATTTTCATTGTTTTCTACTGCAAACCTGTGCTCCCATGCAAAGAAATTCCAAGTCAACTATTCGAGGTTTCCAACCACCACCTTGCTAAGAAACTTGCAGTTGACGCATCCCTGACCCTGTTAGCACTACCAGTACCTGCTATTGCACTGTTTGCTCCCCAAACACAGGTATTTATCCAATTTCCGCTGAAACCCTACAAGTTCACGTTTTACACTGTAATTCCACATAAAAGGACCCAAATTCAGTACAAATTCAGTCTTTGTGTCACCATATAAGTTCCCACACCTGCTATTTTTCCCATTTCTTATAGAAAACTTGAAATTCCATTTCTAAATCCACAAGAACTAGAAATGGAAACCCCTGTGGCTTTGAATGTTGCACCCATGAATGCTCCTCATAAAGGATTAGACTATTTGCCTCTTACGGATAAAGACTTCCAGATAAAAGACTTATCTACTGATAAAAACCACCTTAAAATATTTTGCAAAAGTAGAGACAACTATCTGAATGGCTCTGACATCTTAGGACTATGGGAATCTAACCTTCCTATGTATTTTCTCCCCTTAGTCCATGTTTTCCCTAATATAATTCATAAATGCCAGGCCAATTACGACCCTAACCTCAGAGCAGTCATGTCCCCAAGCAAAACAATCCTCTTCCCAATAATTGCTCAGTCCACCAACGAAATGTTGCAATTCCACTCCAGTCAAGCTCTGGCTACCATTTCCATGGGATATTTACTTGAGAAATCCACCCAATTATCTCAGTCAGAACTGAATTGCATATGTCAGAATTTCATGCAAGAGAAACATCAGCCCAAGGGCCCAACTCCTTATCTACAAACCTTCTTTACAGATGTGGGAAGAATAATTGTTGATATGATATCTTTAGTTATGGGTTTCAACAGTAGTGAATATGTTGATGAGGTAACCCTAGTGTTGTTGTCAATTTTTACTCCTGGACAGTCCCCTGCTGTTAAGTATGATTATGCCTCCTACATTGATAACAATATTCATGACCAGTTATTGAGATTGGACAATGAAGGAGTTTTCAAGTATACCACCTTCATATATCATCTCATGCTACATTATCAGTCAGAAAACTTTCATTTTCTTGTCATGAAACTTGACACCAAAGGCAATCCAAGGTCTGTCATTTTTTGGAGTCCCATATTTTATGCATCCTTTGAGTCCCCTTGCTCCTATAATGAGTTCATTAATCAGTTTGTTCATCTAGCAACCACCTTATTGACAGGAGTTTCCCCTCCTAGGATCAGTGGTGATATTAAGAAGACCCTTCAGCTTTCCAAGTAGTACAAGATAGGTGATTGGTATTTATACAAAAACCACATAGAAATTAGGATCTATGGGTGTGAACTTTGTGCTTTCAAGTTACCAAAGTATGTTCCAATGAGACTGTTTGCATTGGAATATTTCAGACAAATGATAAATTCAGATTTGGTCCACTTTTACAATGCCAAAAAGAAAGATCAACTCAGGATCAAAAATCAGTTAGGCCCTTTTGTCTGTAACACTAGGGAAGCATGGAGAGAAGCAGAGAGAATTCTAGAAGATCACCTTAAGTTGCACAAAAGTTTTAGGTGGGTGCCATATGACCCAAATAGCTTTATCTGTGATAGAAGAATGAAGCACAGGCTGTCACCATATATACACCATAGAATCTGTTATCACTCAGGTTGTTCCCCAAAAGCAATGGAAAAGGGAATATGACCGAGGTAACCACTAACCAGTCTTTTAGCTGCAGATTCTAGCCAATCTGCAACCAGAGAGGGCTCTCCCTTTATAATTTAGCTTTGTTTTGCTATATGTTAGGCTAGTTATGAAGTACAAGTATTTATTTGATGTTTGGAATGTGACATTCAATGAAACGGAGCTGCCAAGTATGCGAAGTTCAGACCATTGGGTTGGTGGAGTCAAATGAAAATAAACTTCTGGGTAAGGTTTCTTTGGCAAAAGGAGGGACTATAGAGCAAGACAATTAAACATAGAACAATTTTCAATTTGTAATGAGATGAAATGAAGTCAGGGAATGAAAGGAAATTAAGAATCTTTCATTATGCTAACAGACGGAAAATGAATAAATATTACCAAGGAGCAGTTAAGAATTCCTTAATTATATTTAGAGTGTAAGAACCAGGGAGACAGGAGCAGTCAAGAATTCCTGCCTATGCTAGTCCTGTAGAAAACATGAAAAATGACAGGAATTGAACACAGAGTACAGCAAAGTAAATTCTGTTATTCTTTTTTCCTGTAATGTAGAACATGATATATAGATGATATACAAAACATAGGAACAGTAAAACAAGAGTTAAAAATACTTCTTGATCCATGAGGTAACACGAGAATTCTGTAACATATTCTTCTGCCATTAATTCCACAACCAGCAAGTTCATCAGCAAAGCGTTCCAGCAATCTTTATTCAGAAGAGTTCTCAAAATATACAGCGCAGGTCCAGAATGATATTCACCAACCAACCTCCAATACATTCCTAGGGGAGGTATTTATACAAAAAGAGTTACAAAATATCTCATAGCGAAAATATCAAGCAATAAATTTATCCATCTACTTCTTCAAAGGCAATAAATGACATTGAAAACAGAGCGCAATGAATGTAGGAGTAACTTCCGCTGTACTGGCTGCCTTAGGTGGTCTGCTGTATTTGACTTTTTGACTCAATAAGTCGGCTGGTAGCTATCTATTTAATTTGCATCCCTGCATTGCTGTCACAGCCCTGTCATTTGTTCCTGATTCTGCTTTAATGCGTTTGGTGTAAATTCCTTGCTCTTTTATTTTCATTTTTCTGATATGTGACACGTGCATTTGAATTTGCCTATATGCAGATAATCAAAAAGAACAAGCACCGAAAACTACCTTGGTAAAACCTCCAACATGCTTTTCCACAATTGGTCTGTTGGCAATTGGTGTCTTTGTAGTTTTATCAGTATTTCATCAGCTTCAGTATACATATAGAAATTGGGTTGTACCTCAAAAAGATGTGTTATTTCATGCTTAATATAGAACAGATTTTCTAACTTGTCATATAAGCTTTGTCCAGAGGGAGGCACTATGTCTTCAGAAGTGCTTGATGATGCTGAAATCTGATTTGTAACATATGTATTTACCTGTGAGCATATTGTTCATGTGTCAACAGCCTCTGACTGCTGGTTAACGGACTAGGTAGACCCCTCTGCTGCAAGGCTGTAAACTTTTCTGTAAAAGCATTTATTTCTACTTACATTTCTTGACACTTTCCCTCCAGATTTTGCACAAAATTATTCATAGTTAGCACCTTTTTAATTGTCAAAATTGTACCTATTCTGTCTCCGATATCTAGAGCTGCTAGTTGCTCTTTGGTATGAGTATTCAAAAAATGAATTAGTCTATTGGCCTGCTCGGGCATGTTTCTCAATAATGCTCTGGCCTTTTGAATCTCCACTCGGGCTATTTCTATCAATTCAATTTGCTAATGAATTGTTTGAATTGATCTCCATTGATTAGTGATGGACTGGGCAATTTTAGTCCACAAAATTGTCTTGATTTCTGACAGAGTTTTATGAAGAGTAAGGTCTTTCTCCAAGGTTTTTAGTTTATTTTCCAAGGCCTTTATTTTTCTTGTTTTTTCAGCCATCGTTATCTTTGATTTATCATAGCTTACCTCTAACTTGGCCAGTTTTTCTTTGGCTTCCTTTAGCTCTGCCATTTGGAGTTCTAAGGTCTTTATTTCCTCCATCATCTTTTCCATGCTCATGCTAGTATCTGGCATTGTTGTTGTTGGTGCTGCTAAAGTATCTGTGGCTGATGTACCTGTTTTTGATGCTGGGGCAGTGGGAGGGACTGATGTTGTTGCTGTAGGAGGAGCAGTTGTAGCTATTGGGGCTGTTTGAGCTGGCTGAGAGGCCAACTCTCCCTGTTTTTCCTACAATGCCTTCTCCAAAGCCTGCTCTGTGTCACTCAACTTTTGATTCATTTTTATTAATAGCCCCATCATATCTTCTTCTTCTTTTTCTTTCACCATCTCTGTGGCCTGCGGATGCATAGTAACTAGCAGTTTTAACTGTTTCTTGAGGACAGCTATGTCATCCTCCTTTTTCTTTATCAGTGCTTTTATTGCCTTGGGGTCATTGGGATTATGTCCCAACTCAATGATGATTTCTTCTAAGGACTTTATTATGTTGTCCTTGGCCAGAGAAGATACCCTTTCCAACTCTAATTGAGCAGATGTATTGTTTAGTGAATTCTACAATTACTGAGCTAGTATGGCTTTATCTGCTAAAGTGGAATAAACCATTTCACCGGTTTGTTGTGCAGCTCAACCTGGTCCAAAGGGTGAATGTCTTTGGAAAGAGCCTCCAGGTTTTTTCTAATATAATCGGCACCTGACTGTGGTTGCTGCACTGTGGGCTTGAAATGACTCAAGATCAACTTCCCTTCATTGATATCATAGGCAGACATCAATCTTTGTTGTTTGGCAGGAGTCATTTTGACGAACTGATCATAAAGCTGCATTCTTATTGGCTCATTTTGTGCCTTGATCTCCATGAATGGACTATTAATATCTAAACTTTGTTTGCTTTGTGGCCGTGCTGATGAAATTTCCATAATAGGCTACTTTCCAAATGGCTGTTCATGAGAACTGGTAGGTGATTCTGTCCCTAGGGAAATTAATGGGCTGGCTACCCTTTCACTTCTTGGACTTTCAATAATCTCCTCAATAACTTCCTCTTCAGGTAGAGGATCCACTCTCTGCCTTTTTGCTTCTTGCTGTTCTGCTGGCCCACTTATTGGTGTGTCCTCTTCCCGGTCCCTTTTTCTGCCCTTCTCCTCATTGAGAGGAGTCTGCAATGCTGGAATCTCTGGTGCATGGGTTTGGGCAGAAGGAATTTGCTCTTGGCCTTGCTGCTGTGATGATGTAGGTTGATCTGTGACTTCTTGTTTTTCTGAATGCATCACTTCATTGCCTTTGGATGTGCCTATAGGAGGAGTATCTTCTTGGGTAGTTTGTTGTGAAGTTGTAGCAGTTGATGTGCCAGCTCCAATGTGTTGAGGCAATTTGAATGAGACCTGTCCAAAAGAGTCCAGGTCAAGAGTTTTTTCAAGGTTTTTCATTTCCTGCTCCATTTTCTCTTCCTCAGTAATCTGTTCTACCAATGTGCCCTCTATCCATTCATCTTGATTAGCATACTGTTATATATCAGGGATTCCACAATGTTCATAGCTTGATAGTCTATATTTTGTCTTTCTATCATGGATAAATCCCTTTGGGTCATAGGGTACCCACCAAAAACTCCTTTTTAGTTTGAGTTGCTCACTTAATATCTGTTCAGCATCTTTCCACCCTTCCTTTTTGTTAATAATGAGGGGGCCTAGTTGGTTTCTTAGCTTGAGCTGAGCCTTTTTCTTGGCCTCATAAAAATGAGTCAAATCTGAGCTAATAAATTGCCTAAAGTACTCAAGGGCAAACAATCTCATAGGCACATATCTTGGCAGCTTGTAGGGGCACAATTCACAGCCATAAATCCTGATTTTTGTGTGATTTTGGTAAAAGTACCAATCACCTATTTTGTAGCTTTTGGACAGCTGCAAGATTTTCTGCATTTCAGTTGTGAGTTTGGGAGGAGGACTTCTCATCGGTAGAGATGAGACTGGATATATGAATAGATCAATGAACTCACAATAAGTATAAGGAGATTTATGGACTACATGGAAGACTAGGGTCCAAAATATGACAGATCTCCTTTCTCCTTTTGCATCCAATTTCTTGACATGGAATTGAAAACTATCTATTTGATAGTGTAGGAACAGATGATATATATAGGTTGTATACTTGAAAACTCCTTCTCTATTTAGGCTCATGAATTGTTCATGGATTTTGTTGCTAATGAAGGTAGCAAAGTCAAACTTGATGGCAGGAGGGTGTCCTGGAATAAATATAGACATCAGGGCAAGAATGGTCTCATCAACATACTCACTTGTTCTGAAACCCAGGACATAGGATATCATGTCAATGACAGTTCTCCCAACTTCATTGAAATAGACCTGGTGAAAAGGAGGTGAGTCTCTGGGCTGGGAGTCTGGGCTCATGAATAAATTGGCAATTCGGCCTATTTCTGCAGAGGATAGTTTGGAGCCTTGGTCCAGCAAATGTTTCATAGACAGAGGAGTCAGAGGATGATTAGGCTTGAAATGCAACATCTCATTGATTGAGTCAGGAGTGATATAGAACAGGACAGTGCCATTTGGGGACATGACTGCCCTTTGAGTAGGCTCATAGTTAGCACAACACAAACGGATTATATCTGGAAATACATTGACTGATGGAAGATAATATATGGGCAGATTGGACTCCCAGATGCCATAGAGATTAGTCTTGTTTAGGTAGCTGTTCCTAATTTCACAAAATGTTTGCAGATGGTCTTTGATACCCCTTAGGCCTTGTATTTGGAAGTCCCTATCAGCTAAGGGTATTCCAACTCCTTGTGTGGTGTATTCAAGGGGGCAACATTGAGGGCAACTGGAGTCTCCATTTTTCAACCCTCTGTGATTATTTAATTTAAAATTTGGAGCTTTCACAGCAATAGTAGGTAAAATATCAGTTTCTGGAGCTTTCTGTGGAAATTGCAGGCAGTCATAAGCTTAATTTCAGCTCAATGGGTGAATTTGCAGAGGGAAAATAGTCCACAGGTTTTCTTTGGGAAAAATGGGCCGAACAGAGGTTAAAATGCAGAGGTTCGAGGCAGCACTGTGTTGTTAATTCAAAATTTGGTTCTATGGGCAATTTTTGGAGAAAAACTTGGAAAAACAGGTTTGAGAGAAGAATTTGGGTAAATACCTGTTTTATGGACACCTGGTGCACAATGTGGGTGGCAGGCCGAGCTGAGGGACCAAGCAGCGGAGTTGATTTTCCTGGGTGCTGGACTGTGCAACGACAATAGCGTTTTGGTCATTGAAAACCATGCTAATATTGCGCAGAACAAGCAAGGTAAAATGGATAAAAACGATGTTTTAACAGCTTTTTGACAAAAATTCGTATTTTGGCGGGTTTTTGGCGCTTTGGTCGGGTGACATCAGCATGACGTCATGATTTTGTCGTATAACAGGGGTACAGAGGCCGACTTGGTAGTGACGTGGTGGACACGGCGGATGATATGGAGGCGGGGTGGTGGGTGACGTGTTTGATGACGTGAGGGTGACGAGAGGGTGGGGGCATAGGCGGTAAGCGGTTTGGCCCCTGCACCGCCTTTGGGCCAAAATGGTTTTGTCAGAGGGCGCAGCGATCATGTCGGGCGCCTGACGCGTGTCTCATGTACGGTGGAAATACCGCCCATCCCCCGGACGCTATGGTTCGGCATATGAGGGCTCACGATATGCATGTGGGCCGTCCAATCTGGGGGATCGGATCGGACAACTGGCGGCACGTTAAACAGGCGGAGGCGTAATACACGGGACCCGCCATAATATTTCAACGTTTTTAAGGTTTTTGTGAAGTATTACAATGTATGTGATTTTGGGTTTTGTGGGTCGGTTATTTAATTAACCAAATGTTAATTAAATCCCAAGGTTTGTATACACGGGGAGGGTTATTGTAAGGTTCCAAATGAACTTGTAATTCCCGAAACGTTATGGTATATGGCTATATTAAGCTGGGGGTTGTGATATTTAGATTTTTAAGGACTTTTATGCTATTTTATGTATAATAGGGGCGGAGAAAACTTTAAATAGGATCTATATAATAAAGCAAAGTGTTAGTGTGGTTTTGTGAATAGAAAACGCTAAGTTTATAAGGTAATAACTTAGGTTTTTAGGGAAATGGAAGTGAAATGAAATGATTATTTTTACACAATAAATGTGGCTTGTTTTGGCTAAGTAAACACAAAGTTCCACTTAGTATTTTTCATAAAAGGAAATGGACTAGGACTATTGAGCAGATCCCAATGTCCTTGAGGGGATGTTAATAAGAGTTCTTGGGGAAATGAGAGGGGAAATTAGTCATGCTCCACCTGAACTGTGACCAAACAAGTGCCATTGTGCTTATGATATTCATGAGATAAAACATATTCAAAAAGACAAAACTGATCACAAACTTGCTTCTGCAACATCAAACTACTTACCCAGCCTAATACACCTAACATTTTTTCTTCCTTTTGATTGGGTGCATTTGAACTAGCAACCCTTTTCTCTCTTGTTTTCTTTTGACTGCCCTCCTATCTAAGTCTGCCCTTATCTCTTCCAGGGGCTCAAATTTAGCTGTTGAGCACCCCTGCTTCTCTACCTAACTACTGATCTGCCAAGCTTGAACTGTTGGAACAGATCTTATTCTCTAACACTACAACAAGAAATTTAAACATGGACTGGCCAAGATTGAGCTGTTTGGCCATCCATCAAGTGTGACAGAAGTCACTGATTGCATGATTTGAAGTTCTTTGCAAAAAATAGGACAGTAGTGGCATTTTAGACTAGCCCACTCTCTTGGTCTTTTCTTTGGGGTTCATTTTCTTTCTTTCTTGACCAATTCATTCTTTTTGCCCTTTGATTATTCTTTTAGGGCATACCCTCTTTACATTTTTTTTTTAATTTTTTGGTTTTTGAAAATATGGAACCTTTGTAGCATGGAAAGGATGATCATATTTGGCATTCCCATAGTCAATCATGAAATATGACACCTATTGGTATAGGAACTTAACAGTGGCTCCACTTGGGGATGGCTTTTCCAGATGAAAAGCCAAGAACAACAGGTCAGATGGCCTTATATTCAATTTTGGCTGTAATCTGAAATTTCCTTTTGCTGTAAACCAATAAACGGTATCTTTGTGGCATATATGCATTTTTCATGAGCTGATCTGAACTGAATTACAGCTCTATCTTTGCTAGTTTTTCTGAGTATTTGTCATCATTTTTATAGCTCCCAAGTCTTCTTCCTTAAGTCTTCCAATAGACTCAAAATGGAATACAAAAAGGTGGCACAGACCCTTGCTTTTCCTCAAAATTTGCTGCATCTTGTTCCCTATCTTATTGCTGTAATAAACTGCAGAAAATAGACACTATTATGTACAAAATACAGTCTTGATATATTAACAAAGTGGATCGAAATAATGCTTGAGCATTCGCCCATTGACTGGCCCATCCTCTGCTTCTGTACCATCTAGGCCTCTCAAAAAATAGGTGTTGTTTCCTTGTACAGCCTGAATGACAAAAGGTCCTTTCCATAGGAAATCAAATTTACCATGTTTTCCTTTATCTTCCCTTCTAGAATCCCACTTCAGCACTTTGTCTCCTATGAAAAAATCCTCTGCCTTTGTCCTTTTGTCAAAAATCTTCTTCAGTTTCTCTTGTAGGATCTGAGATCTGTGATACACTTCCTCTCTGGTTTGTTGTAAATGAATTGTTTGATTGATTCTTCCCGGAGTATCATTGGGTTCTGCTTGTATTTCTTGCAGTAAGTTTATCACAGGGATTCCCAAGGATGAAGGGAATACAACCTCCATACCATAAACCAACTCATAGGGACTTGTTCCAATAGATCTCTTTGTGGTTAACCTGTTTGCCCAAAGTGCATTTATAAGCTTTTTGTGCCAATTCTTCTTATTTTCCTCCAATACTTTCTTTATGATGTTGATCAAGCTTTTGTTGGATGACTCAGCTAGACCATTACCTTGAGGGTAATAGGCTGTGGAATGACCTAAGGTAATGTGGTACTTGTGACAAAAATTGATCATTCTTTTAGATTTAAAGGCAGCAACATTGTTTGTTATAATCTTCTCAGGACAGCCAAATCTAGATAGGATATTGGTTTCTAGGAATTGCATGATGGTTGAGTCATTGGCTTGCCTACAAGGGATGGCCTCTATCCATTTGGTGAAGTAATATGTGGCAATTAAAATCCACCTATGTTGGCCAGAAGAAGAAGGGTGAATTTCTCCAATGAAATCTAAACCCCATTGTTGAAATGGTCTTTCAGTGGAAATGGGTTTCAGGGGTAAAGGTAAAAGCTTTCTCTTGCCTTCAAAGATTTGGCATTTATGGCAAGAAACTACAAACTTCTTTACATCAGCAAACAGGGAGGGCCAATAAAAACCAACTCTTAAGATTTTATCAGCTGTTGATTTCCAATACAAATGTCCACCACAGTCCCCTGCATGAAATTCTTTCAACATTTTGTCAGTCTCATCCTGTGTTAGGCAATTCAGCAAAATACCTTCATGATTTTTCCAAAATAAAACATTGTCTACTATACAAAACTTTGAAGCTTTCATTTTCAAGAATCTCTTTTTAGTTCTAGATAACCCTGGAGGAGCTTGCAGGTTTAAAAATACATGAATTATATCAGCATACTAGGGTGATTGTAAGAAGGCTTGATTGATCTATGGAGTCGCCATCTCCTATTTGTTATCTAGTTCATTGATGTCAAGGGCTTGAAAATCGGTTTCAGTCATCAATTTTGCTAAACCTTGTCCTTTTATCAGTTTTGTTGGCTTGATTTCAAGGTCATATTCTAAAATGTTAGCTATCCCTTTGCCTCTTTTTCCTTCAATTCCTTCTCGAGTCAGAATGTCTTTGACCACAGCATTTGGGACATAAGCTATCACATTAGAGTACAAGATATAAACTCTGAAATCCTTGATGGCCTTTACAAGGGCATAAGCTTGTTTTTCCATGATTTGATATTTGAGTGGTGCATCTCTAAGTGCTTTGCTGAAGAAAGCAATGGTCTTCTCACATCCTTGATCATCTTTTTGTAATAGGACAGCAGCAATAGTGTGCTCAGATGCAAAGGAAAAGATTATGAAGTCTCTATCAAACCTTGGGCTTGTGAGGACCGGTGTTTTGGTTAAAGCTACTTTGATTTACTCAAAGGCTTGTTTAGCTTCTATTGTCCATTTGACTTTAGAATCTTTCTTAAGCATGTTATTCAACAATCTTATTAGTTCAGCCAAGTTGGGTATGGATCTTCTTAGGAAATTGATCTTTCCTAGAAAAGCTTGCAATTCTTTCATGTTTCTTGGATGAGGGACTTGGAGGATAGCTTGTATTCTATCCAGGTTAATTCTTATGCCATCTTTTGAAATTATTTGACCTAAGAGTTTGCCTTCTTCTAGGCCAAACAATGATTTCTTTGGGTTCAATGATATGCCATATTTTCTGCAAATTAGGAACACTTGTCTTAAATGATCTAAATGTTCTTGATCTAATTTGGAAAAAGCAGTGAGATCATCAAGATATATGACTAGAAAATCATGAATCTCTTTTGCAAAGGCTATGTCCATTGCTCGTTGAAATGTGGCCCCTGCATTTTTAAGTCCAAAAGGCATTTTTACATATTCGAACGTTCCCCAAGGTGTTGTAAAGGCAGTTTTATCTTGATCATCCGGGTGAACTAAGATCTGGTTAAATCCTGAGAAGCCATCTAACAGTGAGATCCTAGAAGCTCCTACTACCCTTTGTAAAATGTAATCCATCTTGGATAAGGGGTAGTGGTCTTTTAAAGAGACTTTATTCAGGTTTCTTAAGTCAACACACAGTCTTATCTCTCCGGTCTTCTTACTAGTGGGCACTAGATTTGAAATCCATTCTGAAAATCTGATGGGTGCAATTATTCCAGCTTGGTACATTCTTTTTACCTCTTTCTCAATGAGAGGAATGAGGACTGGATTAACCCTTCTAATTTTTTGTTTAAAAGGCTTTTGATTTTCTTTTAAAGGTATTGTGTGTTGGATGACCGAAGTATCATAGGACTTGAGGTTCTCATAGATCCATGCAAAGACATCTTGAAACTCTTTAAACAACTCAATGTATTTCAGTTTTTTATTTGGAGGCAAGGCTTTAGACAATTTCACCATCTTAGGATTTTGCGCAGTTCCTATATTACAATCCTCAATTTCTGCATTTAAAGGCTGCATTTTTAGCTTTCTTGGTATATCATTTGAATCAAAAATATCCTCCAAAGGAGTCAAGCCTGTGGGCAGAAAATTATCCTTCAACTCAATTACTTCAGATTCTCCCTCATCAATTTCATCAAGATCCATTTGTTTCAGCTGTTGTAAATTTTTGCTGGTAAAGATTGTTGGATGCAAAATTTGATTTGTTGTTTCAGCTGATATATTTTTCTCAGTTTTTTCTATTTGCTGTTGATCACAAATGGTGTTTGTGTCTATGTTTGTGATTGAGAATTCCTCTTTCAAAGTCAAGAAATTATTAATTTGTGTGTCATTTTCAAACACTTGCCAATTTTTGACATTATCTGGAACAGCAGGTCTGTGTTTAATTTCAGCAGTGAAGTGGTGATTAGGCTCAAATGGCAGCTTGCAAGTGCTGGCAAAAGTTGCCAAACTATGAGCATGTAAATTGTGTTTTCTCGGAATTTTGGTTAGCTGAAATTCTAAGAAGGTGTTAAGTATTTCAATTGCTGCCCCTCTGTAAGCTCTCAGCCTAAGATCATTTGTAACAAAGTTCCCCTTCATCTGTTGGATAATCAAATCTGAGTCCCCTAGAATTGAAACTTTAGTTGCCCCTAGATTTCTAATCAGTTTGAGTCCTAGCAAAAGGGCTTCATATTCGGCCATATTGTTCGTACATCTAAAATTCAGCCTATATGCATGTCCTTGAGCATGGTCATTT
Organism: Pinus tabuliformis; assembly: GCA_031772625.1. NCBI lineage: Eukaryota > Viridiplantae > Streptophyta > Pinopsida > Pinales > Pinaceae > Pinus > Pinus tabuliformis. Next base: position 1,252,940,226 of record CM062820.1, on the reverse strand, counting down.
TGCATATTGTGTATCCAAATCCCTGCCCCTGCTCCTAGTTTATTCACTGACCCATCAAACTCTAAGTACCATAAGATTTCTTGATTACCACTAGCCTTAGGAGTTTTGGAAACTATCTTAATGGGCAGATTTGGATTTTGTAAGTCATATGGTTTGGCTAGTTTGTTTGTTGCATCAATTATTTCAATAAATTTTTGATCTTGAGCAGTATATTCTTCATTTATGCTTCTTGCTTGTGCTAATTCTAGCAATTTGTCATCAGTTTTGGGGCACATTTCAGCATGTACAAGATAAATGAATCCATATCTAAATGCATGGAATAAATAGGGAAGTTTTGGGGTTTCTCTTGACTGCTGACCACATATTTCATCAATGTTTCCCGGTACAATCTCTTTGGCTAGCCGAAGACTGAAATGGTGGCATAGGACATATCTAGCTGCAAAGATCCTTGGAGCTTTGCACCCCAAGATCTGGACAAAAGCATTCGATATTTAGGTAGGATATTAGCTACCACCACATCCATTAAAATTGTCTTGGCAGGGTATTGTACTAAAGATACACACAAATCTTTGATAAGGCCTAGACACCTGACCTGGCTAGAATCAAATGAAAACAAGTCTTTATATGGCCGCATGATATCTAGGTCCAATCTTTCCATCACAGATTTAGGCATTAGATTGTGGGAAGCTCCCGAATCAAACATTGCATTGTGCAGCACTTTTTCATGAATGTTTAAGCTTACATAGAATGGAGGAACTCCTCCATCTACTGTTTTACCATTTACCTCAGGACCAAAAATTAGTTCTGGTTGGTCATCTAAAACATTCACTGCATCTCTATTCTCTGCTATTTGAAGTGACCTGCTGATTTGTTCTCTATAAACCTCATGTTTAGCCAATTCGGCCAGTGGAATGGCTATTTTCAGTTTGCCTATTTTTGTTTCTAGGTTGAAAGGTTTTTCCACTTGAATTTTTGTATTGCGGGCAGCAAGGTTTTCCTTTTCTGTTGTGTTTTCAATGATTTTTTCTTCATCAGGAGTGTTGGTATGAACTAAACCTGCTTTGGAATTATTTTTAGGAGAGCTGTTTATATTTTCTTTTGGAGGAAAGGAGGTGGATGGCTGATTTTAAGGGCTGCCAGTCTGTTATGTCCTCAACCGTGGGTTTTTTTGGATTGAGGTCTGTTTTAGCAGGGAGCTATGTCAGGGAAATTTTATCTTTTGCTTTCTTAGGCTGCTTGGTATCTTTCAACTTGCTAGGTTCAGGCACATCTACCGTTTTGCTTCTTAATTTGTATTGTTTATGGACTTCATAGACAGTTGCATCATATCCATCTCTGAAATCAAATGATTCTCCGGATTTGGTTTGAAATTGGTTGAAATTATGAGCTTCTTGGTCATCTTGTGTTAAAAATATTTGTTGTTCACTATTCAAACCCATTAGATTGATTTGGGTATCCTCTGTTGTCTCACTAGAGGTTGAAGCTTCGACATAGTTCTCTTGAAATGGAGGTCTGATTTTCTGGTCAAGGCTAGCCTTCCCGGTGTTAGGATTTTGATTTTTTCTAAAGTTTAGATTTATACTGGTGTTACTTGGTTGACCTTCCCAAGAAGATTTCCTTTCAATGGTTTCCACTCTATCACCCAGTCTATCCATGCCTTTGATGATTGCATCTAGTTTTTGTTCAAATGCTGAAGGCTCTTCTTTGAATGGAGTCCTTCTTTCAGCTCTAGCTCGGGCTCTTTTAGAGATCAGATTTGCCTCTACACTAACTGCTATGATCTGCATGTCCTCTAAGGTTGGAGGAGCTCTTTCCCTTAGTTGATATGCCATGTCAGAATCAAATCCATCAGGGAATTTGATCAAGGCCAAGTCAGGTGGAGGTCTGAGATTATGAGGGATAGAATTGTATACATTGTTGAATCTAGTGCAGTAATCTTGAACACTCTCTTGTGGACCCCTTTTCAAATTCTCATATTCTGTTAGGATGTGTAAAGGGTCCTTCTTCTTTTCCCATCTGTTCAAAAATGTTTGGTACAGGGTATCGGAATCAGCTATTGTGTTTGCAGCAAGTGCCCTAAACCAGGTCCTTACATCACCGGTTAAGCTTTGAACAAAAATTTTCATTCTTACATCATTATCATCAATTTCATAGTTCTCAAAGTAGTCCATCATTTTCTTAATATGTTGTTGGGCTGTATAGGAGTCAGTACCATCAAAATATGTAATTTTGCTTTGATAATCTTGAGGCATAGCCCCTGGATTTGCAGATAACTGCAGAGGAGCATATCAGTTTTCCATATTTACAGGTATAAATGGGACAGCTAGAAGCGCAGGGATAACAGCTGAGATAAACGGAGTGGATGGAGGAGTGGAAAAGGTGCTTTGAAGTGATGATGGTGAACTAGAAGATGTTGCAGCAGCAGTATAAAGGACTCCTACTTTTCCAGGAGGTGATTGAGTAAGGTTTTGCTGAAGTATATCAAGATTTGAAGCAGCAGAATTTTCTGGACTTTCTTGTCTTCTAAGGTTCTTAGAGATCAAGTTAGGATTTTCAAAACTAGCTGGAGGATTAGGATCTGGGTAAGATCTAGTGTAACGAGTTTTCTTCTTTGGAGCCATCTTCTAAATCTGTTTTTGGTATTTTCTGGAAGTATTTGAAGGATGATGCTTTTGACAATATTTCTCTAGGAAAGTATGAATTATAAGAGCCTTGAATTTTCCTAAAGATCTGTTGAAAACAAGAGGAAAGTGATCGAATTTTTGAGACAGCTATTTAAAGCCTAAAACTAGATTGGAGATTGATTGAAGCAGCTTTTATTTACTCATGTAAATGCACAGCAGAAACAATTTCAAAGGCTACCTGGCTAACTTCAGGCTCCATCTATAGCTTTAGAAAATAGACAGCAGTAACAAACATAGTCATTCAGTTCCCCAGCGGAGTCGCCAATGATGTTATCACTCAGGTTGTTCCCCAAAAGCAATGGAAAAGGGAATACGGCTGCGGTAACCACTAACCAGTCTTTTAGCTGCATATTCTATCCAATCTGCAACCAGAGAGGGCTCTCTCTTTATAATTTAGCTTTGTTTTGCTATATGTTAGGCTAGTTATGAAATACAAGTATTTATTTGGTGTTTGGAAGGTGACATTCAATAAAACAGAGCTGCAAAGTATGAGAAGTTCAGACCATTGGGTTGTTGGAGTCAAATGAAAATAAACTTCTGGGTATGGTTTCTTTGGCAAAAGGAGGAACTACAGAGCAATATAATTAAACATAGAACAATTTTCAAGTTGTAATGAGATGAAATGAAGTCAAGGAATGAAAGGCAATTAAGAATCTTTCATTATGCTAACAGAGGGAAAATGAATAAATATTACCAAGGAGCAGTTAAGAATTCCTTAATTATATTTAGAGTGTAAGAACCAGGGAGACAGGAGTAGTCAAGAATTCCTGCCTATGCTAGTCCTATAGAAAACATGAAAAATGACAGGAATTGAACACAGAGTACAACAAAGTAAATTCTATGTTATTCTTTTTTCCTGTAATTTAGAACATGAGATATAGATGATATACAAAACATAGGAACAGTAAAACAAGAGTTAAAAAGACTTACTGATACATGAGGTAACATGAGAATTTTGTAACATATTCTTCTGCCATTAATTCCACAACCAGTAAGTTCATCAGCAAAGCATTCCAACAATCTTTATTCAGAAGAGTTCTCAAAATTTACAGTGCAGGTCCAGAATGATATTCACCAACCAACCCACAATACATTCCTAGGGGAGGTATTTATACAAAAAGAGTTACAAAATATCTCATAGGGAAAATATCAAGCAATAAATTTATCCATCTACTTCTTCAAAGGCAATAAATGACAATGAAAACAGAGCGCAATGAATGTAGGAGTAACTTCCGCTATACTGGCTGCCTTAGGTGGTCTACTGTATTTGACTTTTTGACTCAATAAGTCGGCTGGTAGCTGTCTCTTTAATTTGCATCACTGTATTGCTGTCACGGCCTTGTCATTTGTTCCTAATTCTGCTTTAATGTGTTTGGTGTAAATTCCTTGCTCTGTTATTTTCATTTTTCTGATATGTGACACGTGCATTTGAATTTTCTTATATGCAAATGATCAAAAAGAACAAGCACCGAAAACTATCTTGGTAAAACCTCCAACATGCTCTGCCACCATTGTTCTGTTGGCAACTGGTGTCTTTGTAGTTTTATCAGTATTTCATCAGCTTCAGTATACTTGTAGAAATTGGGTTGTCCGTAAAAAAGATGTGTTATTTCTTGCTCAATATAGAACAAATTTTCTAGCTTGTCATATAAGCTTTGTCTAGAGGGAGGCACTATGTCTTCAGAAGTGCTTGATGATGTTGTAATCTGATTTGCAACATATGTATTTACCCTGTGAGCATATTGTTCATGTGTCAACAACCTCTAATTGTTGGTTAACAGACTAGGTAGACCCCTCTGCTGCAAGGCTATAAACTTTTCTATAAAAGCATTTATTTCTACCTGCATTTCTTGACACTTTCTCTCCAGATTTTGCACAAAATTCTTCATAGTTAGCACCTTTTTAATTGTCAAAATTGTGCCTGTTCTGTCTCCGATATCTAGAGCTGCTAGTTGCTCTCTGGTATGAGTATTCAAAAAATGAATTAGTCTATTGGCCTGCTCGGGCATGTTTCTCAATAATTCTCTGGCCTTTTGAATCTCCACTCGGGCTATTTCTACCAATTCATTTGCTCATGAATTGTTTGAATTGATCTCCATTGATTAGTGATGGACTGGGCCATTTTAGTCCACAAAATTGTGTTGATTTCTAACAGAGTTTTATGAAGAGTAAGGTCTTTCTCCAAGGTTTTTAGTTTATTTTCCAAGGCATTTATTTCTCTTGTTTTTTCAGCCATCGTTATCTTTGATTTATCATAGCTTACCTCTAACTTGGCCAGTTTTTCTTTGGCTTCCTTTAGCTCTACCATTTGGAGTTCTAAGGTCTTTATTTCCTCCATCATCTTTTCCATGTTCATGCTGGTATCTGGCACTATTGTTGTTGGTGTTGCTGAAGTATCTGTGGCTGATGTACCTGTTGTTGATGCTGGGGCAGTGGGAGGGACTAATGTTGTTGCTGTAGGAGGAGCAGTTGTAGCTATTGGGGCTGTTTGAGCTGGCTGAGAGGCCATATCTCCCTGTTTTTCCTGCAATGCCTTCTCCAAATCTTGCTCTGTGTCACTCAACCTTTGATTCATTTTTATTAACAGCCCCATCATATCTTCTTCTTCTTTTTCTTTCACCATCTCTGTGGCCTGCGGATGCATAGTAACTGGGAGTTTTAACTGTTCCTTGAGGACAGCTATTTCATCCTCCTTTTTCTTTATCAGTGCTTTTATTGCCTTGGGGTCCTTGGGATTATGTCCCGGCTCAATGATGATTTCTTCTAAGGACTTTATTCTGTTTTACTTGGCCAGAGAAGATACCCTTTCCAACTCTAATTGAGCAGATGTATTGTTTAATGAATTCTGCAATTGCTGAGCTAGTATGGCTTTATCTGCTAAAGTGGAATAAACCATTTCACATGTTTATTTGTGCAGCTCAACCTGGTCCAAAGGGTGAATGTCTTTGGAAAGAGCCTCCAGGTTTGTTCTAATATAATCAGCAGCTGACTGTGGCTGCTACACTATGGACTTGAAATGACTCAAGATCAACTTCCCTTCCTTGATATCATAGGCAGACATCAATCTCTGTTGTTTGGCAGGAGTCATTTTGAGGAACTGATCGTAAAGCTGCATTCTTATTGGCTCATTTTGTGCCTTGATCTCCATGAATGGCCTCTTAATATCTAAACTTTGTTTGCTTTGTGGCCGTGCTGATGAAATTTCCATAATAGGTTGCTTTCCAAATTGCTGTCCATGAGAACTGGTAGGTGATTCTGTCCCTAGGGAAATTAATGGGTTGGCTGCCCTTTCACTTCTTGGACTTTCAATAATCTCCTCAATAACTTCCTCTTCAGGTAGAGGATCCACTCTCTGCCTTTTTTCTTCTTGCTGTTCTACTAGCCCACTTATTGGTGTGTCCTCTTCCCGGTCCCTTTTTCTGCCCTTCTCCTCATTGAGAGGAGTCTGCAATGCTGGAATCTCCGGTGCATGGGTTTGGGCAGAAGGAATTTGCCCTTGGCCTTGCTGCTGTGATGATGTAGGTTGATCTGTGACTTCTTGTTGTTCTGAATGCATCACTTCTTTGCCTTTGGATGTGCCTATAGGAGGAGTATCTTCTTGGGCAGTTTGTTGTGAAGTTGTAGCAGTTGATGTGCCCGATCTAATGTGTTGAGCCAATTTGAATGAGACCTGTCCAAAAGAGTCCAGGTCAAGAGTTTTCTTAAGGTTTTTCATTTCCTGCTCCATTTTCTCTTCGTCAATAATCTGTTCTACCAATGTGCCCTCTATCCATTCATCTTGATTAGCATACTGTTCTATATCAGGGATTCTACAATGTTCATAGCCTGATAGCCTATATTTTGTCTTTCTATCATGGATAAATCCCTTTGGGTCATAGGGTACCCACCAAAAACTCCTTTTTAGTTTGAGCTGCTCACTCAATATCTGTTCAGCATCTTTCCACCCTTCCTTTTTGTTAATAATGAGGGGGCCTAGTTGGTTTCTTAGCTTGAGCTAAGCCTTTTTCTTGGCCTCATAAAAATGAGTCAAATCTGAGCTAATAAATTTCCTAAAGTACTCAAGGGCGAACAATCTCATAGGCACATATCTTGGAAGCTTGTAGGGACACAATTCACAGCCATAAATCCTGATTTTAGTGTGATTTTGGTAAAAGTACCAATCCCCTATTTTGTAGCTTTTGGACAGTTGCAAGATTTTCTGCATTTCAGCTGTGAGTCTGGGAGGAGGACTTCTCATCGATAGAGATGAGACTGGATATATGAATAGATCAATGAACTCACAATAAGTATAAGGAGATTTATGGACTACATGGAAGACTGGGGTCCAAAATATGGCAGATCTCCTTTCTCCTTTTGCATCCAATTTCTTGACATGGAACTGAAAACTATCTGTTTCATAGTATAGGAACAGATGATATATATAGGCTGTATACTTGAAAACCCCTTCTCTATTTTGGCTCATGAATTGTTCATGGATTTTGTTGCTAATTAAGGTAGCAAAGTCAAACTTGATGGCAGGAGGGTGTCCTGGAATAAATATAGACATCAGGGCAAGAATGGTCTCATCAACATACTCACTTGTTCTGAAACCCGGGACATAGGATATCATGTCAATGGCAGTTCTCCCAACTTCATTGAAATAGACCTGGTGAAAAGGAGGTGAGTCTCTGGGCTGGGAGTCTGGGCTCATGAATAAATTGGCAATTCAGCCTATTTCTGCAGAGGATAGTTTGGAGCCTTGGTCCAGCAAATGTTTCATAGACAGAGGTGTCAGAGGATGATTAGGCTTGAAATGCAACATCTCATTGGTTGAGTCAGGAGTGATATAGAACAGGATAGTGTCGTTTGGGGACATGACTACCCTTTGAGTAGGCTCATAGTTAACACAACACAAATGGATTATATCTTGATATACATTGACTGATGGAAGATAATATATGGGCAGATTGGACTCCCAGATGCCATAGAGATCAGTCTTGTTTAGGTAGTTGTTCCTAATTTCACAAAATGTTTGCAGATGGTCTTTGATACCCCTTAGGTCTTGTATTTGGAAGTCCCTATCAGCTAAGGGCAACCATTCCAACTCCTTGTGTGGTGCATTCAAGGGGGCAACATTGAGGGCAACTGGAGTCTCCATTTTTCAACCCTCTGTGATTATTTAATTTAAAATTTGGATCTTTCACGGCAATAGTAGGTAAAATATTAGTTTCTGGAGCTTTCTATGGAAATTGCAGGCGGACATAAGCTTAATTTCAGCTCGATGGGTGAATTTGCAGAGGGAACACAGTCCATAGGTTTTCTTTGGGAAAAATGGGCCAAACAGAGGTTAAAATGCAAAGGGGCAACACTATGTTGTTAATTCAAAATTTGGTTCTACGGGCAATTTTTGGAGAAAAACTTGGAAAAAGAGGTTTGGGAGAAGAATTTGGGTAAATACCTGTTTTATGGACGCCTGGTGCACAATGTGGGTGGCAGGCCGAGCTGAGGGACCAAGCAGCGGAGTTGATTTGCCTGGGTGCTGGACTGTGCAACGACAATAGCGTTTTGGTCATTGAAAACCATGCAAATATTGCGTAGAAAAAACAAGGTAAAATGGACAAAAATGACGTTTTAATGGCGTTTTGACAAAAATTTGGATTTTGGCGGGTTTTTGGCGCACTTTGGTCGGGTGACGTCAGCATGACATCATGATTTTGTCGTATAGCATGGGTACGGAGGCCGACTTGGCAGTGACGTGGTGGACACGGCGGATGACACGGAGGTGGGGTGGTAGGTGACGTGTTTGATGACGTGAGGGTGACGAGAGGGTGGGGGCATAGGCGGTAAGCGGTTTGGCCCCCGCACCGCCTTTGGGCCAAAATGGTTTTGTCAGAGGGGGCAGCGATCACGCCGGGTGCCTGACACGTGTCTCGTGTATGGCAGAAATACCGCCCATCCCCTAGACGCTATCGTTCAACATATGAGGGCTCACGATATGCATGTGGGCCGTCCGATCTGGGGGATCGGATCCGATGGTTGGCGGCACGTTAAACAGGCGGAGGTGTAATACACGGGACCCGCCATAATATTTCAACGTTTTTAAGGTTTTTGCGAAGTATTACAGTGTATGCGATTTTGGGTTTTGCGGGTCGGTTAAATTAACCAAATGTTAATTAAATCCCAAGGTTTTATACGTGGGGATGGTTATTATAAGGTTCCAAATGAACCTGTAATTCCTGAAACGTTATGGTATATGGCTATATTAAGTCGAGGGTTGGGATATTTAGATTTTTAGGGACTTTTATGCTATTTTATGTATAATAGGGGCGGGGAAAACTTTAAATAGGAGCTATATAATAAAGCAAAGTGTTAGTGTGGTTTTGCGAATAGAAAACACTAAGTTTATAAGGTAATAACTTAGGTTTTTAGGGAAATGGAAGTGAAATGAAATGATTATTTTTACACAAGAAATGTGGCTTGTTTTGGCTAAGTAAACACAGAGCTCCACTTAGTATTTTTCATAAAAGGAAATGGACTAGGACCATTGAGCAGATCCCAATGTCCTTGACGGGATGTTAATAAGAGTTCTTGGGGAAATGAGAGGGGAAATTAGTCATGCTCCACCTGAACTGTGACCAAACAAGTGCCATTGCGCTTATGATATTCATGAGATAAAACATATTCAAAAAGACAAAACTGATCACAAACTTGCTTCTGCAACATCAAACTACTTACCCAGCCTAATACACCTAACATTTTTCCTTCCTTTTGATTGGGTGCATTTGAACTAGCAACCCTTTTCTCTCTTGTTTTCTTTTGACTGCCCTCCTATCTAAGTCTGCCCTTATCTCTTCCAGGGGCTTAGATTTAGCTGTTGAGCACCTTTGCTTCTCTACCTAACTACTGATCTGCCAAGCTTGAACTTTTGGAACAAATCTTATTCTCTAACGCTACAATAAGAAATTTTTACATGGACTGGCCAAGATTGAGCTGTTTGGCCATCCATCAAGTGCGACAGAAGTCACTGATTGCATGATTTGAAGTTCTTTGCAAAAAATAGGACAGTAGTGGCATTTTAGACTAGCCCACTCTCTTGGTCTTTTCTTTTAGGTTGATTTTCTTTCTTTCTTGACCCATTCATTTTTTTTTCCCTTTGATTATTCTTTTAGGGCATACCCTCTTTACATTTTTTTTTAAATTTTTTGGTTTTTGAAAATATGGAACCTTTGCAGCATGGAAAGGATGATCATATTTGGCATTCCCACAGTCAATCATGAAATATGACACCTATTGGTATAGGAACCTAACAGAATCCTAGAGATTGAACAATTTGCCAATATGGATGAATGGAGGGAAGGGACCCTAGTAGAAAATGATAGTGAATAGGTCAATATAGAGAATGTTATGAGAGATCTTGAGAAAATACTTGACTTGGATTCTTTTGGGCAGGTACGAATTGATTCTTCTCAAAGAGCAGGGGTTAGTACCTCTACAGTTGGAACATCTCAGTAGCCTTCACAGGATACCAGTACACCAGCTACAGAAACATCCAAGGGAAAGGAACCAAAGACCAGCACTCAAACCACAGAGCAATCTACAATGTCAAAACAACTAGAAACTTCTAAGGAACGGGCCAAAATGCACACCTTGAATTACAATGTCAAAACAACCAAAAACTTCTAAGGAACAGGCCCAAATGCACACCTCTCCAATTCAAGGCAATGTTGGTGAACCCCTAATCTTGCAGACTCCTCTGAATGAGGAAAGGAACAAAAAGAGAGACAGGGAAGTAGCTACCCCTACCATTGGACCCTCAGAATAGCCTGGTGTCAAAAGGCAAAGGCTAAATCCTCTTTCAAAGGAAGAATTGATTGAAGAGACAACTGATAGTCAAAGGAAAGAAGGAGTAGACAGCCATCAAACTTCCCCAGTAGTTGGGACATCCACTAGCTCACAGAGATAGGATCTATAAAGACAACAAACTATAGAGGTATCATCTTTTAGGCCACTAGGAAAGGACGCTACAGATATCAGGAAGACATTTACAGAAATAAAAGCCAAGAACGATCCATTAAGGCTCCAAGTTTACAATCAATATTTGAAAATGGCTCCCACTAATCAAAACAGATTGATGTCAACCTATGACATCAAAGAGGGCAAAATGATAATGAGTTACTTTAAACCTAAAGTACCACAGCCTCAATCAATAGTATACTATCTCATAATCAATTTCGAAGTCATGGCATCAAACATTCATCCTTTGGACCAGATTGAGTTGCACAAACAAACGGGGGAAATGATTTATTCTACATTGACCAATAAGGCTATGATGGCCCAAAGACTGGAGAATTATATGAATAATACAACTGCCCAATTACAACTGGAGAAAGCCTTCTCACAAGCTAAAGATAACAGAATAAAATCTTTATAAGAAATAATTATTGGATTGGGACATGATCACAAAGATTTGAAGGCTATAGAAGCCTTAATCAAAAAGAAAGATGAAGATATTACTACCTCCTTCAAGGCATCCACAGAATGCTAAGATCATGAAACAAAATTCTAAAGAAGATATGATGGATTTACTCTTAAAAATTAATGAATGACTGAATGAGACTGAGCAAGAATTAGAAAAATCATTGAAGGACAAGCAGGGAGAGTTGACCTCTCAGCCTCCCAATGTGATACCAGTAGTCTCAACTGCAATCCCTTCAACTCTTGGTACAAATCTGGCACCAAATATTCTAGTAGCCACAACTGCGGCAGTCACAGGAATAGTAATAGGGACAGGAACAACATCAGCGGGGATTTCACATTCAGGTACATAGGAGCTAATAAAGTCAATGGAAGAAATGAAACTGCATGTTTCAGAGCTGAAAAAGGTAAAAGAACAATATGACAACTTAGAGCAAAAATATGATCTCTCAAAGATAAATGTTGCAGAAAAACAAGGGAAATCAAAGGATTAGAAAACAAGGTAAAATCATTAGAAAAATATCTCACTTTTGACAAGCCTCTGACAGACATTAAGAAGATTCTATGGGCCAACATCATTCAGTCAATAAATGATGTTTGGCCATCAATCCAAATAATTTTTGAGCAGATAGAGTTGGTAAAGGCAGCCCGAGAAGAGATTCAGAAGACAAGAGCAAAATTAGGAAAAATGCCTGAGGAAGCCACCAGGCTCATACATTTTTTGAATAACAAGAATAAGTACCAGCTTCAAGAACTAGGCATTGAAGACAGAACAGACACCATTCTAGAAGTCAAAAGGGTATTAACTAAAAGGACTCTGATGCAAAATTTAGAAAGAAGATGCCATGACATGCAGGAGGAAATTAATGCTTTTATGGAGAGATTTGGTATTTTACAGAGTAAAGGGTTAACTAGTCCTTTAGTTATTAATGACAAATTAATGAGGCATATCGATTATGTGGAAAAATTGAATCAATATGCAGGCAACCAGGCAAGTTCATCAACAAGTGATTCAGCATCAAAAGCACTCCCTACAAGCAGAGTTCTCTATGACAGTCTAGAGAATCTGTTCTATGTTGAGCGTGAAATAAAGCACTTGTTTCCTATTCAACCTACCTTTTTTAGGTACACCGAAACAGATGAAACCCTTAGAAAATTTTGAAAAACCAGAATACCACGGCCAAAATGGTAGGAAGAAATGTTAGAAATTTTGTAATTTCTCTTTGGTAAAAAGTAAATTTTGGTTATTTACTACAATCAATGGGGGTGAAAGAGGATAAACAGAGATCAACAGGTAAAGAGTATCAAATGCAGGTAAAGTGTATCAGTAAGAAGATAAAAACAAAGCAGCCAGAACAAAGTTACATCAAAGACAACAAGAGGCCAAATCATAGGGCCTAACTCCAGCACATCTCAAGAATAGGGACAACAAACCATCTATTTGCCTCTATCTATTATCTACGAGACTATCTGGCCCTATCTTCATGTAACTTCTAGTTAGTCATCTCATATTATATCTCACTTTGTTATGAGATATTTTATTGTAAAGTTTGTGTATAAGTACTCCCTCGTTTAGAGTATTGAGGGTGGATTCTTAGACATTGCTGTAAAACTGATTATTTTGGAATAAAGTGTTGTTGGACAAATTTTTCATGGCTGGCTGGATGAAGGATTGATGTAAAGGACTTTTCACAGGATTCATGTGTTGGACATCAAACAAATAAGTATCTTATATCTCATGTGTTAATGTTTTCTGGTTTATTATATCAATTATGTTCCATATCTGAATATTAAAATGAAAAAGAATAATTCAGAAAGTGCTTAAGTGCAATCTTTCTTCAATCGTTTTTATTCTCAATGTTTTCTTCTAGACTAGCATAAACAATGAATTCTTAATTGCTCTTGTTTCCTAGTTTACGCATGTTAATCATTTAGTAAAGAATTCTTAATTTCTCTTTATTGGTGATTAGTCAAGTTCTATTCTCTTAAAACATGTTGAAGGATTCTTAATTTCCCTTCAACCCTTTTAAGCCCATCCCATCCTTTTAAGTCTCTATTTGCTCCCCGTTCAGCTATCTTGCCCTATGAAGCCATCCTTTATTGAGAAACCAAATCCAGTTGAGCCATTTTCATGACTCCATTAGCCTAATGGACTAAACTATTCAGCTCTACCCCTCTTCTATTGAATTTCACCAACAAATTCAAACAAAATCCCAAGCTCTAATAATTAGCCTAAAACCTTATGAAACAAAGCTAAAACTTAAGGAGAGAGCCCTCTCTGGATACAGATTGGCTAGATTATGTATCTAAAAGATTGGTTTGTGGTTACCTCGGACCCATTTCCCATTCTTACAACTTTTGGGAAAATCTAAGTGATAACATAGTGGCGACTCCACTGGGGAATGAAAATTTGTTGTTATTATTGTTTACTTTATAAACTACAAATGGAGCCTGAAGTTAGCTAGGTACCCTTCGGACTTCTCTTGCTTTGCAAGGCATAAGTAGATGAATGCTGCTTCAGTCTATCTCCGGTCTAGTTTATGAACTGAACATGAACCAGTTCCTCAGTTAAACAAATATTTAGGGAGGTTTTTAATTCAAATCTGAAACATCTTAAAGAAATCATAGAAGTTGTTATTGAAATTAATTCAGAAAATCAAAACCAAGAAATCTGGCTTCAGAAAGGACTCGTTACACTAGGCCAAATCCTAATCCAAATCCACCACCTGTGTTTGAGAATCCCAATCTGATTCCCAGAATTCTTAGGAGACAGGAAAGTCAAGAAAGTACTGCTAGTTCTCGACCCATCTTCAGGTCAAGATCCTGCCCTGATAGGTGGATTTATCTCGAGGACGAACCCTTTGATGAGTTTTTTGAGACCTCTTTATTTGTAACATTTTCTAACTCCGAATTGATTCACTTGGTTCTAGACCCAGTATTTATTGAAGAGTTACAATTTGAAGCTATTAGTTTCTCAATAAACAGACATTTACAGAATTCAATACAATCTGAGCTTACTTTTGAGAGAACACCTGATCCCTCTACAATCACTGTTGCTTCTACATCCCAAACCCAAACCACTCCACCACAAACCCCTCCTTCTACTCCTCCATCCACAACCCACATTCCCATTGTCACCCCTACTCCATCTGTTATGTCATTACCTCCAGCCATGGCAAACACGTATACCCCTCTGGTTTTACCTGCCAATTTGGGTGCCATGCCCCAAGACTATCAAAGTAAAATCACTCAATTCGATGGTACTAGCACCTACACAGCTCAGCAACATACCAAAAAAATGACTGACTATTTTGAAATATATGAGATTGATATTGCTGATGTAAGAATGAGGATATTTGTTCAAAGTCTAACAGGTGAAGTCAGAACTTGGTTTAGGGCTTTAAGGGCAAACAACATAGACAGCCTAGAAACCCTTTATACACAATTCTTAGATCGTTGGGAGAAGAAGAAAGATCCTCTGCAGATCTTATCAGAGTATGAAAACCTTAAGAGAGGAACCCAAGAAACTGTGCAAGATTACTGCACTAGGTTCAATGTTGTATACAATGCTATTCCTCAAAACCTTAGACCCCCACCTGATTTGGCCCTAATCAAATTCCCAGATGGATTTGATTCAGATATGGCTTTTCAACTAAGGGAAAGAGCCCCTAGAACTTTAGAAAAAATGCAAAGTATAGCTGTCAGTGTTGAAGCTAATCTGATGTCAAAATGTGCCAAGATTAGAAGTGAAACAAGGATACCAGTGAAAGAAGAAGCTTCACCTGTTGAATAGAAACTGGATGCTATAATCAAAGGAATGGAAAGACTAGGGGATAGAGTGGAAACAATAGAAAGAAAATCACCTTGGGATGGTCAGCCAACCAACACAGGGAGGAATCCCAATTTCCGAAAAAACCAAAATCAGAACCCTGGGAAAACTGGTCCAGATCAAAACATTAGACCCCCTTTCCAAGAGAATTACATAGAAGCTTCCAGCTCCGAGGATCCCCCTGAAGATACTCAGATAAATCTGATGGGACTTAACAATGAAGGAGAAGTTTTTCTAACTCAAGAAGATCAAGAGGCTCATATTCTCAAACAATTTCAAACTCAGTCAGGAGAATCATTTGACTTCAGGGAGGGATATGACACAACTATCTATGAAGTGCACAAACAATATAATTTGAGAAGTAGAAGAATTGATGTTCCTGAAAACAACAAACAGAAAGCTCCAAAACAGCCTGTCAAAGGTAAAACAGTCCCCCCACATGTACAAATTTTGTCTAGACCTAATAATAACCCCTCTAATCCCATAATAGTAGATGTGTCTGACAATCAACCGAATAACAGAGACTCTTCCATTCCCCTTACTTCTAAGGCAACTGTGGAAGAACCTCCAGAAGTTAATTTAGGAGAAAATGTAAATGTTGACCCTACTCCTGAAAAAGACAAAAACACTGAAAACCCAGAAAATAGAGAGAATCCAACTGTTTGAAACACTAAAGCCCAAACAGAAAAGCCTTTCAATCTGGAAACTGAAGTAGGCAAACTAAAGGTAGTTGTTCCACTCTCCAAATTAGCTAAACATGATGCCTACTGAGAACAAATTAACAGATCACTTAAAATCACTGGAACTGAAGACTCTGTAAATGTTTTTGATGACCAACCAGAACTAATCTTTGGCCCTGAAGTGAATGGGAAACACTTAGAAGGAAGTGTTCCTCCCTTCTATGTGAGTTTAAATATTCATGACAAAATCCTCCACAATGCCATGTTTGATTCTGGGGCATCTCACAACTTAATGCCCAAGTCTGTAATGGAGAAATTAGATCTTGACATCACTAGACCATATAAAGATCTCTTTTCTTTTGATTCAAGTCAAGTGAGATGTTTAGGATTAATAAAAGACTTGTGTGTTTCTTTAGTTCAATACCCTGCCAAAACAATCTTGATGGATATAGTAGTAGCAGATATTCCTCCAAAATATGGAATGTTATTATCCAGGTCCTAGGGTGCTAAACTTCAAGGATCACTACAATTGGACATGTCTTATGCTACTATCTCTGTTTTCGACCAACCTAAGAAGCTATACCGAGAGACATTAATGAAATATGTAGTAAGTAGCCAGGAGAAACCACAAAATTTCCCTATCTACTCAGTACACTCAGATATGGATTCATTTATTCTATACAATGCCGAAATCAATCCTGCCAACAATGAACAAGTTTTAGCAGCAGAACCAAAAGAAATTGAAATAGGAAAAACAAGTGTTCAGATCCAGGAAATCTTAGATACAAATGACAAATCAGATGACAAAGATAAACTTGATGAGAATGAAAAACTGAAGCCTCCAGTTAAACAAATTCCCACCACCCCTGACACTGATTATGTCCATGAAATTCTTTGGCACTTAGAGTTTGATGGTTTAGTCAACAAATTGGGAGTAGGGGCAGGAATTTAGGTGCATAACTTAGAAAATGACCATGCTGAAGGCCATGCCTACAGGCTAAATTTTAAATGCACCAATAATATGGCAGAGTATGAAGCTCTTTTGCTAGGACTTAAACTTGTAAAAAGGTTAGGAGCAATTAGAGTTTCTGTTATAGGTGATTCAGAATTAATTGTTAATCAAATTAAAGGAAAGTACCTTACTAGAGATCCTAGATTAGGATACTATAGGGGAACAATTATAGAGATTCTTAATACTTTTTTGGAAACTAAGCTTGCAGTAGTACCTAGGAAGCACAACTTACATGCTCACAGTCTGGCCATGTTTGCCAGCACCTGTAAATTACCTTTCGAGCCTAATCACCAATTCACTGCTGAAATTAGGCATAGGCCAGCTATCCCTGACAATCTAAAGAACTGGCAAGTTTTCGAAAATGATGAGCAAATTAATAACTTTCTAACTTTAGACAAAGAATTTTCTCATAGTCACATAGATATTGATGCTACTAAACAGATAGATGAGGTAGATGCCAACATTGTAGAAGAAAGTTCAATTCAAATGCTTCATCCCACAACTTTCACCAAACAAGAAGTTCAAGACTTAAAACAGATGGACCTTGATGAGATAAATGAAGAAGAAACAGAGGTCATTGATCTAAAAGACAATCATTTGCCTAAGGGATTAACCCCTCTAGAGGACCTCTTTGATTCCAATGACATTCCTAAGAAACCAAAGATGGAACCACTAAAAGCAGACATTGAAGAGTATAACTTAGGAACAGAAGAAAATCCAAAAATGGTAAAACTATCAAAGTCCTTACCTCCTGACCAAAAGTTAAAATATGTTGAACTCATGAGAGAATTCTAGGATGTCTTCGCCTGGAGTTATGAGGATTTGAAATCATATGATACCTCAATAATTCAGCATACCATACCTTTGAAGGAAGACCAGAAACCATTCAAACAGAAACTCAGAAGAATCAACCCTGTATTACTACCACTGATTGAGAAAGAAATTAAACGTATGTATGAGGCAGGGATAATTGCACCTATAAGATTTTCAGAGTGGGTATCTAATTTAGTACCTACTAGGAAGAAAACTGGTGAAATAAGACTATGTGTAGACCTGAGAAATGTGAATAAAGTTTCTTTAAAGGATAATTACCCTTTACCTAAGATGGATCATATTTTGCAAAGGGTAGTGGGAGCTTCTAGGATTTCACTTTTGGATGGATTTTCAGGGTATAACCAGATTCTAGTTCACCCTGATGATCAAGAAAAAACTTCCTTTACCACACCATGGGGCACATTTATGTATATCAAAATGCCTTTTGGGCTTAAAAATGCAGGAGCTACTTTCCAGAGAGCAATGGATATTGCATTTTCTAAAGAGATTCATGATTTTCTTGTCATATATCTAGATGACCTAACTGTTTTTTCTAAGTCAGATAAGCAGCATTTGGACCATCTCAGACAAGTATTTCTTAAATGCAGAAAATATGGTATCTCTTTAAATCCTAAGAAGTCCTTATTTGGCTTGGAAGAAGGTAAGCTCTTAGGTCACATCATTTCAAAGGATGGCATTCGAATTGACCCTGCTAGAATAGAAGCAATTTTACAGATACCTCATCCTAGAAGCATCAAGGAACTTCAAGCCTTTTTAGGAAAGATAAATTTCTTGAGAAGATTCATATCTAACTTAACATAACTAATTAGGTTACTTAATGATATGTTAAAAAAGGATTCAAGTATTAAATGGACAGTAGAAGCCAAACAAGCATTTGAAGAAATTAAAATGGCTTTGACCAGAACACCGGTCCTTACAAGTCCCCAATTTGATAGAGTTTTCATAATTTTTTCTTTTGCCTTAGAACACGCTATAGCAGCTATTTTACTACAAAAGGATGACCAAGGATGTGAAACC
Source organism: Pinus tabuliformis (assembly GCA_031772625.1). NCBI lineage: Eukaryota > Viridiplantae > Streptophyta > Pinopsida > Pinales > Pinaceae > Pinus > Pinus tabuliformis. The sequence continues at coordinate 1,252,921,716 of CM062820.1, read as the reverse complement.
TATAGCCTTCTTTAGTAAAGCACTTAGAGATGCATCACTGAAATACAAAATCATGGAAAAACAGGCATTTGCACTTGTTAAAGCAATTAAGGACTTTAGAGTTTACATATTGTATTCTCATGTGGTAGCCTATGTACCAGACACTGTTGTGAAGGACATCCTGAACCAGGATGGAATTGAGGGAAAAAGAGGTAAATGGATTGCTACCATTTTGGAATATGATATTGAAAAAAAACCTACTAAATTGATAAAAAGATAGGGATTGGCCAAACTTATGGCAGAAACCAATTGTCAAGCCCTGGATATAAATGAACTAGATGATGAACAGGAGATGGCGACTCCACAGATCAGCAAAGCCTTTTCAGATTCACCTTGGTACGCTGATATAATTTATGTGTTACAAAACTTGCAGGCTCCTCCAGGGTTGTCCAGAACAAAAAGCAGGTTTTTAAAGATGAAAGCTTTAAAGTTTTGTATTTTAGATAGTGCTCTTTTTTGGAAGAATCATGAAGGAATATTATTAAATTGTTTGTTAAAGAATGAAGCTGACAAGACACTTCAATATTTTCATGTAGGAGACTGTGGTGGACACCTCTACTGGAAATTGACTGCAGATAAGATCTTAAGGGTTGGTTTCTATTGGCCAACCTTGTTTGCTGATGTGAAAAAAAATTTCACCTCTTGCCATAAATGCCAAATTTTTTAGGGCAAGAGAAAACTATTACCTTTACCCCTGAAACCCATCTCTACTGAAAAACCATTCCAACAATGGGGTCTTGACTTCATTGGAGAAATCCATCCTCCCTCCTCTGGCCAACATAAATGGATCCTTACTGCCACTGATTATTTTACCAAATGGATAGAGGCCATACCTTCCAGACAGGCCACAGATACAGTGATCATAGGTTTCCTAGAAACCAACATATTATCCAGATTTGGCTGCCCCACAAAAATCATAACTGACAATGCTGCAGCTTTTAAATCAAGAAAGATGATCAGTTTTTGTAATAAATACCACATTACCTTAGGCCATTCCACAACCTATTATCCACAAGGAAATGGACTAGCTGAATCCTCCAACAAGAGCCTCATAAATATCATTAAAAAATTGTTGGAAGAAAATAAAAATACTTGGCATAAGAAACTGATAAATGCACTATGGGCAGACAGGCTTACTACCAAGAAATCCATTGGCACTAGTCCTTATGAATTAGTCTATGGCATGGAGGCTATATTTCCTTCATCATTAGGAGTTCCTGTTATGAAACTACTCCAAGAAGCTCAAGTGGAACCCAATGATATCCAAAGGAGGATTAATCAGACCATCAATTTACAGCAAACCAGAGAGGAGGTGTATCAAAGATCCCAAATATGGCAGGAAAAGCTCAAGAAGATATTTGATAGAAGAACTAAAGCAGAAGATTTCCACCCTGGAGACAAAGTGCTAAGATGGGATTCCAGAAGAGAAGACAAGGGGAAACATGGGAAGTTTGATTTCCTATGGAAAGGTCCATACATTATCCAAGCCCTACAAGGAAATAATACATATTATTTGAAGAACTTGGATGGCACAGCATCAAAAGAAGGACTAGTCAATGGTCGAATGATAAAACATTACTTTGATCCTACCTATTAAGTTTACCATGATGATTAACATGTACATACTATATCCTTTGTAATGTCACTGTTGGATTGGACAGTAACTTGTGAAGTTGAAGCCCGAAGAGAAGGCCCTAAGCTTCAGAGGTATTATTGTCATATATATAATAAAGCAGCATGAAAAGAAGATTGCAGAACATAGTCAAAGTCATTCAGAGGCCATCTGATCTATTGTTCTTGACTTTTCACCAGGAAAAACCATCCCCAAGTGGAGCCACTATTAGGCCCCTATACCAATAGGTGTCATATGTCATGATTGATTTGATGAACTCTGTAATATGTTCATACATTTTCTTGTTGCAAAGGTTTTCCACATTTTCAAAAAATCAAAAAATTTAAAAAATGTAAAGAGGGTATACCCTAAAAGAAAAATCAAAGGGTAAGAAGAATAAATAAAAATGGTCGAAAAAAATGAAAGAAAATGAACCCCAACCAAAAGAAAGACCAGGGAAAGTGTGCAAGTCTAAATTCCACTACTTTTTCACTTTGTGTAATAAACAATTGTGTGCAACTTGTCACTTATGCCACAATTCATGAATAGTCAAACTATTTAAACTTGGCTAATTCATTTTTCAATTTTATGTTGTAGAAATAGAGAATAATATCTGACCAAACAGTGTACTCTTGGCAGATAAGTAGATAGGTAGAGTAAATAAAAAGGAGCTCAACTATTTAATTTGAGCCCTTGGATGTAATAAGTGCAGATTTAGATTGGTTTTGCCATGTAAAAGAAAAGGAAGATTTGATAAGGATTTTCCAGTCTAAGTGCATCCAAATAAAGAAGTAAAAATGCTAGGATAAAGTAGGTAGGGTAGGTAGTTGATGTTGCAGAATCATATGTGATGAATGATGTATCTAAATGTGTTTATTTATCACTTTCATCACAAGGCCAAGGCATGCAGTACATGGAAAGCATTTCGAGCAAAGCAAATTCAGAATAATTAACTACCCTTCTCATTTTCCCTAATTATTCACTAATTTCCCCTAAGTACTAAGGTATTTGTTGAATTGGAGGGGATCAGAGCATTTCTCTGACTTCTGGAGGGACCGAACCCTCAGCCCAATAATTTAAAAAGCCTAAGTACTTTAAACCATCCATAAATCATTCATTCACTTTCATAAGTCTTTTCCTAAATAAAATCTTATTTTACTTCGGAAAAATACACAATATCACATAAAACCCTTTTCTACTTAAGCCTAAGTTAAATGCACAATTCTAATGTTTTTTACTTGGCGCTTTTTCATTACGTTACCATATTAATTTCTAACTTATATTATATAATTCCCGCACAAATTCACCCTTTCTCGTATTATTTAAACTATTAAAAGTCCCAAAAATCTATATATCCCACCCCTTTGGTTAATTTATAACCATAAATACATGTTAAACAGGATTAACTAGTTAACTTGTAACTAGTTAAAAACCTGATTCCCCCGATGCATTAATCGGGATTAATTAACCCTCACGGTTAATTAAAAACCCCCCAACCAACCACAACATCCCTGATATGATTAATTAATTCCTAATTATGTCGGGCCCACTCACTTTAAATCCCATTGTATCGCACCTCCCGTCCACCATCCGATCACGTCCTCCACATCCGACGGTTATTAACAATATCGCACGACCCTTGGTGACTGCACGTTAACGCGCGATCACCAAGCAGTTTTCACGCAGTGCGTCCACCACGCGTCAAGCAATCTGTGGAATCGTTGGTCCGAGGCTGATTACCACCCATCCCCAAAAACGGTGCGATGGAAACCGCTTACCGCCCTTCCGCATATGACAAAACATCATTTCATTACCCGCGCACGTCATCTGCCTAAAAACAAAAAACCCCCACCAACCTTGACTTTGTTAATAAAACTAACAAACATCATTTTCATTGTTCTGTACTGCAAACCTATGCTCCCATGTAAAGAACATCCAAGTCAGTTGTTCGAGGTTTCCAACTGCCACCTTGCTAAGAAACTTGCAGTTGACGCAGCCTGGAACCTGTTAGCACTATCAACACCTGCTATTGCACTGTTCACTCCCTGAACACAGGTATTTATCCAGTTTCCGCCGAAACCCTGCAAGTTCACGTTTTACACTGCAATTCCACATAAAAGGACCTAAATTCAGTACAAATTCAGTCTCTGTTTCACCATATAAGTTCCCACACCTGTTGTTTTTCCCATTTCTTAGAGAAAACCTGAAATTCCCTTTCTAAATCCACAAGAACTAGAAATGGAAACCCCTGTGGCTTTGAATGTTGCACCCATGAATGCTCCTCATAAAGATTTAGACTATCTGCCTCTTGCAGATAAAGACTTCCAGATAAAAGACTTATCCACTGATAAAAACCACCTTAAAGTCTTTTGCCAAAGTAGAGACAACTATCTGAATGGCTCTGACATCTTAGGACTATGGGAATCTAACCTTCCTATGTATTTTCTCCCCTCAGTCCATGTTTTCCCTGATATAATTCATAAATGCCAGGCCAATTACGACCCTAACCTCAGAGCAGTTATGTCCCCAAGCCAAATAGTCCTCTTCCCAATAACTGCTCAGTCCATCAACAAAATGTTGCAATTCCACTCCAGTCAAGCTCTGACTCCCATTTCCATGGGATATTTACTCGAGAAATCCACCCAACTGTCTTAGTCAAAACTGAATCACATCTGTCAAACTTTCATGCAAGAGAAACATTAGCCCAAGGGCCCACCTCCTTATCTGCAAAACTCCTTTATAGATGTGGGAAGAATTATTGTTGATATGATATATTAGTTATGGGTTTCAACATAGTGAATATGTTGATGAGGTAACCCTAGTGTTGTTGTCAATTTTTACTCCTGGACAGCCCCCTATTGTTAAGTATGATTATGCCTCCTACATTGCTAACAAGATTCATGACCAATTCTTGAGATTGGAAAATGAAGGAGTTTTCAAGTATACCACCTTCATATATCATCTCATGTTGTATTATCAATGAGAAAACTTTCCTTTCCCTGTCATGAAACTTGACACCAAAGGCAATCCAAGGAATGTCATTTTTTGGAGTCCCAAATTCCATGCATCCTTTGAGTCCCCTTGCTCCTATAATGAGTTCATTTATCAGTTTGTTCATCCAGCAACCACCTTATTTACAGGAGTTTCCCCTCCTAGGATTTTTGGTGATATTAAGAAGATCCTTCAGCTTTCCAAGCAGTACATGATAGGTGATTGGTATTTATACAAAAACCACACAGAAATTAGGATCTATGGGTGTGAACTTTGTCCTTTCAAGCTACCAAAGTACGTTCCAATGAGACTGTTTGCATTGGAATATTTCAGACAAATGATAAATTCAAATTTGGTCCAATTTTACAATGCCAAAAAGAAAGCTCAACTCAAGATCAAAAATTAGTTAGGCCCTTTTGTCTGTAGCACTAGGGAAGCATGGAGAGAAGCAGAGAGAATTCTAGAAGATCACCTTAAGTTGCACAAAAGTTTTGGGTGGGTGCCATATGACCCAAATAGCTTTATCTGTGATAGAAGAATGAAGCACAGGCTGTCACCATATATACACCATAGAATCCCAGAGATTGAACAATTTGCCAATATGGATGAATGGAGGGAAGGGACCCTAGTAGAAAATGATAGTGAACAGGTCAATATAGAGAATGTTATGAGAGATCTTGAGAAAACACTTGACCTGGATTCTTTTGGGCAGGTACGACTTGATTCTTCTCAAAGATCAGGGGTTAGTGCCTCTACAGCTGGAACATCTCAGCAACCTTCACAGGATACCAGTACACCAGCTACAGAAACATCCAAGGGAAAGGAACCAGAGACCAGCACTCAAGCCACAGAGCAATCTACAATGTCAAACAACCAGAAACTTCTAAGGAATAGGCCCAAATGCACACCTTGAATTACAATGTCAAAACAGACAGAAAATTCTAAGGAACAGGCCCAAATTCACACCTCTCCAATTCAAGGCAATGTTGGAGAACCCCCAATCTTGCAGACTCCTCTGAATGAGGAAAGGAACAAAAAGAGAGACAGGGAAGTAGCTACCCCTGCCAGTGGATCCTCAGAACAACTTGGTGCCAAAAAGCAAAGGCTAAATCCTCTTTCAGAGCAATAATTTATTGAAGAGACAACTGATAGTCAAAGGAAAGAAGGAGTATACAACCATCAAACTTCCCCAGTAGTTGGGACATCCACTAGCTCACAGAGACAGGAGCTAGAAAGACAACAAAGTACAGAGGTATCATCTTTCAGGCCACCAGGAAAGGACACTTCAGATATCAAGAAGAAATTTATAGAAATAAAAGCCAAGAATGATCCATTAAGGCTCTAGGTTTACAATCAATATTTGAAAATGGCTCCCACTAATCAAAACAGACTGATGTCAGCCTATGACATCAAAGAGGGCAAAATGATAATGAGTTACTTTAAACCTAAAGTACCACAGCCTCAATCAGCAGCAGACTATCTCAGAACCAATTTTGAAGTCATGGCATTAGACATTCATCCTTTGGACCAGATTGAGTTGCACAAACAAATGAGAGAAATGATTTATTCTACATTGACTAGTAAGGCTATGATGGCCCAAAGACTTGGGAATTCTCTGAATAATACAACTACCCAATTACAGATGGAGAAAGCCTCCTCACAAGCTAAAGATAACATAATAAAATCTTTAGAAGAAATAATTATTGGATTGGGACATGATCCCAAAGATGTGAAGGCTATAGAAGCCTTAATCAAAAAGAAAGATGAAGATATTTCTACCTTGAGGAAGCAGCTAAAGCTACCTCCTTCAAGGCATCCACAGACTGCTGAGATCATGAAGCAAAATTCTTAAGAAGAGCTGATGGATTTACTCTTAAAACTTAATGAACGACTGAATGAGACTGGGCAAGCATTAGAAAAATCATTAAAGGACAAGCAGGGAGAGTCGACCTCTCAACCTCCCAATGTGATACCAGTAATCTCAACTGCAGTCCCTTCAACTCTTGGTATAGCTCTAGCACCAAATATTCCAGCAACCATAGCTGAGGCAATCACAAGAACAGTAACAGGAACACGGACAACATCAGCAGGGATTTCACATTCAAGTACAGAGGAGCTAATAAAGTCAATGGAAGAAATGAAACTACAAGTTTCAGAGCTGAAAAAGGTAAAAGAACAATATGTCAACCTAGAGCAAAAATATGATCTCTCAAAGATAAATGTTGCAAAAAAAACAAGGGAAATCAAAGGAATAGAAAACAAGGTAAAATCATTAGAAAAAGATCTAACTTTTGACAAGCCTCTGACATACATTAAGAAGATTCTATGGGCCAACATCATTCAATCAATAAATGATGTTTGGCCATCAATCCAAATAATTTTTGAGCAGATAGAGTTGGTAAAGGTAGCTCGAGAAGAGATTCAGAAGACAAGAGCAGAATTAGGAAAAATGCCTGAGGAAGCCACCAAGCTCATACATTTTTTGAATAGCAAGAATAAGTACCAGCTTCAAGAACTAGGCATTGAAGACAGAACAGACAACATTTAAGAAGTCAAAAGGGTATTAACTAAAAGGACTCTGATGTAAAATTTAGAAAGAAGATGCCATGACATGCAGGAGGAAATTAATGCTTTTATGGAGAGATTTGGTATTTTACAGAGTAAAGGGTTACCTAGTCCTTTAGTTATTAATGAAAAATTAATGAGGCATATAGATTATGTGGACAAATTGAATCAATATGCAGGCAACCAGGCAAGTTCATCAACAAGTGCTTCAGCATCAAAAGCACTCCCTACAGGCAGAGTTCTCTATGACAGTCTAGAGAATCTGTTCTATGTTGAGCATGAAATAAAGCACTTGTTTCCTATTCAGCCTACCTTTTTCAGGTACACCGAAACAGATGAAACCCTCAGAAAACTTCGAAAAACCAGAATACCACAGCCAAAATGGTGGGAAGAAATGTTAGAAATTTTGTAATTTCTCTTTGGTAAAAAGTAAATTTTGGTTATTTACTACAGTCAATGGGGGTGAAAGAGGATAAACAGAGATCAACAGGTAAAGAGTATCAGATGCAGGTAAAGTGTATCAATAAGAAGATAAAAACAGAGCAGCCAGCACAGAGTTACATCAAAGACAACAAGAGGCCAAATCATAGGGCCTAACTCCAGCACACTCTCAAGAATAGGGATAGCAAACCATCCGTTTGCCTCTATCTATTATCTACGAGACTATCTGGCCCTATCTTCATGTAACTTCTAGTTAGTCATTTCAGATTATATCTCACTTTGTTATAAGATATTTTATTGTAAAGTTTTTGTATAAGTACTCCCTCGTTTAGAGTATTGAGGGTGGATTCTTAGACATTGTTGTAAACCTGATTATTTTGGAATAAAGTGTTGTTGGACAAATTTTTCATGGCTGGCTGGATGAAGGATTGATGTAAAGGACTTTTCACATGATTCATGTGTTGGACATCAAACAAACAAGTATCTTATATCTCACGTGTTAATGTTTTCCGGTTTATTATATCAATTATGTTCCATATCTAAATATTAAAACAAAAAAGAATAATTCAGAAAGTGCTTAAGTGCAATCTGTATTCAATCGTTTTTATTCTCAATGTTTTCTTCTAAACTAGCATAAACAATGAATTCTTAATTGCTCCTGTTTCCTAGTTTATGCATGTTAATCATTTAGTAAAGAATTCTTAATTACTCTTTATTGGTGATTAGTCAAGTTCTATTCTCTTAAAACATGTTGAAGGATTCTTAATTGCGCTTCAACCCTTTTAATTCCATCCCATCCTTTTAATTCTCTATTTTCTCCCTGTTCTGCTATCTTTCCCTATGGATCCATCCTTTATTGAGAAACCAAATCTAGTTGAGCCATTTTTCTGACTCCATTAGCCCAATGGACTAAACTATTCAGCTCTACCCCTCTTTTATTGAATTTCACCAACAAATTCAAAAAAAATCCCAAGCTCTAATAACTAGCCTAAAACCTTATGAGACAAAGCTAAAACTTAAAGAGAGAGCCCTCTTTGGATACGGATTGGCTAGATTCTATATCTAAAAGATTGGTTTGTGGTTACCTCGGACCCCTTTCCCCTTCTTACAACTTCCGGGAAAATCTGAGTGATAACACCTTCTCATAAATAGCTTTGTGTAAATACTTTCCTTTGATTGGATGACTTTCAAAAGCAATGGGTCTTTGTTATTGCATTAAAACAACACCAATTCCATTTCCTGAGGCATCACATTCCACAATAAAGGTTTTTGTGAAGTCTGGTGTAGCTAAGACTGGTGCTTGGCACATTGCCTCTTTAAGATGTTCAAAGGCCTTCGTTGCTTCTGGAGTCCACGAGAATGCATCTTTATTCAATAATGTTGTTAGAGGTGCTGCTATTCTCCCATAATTCTTAACAAACTTGCAATAATACCCTATCAACCCGAGAAATACTCGTAGGTGCTTTATGGATGTGGGGATTTTCCATTCCTTAATGGTTTTAATTTTGCTAAGGTCTACCTTAACACCTTCATGAGATACAATATGACCCAAATATTCCACCTCTTTTACTCCAAAGAAACATTTGGACATCTTTGCATATAATTGTTTAACCTCCAAGAGTTTGAGCACCCTGTCAACATGTTAGACATGATCCTTCCAAGAATTGTTGTAGATTAGTATATCATCACAGAATACTAACACAAATTTTCTATGGAAGGGTTTGAAAATGGAATTCATCAAACCTTGAAATGTAGAAGGTGCATTAGTAAGGCCAAAAGGCATGACCAAAAATTCATAATGACCCTCATGAGTTCTAAATGATGTTTTTGTAATTTCTTCAGTCTTCATTCTGATTTGATGATATCTTGAACGAAGATCCAACTTGGTGAAGTAAATTGATCCATGCAATTCATCAATGACAGGAATGGGAAATTTATCTTTAATAGTGAGCTTGTTGAGCTCCCTATAATCTAGACACATGTGCCATGATCCATCCTTCTTATGAACCAATACTACTAGAGCAGAGAAAGAACTTTGACCAGGTTGAATTATACCAACCTCTAGCATTTTTGCAACCATATCTTCAATTTCACTCTTTTGGACATAGGGATATCTGTAAGGCCTTATGTTTGGAGGAACACTTCCTGCAATCTAATTGATAGCATTATCATGGTCACGCATATGTGGGAGGCCTTTGGGAGTCTCAAATACCTTGGAATGATTGTCTAAGAATTTTTGGAGATATGGAGAAATGGATGATTTCGATGTGGGAAACTCTAGTGAACGTAATTGTGCAATTATGCCTCGTTGTTCTTTCTTTAGAAGCTTTGTCATTCCATTAGAGCTGATTATCTTTCCCAGTTTCCCTGCGATACCCCTTAATTCAATTTCATTTCCTTCTTAAGAGAATTTCATGAAAAGTTCTTGAAAATTAAAAGCTATTGTACCCAAGGATTGTAGCCATTGGACTCCTAGTACAACATCAGCACCACCCATTGGAATGGAAATAATTGGGCTATTTAATACATATTCTCCCATGGATAGCTTGATATTATGGAACTTTCCTGAGAAATTTATGGTTCCTCCACTTGAAACCATCACTTGACCCTCTGGTGCTAGATATAGGAAGCAATTCAATTCTTTGGCTATCTTATAATGAATAAAATTATGGGTACTTCTCGAATCAATCAACACTATTACCTTTTTCTTCTTGATATGCCCTTCTATCTTGATAGATTGAGGAGTGGTAATTCCAGCCAATGCATTACAAGATATGGTCGGATTCATTTTTTTTTTTCGCTTCTGAAATGTCACAGAAAAAAATTTATAGCGAAAATGCCATGATGACCTATTTGGAGCAGCGAAACCCTAGAATCCAAAGCTCTGATACCAAATGTTAGGAAACCAGCTCACAAAAGGATAAAAAGATAGATCAACGCCTTAGAATTCAACCTCTTCGAGGGGGAAGCCTCCTTTACATTACACAAATGAACAATTATTGGATGATACAAATGACAAAACCTCCTTTCTATATATAGGAGTCTAAGGGGTCATAATATAACCAAGCCGACCTAACAATAATAATATAGAGGCACAAAAATAACAATAGTAGGATTCTATGGGGCATAATAATAACAATATGGGGATAATAGGGGCACAACAATAACAATAAGGGATACAATGACAATAGTAATGGGGGAATCACTAGTATTATAAGGACCTAACAGCGTTGCTTCTCAACGAAACACAATACCCACCTCAAGTTTGTATAGATTCTTCACTCCGACCCCAATCTACTTCACTTGTTCAGTAGTTATGTGTCTCATAAAGGATTTCCCTTTACTAAAAATAACGTTATAGCCACAATCTCCTAATATTGCTACAAAGATCAGGTTCTTTTTCAACCCGGGTACAAACTTAACATATTTGAGGTGGAGAGGAGAGACTTTCTCCCTCTCAAAGGTGACAATACTAATACCTGTAGCATTGTACCTCCCATCATCCCCCATTTAGATATGCATTTGGAGATCCTTCTCCTCCAAGCTACTGAAAAAATTCTTGCACCTTGTCATATGGGGCGAGGTACTAGAATCAAGGTACTACACACTCCACATAATAGTGATGGCCATACACACTATTAGGGTGTATTATAATTCTACTTGTGAAGCCAGTAATTCACCTGTTGCTCCACCTAAAGGCTTCTTGGTAGACTTCTTGTGCGAACATTTTGTTACATAGTGCCTGAATTCGTGGCAGTGGAAGAACTTGATCTTGCTCAAGTATTTCTTCTTGCCATTATTTTGGCTGGATTCAAGATTACTTTGGTTCTCCTTCCCTTTTCAAACCAAGGAAAATTATCTTCATCTCACGCTCTAGATGAAGTTCCTTCTCTGGCATTTATGATCCTGAACTCTCCCTGAATCAAATTGGACCACAACCTTTCCCAATTCGGTAGTTTTTCCATTCCATTCACAGACTCCTGGTAGTTGTGCCAAGATTTTGGAAGGCCTATAAGAGCTAGGCTCACCAAATCATCTTCTATAACATTCACTCCAACTTCTTCAAGATCATCCCAAACTTGTGTAAATATGGAGAGATATTACGGAATAATATCATTCTTCTACATTCTAATGTTTCGAATTTTGTCTTTCAAGGCCAATTTTCTATGGTCACTTTTATTTTCGAATAGCTCAATCAGTTTATTCCACATAGAAAATGGTGTCTCTTTTCCATGTATATTTGAGACCACATGGTCTCTCACATATTCCAAAAGAATTCTCCTGACCTTATCATCCTTCTTCCATTGGACTAAGTGTTGTGTATCCGACTGTTGGGGTTTTGCAATGTCAGTTTTGACATATTCTAACACACCATTATCATTGAGCACTGCTTCCATTTGATCCTTCCAAGCTATGAAATTCTAGCTACCATCCAGATCATACTCCCATCTCAGTCTGTTTCAGGACATTCTCCCGATCCTAAACAAAGAATTGCTGCACTAAGTTGCAAAATTGAAATTCTTGAGAGACAAGTTTGAAATACTAGTTCTAATGTTATTTTAAGGCTCTTATACCATGTATAAATTTGATATAAATTACAACTGCTCAAGATTTCACACTAAAAATAAGAGACACAATTCTAGTCTACTGATTTGCATAATGAAATTCACAATTTAAAACAACATGAATATACATGCAATAAGAAAAACAACAAACACATAGTGTTTTATAGGGGAACCCAACTGGGAAAAACCACTCAAGCCTAGATTTTTCATTAATCAGTTGAATAGAGAAACTATTACAATTTCTATCTCTGGGTCCAAGCTCAACCTGCAAAAGAATAATTGTTCTCTCGACTCAATTACAAACTCTGGCTAACACTTAGCCAATTATGTTCTCATCAAACCTCCTATTTCCTTGCGCAATAGATCATTTTTTACTAAACTCCAAAGAGTTCTAAAGAAGAAGATCATAGAATCGATTATATAATGAGGCTTTTTAAGGCTCAATACTTTGGATGACATTAAGAATATCACTTTATTCAATAGGTTTCACCAAGTCTACATTTCCCACCACTAAGACTAGTTTTGGAATGTTTTCGAACATGTCAATTATGCATCAGGGTCTACTTTGTCTTGCTTAGAATAAAAAATAGGTTGCATTTGGATTTTTTAATTCTTGGAAATCAACAATACTCATTCCATCTTCCAATGATGCCTCGGCATTGTCCCTTGGTTATTTGGCTTTGGCTTGTTTATTAAAGAAGGTCATGTTCCTATCTGTTGATTTAAGCCACAATCTCCCTAACTTTAATCTCCATACCTATTCTTCATTCCTTGCTATCTTTTAAAGTTTTTGTTGGATTTGTGCTTCTGAAGCCTATAAGTCAACGGAGATTTCTTCTTTTTCCATTCAAGATTAAATGTTGCTGAACTGAACTATGAATAATTCCATATCATAAGTTGTATTAGAAATTGATACCTTAACCCAAGATTTGAAGGTCAATTCAATTAATTTTTATTTTTTCTCCCAAATGCGTGGGAGTGTATGATCCATACCTTTTAGGCCTCAATGATTATGTTCAAAACCCTTAACTACAACCTAAAGAAGAATATAGTGAAAAGGAAGTGGCACATAATCAAGAGAATCTTGAATTTGGAGAATAATATATTTGCGATCAAATATTTCTGATGGGATGATCGAGGACCTAATCAAATATTCTTGGAGCATGAGATTGTTGTGCACCAGAAATATGTCCAATCTAGCCACAATATGACCAAGCCTTAACCTTTGGTTATTCCAAAAAAATGTCCTTTAGATGGTTTTATGTCAATCATGTCCCACTTAGTTATTAGATATTCCATCCTTTGTTTGAATGAATCCCTAACAATACTTCCCTTCCCTCTTTTATTTATTATTAAGGATCACATTGACGTCCCCAAATATGATGTTATTTACTATGTACTTTGTATCTTTTAAAACTAACTGTTATCTCCAACAATTATCCTTTTCCATATAAGTTATTAGCATTTATAAGTTAAATATTATTGAATTGATTACCAAACTGCCAATGAAAGAATCATGATAGAATATAGTGTTGAGTTTGATGGGAAAAAAAACAAATGCAATAGAGTGCATAGCTCCATAGAGGCTCTACTTGAGACCACTACCACTCCTTTCTTATTATTCCATTACTTCTTGCATTAACTTAAAGCTTTGGAATCCTCCATTTTGGTCTCATTAAGTACAATAATGGTAAGATGTTTTGATTTTATTAGGGCCTTGAGGGACGTTTCTTTGTTCTAGGAGATAATGTTCGTTATTGGATAAGGGTTTTGGTTTCCACCCTTCTATGGCACATTAGGTCTAGAGTCTGAGTAGATCTTATTATAGATGATAGTTTTTTCTCTACAATTGTTTGGGTTCCCATAATTTTGTCCATATTAGTTGCTTCATCCATTTTTTTTTTTTTTCCATCCTAATTTCTTGTGAGTCTTTCCATTCAATATATGTTCATATTTGTTCTCTTATTCTACTTTCATTTATGCATTGTCCTTTGGGTTGGTAGGGGGATATCGCTTATGAATATTTTAAATTTCCTACAATATGTCTAAGACCTTATCTTCATCTTCTAACAAAAGAAACATTAATATTTGGACCAGAGGTTTCTCCATAGTTGTTGTGACTATTAGCCAAGAAGTAGTTTTACAAAATTTCGACTAAGGGGCTCGCACCCCTCTTGAGCGAAAAGTTCATATTTGTTGTGAAGCATTGGGGAGTTCCCATTCCATACTTGGATCAATGATTTTGAGGGTGGATAGGGGCATGAAAGTAGATAATTATCCGTGGATGGAAGATAATACCCATGAGATTTAGATCCAAATGAAGATGAGGGACTTGCCACTAAGGGTTAGGTTTTTGGTTGGAGTTTCTAGTTGAACCCATTTTCTTCTTTATCGTTTAACATTGTACGTCTTTCTCATGTATTTGTTGAGGCATTTTTGAATTCTTCTTCTTGAGATATTTGGAAATTTTTCCATATTCATGATAGGATTTTCACTTAAAGGGTAGTTTTCATAATATAGAGTTGTTTTGTGTCAGGAGTTATCCAAAGATATGAGGATAACATTTAGAAGGTATTTTTATTGGTAGATATATACATAGATTCGAGCACATGCAAACACCCATTCTTTTGGTTCTGCCTTGTTAGTGTATTTCCCAATATCATTTCCTATATTTCTAAGAGATTCATATCCCTAGAAATGAAGTGTTTGGTGTAACCATATTGACACTAATTATGTCATGCCATGTTTCAGGTTGAAAATTGACATTCATTTATTCAAGTACATTCCTTGGGAGCCAATAAAGTCAGGGCCATTCCTGAAGATTAAATTCATGTCTTCCTTGATTTCAAATAGGAAAGCATGTAACCCCCTTCTACAAAAATATTGAGTTATCTACCCTTTAATCAAAACCCACCTATTAGTTTGCATCTAGATAGCCATGGTTCAAGGGAATGACCAGATTCCTATGTGACCTCTTTATATGGTTTCTCAAAGTTCTTCTATGGGTTTGGGTTTCTTCCAGGGTTTCGTATTTAGATGTCCTGCATCACAAATTCCTCCTGAGCTTAACTCTGCATGCTCTTAACACAGTCCCTCCTAAATCTCGACTATGATCCTTCGAATGGATTCAAGTGATCCAATACGATCCTTAATATCACTTCTTCTCTGTGTTATTCTCGAATTCCACTTGCAACCTCTGTTACATAGAACTTATTCTAGTTCACACACAAATTATAACTAACTTACTCCATACACACACACAAACTCAGAATCGAGTTGTTTGTATTAATAAACAAGTATTTACACATGAATTCTCTCCTTGGCCCGATCTTCTGTATCAGTGGCCTCTGTTTTCCTACCTACCCGTAGGCTTACAATCAAACCTCTAACTATCTAACTTGAATAACTATCTCTTGACTATGCCTTTTAGGCTTACGTTTATGCTAAAGCATTCTATAACCAATTCCCAGTTTAGATCCATAAAATTCTCAATAAAATCCTAAAATCTCATCATTATCCCCAAGGATCCTCTTTAGTCCAAAAATCAGGAAACCAACTCCTAATCTAAGATTTACAACTGATTCTCAAATCTCTCAACTATCCTGAATCTCTCATGTTCTCCAACATTCGAGAACATTTACAAATATGCCTCACTATACTTAATTAAATCCCTATTCTAGCTTCTCTCATTAAAATCACTCAAAACCTTAATAATTACATTAATTCAACACTTAGGAAACCAACTTCCTTAAAACACAAGACCCCCCTATGTCTACTAAAATACAATGATTCTTCTGAGCTGAATGCTCCTGCATCAGACTCCCAAAGTAGAAAACATTCATGATCTCCTAATCATGTGTCTTCATATGTTGATAGAAAACCTCCAGGGTCCCAAACTTTAGTTTGTAGTTGTCTGAATGCTCTACACCTTTGCTGCTACTATATGTCTGTTGTCTTTTGTTTCATCTTCCTCTCCTTGTCAATCAGGTTCAAGTCTTATTGATCATCCTTCCTGCTACTATCAATCTTCTCCATATGGATTGTTTCATCATCAACTACCATAATTCTTCAATCTCCATTTCCAGCACATCCTTGGACTGGTCCATACTCTGCCACTTACTGTTACCTCTTTCTCTTTGTTTCAGGTTGTTGTTGTTGTCCACTAACTCTTCAAACTGTTGTTCTTCTCTTTGAAGTTGTTGAATTCTTACTCTTACTCTTACTTTTTCTGCCTTCCTTTCATCCTTACCCTCTTTCATGATTATCTCTTTTTGCATTGAATCTTGACTTTCCAGCATTCTCTCCAGCAATTGAACATCTTTGTTCCATGGATTAAATTCTTCCATAGAATCCTCTTCTACCATATTTACCTGGCTACTCATCTGTGCCAAATTTCCTCCAGCATCTACAACTAAACCTGCACTCACAAAAAAAAATATTAAAATAAAAAACATAAGGCCTCAGTTCCTCTTCTTCCTTTGGCAACACTTCAGTATGCTGCTATGATTTCTCCTCCTTTATCATCACATCAGTATGTTGATTCAACCTCTCTACATAATTCTCTAAAGAACTCTCAAGACTATCAGTTAGTCTTCCCTCCACATCATCTGCTCTAATGATGTCTTTCTGATTTTGTCCATTGTGGTGAACTTCTTCCTCTGCAATCACACTGCCATACTCGAAATTTCCCAGCGAATACTCCAGCAACTCAATTTCTCTGTGACACTTCATAAATACTTCATCATTACTTATGATTCATGTATTTATACACAAATTATCAGTTTGAAAATTACAAGGTTCAACAGTCTCAATTGTTGCTTCACATATCAGTTCTTCAAACCGAATTTCATCTCCTTTCACAAGAAATGTTTCCCATGTTGTTACACTAAAATTTGTCACCATGACTATTTGCAGTCAGTATGGCTCCATAAATAACCATATTGTCCTCCTTGGCAAGTCTTATACCTCTGCTCCTCATGTCAAACTCCAAAAAATAGAGAAAGCCTTTAAAAAATCAATATAACTCTGGTTCCGCACTTTCTCTTACTCTTACCTGCGGGCACGCACCTCAAGTTCATAATACTTGCGTACTTGTACGCTCTGTCTGTAAAGGGGTGGGTGCGTACCCCTGTAAAAGTCAAAAGGTGCAAGTTTTACTTCAAAAAACTTACTTGCGGTCGATTCTAGAGCATTCTAGAAGATGGTTTGACGTGGATTCAGCGCCTCCAGATGGTTCATGCATCCCAATGAAAGAGGAACTTATCCCATGAAGAGGGGAACTATCCCTTTGAAAGAGGGGCTTATCCCATTGATGGTGGACCTATTTAAATTCCTCCAAAGCATTATAAATACAGGCATTGGGCCAGAGGCAAGAGAGGTTGAAAGATGAACATTCCTAAGGGTAGATGTTGCTGAAATTAGGACTCCCTTATAGAGCTTGAGAGGAGAGATCACATTCCTTTCTTAGCTTCATTTGGAAGTGGGTGAGCTGATCAAAGTAGAGGAGAACTCTTGCTGGACCCTAGGAGGGACCTGCACAACACCAAGGCATTGGTTGTAAGGTTTCTCTGTTTCCAATTAATACAATTAAGTTCATTTTTCTCAACAAGTTGTTATATATAATTTGTTTCATAAACTCCTTGGTCTTTATGATGAATATGTTTTATTATATGAGTTATTCAGGTGCTATGTAATCGTTTGCTTGTTTGTGTATGCAGCCTTCAAGGAGAAGGAGCTCATCTGGATCGAAGAGGCTTGGCTACTACAAACAGCGTTGGATTAAAGGTAAGCCTTAAACACCTGGTTGCTTTTATTTTAAATGCATATTTAGGGAAAGATAGTGCTTGATTGTTTTGTTTGTCACTAGAAAAGCCTTGTTTTCTAGGGAGGTCGGTTTTGTCCGCAAAATTGACTCTTTCCGCATGACACATGTTGTCACAACTTCAAACATCAATGTATTACTAAATTCTTTCTGCTACAATAATTCACTACTTTTCTCATTCAAGAGACATTCTCCATCATTCTTTACTTCAGAGTTTTTATCTTCTGAAAGATACTCTTCCATACTTTTGACAACTTCAAAAGATTGCTCATCCTCTACAAAACCTGTAATCACATCAAAATTATTAGATTCAACAATATAAGGTTTTACATTCTCCTGTTGGTCTGCATTTGTCCAACAGTTCAGAAAATCATCAATAATTCCTTCTTCTTCACCCAGAACTTCACCTTGCTCTGGTTCACAAATGGAAACTTCCATTTCCAACTCATCTTCTCTGAGTTTTTCCATCAGCCACTTTACTTGCTTCTGTTGTAGCCTTCTCTGTAACTTATGCCACTTTACTGCCTTTTTCCTCAAGACCCAACCTTGTCTTTGGTTTTCCTCAAGTATCATCCTTAATACATTGAGTTGTTCTTTCATCTCAACAATCTCTTTATCAATTTCCTCTTGACTCATTCTCTTGCCATTTTCCTTGGCATCCTCCTTCTTCACTTTCCTTCTACTATGGTTTTCCTTAGAACCTCTGTTATGACTATCAATAGTCATATTCTTCTCCATCTCTATGAGTTCTTCACTCACTCACTATGAGTTGCACTAAAGCCTCTGCAACAACAAGTCCTCCCTGCTGCCACTTACCTCACCAAGCTTTCCTCTATACTTGGTCTTTTGGAAAGCCCTTGGTTCTCTGTCACTGGAACCTCTTTTGACCACTTCAGTTTTCTCCTTTTAGGCTTCAACTCATTTGCACCTTCTAAGAACACAACTGTCCTCTTGTATTTCAATCCCAATGAAATACTTGGTTGTGACCACCTCTTCTTTCACTTAGAAAGTCTTATTAGCTTCTTTCATTACTTAGCAATTCTACCAACATCCTCTATGGAATTTCCTTTGTGAGCTGCAACAATACCTCTGCAGTAACAAGTCTCCTTCTTTCTACATATGCCTCACTAAGATTCTATCCTCTGAGCTCAGTCTGTTAGAATTTCTCTGGTTCTGTCCTATGGAACCAATTGAGCACTCCTTGCTCTAGGTTGCTGCGACCTTATCACCTTCTTATGCTGCTACCCGTGCATCAATATAAAAACCACAAACTCTCCAATCTTCAAATTAAAATAAAACAACACATATCATCTCATCTTCAAGACCTCTGCATGATCTTGTTCTACCATTCTCCTACACTTTGAATAGATTGACCTCTGTTTCCTTGCATCTATAAGTTTGCTACACATTATCTCTATGTGCCTACTATTTGTTAGATTAGAATCTAATCTCCTCTTGCGTGGATACACACCTTAAAACATAACTCTGTTCTAAATTTTCTCAAAGACCTTTTACACAGAATTTCCTTATTCTATTTTGATATCAATTGTTTCAACCACAATTCTGCTCTGATACCAAAATGATGCCAGCCTAAGCTAACAATACCCACATTATGCAAATAAAATTGCATGTCAATGGTCCCAAGCCTTAATCACCTGATCCATGGTGAAAACCTTCCTAAATTAAGGTTTAGGCTCTTAATTGAGTTTATGTGGAAACATTACTTTTGACCATCCAGATCTAACCCTCAATTAAACTTTGAGTGGTACTTTACTCAACCTTCAATAAAATTTAGTTAATCTATACCCCACGCATATTAACCAAACCCCACTCTTTAACTTTGGTTATATTATAACTTAACCCATAAAACCTTTATCCACTTTATTTCTATTATAATTCTTATATAATAGAAATACTCCACAAACACATGTAAACCTTACCTTTTCACCTTTCCTCGGTCTCTGCACATTTATCTATGCTCACTTTATTGCGTTCAATCTCCATCGTCGATTTCACTTCCTCAGATCAACCGTTGTCATGCCATATTTCATTCACGCTCCATAACTCAAATAAACTTCACTCTAGTCCATAAACTTCTCGGGTCCATTCAGGATCAAGCCTTATCGCACATCACAAATCACATTTCCTTAAGGTCAAGGTTCATCCACTCATGAAATCTTGCGATGCGAAACTATCAGTGATCCCCCATCATTGATCAGAGCACACTTGATCCAATGGTTAACAATGATATTGGGTGAGGCACTTGCATGAGGATTATAGGTCCGATAAAGCGGTTTCCTCTCTCCTCTGATGTGCTATGTGTCGACAGCTAAATGGAATTGGGTGACCACCCTGAATTACCACTTACCACTTTTTCTCCTCCCGATAAACAGCTTCTGCTTATAAACCCACCTTCTTCCTTGACTATTGCATGAGCTGATTGGCGCGTGACGACCGTTAGACATATGAGGCCATCAAATATACGGTTTGCGGTATTTCAACTAGCACACAGTTTAAAAACAGATTAACCCCCTCAGTTGACTATGACGTAAGACGTTGAATATGAGATCGACAGCTAGGAATGAGTGCGGGACTTTAGCCACGATCAAGGAAATCCGTACTCTCATACCTCTCGCAGCTGCTAATCACTGTCAATCTAACAGATCTGTCGATCTGACGATCCAGATCTATTCCTCTGCCATTCTTCTTCTGCCATTAATATCCTTCGATCTCAAGGATCCAACGATTTGTGTTCATCGTCACTTCCTTTCTTTGTGCCTTTACGTGGTTTCTCAAAGTTCTTCTATGGGTTCAGGTTTCTTCCAGGGTTTCATATTTAGATGTCCAGCATCACAACTTCCTCCCGAGCTTAACTCTGCATGCTCTTAACACAGTCACTCCTAAATCTCGACTGTGATCCTTCGAATGGATTCAAGCGATCCAATACGATCCTTCATATAACTTCTCTGTGTTATGCTCGAATTCCACCTGCAACCTCTGTTACATAGAACTTACTCTAGTTCACACAGATTATAACTAAATTACTCCATACACACAAACAAACTCATAATTGAGTTGTTTGTATTAATAAACAGGTATTTACACAAGAATTCTATCTTTGGCCTGATCTTTTGTATCAGTCGCCTCTTTTTTCCTACCTATCCGTAGGCTTACAATCAAACCTCTAACTATCTAACTTGACTAACTATCTCTTGACTATGCCTTTTAGGCTTACATTTATGCAAAAGGATTCTATAACCAATTCCTAGTTTAGATCCATAAACTTCTCAACAAAATCCTAAAATCTCATCTTTATCCCCAAGGATCCTCTTTAATCCACAAATCAGGAAACCAACTCCTAATCTAAGATTCACAACTGATTCTCAAATCAGTCAACTATCATGAATCTCTCATGTTCTCCAACATTCGAGAACATTTACAAATATGCCTCACTATACTTAATTAAATCCCTATTATAGCTTCTCTCATTAAAATCACTCAAAACCTTAATAATTACATTAATTCAACACTTAGGAAACCAACTTCCTTAAAACACAAGACCCCCCTATGTCTACTAAAATACAATGATTCTTTTGTGCTGAATGCTCCTGCAGCACTCCCCCACCTTCTCAGGATTTTCCTTCAGCTCCTCAAATTCCAAAATGGGTCGTGCTACTCAGGATGTAGCAGCTTCTCTTGGAGGTGATCCTACAGATCAATGATGTACACGTTCTCAATTCGATAGAGCCTCTTCTTTACTATCTCAAGCTTCAGCGTGTTATCACCTAGATTTACCTCAGGCTGAAGGGAGGCAATGCCAGGGTAACCACAAACCAAGCTTAGCCAAGTAGCTAGCCCTACTTGGCCAGGAGAGGGCTCTCTCCATAAGGATCTCAATCAAGATGACTAGATCAAGTGAAGGATTTTAGGCTAGGTATAGTAGCTTGAAATTTTTGATTGGATTTTGTAGGGGTTTTTCCGGATCAGGAGGAGCTAGGCAGTTTAGGTCTGGGAAATTAGGTCAGAAATGCAGGGTGTTCTATGGGGCAAGGTAGGCATAGGCTTTAGCACTTTTAGGCTTGATGGGGTGAGATGTTTAGGACTAGTGAGAAGCTAAGAAGGGCATGTGACAATCATGCATCCTTCTTGGACTACTAAAAACATGAATTGGTGAATGATTTCCCAAGGCAGAGCACTGATACAATGGATTCTACCTATCAAACTTGAAAACATTCAACTAGAAGGAATGAAATGATTGATGGAATACATAAAACATATAAAAAAGTAATCATAGAAAAATAAATTGTACTAAAACTCCATACCACAGGGATCCCATAAAAATAGTTGCAATTCTTATTAATCTCCTTGCCAAACTGCTTACAATGATGTATAGTCAAGCTCTGAGCATCCAACTGAGTCCAACCCTCTACAATGAGGAACATTAAGAAGATATAGGAATTGTTTCAACCTCCTCCCATCCTCAGGGGTCAAATCCCCAAGACAAGGAGCTAATCTAACCAACACTGAACAAGAAAACAGGAATATAGGCATCTCAACAACTTGCCTCTAAAAGTGAAAAATTGATTCATTTGGGCTCAAACTAACTCCTAAGCAATGAATCTACCTTCTATTAATATTTATCCATCATATTTACAAGACATGACATCATTTACATAGGTAAATTATCCACCATGAGAGAGAATCCATGAAAAACAGTCAAAAACTCAGAAAATGATCATCGTGAGCAAAATTGCCCAACGCACAGCGCCACTGGCCCAACGTGCAACGCCACGTCCCTTTTGGAGACCTTCCTGGCATCCAAATTGAGCTCATGATAGCTCATTGGAAAGGTCTTCAAGTCTACTTTCCATAACACCTAGAATTTCTGCATTTGGAGCTCATTTGACCCCTCAAAACTTGATTCTCCCAAGGCTGCTTCTGTGTGTCCAAAAAGTGGCAGAAAGGTCATTTTTAGGGTGTTTTTGGACCTTTTGGTGGACCAGTTCTGCCCCAAAAACTTTGAAACTTGCTAGGGTGCATGTCCTCACTGCTCTGAATCCAAAAATGCAAGCCATTTCCTCATTGGGTGCCCCTAGGAAAAGCACAGCGCCACCAGTAGTTTTCCTGTGTGTGCAATTTCAAAATTTGCAAATGACCAAAATTTCTCCAAACTTGTCCAAAATTGGTGTGAAGCACCACCATCATGTGCTTTGATGAGCCAAGGAGGCTTCATCCAGCATTCTAAGTCTATCCTCCTCTTTCTTTCCTTTCAAGGCCCGCCTTAGCCTAGCTTTCATTTTCTTGACCCTCATGTTGCAAATCTTGTTGCAGGTCTTGTAATGATAGGCCATGTGTCTGATAATCTTGTTGTATCTGTTAGCCTTCCATAACAGCTTCTCAAGGTGTAGGTTGACTCTCTCAAGCCAAGTCTCCCTATCATTTTCAATCTCCTACTCAATAGGAGTCAATGTGACTTGTGTCTCTTTGCCACTTTGCCTTTTTGCCTTGAGCATTTCTAACTCCATGAGGACTTGTTTGTCACTCAACTGTTTGTTTTCTTGCTCTAAGTATGTAATGACATACTTGGCCCTCTCCAAATTGTCCATCAATGCTTGGACTTGAGCCTCCTTTTCTTGTATGATGATGTCTTTGATTTTTTTTTCATCCTGAGTCTCTAAATCAATGGTTTGAGTGTGATGCTGCTCAAACTCATCATGCTCTGCTAGATCAAAGTCTCTTTCCTCCTCATCATCAAGGTCTTCCTCCTGCACCTTTTCCTTCCCTTTGTGCAGCTACTGTACCTGTACCTGTTGTGTTGATGAAGAAGGCAAAGCCCCTTCCACATCCTATGGAGCAAACATTTGCCTATGGGCTGATGAAGAAGGCAAGGCCCCTTCCACATCCTGTGGAGAAAACACTTGCCTATCTGCTGCAAATAATCTCCTAGTGCCTCTCTAATATGTCATGTAAACGGGCACCTCAGTAGTTCTTGTCTCCTTGGCCTCCTCATCTGTTTTCACTGGGCTAGAAGGTCCTCCTACTTCTTGAGACACTAGTGGAGGAATTTGAGGACCCCTAAATATGTCATGAGCAATGAATGTCTCCCAAGAGATGTTGAGGAGACTAAGATGATGAAGAACAATGATCTTGATCAGAGAGTAATGATAAAGACTGCTCATCTGCTGAGGGTATGGCTTCTTCTGCACAAAATGAGCCATCTTCTCAATGTTCCTCAACAAGAAATAAGGGAGATTCAGCATCCTCACCCTAGTAAAATGCATGAGAAGCCTGATGTGATATGTGTATAGCCTAGAGAATCTGCCTTCACAAGTGAAATATTTCATGATGATTTTCATCATGGGGACATACTTGTTCTCAAGAAACCTAAAAGGAAATAGTCTCTTCACCTGATTTCTGTACTGGGGTTTGATATAAGGCTCATAATAGTGTTCATCTAGGTCCTGGGCCTTGTACCACTTCTCACCAACATTAGCAATCCTGGTTGCATCTGAAATGATGGAAGGTGAGACTGTGAATGTTGCCTTAGCAAGAGTGACTTTTTTGTTCTGAAGATGAGCTACAAAGAGTTTGGTGAGCTCTGGGTGGTATTGGACTCTCTCTACTTGTTCACAAAACTCATAGTAGCCAAGATATTTGAAACATGAAACAACCAATTGAGAAGCCTGCAATTCCCTAAGGTTTGATGGCTCTTCTCTGATAATCCTACCTCCCTTATGAGGTTTTCTCTGTTGTCTAGTTCTCTCTTCTGAGGTATCACTGTCTGCATTTTCCTCCTCATAGTATCGATCCTCTCTATCCATGTTTGCAAGGTCTAAGGTTGTACACTCCTAGAAAAGGGATAAGGGGAATGAATAGGAGTGTTTTAGGAGTGAAGGGATGTGTTAGGGTAGACTAGAAAATGAAGGGTAAGATGTGAATTATGAGAGTGAGGGAGAGGGGTTTTAGGATGAGAGAATATAATGAGGGGATATGTAGTGATGTAGGGAAGAGATTTAAGTTTTAATGATAGGTGATGGGGACAAACAGAGGGGTTTAGGGTTTTTAGGATAATATGGAGTGAAACTAGGGTTTGATTTTTATCATGGTAAATTACTTTAAGCCTTGCATTTGCAAATGTAATGACGAAGTAAAGGGAGTATACTTACTTGTTAGAGGGATGAAAGGGTCATTTGAGAGATGAGAGGAAGTTTTCTTGAGAAATGGGAGGGTTTCTGGCCATTCTGCTCAACGTGCAGTGCCACCCCACAGACGCGCAGCACCACCCTCAACACACAGCGCCAGTGTAAAAATACACTAGGGAAATTTTCCAGCACGCAGCAACGGCCTCCATGTGTAGCGCTAAGTCTTCAATGTGCAGTGCCAACTTGCCTTGTCCAGAAGTGCAACGCCACTCTGCCAATGCGTAGTGCCAAGCTTCCAATGCCCAAAATTCCCTCAAGTTTGCCTCTTCTTCTCACTTTTTGATTTCTTGTTTGCTAAATGAGAATAATGATCTTTGAAAATGAAATGTGAGGGCTTAAATAGGCAAATATTTTCACTTGAAAAAAAACCCACTTTTTTAATGTTCCTTGTTCTTTTTTGAAACCCTATTTTAATGCCTTTTCTTCTTGTATCTTTGCAGGTGGATAAATGTTCAACTTGACTTGAATTTTGCAGTGTTTCTTTGCCTTACAGCAAGGAGAGATGCTCGGGTGAAGCTAAGATCAATTATTACATATAGTGACTTAAAATTACATATGAAATACAAATAAACTTAAATACTCTGTTTTCACCTCAAAACCATGGTTTTGAGGTGAAAATTACATTAGGTTAAAAGATAATAATTTTCAGTAGCTATGACTTATAAGCCATCATGCTTGATTTATTGATCATCCTCATACCCTTGCTGACCTTTATTTACATTTTAAAATCAGGTTCTTGACCTTGGTGATGAAACCCTAAGACCTAATGAAATCATGCCCTATGACCTAATGAAATGGACTGCAAATTGATTATGAAACCATAACTGAAGACAATCTGAAGAAGGATCAGCAAGTATAGTCTATGAGGGAAGAATTTAGATTTGCTGAAGAGAAAAACAACCATCAGTGGATCAGTATATCATGACCTAATGGAATGATGCAAAATTTTCAGTATGGGACTCCTAAAATGAAAATGGAAAGAGCAAATTTCGATCCCTGATGGAAGTATGCAAATACTGACACTAACACAACAAATTATGATCTTGACACCTTTACAGAGGCTTCAGGCTATCCAGATTGGGACGCAGCTATGAATGAAGAATATCGTTCATTATTGGCAAATGATACATGGGATCTTGTTCCTCTTCCAAAGGGAAGAAAACTTGTTATATGTAAATGGGTTTACAGAACCAAGTTTGGACCAGATGGAAAATTTGACAAACATAAAGATTTTCTTGTTGCTAAGGGATTCTCACAAGTTGAAGGAATTGACTATAATGAAACCTTCTCCCATGTTGCCAAAATGAACTCTATCTGCCTTGTTCTTTCCTTTGATACCTCTTTCAAATGGTAAGTCCATCAGATGGATGTTAAATCCGCCTTCTTTCATGGGGACTTGCATGACAAAGTCTATATGGAACAACCTCCTGGCTATATACAAACAGACCCCAACCTTGTATGTCGGCTTAAGAAATCCCTTTATGGTCTCAAGCAAGTCCCTTGGGCTTGGTATGCCAAAATGGATAGCTTTCTTTTGGATACTGGCTTTTCTAAGTGTCATTCTGATAATACTGTCTACACCAAGAAAGTGGGTAAGTATCTTATCATTCTTGTTCTTTATGTTGATGATCTTGTACTTACTAGTAGTGATCCCAACCTTATAAACCATGTGAAGTCTAGCGTTAAAAAGAAGTTTGAAATGACATAATTAGGACACTTGCATTATTTTCTTGGTCTTCAAGTCTTGCAAACGAGGGAAGGTATTTCACTTTCCCAATCCAAGTATGCATGTGATCTTCTATGCCATTTTCACATGGAAGAATGTAAGCCAGCCCCTTCTCCCTTTCAGTTTGGAGCCAAACTTTTAGTCACTTGTACTTCCCTTGAAGTTGATGCTACCTTATACCATCCACTTGTAGGAAAACTTTTGTATTTGACCCATACCCGTCCTGACCTTTCCTTTGATGTTGGCCTTATTGCTCGGTTTATGAAAAACCCACATGAAAGTCATTAGAAAGCAGCTAAAAGAATACTTCATTATGTTCGAGGTACAATTCAGTTTGGGATTCATTACAATGCAGAGGCATCTCCTCTATTGGTTGGTTTCACTGATTTTGATTGGGCTGCTGACCCTGATGATTAGAAGTCTACTGCAGGTTATGTGTTCACTCTTGGTTCTGTACCTATTACACGGGTCTACAAGAAACAAAGTGCCATTTCTCTTTCTTTAGCAGAAGCAGAGTATCATGGCGCTGTAGAAGCTAGTAAGGAAGCCCTGTGGCTTCGTCAGATCCTGTCAGAGTTTGGCTTTCAGCAGCATCATCCGACTACACTTTGGTGTGATAATCAAAGTGCCATTCAAATATGAAAATATCCAGTCCAACATCAGCGCAGAAAACACATTGAACTACACATGCACTTCATCAAAAAGCTCATTCATGACCATGTTCTTGAAGTGCAATATTGTTCAACCGATGATCAAGTTGCAGACATCTTTACAAAGGCTCTCACAGAGGCGAAGTTCACTAAACTTCGATTTATGGTTGGAGTTCAAGAAGTTGTCACTAAGTGGGGATAGGCTCTAATGCCTCCTTCCTTCTCCTATTGTGTCATATTTCTACTTCCTTCAATCCTATCCCAAGTTGTTCTTAAGGAGGGGATGTTAGGATATTTCGACACATAGGAAATAGTTAAGTGTAACTTGGTCTAGTGTAGAGTTAGGTAAAGTGTGTTTCTTTACTATGTAATTTTGTAACTTAAAATCCGACAATCACGATATGTTCTAGACATGAAGTGATCCGACGGTTCATTCTCTCCTTGGTATTACCAACACTTGATCCATGGCTTAACACCTGATTGGTCCATGATCTCTATTTAAAGAGCATGGAGGGTCATTTGTAGGGTGACCGTTCATGAGAGAAGCTTATGTAATTTGTCTTTCTTTTATTAGTAAATTGCCTAAAGTGACCACGTTGGCTTAGGCCGAGGACTATTTCCCTCTTTGAGGGTTTTAACCACATCAAGAATAATGGTGTATTGATCTGTGATATGTTTGTGAGCAGTGTCCTTTGGTGTTCTATCTGAGGAACTTACCCTGTAAATTCCTACACATTTTGAAAATGGTATCGAAAAAAAAAAAATTAAATCTACTTTGATGGATTCACACAATATAACTCATTTACTCCATATAAAAGACAAAAAGGCTAACATTAGCAATTTTGTATTGTTCTTTCAAGCTAAATTTTGAAAATGGTATCAAAATAAAAATAAAAAAATTAAATCTACTTATATGGATTCACACAATATAACTCATTTACTCCATATAAAAAACATAAGGCATGTCATTTAAATGTAAATAAAATGTGGTAAAAAAATCTTTGGAGCACCAAACGAATGAAATAATAAATAATGGAAAGTAAAATAAAAGTGGAAAAATGAAAAGTCAATGAAATAACTCAACATGTCTGATTCATGTCCCCTAAACAATTATTTATGAATACATAATACACATCTTAGTGCAATAGTTCTATTTTTTTATAAGCAAGATGGAAATATTTATATTATGAAAAGTTTGAGTTTACATAGAAAGCAAATGTGTTCCAAAAGACTATGTGGGAACTTAAAAAATAATAGACTGACCATAACTTGTTCCCAGTGTTCCCCATTTAGTCAAAAAGAGTACAAAAAACACTTAATAGCATACTAATTGATTAGCCCTTCAAGAATTCCATGTAATGGATATGATGGGCTTGAGAAAAGAAAACCATAAGCACTTATAGTCTAATAGGTCATAAAAGTCTCCATGAGTGCATAATAGATATAAACTAAACTGACTAAAAGAGACCAAGTGCAAAACTGCTAATCTAAGACAATAACTAGAGAGATTGCATTAGGGTTGCCTTGAGGTATTTATTTTTCTAGTGCGATAATGACAACTGGAGTGTGAGGATGCAAACCAGAGCTAAAATCTGAGTTAGACACTAGGAATCATTCCACCCAGGTCATCCTGGAAACTAAGTCATCCAAGTTACGTCGTATGTCCTAGAGAGTCCTTGCGATCCCCTTCTGCCCTACAAATGACTCATAATGTTTGACTTGTTTGTCACGAATGACCATATGAAGCAAGGTATCCAATTGTCTGTGAAGAGCCACCGAATGAAGAAAGCGAAGTCTCCATTTACGGAATTTTCCTGGATCCGGAGTCCATCTAAATGTGGAGCCAGTAATTTCTAAATCTAAATAGTAAGTTCGGTCACCAAATTCCTTGGCTTTCAGGTGAAGAATCTCGTTTCTAACTTTATAAGGGAAAATATCAAAATGGTAAGCCACAAAATGCCAACCAAAAAGGTGTCGACGTCGTGAAGAAGAAGCACCTATTGCACCTCCCCTACGACTAGGGTAACGAAGTCGAGGTGTCATAGGAACAGTTGTCTGAGACGGACTTGAAAGGGTTAGGAAAAACACAATGTGAGCGGTCAGATAAATAAATCCAGAGAACGTAAGCACCACCCAAGCCCTATTACCACAATATGATAAAGGAAACAGTTGAAAGTTGTAGGCAGTGATGTGACTAGGAGAAGAGAGCTATATGAAGACGTCATCGAGGAAGTAGGGGACAACCAACTGTATATGCCCTAGGTCAACCAACTCTAGGCCAAGCACCTCAATTTGACAATTTTTGGACAAGACTAAACTAGTTAGAGAACTGTAGGTTGACTTATGGACCTATGTTACTAATTATTTTTCAAAACCACAATGAAAATGTTTCAGGATACTACACACCATAAACAAGGTCTGGGAAACTGAATTAAATGTTTGCGGAGTCATGGATTTGAGAGGATGCGCAAGAAAATATAAATACCAGTTCGAAGGAAGGACCTGTCACTGTATTATGAACAAATAAAACAAAAACATGGGCACCAAAAACAAATAGTTCCCGTGCCAGACCCAAGAAAAACAGGATAAGGAGTGATATGAGTCGAGAAAAGAAACCATGAATGATACAAATAGGTTAACAGACATGTCTTGAGTTTGCAAAGTAGTAACAAACTAAGACTGTAGTCAAGTGCAAAGAGTAGTTGTTGTGCATCCACGAAAACGAACTAAAGTATCCACCACTCTATAGTAATACCCCCACATTTATAAAGAAACCTCCCGACCAACGAGTATAACAGATGAAAACTAGCGTATGAAGGAGAAATCACATAGGCAAGACAAGTGAGTGTTAGGGCACACTTATTAACGCCTGTATTTAACACTCCTTGGCTTTGGTAGAAAGAGAGAAACAACCAAATCTCTACAATATTCTTAATTTTTATTAAAAACGAGATCAATTAAAATTTCATTATTTTCCTTAGAAAAAAGACCATGGCCTAAAATGACATCACCTCAAGATACAAAAAGTGAAAAAAAAAACCTCATACAGGTTGAATCCATTGCCAAACACAAACTAAGCCTTGAAAATGTGTGTGCAAGGGTTCCAAATGAATTCATCAACCTTACATTATAAAATATTACTATTAAAATTATTTTAAATAATAAACCTATACACACTCCAACCTGTAAAGAATATAAAGTATTACTATTAAAATTATTTTAATTTTTTACCTAACAAAATGTTAAATACTAAACATATACACGCTGCAACCTCTAAAGAAAGAACGAAGGGAATGAAATTATGCACGTTTTATGCAAAAACGGACTTTAATAAACTTACGTAACATATACATGTATAATAACGTATCAAATCAAACTATCAAATCATTAATGAAATCACATAAAGAAAATTGGAAAGATGTAAATATTCCAAAGATGCATCACATGTAGAAATATGCATTTAATATTTCACTTGTCATAAAATCTAAGATTTATTTTCTTCTTCTTAGATGCTGTCTGCTTACATATTATAAATAAACAATTAAGGTGGAATTCTTTTCAATTATTTACTTATCCTTTCAAATACTTAATCACTCAAACATCAAACGTATAAATATAAATACATGAAAATCTAAATATGAAACCTCAAGATAAGATTAAATTCGTATCATATGTAGACCAGAGTGATATCATATAGGTTTATTCTCACAAAATATTTTATTCTAACAAAAATATTTAAATTTATAATAGTTGTACTAGCATTTAGTATATATCAATTGATTTGTCTATGGATTATTATTAGTATAATTTTGAAAAATGTAATATGCAATGTTTGTTTATATATATATAAAATTAAAAGAAAATTAAAAGAATCATTTTTGAAATACTTGATTAGACAATAAATTGAAGATTTTATTGTAACTTTCTCACATGATAACATTATTTAGTATATACATATTTTATTAACCTACTTCATATTGTGCTCAATCATTGATCCTTGCATATTCATAAAATTGCCACTGAAACCCTTGCCACAATCTCCACCATTGCTAAACTCGCTTCTTGCTCTTCCACTTGGACCAACACTATCAAAACCACTTTTTGCGCCTCCACTAAGACTATCATGCCCTCCACCAGTGCCATTGCAAGTGAAGAAGGAGGATGCCAAGGCAAATGGCAAGAGAATGAGTCAAGAGGAAATTGACAAAGAGATTGCTGAGATGAAAGAACAACTCAATGTATTAAGGATGATACTTGAGGAAAACCAAAGACAAGGTTGGGTCATGAGGAAAAAGGCAGTAAAGTAGCATCAGTTACAGAGAAGGCTACAACAGAAGCAAGTAAAGTGGCTGATGGAAAAACTCAAAGAAGCTGAGTTGGAAATGGAAGTTTTCATTTGTGAACTAGAGCAGGGTGAAGTTTTGGGTGAAGAAGAAGGAATTATTGATGATTTTCTGAACTATTGGACAAATGCAGACAAATAGGAGAATGTAAAACCTTATATTGTTGAATCTAATAATTTTGATGTGATTACAGGTTTTGCAGAGGATGAGCAATCTTTTGAAGTTGTCAAAAGTATGGAAGAGTATCTTTCAGAAGATAAAAACTCTGAAGTAAATAATGATGGAGAATGTCTCTTGAATGAGAAAAGCAGTGAATTATTGCAGCAGAAAGAATTTAGTAATACATTGATGTTTGAAGCTATGACAACACAGGAAAAATTTCTTGTGAAAGGAGATGAAATTTAGTCTGAAGAACTGATATGTGAAGCAACAGTTGAGACTGTTGAACCTTGTAATTTTCAAACTGATAATTTGTGTATAAATACAGGAATCATAAGTAATGATGAAGTACTTATGAAGTGTCACAGAGAAATTGAGTTGCTGGAGTATTTGCTGGGAAATTCAGAGTATGACAGTGTGATTGCAGAGGAAGGAGTTCACTACAGTGGACAAGATCAGAAAGACATCATTAGAGCAGATGATGTGGAGAGAAGACTAACTGATAGTCTTGAGAATGCTTTAGAGAATTCTTTAGAGAGGTTGAATCAACATATTGATGGTGCTAATAGAAGAGGAGGAATCAAAGTAGCATACTGAAGTGTTGCCAAAGGAAGAAGAGGCACTGAGGCCTTATGTTTGTTATTTTAATAATTGTTTTGAGAGTGTGGGTTTAGTTGCAGATACTGGAGGAAATTTGGCACAGATGAGCAGCCAAGTAAATATGGTAGAAGATGATTTTGTGGAAGAATTTAATCCATGGAACAGAGATGTTCAATTGCTGGAGAGAATGCTGGAAAGTCAGGATTCAATGCAAAAAGAGATAATCATGAAAGAGGGTAAGGATGAAAGGAAGGCAGAAAAAGTAAGAGTAAGAGTAAGAATTCAGCGACTTCAAAGAGAAGAACAACAATTTGAAGAGTTAGAGGACAGCAGCAACAACCTGAAACAAAGAGAAAGAGATAACAGTAAGTGGCAGAGTATGGACCAATCCAAGGATGTGTTGGAAATGGAGATTGAAGAATTATGGTAGTTGATGATGAAACAGTCCATATGGAGAAGATTGACAGTAGCAGGAAGGATGATCAATCAGAACTTGAACCTGATTGACAAGGAGAGGAAGATGAAATAGAAGACAACAGACATACAATAGCAACAAAGGTGTAGAGCATTCAGACAACTACAAACTAAAGTTTGGGACCCTGGAGGTTTTCTCTCAACATATGAAGACACATGATCAGGAGATCATGAATGTTTTCCACTTTGGGAGTCTGATGTAGGAGCATTCAGCTCAGAAGAATCATTGTATCTTAGTAGACATAGGGGGGTATTTTGTTTTAAGGAAGTTGGTTTCCTAAGTGTTGAATTAATGTAATTATTAAGGTTTTGAGTGATTTTAATGAGAGAAGCTAGAATAGGGATTTATTTAAGTATAGTGAGGCATATTTGTAATTGTTCTCGAATGTTGGAGAACATGAAAGATTCAGGATAGTTGAGAGATTTGAGAATCAGTTTTAAATCTTAGATTAGGAGTTGGTTTCCTAATTTTTGGACTAAAGAGGATCCTTGGGGATAAAGATGAGATTTTAGGATTTTGTTGAGAATTTTATGGATCTAAACCATGAATTGGCTATAGAATCCTTTTGCATAAATGTAAGCCTAAAAGGCATAGTCAAGAGATAGTTAGTCAAGTTAGATAGTTAGAGGTTTGATTGTAAACCTATAGGTAGGTAGGAAAATAGAGGCCACTAATACAAAATATCAAGCCAAGGAGAGAATTCCTGTGTAAATACATGTTTATTAATAAAACAAGTCAATTATGAGTTTTTGTGTGTGTATGGAGTAATTTAGTTATAATCTGTGTGTGAACTAGAATAAGTTCTGTGTAACAGAGGTTGCAGGTGGAATTTGAGCATAACACAGAGAAGAAGTGATATTAAGGATCCTATTGGATCGCTTGAATCCATTCGAAGGATCACAGTCGTGATTCAAGAGGGACTGTGTTAAGAGCATGTGGAGTTAAGCTTAGGAGGAAGTTGTGGTGCAGGACATCTAAATACGAAACCTTGGAAGAAACCCGAACCCATGGAAGAACTTTAAGAAACCACATAAAGGCACAAAGAAATGAAGTGACTATTAATGGGAACTGTTGGATCCTTGAGATCGACGGATATTAATGGCAGAAGAAGAATGGAATAGGAATAGATCTGGATCGTCAGATCAATAGATCTGTTAGATCAATGGTGATTAGCAGCTGCAGGAGGTAGGAGAGTACAGATTTCCTTGATTGTGGCTAAAGTCCCACACTCATTCCTAGCCGTTGATCTCATATTCAACATCTTACATCGCAATCAACTGCAGGGGTTAAGCCGTTTTTAAATCGTGTGCTAGTTGAAATCCTGCAAACTGTAGATTTGATGGCCTCGTATGTCTAACGGTCATCACGCGCCAATCAGCTTGTGAAATAGTCAAGGAATAAGGCGGGTTTATAAGTGGAAGTTGTTTATCGGGTGGAGAAAAAGTGGTAAGTGGTAATTCGGGGTGGTCACCCTATTCCATTTAGCAGTCGACACGTAGCACGTCGAAGGAGAGAGGAAACTGCTTTATTGCATGGGTAATCCTCGTGCAAGTGCCTCACTCAATATTGTTGTTAACCGTTGGATCAAGTGTGATTTGATCAACAGTGGGGGATCGCCGATAGTTTCGCACCGCAAGATTTCATAAGTGGATGAACCTTGACCTTAAGGAAATGCGATTTGCGATGTGCGATAAGGGTTGAGCCTAAATGGACCCGAGAAATTTATGGACTGGAGTGAAGTTTATTTGAGTTCCAGAGCGTGAATGAAATACGATGTGACAACCATTGATTTGAGGAAGTGAAATCAACGGTGGAGATTAAACGTGATAAAGTGAGCATCGATAAATATGTAGAGACCGAGGAAAGGTGAAAAGGTAAGGTTTACGTGTGTTTGTCGAGTATTTCTATTATATAAGAATTATAATAGAAATAAAGCAGATAAAGGTTCTATGGGTTAATTTCTAATATAACCAAAGTTAAGGGGTGGGGTTCGGTTAATATGCGCGGGGTATAGATTAACTAAATTTTATTGAAGGTTGAGTAAAGTACCACTCAAAGGTTAATTGAGGGTCAGACCTGGATGGTCAAAAGTAACATTTCTGCATAAACTTAATTAATAGCGTTAACCTTAATTTGGGATGGTTTTCACCATGGATCAGGTGATTAAGGCCTGGGACCATTGACATGCAATTTTATTTGCATAATGTGGGTATTGTCAGCTTAGGTTGGCATCAGGGAGGATTGTCATCCTCACTGTCATCATCTGAAGAAGAAATATTTTCATAAGTAGAAGGGATAGAGAGAGGTGGCACATCCACCAAACTAGGCTTGTAGGCCGATATATTTTCAGCAAACTTTACATCTCTTCTAATGATAACATTTTTGGACTCAAGTGGAATAATTCTATATCCTTTGACATCTTCAGAATATCCAACAAAAATACATTTTTCACTCTTAGGTTCTAAAGATTTATGTTTCTCATCTGGAATATGGGCCCATGCTTCACTTCCAAAAACATGAAAGTAACTTACATCTGGTTTAATTGAGGTACATGCTTCTTCTGGAATGATATTATTTAAAACCTTAGTAGGAGTGCGATTTACTATGTAATTTGCATAGTTAATTGCTTCTACCCAAAAATTAAGACTAAGTCCTTTAGATTAAAGCATACAATTAGCCATTTCCTTTAAGGTGTCATTCTTCCTTTCAACTACACCATTTTGTTGTGGAGTATATGGAACAGTATGTTGCATTTCCATTCCATGATCAGTGCAAAATTTGATGAATTTGTTGTTAACATATTCTCCGCCATTATCAGATCTTAGCTTAAGAATTTGATGTCCATATTGTTTATCAACAAAGGCCTTAAAGGCCAAGAACATGTTAAATACTTCATTCTTGAGTTTTAAGAAGTATACCGAAGTGCATCTAGAGAAATCATCAATGAAAGTTAAGAAATACTTGTAGCCAAAGAATGAAACAACTGGAAGTGGACAACATAAATCACTATGCACAAGTTGTAAAGGGTCTGAGGCGTGCGAAGAGGCACGTTTTTCAAAACTATCCCGATGATGTTTTCCAAGTACATATCCAGAACAAACACCATCTCTGCAAGATACCATAGGAAGACCTGTCACCATATTTTCTTTACATAGATTTTGAAGGGAGCGATAGTTTAAGTGACGAAATTGCTCATGCCAAAGTTTGCTCACTTCATCATTATGAGCAAAAAGTATCGAGGGAAGAGTTGATGGCCCAAAGTTGTTAAACTTATACAACCTTGTAGAATCATCAACAATGCAAGTAGCTAAAATTTGTCTAGGATCTCTTAGGTCTTTAATTATAAGATCATGAGGTGAGAATTCAACGATTTTACCTTCACCTGAATGAGTTATCTGATACACATATAGAAGGTTGTAGGATAAGGTTGGAATACATAATACATCATTAAATTGACCATTGTCTAGATGAATAGTTCCAGTCCCTACAACACTAAGTTTTTGGTTTTACAATCATTTAAATAAGAAAACATGGCTTTGCTTTTGGCATGTGATAAGAAGCTCCAGAATCAATGAGCCACTCATGAGAATGAGAAGAAGAAGATACATTTAGTGCATAACCAGACAAATATTCTTGACAACCATATGCAGAAAGTGCAATTCCTGAAGATGAAGTTGAATTTGAAGAGTGCTCCAAATGGATGTTATGCTTCTTCATTGTTGCTTCCAAGGCTTCCATCTTCTTAAAGCATTTCGATTCTAAGTGGCCATCTCGATTATAAAAGTGGCAATGTCTATCATTCATCTTCCCTTTGTTTTTATTTTCCTTATCATTTTGTTCTTTATATTGATTATCTTATCCTTACTGGTAGTGATCCCAACCTTATAAACCATGTGAAGTCCAGCTTTAAAAAGAAGTTTGAAATGATAGACTTAGGACACTTGCATTATTTTCTTGGTCTTCAAGTCTTGCAAACCAAGGAAGATATTTCCCTTTCCCAGTCCAAGTATGCATGTGATCTTCTACGCCATTTTCACATGGAAGAGTGTAAGCCAACCCCTTCTCCCTTTCAGTTTGGAGCTAAACTTTTAGTCACTTGTACTTCCCCTAAAGTTGATGCTACTTTATACCGTCAACTTGTAGAAAAAAATTTGTATCTGACCCATACTCGTCCTGACCTTTCCTTTGTTGTTGGACTTATTGCTTGGTTTATGTAAAACCCACATGAAAATAATTGGAAAGCAGCTAAAAGAATACTTCGTTATGTTTGAGGTACAGTTCAGTTTGGGATTCATTACAGTGCAAAAGCATCTCCTATGTTGGTTGGTTTCACTGATTCTGATTGGGTTGGTGACCCTGATGATCGGATGTATACTGCAGGTTATGTGTTTAGGGGGGATATTCTCTAATGCCTCCTTCCTTCTCTTATTGTGTCATATTTGTACATCCTTCAATCCTATCCCAAGTTGTTCTTAAGGGGGATGTTAGGATATTCCGACACATAGGAAATAGTTAAGTATAACTTGGTCTAGTGTAGAATTAGGTAAAGTGTGTTTCTTTACTATGTACTTTTGTAACTTACAATCCGACGGTCACGATATGTTCTAGACATGAAGTGATCCGACGGTTCATTCTCTCCTTGGTATTACAACACTTGATCCATGGCTTAACACCCGATTGGAGCATGGAGGGTCATTTGTAGGGTGACCATTCATGAGAGAAGCTTATGTAATTTTATTTCTTTTATTAATAAATTCCCTGAAGTAGTCGCGTTGGCTCAGGCCATGGATTGTTTCCCTCTTTGAGGGTTTTAACCACGTCAAGAATACTAATGTATTGATCTATGATCTATTTGTGAGCAGTGTCCTTTGGTGTTCTATCTGAGGAATTTACCCTATAAATTCCTACAAAATGTAGCTTGAAAGAACAAATACAAAATTGCTAATGTTAGCCTTTATTCTATCTTATGGTTTAATATTTAAATTAAAAAGAAGTCACATGGAAGGTTTTCTCTATTTTTAATCATCTTGGATTAAATTATATTTAAGAAATGTTGTATGCAGTATCATGAATATTTAGGTTGTGCATACCTATTTTCCTTAGATTGGTTCTTGCCATTTCCTACATGTATAAAAATATACAAGTCCTATTTTGGTTCCCTGCCTTAACAATATAGAGAAGCACCACATATTGAATGATATATGCGACATGGTTGTTTCAAATTATTTCTCTTCTTAAAAGAGGAGAGTATAAAAATAGTGGTAAGATTCGATGATTTATTTTTTAAACCTTACATTCTAAATTTTCAATACCATTAGTGGAGTTTTTGGTTTCAAAATTCTGCATAGATTTTATTATTATTATCCATTAAGGTATTTGATTTCATAAAGGAATCTGCTTGGATTTGTGAGTTTTGATTTAATTAGTTAACAAGGAAGTTGGATGAGGATGTCTTTCTTCTAGTGGAGTTTTGTGTGTTTGATAAAGATTGCAATTAGCAAGATATGGGTTTGAGTGTGATTTTGATTTCAATTAGTTTATTGAAAACAACTTCCAAGTTTTTGTAATTTTTTGTTGTGACACATATATTTATAAATATAAAGGTTCAATTTAAATTTATTATATTTTGTTTTTGGAAAGCATTGCACTTTATATTCAAACTTGTTAGGTAGTGTAACACACCCAACACCTTAATGACTAGGGCTATGGGGTGTAATTAGACCCAACCTTCAAGGTTTATTATGAATATTGAATTATAAAAAAATAGTCTTCTCTTCATCCCCTCAAACCACAATTCTGACACTAATATTGTCTTTTTCTCATCAAGATCTTTCCAACAATATAAATTTCATCTCATTCTAAGCTTTGGGCATAAATTCATGCCCATTTGAAGTTTTTCCCCTTAGGTCCACATCATGATTCATGCATATGTGTTACACTAAAATTTGTCACCATGACTATTTGCAGTCAGTGTGGCTCCATCAATAACCATACTATCCTCCTTGGCAAGTCTTATACCTCTGCTCCTCATGTCAAACTCCAAAAAAGAGAGAAAGCCTTTAAAAAATCAATATAACTCTGGTTCCGCACTTTCTCTTACTCTTACCTGCGTGCACGCACCTCAAGTACATAACACCTGCGTACTTGTACGCACTGTCTATAAAGGGGTGGGTGCGTACCCCTGTAAAAGTCAAAAGGCGCAAGTTTTACTTCAAAAAACTTACTTGCGGTCGATTCTAGAGCATTCTAGAAGATGGTTTGACGTGGATTGAGCGCCTCCACATGGTTCATGCATCCCAATGAAAGAGGAACTTATCCCATGAAGAGGGGAGCTATCCCTTTGAAAGAGGAGCTTATCCCATTGATGGTGGACCTGATTAACTTCCTCCAAAGCACTATAAATACAGGCATTGGGCCAGAGGGAGGAGAGGTTGAAAGCTGAACATTCCTAAGGGTAGATGCTGCTGAAATTAGGACTCCCTTATAGAGCTTGAGAAGAGAGATTCCAATCCTTTCTTAGCTTCATTTGGAAGTGGGTGAGCTGATCAAAGTAAAGGAGAACTCTTGCTGGACCCTGGGAGGGACCTGCACAACACCAAGGCACTGGTTGTAATGGTTTCTTTTGTTTCCAATTAATACAATTAAGTTCATTTTTCTCAACAAGTTGTTATATATAATTTGTTTCATATACTCCTTGGTATTTATGATGAATATGTTTTATTATATGAGTTATTCAGGTGCTATGTAATCGTTTGCTTGTTAGTGAATGCAGGCTTCAAGGAGAAGGAGGAGCTCATCTGGATCGGAGAGGCTTGGCTGCTACAAACAGCGTTGGACTAAAGGTATGCTTTAAACACCTGGTTGCTTGTATTTTAAATGCATATTTAGGGAAAGATAGTGCTTGATTGTCTTGTTTGTCACTAGAAAGCCTTAGCTTCTAGGGAGGTCGGTTTTGTCCGCAAAATTGACTCTTTCCGCATGAAAATATGAACATGGCTAACATATGGAAACCCTTGGCCATGTGTTGGCCCCACACTAGTCCAAATCCCTAGTCTATGTATCATACTAGATATTTCCATATTGATATTTTTATGAATTGCACCCATTTAATCCTCAAAAGCTCTAGTATGGCGATATAGTGGTATGGCTCAAAGTTTCAATATCCCAAAGGCCAATATGCTAATATGGATGGTATAGGCATGGAGCTTCTTATTGTCATTATGGTTGATCATGTAGGTTTTAACCCCGTACTAAAATTACCTGCATACAAATTCTAAAAACACAGAAAATAAACAATGCAAGAGCATAACACATAAAACACATATACATAGAGATTTTCCCCTTGATCCCAAAACTAGGACTATCAGCGTGATTTTTCATTATGTTCCTTTCAATGTTACAATACATATTTATACATGCTGAAGCATCAAATACCATAGACCGAAAACCATCGCATCCAAAACCATGTGTGAAAATCATGCACAAAACCATAGGTAGGTCCGCCCAACCTAATATAGGGTCCAAAAAAAAAAAATCTAGGGCGCTACCCCGGACCCCATAGAGGGGAGTTACCTGCACCCCTCAAACCCCCTGTGACCCCCCGCTACACAACCGGTGCAATGAAGGGGGGGCTCCACCGCCCCTCTAACCCCCGGGTTAACTACATGGGCTGGTCATGGAAAGAATATAACACAACCCAAAATTCTCCCACTTGTTGTTTTCTTTCCACAGGAGGCCACAAGAGAGCGTAGTCATTTATCCAGCCCTGCAATGCCCATTGTTTCTCTACACCAAGAGAACTTCTTAGAGCTCACATATTTTGTCGATGCATCTACAATATTCTTCAATGTGTCCACCTTTACCAACAACACCTTTTTGTCTTCTATCATATCCATCACAAAGTGATACTGAACATCAATGTGATTTGTCTTTGAATGATATGCAGGGTTCTTTGCCAAGAAAATTGCAATTTGGTTGTCACAGTCTATCCTTATAGCTCCCTGTACTAACCCCATACTTGAACACAATCTCTACAACCAAACTGCTTCCTTGCTTGCATGAGTGTCTGCCATTTATTTTGCCTCTATAGTTGATAGTGCCACTACAGATTTTTTCTTACTCATCCAACTGACTGCACCTCCAAATAGGTTAAACACATACCCACTTGTAGATCTTCTCTGATCCAGATCTCCAGCCCAGTCTGCATCAACAAAGCCACGAATATCCAACGCTCTGTCAAATCCTGGTCTTCCTTGGTAGCACAAACCATAATCACTAGTGCCACACAAATACTTGAAAACTCGCTTCATTGTTGTCCAGTGCTCCTTCCTTGGTTTTGACATAAACCTGCTCAATACTCTCACTGCATGTGCAATTTCTGGTATAGTACATACCATTTCATACATCAAGAAACCGACTACACTTGCATATGGAACACGGGACATGTCCTCTTCCTCTTCTTGTGTCTTGGGACATAGTTCAATAGATAACCTCACACCTATAGGAATAGGAACCTTCACCAGTTTACTATCCTACATATTAAACCTCTGTAATATCGTCTCGACATACTTCCTCTGGTTTAATTAGAGCTTTCTCTTTTCCCAGTCTCTTTTAATTTCCATGCCCAAAATATAGTTTGCAGCACCAGGATCTTTCATGTCGAATTTGGAGGACAATTGGGTCTTCAAATCTTGGATAATTTCTTTGTCATTTCCAACTAGCAACATATCATCCACATACAAGACCAAATAAATAACACAGTCACCAATTAATTTAAAATACACACAGTGATCTACTTTGCTTCTGGTGAAGCCAAGTCCCCGTATAAATGTATCAAATTTCTGATACTACATCCTTGGTGATTGTTTTAACCCATACAAAGACTTCTTTAATTTGCATACCATTTCTTTCGTACCCTTCACCGCAAAACCTTCAGGTTGCTTCATGTAGATCTTCTCTTCCAAATCCCCGTGAAGAAATGTTGTCTTCACATCCATTTGTTCTACCTCAAAATCAAAAGCAGCAGCAATAGATAAAAGTAACCTAATAGAAGCTACCTTGGAAACAGGAGAAAAAATATCACCAAAATTAATTCCTAGCACCTAGGAATAACCTTTTGCTACCAACCGAGCTTTGTATTTCTCCATCTTTCCTTCTGCATTTGTCTTCTTCTTGAAACCCATTTGCTGCCAATGGGTTTCCTTCCAGCCGAAAACTCCACCAAATCCCAAGCCTCATTTTTGTGCAAAGATGCCATTTCATCAACCATGGCTTCTTTCTAGAGTTTTCCATCCTTTGAATCCACTGCTTCCTTCACAATTTTGGGATCATCATCAGTAACAAATAAAGAAAATTTTGAACAAAAAGCAAATGGACTATACCTTTTTGGTTGCCTTCTTTATCGAACTGATCTTCTCACACCCAGAGTTTGTGGCTCTTCATCTTTTGATTCCTTCTCTGTTGTAGAGTTTGATTCTTCGTCCTTAAGCTCAAAATCTATCTTCTCAGGTTCCTTTGGTTGGACTTCATGTTTAATAACATCTTTCACCTCTCTGAACACCACATCTCGGCTGTACACAACCTTCCTTGTTGCTAGGTTCCAAAGCTTATAACCCTTTAAACCATCCTTATACCCAATAAAGATGCACTTTTCAGATTTACTATCCAACTTGGTTCTTTTCTCCTTTGGAACATGTACATATGCATCACATCCAAATACCTTCATATGTGAAAGAGAGGGTTTCTTACTAGTCCATACCTCTTGTGGAGTCTTATCCTCCAACGCTGATGAAGGTGATCTGTTGACTAGGTAACATGTTGTCTCCACCGCCTATGCCCATAATTCCTTTCCTAACCTGGCACCACTGAGCATGCTTCTTGCCCTTTCCATCAACGTCTTTTTCATTCTTTTTGCAACTCCATTTTTCTCAGGTGTGTATGAAGTAGTCTTCTGCCATGCTATACCACACTTCTTACAGAATTCTTCAAATTCATTGCTGCAAAACTCTCCACCGTTATCTGCCCTCAACACCTTTATCTTCTTCTTTGTCTGGTTTTCCACTAGAGCCTTAAATTCCTTAAAACTGTCAAAGACTTCAAATTTCTTCTTAAGGAAATATATCCATGTATTCCTTGAGAATTCATCTATAAATGATACATAGTACACAGACTTACCCAGTGATGGAACCTTCACAGGTCCAAACACATCACTATGCACAAGTTCTAATATATGTTTCGCCCTCTTACCACCAGAGGGGAAACTCACCCGACTCTGCTTCTGGTATACACAATTTTCACAGAAATCAAAATCCAGAGAGCTATTACTCATACCTTCTACCATATCTTTACCATGAAGTATTTGAAGGCCCTTCTCTCCAATATTTCCAAGCCTTTGATGCCACAACATGGTCTTTTGTCCAGAGAACACTAGATTTTCTGCTCCACTTTTAGGAACCATAAAACTGTGTTGGCATTATGATACATATGTTGTACTTGATGGCAACCCACTCATCTCAGATAATAAATTATAGTGTAGAGAAAAGTTCGCGCACTTTTATGCAGAGAAAAGTTTATTTCATGTAGAGAAAAAGTTCACGCACTTTCATGCAAGGAAAAGCACGTATATGTTGGAGAACTTACCTTTGGTCCATGGTAGTTAGTCCTTGGTATTTGAACCTATGAGGAAAAGTGCGTATATGTTGGAGAACTTACCTTTGGTCCATGGTAGTTAGTCCTTGGTATTTGAACCTATGAGGAAAAGTGCATATATGTTAGAGAACTTACCTTTGGTCCATGGTAGTTAGTCCTTGGTATTTGAACCTATGAGGAAAAGCGCGTATATGTTGGAGAACTTACCTTTGGTCCATGGTAGTTAGTCCTTGGTATTTGAACCTATGGTTTTGGACCATGGTACTTCGTCAAAAGTGTTGATCTCATGTACTTTCATGGTTGGTTCATGGTATTAGTCCAACAGTTTTTTTGATCCTATGGTTTTGGCCCGTGGTATTGTGAAAGGCCTAAGCCTATATAAAGCAAAGGAGATCACTTGGCTAATTCATTCTTGCAAATCGAATATCTTAAGATCTGAAATATTGGGTTATTTTTTTAAAAGTTTGATCTATGAAAGGGAAGTTGAAAGCGAATCTGTGAAGGGTGATCTCTCGAGCGCTGCAGCTGCGAAAGTGCGGAGGCGCCACAGAAGGCGCAGTGCGGAGACGCCACAGAGGCGCCATAGAAGGCGCAGTGCGGAGGCGCCACAGAAGGTGCACGTGCGGTGGTCGCGGCGCCACAGAAGGCGCAAGTGCGGAGGGTT
The DNA here is from genome assembly GCA_031772625.1 of Pinus tabuliformis. NCBI lineage: Eukaryota > Viridiplantae > Streptophyta > Pinopsida > Pinales > Pinaceae > Pinus > Pinus tabuliformis. Next base: position 1,252,877,216 of record CM062820.1, on the reverse strand, counting down.
TTAGGTGCATAACTGATGTTTGGTTACTGGTATTGAGTTCAGATAACAGCATGATTAATGACTTATCTTTATGTACTAGATCTGGTTGATAACTCTCATAATATCATTGTATATGTATGGATCTGGTGATTGGGTGATTCAGAAGGTTGTTTGATTATGAGCTTCAATGTTGTTGTTGGGTCCAGTATGAAAATTGGATGAAAAGTGGCCTTTCAGATTATGTGTTGTGCTTCAGTGTATCCAGTCTGAAAATTGATGAAACGTGGTACCTGGAGGAGAGAAGATTGTAGGCCAGCGCCTATGTACTAGTATCTAAGCTAGTACAAAAGCTAAGGGAGATCTTTGGAGCATTGTAGCAGGTAGCAGCCTGCGTACTAGTAAATGGATCGGCTAGTACAAGAGCAAAGGGGGTTGTAGCTCCCGTACTGGTATAAGACTGCACCAGTACAAATATTGTAAAAGGATTTTCTTATTAAGAAGAAGATTGAGATGACTTGCAACAGGTGGTTTTTCTCCCGCATTGGGTTTCCACCTTATATCATGGTGTTCATGTGTGTGCCTTATGTGTGATGATCTATTCTCTATTACGGCATCTGTTATCTGATAATATGGTTGATAATGTTCTAATGCACTCATTGAAGATCAATTAACTTAATCATAAGAAGTTGTGGAAGTAGCATATATGAATCTGATTATGGAAGTGAAAAAGTTTTATTAATGTGATAATACTGATTCACCCCCCCCCCTCTTAGTATTATTTCCAACAATTGGTATCAGAGCAGGTCCTTTGATAGAAGCTTGATCGCTTGAAGGAGATCCGTGGAACAATGGGAAAGAAGCTTAAGAAGAAAGCACCTAAGAAAAAGAAGTCATCTCAGAAGAACTATGACAGTGGGAGAATCGATTGGGGATTAGGTATAAGAAGCTCTTCAGATTCAGAATCAGATTCAGAATCATTATCAGGTATGAATATATTATCCTCTGATGTTCCAGCTATCTTTCCTTTTGGAAGAGATGAAAGTGATAGCGAAACTACTGAATTTTCTCTTATGGGTGAACAAGAAAGATATCAAATAGAGGCAGAATTTAAAAGGCTGACAGACAAAATTAGAGATCAACAAGATCTATTGAACAAAAGGGAATGTGATTTCAAAGAAGAAGCTACCAAACTAAAGGCCCAACTAGAAGAAGGAAACAAGGTAAGAAAGCTACTCAAGGACAAGGAATACCAATGTCAAAAATTGCAGCATGAAGTGACATCATTAAGAAAAGAAGTCAACGAAAGAAGCACAACCATCAAGAAACTCAAAGATAGATCCAGCTACTATGAAAATCTTGAAGCTACAATCCTCTCACTAAAAGGAGATCTTGAAGAATCAAAGAAGCAGAATACAGATCTACTCCAAGCTATTGCAAAACAAGAAAACGAAGTCACCAGCTTAAAATCTCAACTAGAATGTGCCTTCCGAGTTCGTCAAATGCAGCAGGATCTGAATGAAGAACAAGAAAAGGAGATTCTCAAACTAAGGGAACAAATGGAAGAAGGAAGGAAAGCTGAAGAAGATTTGAAAAAGCAATCTCTTGAAAAGTAAGAACAGCTTCAGGTTGAGGTAAATATCTTGAAAGGTAAACTAGAAGAAAAGGATAAGCTTTTACGATTTCAAGATAGTTCTAAAGTCTTGGATGATATTCTTAGTAGTCAAAGGTCTCCTGCTATAAAGACTAGTCTTGGTTTCCATGAATCTGTTGAAGGTGAATCTAGTTCACAAGGTGAGGCAAGGAACTTTAAAGAGAAATCTAAAGTGATCAACGAAGAAATGAAAGATCAATCTCATCATCAACCAAGAAAATAGATTCCTCAAAGAAAATCCTTTACTCCTCCTATGAATAATGTTGAATGTTATGTATGTCATAATCTTGGACATGTTGCAGCTAGATGTAGAAGAAGAAGGGTTCAAGACCATTATGCAGAAAGATCATCACATTCAAGGTACTTTTATGGATATTGCTTTGCTTGCAATATGTTTGGTCACAAAGCTGCTGATTGTTACAAGAGGAATATGAAACATGTAAGATGTTATGCATGTAACAAGCTTGGACATATAGCTAAGGAATGCAGGAACAAAGTGTGGGCACCATATCAAAAGGAGAAAATGTCATCATCACGCTTGAAGATATGGAGGAAAAAGGAAGTATAGTCAGAAAAAGGCGGCACTGCACAACATACAGACATACCAGAATCAGAGGGAGCTGAAAGTACAAAACTTCAGTGTCCTGAATCTCATATGCAAACTCCATAAAGGAAAGTTGCATATATACGCGAGTTAGTTACTGCACAGTCGCGTATATGATTGTTTGAAGAAAGGCAGTAGGGACAGATTCAAGAGAAGGATCAGTTTTGCTCTAGTTAATAATAATGATGTGTGGATATGATGGTTAGAAGTGTTTTGCTTCTAACTTGATATTGATGATGTCTTGATACTTCTTATTGATATGCATGATCAGACAGATGGCACAGGTTTAGAGGGAGCATATGGACTTAATGCATTATTGGCATTATGGTTAATAGTCCTTGGTGATGATACTTATATGGATAAATGATTCATCTTGCTATGGTTATGAGTTGTTCACATGGTTCTTGGATCAGATTTATGGTTGATTCTCTAATGATGCTTGCATGGGAAGCACTTAGCTTGAATTCACATCTTCTTGATGTTGAGTCACTCATATGCTGCTGTCGTCATATGCATAAAGATCATATATTACAGTTATGATTCCTTTCATTCTTGGCACAAATGGATGAGGATTGTTGGCTGGATACAGGGATGATTATTCAAAGTTGCATTGTTGGAGACATGATGATAATGAGCTCTTATCTATATGATGATAGGATTGTTTCATACATATGTTGATTAATGCAGATATTCCCAATTGATGATACTTGATTCATGTAGATCTGGATGGCTATGATGTTTCTCACATAGAATGTGAAATTCTGTTGATGCGGACATACCTTGATGATTCATGCACTAATACAAGTTGCTGGTCTAGTTGCTATTGACAGATACTATGGAGTAGATCATAAAGTGTTGTTGCTGATGTTCATCTTATTTAGGTGATGTCATATCAAGACTCATGATGTAATAGTGTCATCTCTTCAGGTCATGTAACGACCTATGTTGGTTTCCCCACTATGCCTGGGATGAAGATGTAATGTATTTGGTTTTCATTTTTCTGATATATCCCCACTTGGTTGGGTGATGGATGTATGTATTGAATGTTTTAGGAAGGTCATTTGTGATGTAGAACATCCTTTTGCAGACCTTGCTTACAGTGAGGGGGAGCCTGAGCATGAATAGCACTATATAGCAAAGCAGACATTTCAGCTTGTTCTCAGAAAGAGCATGATCAGATTGGTGCACCATGACATATACAAATGGGGAGCTCATTCAGAGATTTCAACAGCTACTCAGGGAGAGCTTATAATGCATTGTTGGCATTATGGAGGACGTACAGAAGGAGATCTTGGATGCTGGTCTGATTATTGCTGCAATCTATCTCTTTCATGGTCATGGATTATGGTTCTTCTTTGCAGATCTGGTTTATAGTCAGGGGGAGCATGTTCTTAGGGGGAGTATAACACTTTTTCCTTGATGTCAAAGGGGGAGAGTGATTGGTTGTTGTTGCCATCAAGTCCAAAGGGGGAGATTGTTGGCATTATGATACATATGTTGTACTTGATGGCAACCCACTCATCTCAGATAATAAATTATAGTGTAGAGAAAATTTCACGCACTTTTATGCAGAGAAAAGTTTATTTCATGTAGAGAAAAAGTGCACGCACTTTCATGCAAGGAAAAGCGTGTATATGTTGGAGAACTTACCTTTGGTCCATGGTAGTTAGTCCTTGGTATTTGAACCTATGAGGAAAAGCGCGTATATGTTGGAGAACTTACCTTTGGTCCATGGTAGTTAGTCCTTGGTATTTGAACCTATGAGGAAAAGCGCGTATATGTTGGAGAACTTACCTTTGGTCCATGGTAGTTAGTCCTTGGTATTTGAACCTATGAGGAAAAGCGCGTATATGTTGGAGAACTTACCTTTGGTCCATGGTAGTTAGTCCTTGGTATTTGAACCTATGGTTTTGGACCATGGTACTTCGTCAAAAGTGTTGATCTCACGTACTTTCATGGTTGGTTCATGGTATTAGTCCAACAGCTTTTTTGATCCTATGGTTTTGGCCCGTGGTATTGTGAAAGGCCTAAGCCTATATAAAGCAAAGGAGATCACTTGGCTAATTCATTCTTGCAAATCGAATATCTTAAGATCTGAAATATTGGGTTATTGTTTTAAAAGTTTGATCTATGAAAGGGAAGTTGAAAGCGAATCTGTGAAGGGTGATCTCTTGAGCGCTGCAGCTGCGGAAGTGCGGAGGCGCCACAGAAGGCACAGTGCGGAGACGCCACAAAGGCGCCATAGAAGGCGCAGTGCGGAGGCGCCACAGAAGGCGCAGGTGCGGTGGTCGCGGCGCCACAGAAGGCGCAGGTGCGGAGGGTTTTAGGTGCATAACTGATGTTTGGTTACTGGTATTGAGTTCAGATAACAGCATGATTAATGACTTATCTTTATGTACTAGATCTAGTTGATAACTCTCATAATATCATTGTATATGTATGGATCTAGTGATTGGGTGATTCAGAAGTTTGTTTGATTATGAGCTTCAATGTTGTTGTTGGGTCCAGTATGAAAATTGGATGAAAAGTGGCCTTTCAGATTATGTGTTGTGCTTCAGTGTATCCAGTCTGAAAATTGATGAAACGTGGTACCTGGAGGAGAGAAGATTTTAGGCCAGCGCCTATGTACTAGTATCTAAGCTAGTACAAAAGCTAAGGGAGATCTTTGGAGCATTGTAGCAGGTAGCAGCCTGCATACTAGTAAATGGATCGGCTAGTACAAGAGCAAAGGGGGTTGTAGCTCCCGTACTGGTATAAGACTGCACCAGTACAAATATTGTAAAAGGATTTTCTTATTAAGAAGAAGATTGAGATGAATTGCAGCAGGTGGTTTTTCTCCCGCATTGGGTTTCCACCTTATATCATGGTGTTCATGTGTGTGCCTTATGTGTGATGATCTATTCTCTATTACGACATCTGTTATCTGATAATATGGTTGATAATGTTCTAATGCACTCATTGAAGATCAATTAACTTAATCATAAGAAGTTGTGGAAGTAGCATATATGAATCTGATTATGGAAATGAAAAAGTTTTATTAATGTGATAATACTGATTCACCACCCCCTCTCAGTATTATTTCCAACAAACTGTTGCACCTATCAATAATAGTGCTACCTTATAGCTTGTATAGAGTTCCAATTCAAACTCCCCGAATCAATACCAGTGCACCCTGAACCATCTTGCAAGTATCCTTCTCGAACATTGTTTTTACACCTGCATCATCTAGCTTGCTTACATAAATCATATTTCTGGCTAATGTACGAATATGCAGAACACCCAGAATTGTTCTAACCCTTCCACCTTAAAACTTCAACTTTACTTTTCTGCGACCAATGATTCTAGCCTTCCTGTCATCCCCCAAGAAGACATCACCACCATCATATTTCTCAGACTTGCAGAACCACTATTTATGGGGACTGAAGTGGAAGAATGCACTTGAGTCAATCAACCATACCTCATGATCTACATGTGTACTTGAAGAAGCCAAGTACACATCCCAACCTTCATCTAAGGTGGTTTTCGCCTCTGTAGAAGGAGCATCATTAGACCCCTTTCCTTTATCAGGAGCTTTACATTTACAGTCCCTTTTGTAGTGCCCTTCCTTTCCACATTTTCAACACACCACCTTTACAAGTTTTCCTAGAGATTTAAATCTCGCTCTAGATTTAGATGTCCCACTCGATGACTTATTTTTGTTTCTGTTTTGGAACCTTCCTCATACAGACAAGGCATCACCATTCTAGATCTCCACATTTTTCCATCTTGTCTCCTCCATCAGCAAGGATGAGACTATTTCATCAAACTGCAAGGCAGTTTTATTGCTACCTATTGCAATAACCAGACTATTCCACAAATCTGGTACAGAACACAACAAAATGACGCACTTATATTCATCTGAAATTTTAATATCAAAAGATAATACTGACTTACCACAGTATTAAATGCATTCAGATGCTTTGTCACCGAGTCTCCATCTTTCATCCTCAAGTTATACAGCTTTTTCTGCAGGAAAAATTTATTCACTAGAGACTTAGATTGGTACAAAGTCCCTAACTTGTCCCAAAGCCTTCGCCATAGCTTCCCCTGATACATTCAACAATACTGAATATGAGACAATCCAACTTCTTCCATTCTTCATTGAACACTCCCGTTGGTTTAGTACCTGGATCTACCACGATCCACTAATCTTTATCCACCAACAGATCCTCCATCTTGAGTTTCCACAACTCAAAACTCTGATCATTAAATTTCTCAATCTCTATATTTCCACTGCTCGCAATCTTCTTTCACCACCAGAATCCATCTCACAGATCTCCCACTGAACAGGGTCTACCATAGGCCTGAGCGAAACCCCTCAGCAACAAAGACACCCCCTTGAAGCCAAAACAACTCTGATACCAAATGTAGGTTTTAACCTCATACAGAAATTACCTGCATACGAATTCTAAAACACAGAAAATAAACAATGCGAGAGCATAACAAATAAGACACACATACACAGAGATTTTCCCCTAGATCCCAAAACTGGGACTACCAGCTTGATTTTTCATTATGTTCCTTTCAATGTTACAATACATATTTATACATGTTGAAGCATCCAATACCATGGACCAAAAACCATTGCGTCCAAAACCATGGACCGAAAACCATCGCGTCCAAAACCATGTGCGAAAATCATGTACAAAACCATAGGTAGGTTCACCCAACCTAATATAGGGGGGTTACCTGCACCCCTCAAACCCCCTGTGACCTCCCCGCTACGCAATTGTCCCAACGAAGGGGGGGCTCTGCCCCCCCTCTAACCCCCTAGTTAACAACGTGGGCTAGTCATGGAAAAAATATAACACAACCCAACAAATCATCAATATAGTCGATATGGACGATATGCCAATATAGGCACGAACCTCTAGTGATCTGAACTTAAAAAATAACACAACAAATTATATATATAACCATAAATATAGAGATGTAGTAGAAATAACACTTCATTTCATTAATATCAAATATTAAAATAAGCTTACAAACATAATGGAAATAAACTAGATCGGGTGATGGTAGTTTATGTCTAAGAAGAGATGTGGAGCCTACATGCCTATGAACTGTGTTTCAATGATGATCGAAGGTCTATTTATTACTTAGAAACAATGGAACAACCTAAACATCCAAAAACCTAACCCTAAGAGATGAAGCGCCAAAACTATGGGCCCTGTTTAGGTAAATTGGTATATCAACTTCCCGGTGTCATAACTTTGGCATAGATCTCTGTTTGACGTGCACAATACCTCGTTAGAAATGTCTATCTGAGGGCTACAACTTTAGAGTGGAATAACTCCCTCATTTTCCCAAGAAACGTCGTTTGGGCCTCAAAACGGATCCGAAAGTTTAGGACCCAAAAAATTGCCAAAAATAGTAAATTGTGCTATAATTAAGGAAACTAAAAAATGAAAGAGATAGTGGTGGGGGTCCAAGTGGAACAGGCGGGTGGCCACCAAAATCCATCTGGATTAGTCCTTTCCCCTTGGGAATAAATGGTCCCCATTACATTGAGTGCCTCCATGAGATGGGGAAACTTCTGCTAAACTTGGTCCCTGGTGAGCCGCTTGCCTTGGTGTAGGAGTTGGTCAACTTTGACAACCCGATATAGTTGGATCTTTTGCTAGTGAGTTTTCTTGATCCGTGTGTCCATAATTTGATCAATTGTGGCATTTTCCATGTAGTCTGGGTTTAACTCTGTTGGTGTGAGTTGTTCTGCAATGTCTAATGTGTCCAGTCATGGTGGGAAGAATGGTTCAAGGTTGTCCACATTGAACACTGAGTGTAGGCCAAGGAATGGGGGAATGATGATCTCAAAGGAATTATATCCCATAGCATTGGTAATTGTGTAAGGACCGCATCATAGTTTTCTAAGTTTTCGATGGGCTCCGGTAAGGCGTTCTTTCTACAAATGCAACCAAATTTTTTCGCCCACCTGAAACTTGTGTGGCACTCGATGTTGATTATGTCACTCCTTGTACTTTCCATTTGACTTATCCAATATGTCATGAACCTACTGGTAGATGTGTTCGATGCATTCAATAAATATGGTCACTTTATTAGCTCAGACAATACATGTGTGGATTATGTCTGTGTAGTCGCATGAGACATGGCAACATCAATTAGACAGAATGGTTGAAATCCTAGACCCACTTAAAAGGGATTGCGACCAGTCGAGCTATGGAAAGCTCTATTATAACTATGTTGCACATAGGAAAGACTCTCACCCCAGGTTCTTGGATTCTTTGAATTGTAGATGTGAAGTATGTGCACTATCATCCTATGGTCAACCTCCGCCTGGCCATTAGTCTGGGGATGGAAGGCAGTCAAATTGGTGAGCTTGGTGCCCAATATTGTTGAGAGGCTTAACCATAATGTGCTTAGGAACTTTCTGTCTTGATATGAGATAATGGTCTACAGGATCCCAAAATGTACCCATACTTGTTCAAATAAGAGTTTGGCAGTGTCCTTTGTTTTGATACTCTTGTTGCAGGCCACCAATATAGGCATCTTAGAAAATTTGTCCACGACCATAAATACACAATTACCATGCTTGGTAGAAGGGATGCCAGACATACAATCCATGGAGATGGATTCTCACAGCTGCCTGGGAGTAGGAAGAGGAGTGTATAGGCCTTCCTTCTTGATGGTTGGCTTGGAGATGACACAGGCAGTGTAGGATCTGATATATTTCCCAACATCTAGTCAGAGTTTTGGCTAATAAAAGTACTTTTGTAGTACAACCATAGTTTTCTCCACAAAAAAGTGTCCTGCGACCCGATTGTAGTGTTCCTCCCAAATCAGCTTGGCATGCTCGCTTGAAGGAACACAAAGGTGGCCAAGGTGGCATAATAATGCATCCTGGAGTTGGAAATCATGAACTTGTTTTCCATCTACTAGCATTTAGTATGTGGAGGTGAACTCTAGATCATTTTTGTGTAGTTGTGGCCATCTGGATGTCTCATGGTTAGAAGAGCTGAGAATAGTAGTCAGTGTTGCAACTAGGGGCGGATGAGGCAGTCTACAACATGATTGATGCTTCCCTTTTTTTATTTAATGTTCAAGTGGAATTGTTGCAGATATGTAGACCACTTCTAATGGTGATCATTCTACAACTTCGCTTGTGTCTGTATAAACTGAAGAGGTTGGTGATCGATGTGGATGACCATCTCCTTTCCCAGAATGTAATGCTTCCATTTCTAGTAATTCTGCATGATGGAATACATCTCTTTATCATAGGTCGGGCACTTCTGAATTGTGTCAAAAAGTATCTGTTTATGATAGGCCACTGGATGCCCATGTTGGGTGAGGACTACACTAATAGCATAGTCGGAGTTGTCTCTCTCAATCAAATGGCTACTGTAGGTCTGGTAGTGTGAGTATCAACGCAGAGTAGAGACATTGCTTCAACTCAACGAATGCCTTCTTTTGGGACTCGTACCAGGAAAACTTTGTTTTCACCCCCACCCTTAGTAATTTGACTCAAAGGCCAAGTGATATGGGAGAATCCCAACATGAACCTCTGATAAAAATTTGCAAGGCACAAAAATCTGCGAAGCTCTATTAGAGTGGTTAGGGTTGGCCAATCCCAAATGAATTGAATCTTGGTTAGATCCACATGCACACCACATTCATCTATGATGTAACCCAAATATTGGACCTGGCTCATGCCAAAGGTGCATTTATCCAATCTGGTAGAAAAATTGTGTTACCGAAGGGTTTGAAGGACCTACTGAATGTGTTGCAAGTGTTCTTCCCAACTCTTACTAAATATGAGGATGTCCTCTAGATAAACAACCATGAATGAGTTTGTGAAGGGCCGCAAGATATCATCCATTAGCCTCATAAAAGTAGTAGGGGCATTTTTCAACCCGAAGGGCATAACCAACCATTTAGAAAGGCCTTCCTTGGATTTGAAGATGATCTTACATACATTTGTGGGCTCTATTGGAACCTAGTGATAGCCAGAGTTCAGATCACTCTTACTGAAATACTTATCCCCCTTGAGTTGGTCTAGGAGGCCATCAAACCATGGGATTGGATAATTGTTCCTGACAGTGATTTTGTTTAGTGCTTGATAATCAATGCAGAGCCTCCAGGTCCCACCCTTCTTCTGTACAAGTACAATCAGGCTCCCACAAGGTGAGGAACTTGGTCGGATGTGCCCTTTTTGCAACAACTCCTAGATTTTCCGCTTGATCTCTTCATTTTCCAAAATAGAGCGACAATATATCAACCCATTGAGTAGAAGTTCTTGGTGAGTCAGATCGATTGAATGCTTGACCTGACATTGCAAGGGTACCCCTGTGGGTGAGGAGAAGATGTCGTTGTATTCTACCACAACCGTATCCACCTTATTATGTTGCATGGAGGAACCCTTCATAGGGGCCATGGATGTGGCTACAATCTTCCCCTTACTTTGACAGAAAATATGAAAGAAAATAAATTTCCCAGTCTGGGAGATGATATTATTGCATTTCTTAGTAGAGATCAAAGAGATGGGGGTAGGCAAGGCTACCCCTAGTATCATGTACAACTTATTACCCAAAGAAATAATAACAGAGCAAGGTCTAGACTCATATACAACATGTCGCTTCCACAAGTATGGTTTTTTTAATAATACATCACAAACTTCAAGAGGAGCAACATCATATAGTACCTCATCCGTGAAGGGCTTGATATTGTAGGGAAGGCAACACTACTAGCTGACACGAAGATATCTTCCTTGGTGAAGCCACCCAATATGTTATCACTACGGATGCGTTGTAGTTGGTAGGCCCATCCGCTTCACAACCTTTTCTGAAATGAGGTTCTTTTGGCTCCCATTATTGGCACTGAACTGCAGCATTGAACCCTTGACCCACATCTCTCAGTGGAAGAGGCGTCCCCCCTCCTCTAGATCTTCAGGCTAAATATTCTCTATCTTGGTGGTGGCCACGATGGCACTGAGCTCCGTGTCAATTATATGCTTCCCTTTGTCATTCCCCTTGTTGGGTTTTGACTCAGAGTCGAAACATGCATCTGATTTGGAAGCCTTCAGCTCGGCCACCAGTGACTGCTTGGACTGACACTCACTTGCGTTGTGAGTGGAACTCTTATGAAACTCACACCACTTTCTGATGTCCTTCTTTGTCTTCGTGGTGTTGTTATTTTCTTGCGGCTTTTGTGGGTTATCTTGGGTCACCCCTCCTTAGCTTTGCCCTTTGCTCTGCGGTTTAGGGGCGCCTTTCCCTTGCTTTGGATTCAGAGATCCAAAGTCTCACTTTTTCTATTTACACTTTTGCTCAATCTTGACAGTGTTTTGGTACACCGTTCTGAGTGAGGAGATGTCCAAGAACTCCATCTCATCCTGGATGTACTTGTGTAGACAGTCCTGATACTTGAGTACCAAATGCTGCTCAGAATCCTTGATACCCAACTTCGTGTGAAGGGTATGGAAAACATTGGTAAAATCTAGCACATATTGGTCCCTTCTCTGCCACAGCGTGGTCCACTTTATGTATTTATCCTCATAGCTCCCAACAGGGTAGTACTACTCCTTGATGGTGTCTCGGAATGAATTCCAAGTGGGTGCAGCTGAAAATAGTGAGGGTGTACTTTTGTCCTTCTTCTCACAGTAGGTTTCCCACTAATCCTTGACATGGGGGGTTACTTTGAGAAGTGAAAAAGTAATCGTTTCCCGACTAGAAAAACCATGAACAGAAAAATATCCTTCTAGCAGATTTAACCATTTATCTACGATGTCCGTATCTATCTGACCCTCAAATATTGGGATGTCAAAGTTAACTTTTACCTTGAAGGGTGTGGCGCTTCCAGAGTAGCTGCTGGAAGGAGATGCATCACCTTTGGGTAGTCGTTGAGGGATATGGGAAAATTTTTCCATCATCACATTCCTTTGTCGGTCAAGGGTTTCTTCGAGCAAGATTTTGAGAGGATCTCTTGCCCCCTCGTCTTTCTTTTCTCTGCCATGGGAGGCTTGACACATACAATACCTCGTTAGAATATATATCCAATAGCTATAACTCTCAAATTGAAAACATGAGGAAAAGATTCATATTTGCCTCATTTTTCCCAAGAAATGTTGTTTAGGGCCTCAAAACAGCTCTGAAAGTTGAGGACCCATAAAACAACCAAATAGAGTAAATTGTGCTACAATTAAGGAAATGGAAAAATTGAAAGAGACAGTGGTGGGGGTCCAAGTGGAATAGGCGGGTGGCCACCAACATCCACCTGGATCATCTAGATTCTTTGATATACCGATATAAGATATGGAAATATTAGCATTATCGATAATTCCACCATAATTGAAAATTGCTACAGATCACCCATAAGATGATAGGTTAGTGGCAAGCTCATTATGGCACTTCATTCCTCCAACGTTTGATCATAATCTAACGTGTGGAAAACATTGATGTGTCCACTAACATGTGGTTCTTGTTGATGTGTGGCACATTTTTCTTATATTCATATAGTTGACATATCCAATTGGGCCAAATTTGGGTGACATATGTTGCACACATGGCACTACTATCTCATCCTTCATGACATCATCCTTTAGATTTTCGAATACTCTGATACTTTGAGGGAATTAGTGGATCGACCCAACAAATGGAAATAGAGTTTTCATATGATGATCAATTTCCCAAGACCATGATATATCATGTACTTTCCATACATAGTTACATTCAGTCCTAGGGACAATATTCTAATAAGCCCCTTTCCACACTGTCTCCCGATCATATCCCTTGTGTTGTCCATGTGACTAGGGATAGGTTTGAGGCCTCCATAAATCCAAATTTATAAGGAAATAAGGGTCTCTTCCTATGTTCACCTCCATTAACATAGTGGTTCTCAACCACCTTCGACAAAACAACTCATTTCCTTTGACTAGGCAGCTTTAAGTTGCATGATCTCTAGTGCTTATACCAACATACTAGATATACTTCACCATTGTGGAAAATAATAACACATCATGACAACTTGCATAGTCATGAGATAAATTAGCCATTACAAATTAGAGCTAAAGCCTCACTTCATGAATATATAAAACACCACAATCATAGATAATAGACTCCCACTGCATGTAATATACACATTCATAAAAAAAATCCTTTCAACATTCAATTTAGTTGGGCTAATTGCTCAACTCACTATTTTTCATACTTAATGAATATAGTATTACAATGGTATTCAACCTACTATTTCACACATACACAATGAACCACTGAACATCATTATCATTTCCTTCACAAGGCACAAATGTACACTCATTTGTTCCTCTTAAATTTTTTGGAAACTAAAAATGGGACTATCACTCTCCACCCAATCAAAGGCACAACTAAACTAAAAATTTCTTGTTCCTGACCACCCTCGAACAACCTTTGATTTCTAAATTATTCTTCTCTCAAGTTATTACATCAAAGGGTCAATTCAGGGTAACAATAATGAAGGCCAATCTCAATCACAAACTAGGAACATAGGGATGCCACTTTTCAAGCACTAAGTCTAGGCTAAACACACAACAAAATATGGCCACTAAAGGATGACACAACACCATAGGATAAATATTCATCACTTCCTATGGCTATGTTGGTGATCCTCCCTCTTTCTAGTGCCTTGTGCGCACAAATACAACCAAAATAACAGAGTTCTTCTCACTTTAGTTGAGTTAGGCGAAGGGATATCTCTCTTGTTTCCTCAACTAAAACACTTAAAGCCTATACTTTAAGATCTAGCTTCCAATCAAAAGTTTACAATTTCATACAAGTATTAAGTTCAAAAGTTCACAAGGGCTCTAGGATTCACACACACAGTTCATGTCTCCTTTCTATGTTAGTCTCAAATTCAACAACTCCCAATTTCGTTCGTTTCTCCACGAGTGCTTATAGAGCTTTGGTACCTAAATTTTTTTAAGCTAAATTGAGTCTTGATGATGTTGATCCAATTGTGCATACCCTTAGACATTTCTAGGCCTTAGATATTATCTTAGTTGATATGAAAAATGGTCTTCCCATAATACACTATCCATGATAGGGCTTCCTTATAACCTTTGACATCAATAAAAACACATTAATCAACAATATTTGTCTTTTTCACTAATCGAAATTCTTAGAAAAAATGGAAGAATGTTGAGGAACTCCCTTTGTGTGCAAAATCCCCCTTTGTTTGAAATTCCTTCTTTTTTCTACAGTTGAAACTCCCTCATTTTTCTGCAATTTCTCTCCCTTTGAGATTAATGGAAAATGGTTGCTCCCCCTAAATTGATGATTACCTTCATCTTCAATCCCTCCCCTTTTTCATAAATCATGAGCAATAGATTTCTCCTCTTTAGGATATGCTTCATTTTATTAATGTGATGGGAAAGGTATCACTCCTAGATTTTACCTTGGATATTCAAATGTCTCTCCGAGAATGGGTTTGGTAAACATATCCATAATTTGTTCTTCAATAGCAATGTATCACAACTTAGCATTATGATTAGCTACATATTCTCATAGGAAATGATATTTGATAGGAATATTTTTTGTCTTTGAATTCATAACATGATTCCTTGATATATTGATAAATATTGTATTATCAAAGATAATTGAAATTAGTTGACTATAGTATATCTTTATATCTTTTATATTTTACTTTAGCTAGAGAACATGAGTGCAACATGTTTCTATTGTAATATATTTTTCTCCAATTGTGGATAGAAAGGTTTGTTTCTTGCTTAATCATGATACCAAACAATTTCCTATAAATAACAGTCCTCCACAAGTTCTTTTATTTCCATCAATACTTCTATTCTAGTCTACATCTTTATATTTTGCTAAGGTGAAGTATTTTATTCTTGAGTACCATAAGCCAAAGTGCACGGTCCCATTCAAATCTCTGAAAAAAATTTCACTAATTGCACATGAGTCACCTTTGGTGCAAATTGAAACCTTGCAACCAATCATGCTGATTGCATGGTATAAGGTCTTGATGTTGTCAAATATAACAAGCTTCCAATCATTAATCTGTATAAGGTTTGATTCACATCTGGAGCTTCAACATATTTTATTAATTTGCATCCTATCACCATGGGAGTGTTAATTGGTGCATAGTTTTCCATTCCATACTTCTTTAACATTTCGTTAACATATTTACTTGGAGAGATGAATATACAAACTTTACTTAATTAAGCAACTTGTAAGCTTAGAAAGAATGACAATTCTCTTAGCATGGACAAGTCTCTTTTTTGATGCAAACCCTTTACTCATTGTGTCAACATCACTTCCAAAAATGATATCATCCACATAGAAAACAATGATCAACAATTTTTCATTACTAATTTTTATGTAAAGGTTATTATATGCTACTCCTCCTTTGAATCCTTGCTTTTGTAAATATTTTTCAATTTTTGAGTACTAGGGCCTAGAAGCTTTCTTTAGAACATAAAGAAATTTCTTCGATATGCATACATAATATTTATTTTATAACAATTGAGATACTTCTAGTTCAACATATACCTTTTATTTTAGGTCTCCATTTGGAAAGGATGACTTGATATCCATTTGATAAACTTTGAATTTTCTAAAACATGCAAAGTCTAAGAAAATTCTCATTTCTTCAAGTATGCAAACTGGAGATCTTTTTTCTTCAAATTCAACACCCTTAACCTATTCATATCCTTTACAAACCAATATAGCTATATTTTTTACAACTTGTTCATCCTTGTTTAACTTGTTCCTAAAAACCCATTTGGTGCCAATTACATTCATATCTTTTGTTCTAGGTAGACGTTCCCATGTATTGTTTTTTCTCAATATGATTTATCTCTTCCTCCATAACATTGACCCAGTGATCATTTTCACTAGCTTTTGAAAAATTATTGGATTCCATTTTGGATAAAAAGACAAACTTTGCATGCTTTGGTGACCTTCTTAGTCTCCTTCTAGTATGAACTCTTATATATTTACCACCAAAAATATATATTTTCTGGATGATTTATTTGAACATACCTAGATGGATTCTTTGGATGTTGATTCTATATCTCATCTTCCTCGTCCTTTTATACTTTTTATTCTTCTACTTCTTCTTCTCCTTTTTCATTTTCATGTTTTGTGTATCCTTTTGTTATAACATATATATATATATATATATATATATATATATATATATATATATATATATATATATATATAGAGAGAGATATATATCTATATATATGATTAATAACCAAGGAAGATTCCTTCATCTATCCTGGAATCAAACTTTCCTATATTGTCATCATTTATCTTGATTAGCATTTGCTTCCAAAAAAAATAAAGTACTTGATTATAGTTGGTCTTCCTTTCCATAATCCACAGGGAGTCTTACTATTATTAACCTTAATTTGAGATATATTCAAAATGTAAATTGTTATATTAACTTCTTCTCCCAAAAATTTGCTTGGGAGCTTTGCTTCATTAAGCATTGTTCTTTCCATATCCTACATAGTTTTATTATTTCTTTCGAAAATGCAAATTTATTGAGGAGTATTTGGTACCAAAAATGTATTTTGATCCAATGATTTTGACAAAATTCACTAAATTCATCAAAAATAAATTCACCTCCTTTTTCTAATCTCAAGCATTTAATCTTTAGATTAATTTCTTTTTTAACAAGAGATTTGAAGGTTCTAAACTTATAATAAATACTTCATATTTCTCTTTTAAGTAAAGTTACCCATGTCGTTCTTTAGTCGTCATCAATCAAAGGCATAAAATATCTCTCACCTCTTAATAGTTGTGTTCTTGCTAGCCCACAAAGGTCTATATGAACAAATTCCAATGGATTTGTTGACGAGTACTCTTTTTTCTTGAAATTTACTCTATTTTTCTTTCCATGCTGACACGGCTTCCAAATGATGTAATTCCATTTTGAAATATTTGGCATATCTCTCATTACTTGTGGTTTTTTGAATTTCACTATATTTTCAAAACTAATATGAACCATCCTTCTATGCCATAGCTAACTTTCAGCCAATTTCCCCATACAACATTTTTCTCCTTTAATTCATCTAACATATATACATTGCTTGAGGTTTTAGCTACATTTACCACCAACCTTCCTTTTGTCTTGCTTTCCTTATTACACATTCTTTGGAATGAAATGTGAAATCATATCCTTGATGAAAATTTGAATAACAATTAGAATATTGTGTTTTATGCCTTTAACGTACAATACATTTTGAGTTCTAGTTCTTCCACTATCAATACTGATGATGGCCTTTCCATCTATCCTTGCTAATACATTATTTCCAAGAAATGCACTGCCTCCTTTTTATTCTTTTAGGGTAAGAAATTTACTCTAAACTTCTGTCATATGCCTTGAGTATCCATTGTTAGCATACCATTGGCATTCTTTATTTTGAGCACAAATTTCAAAGCTACATTATTCTTATTTTTTTGCTTCCTTTTCCATACCTTTGTGATTTTTTTTATTTTTTTATTAAAGACCCTTATTGAACTTATTTCATTCAAAATTATCCAATAAGGGAGAAAATGAAATATGATTTCCAATAACATTATCATTGAAAATTCTATATCTTTTCCTTCATATAACCATTCCTTGAAGGATTATAGTATTATCTGCAACCATTTATCATATAACCATTCCTCACATAAGCTCTACAATTAATTACTTATGACCAAAATTGTTGTAAACTAAGCAATAGCCTAAGAATATATTTTGATACATGGATGTGAAAGTCCATCTTAGAGAAATAGTTCTTTTGAACCCATTCTAGTTGTCTTTGTGAGAAAATTCAGGTCTCTGCTAGTCCTTAACTCCATTTTTGGCACTTCTTGTATTGTTGATAGGGTTATGTCTCTGCTTTCATTACCCATAATTTCTCCAAATTTCAAGCTTTCAATCACCTTAGCATTTTCCTTTTCTAGTTTCTTCTTTAAATAGTTGACTTCTACTTCTAGATTCTCACAAATTCCTTGGTTTTATTTTAACTACATTATCAATATTTCCTCTATTATTTTTGCCTCTTAGTTCTATATTTAGGAAAATCATTGTTACTTCATCATTATCATGATTTTTTTTCTTCATATTTTCACAATATTTCCTTTTGTTTTTTAATCTTTTCTCTGAGTTAATGTATTTCGTCCAAGGCACTAAGAAGTTCAACCTTAAGGTTTACTTATCTATCAAAATATTCTTTGTCTGAATTTTATTTTTGTTTCTAGTTAACTTGATTTTCTAGATCATAATTTTAAGCATCCATGGATATGAATTATGAATCTTCTTTCTCAACATAAAATGTATATCCATCACTCTCTTCAAAAGAGAAGCTATCTTCTTTGGAATAAAAATTGTATTCATGGTGTATCTTCCCCTTCTGATTCTATGTGGTTTTCTTTTCTTTTTTCTATTTGTATTCATTATGACTTTATTATCACTTTTCATATGGACATTCAACAAAAAAATGACCTATTTTAACACATTTAAAACTTTTGAATGGAAACTTACCTTTGTACTTTCTAGATCCTCATTTCAATTTTCTCACAAACTCAGCTCCTTCTACATCTAAATTATAATTATTGTAATCACATGATTTGTGTCTCCTTTTCTTATTTGATTATTTGAAGGTTGGTTCCTTTAATATAGACTTATATTTCTCTTTTTTTCATTTCATATGCAATGACGATCCCATGTGGTTCATTCATTTTTAAGTTTTTCAGTTCTTTCTTTTCTTCAATAGCTATAACCTTTGTATTAAAAATCAAGGGGAGATATCTCACCATTTTTTTATAACAATTGCCTTCCTTAACTGTTTCATCAATTCCTCTAATAATGTTAACAATATCATCTACATGAAGGAAGGATCATGCAATGTCTTCTTCTTCATTCATCTTCAAACTCTCACATTTTCATCTATGAGTTTGATGCTTTTCCATTTTCACCTTTTCATATCCTTCATATATTTTCAAAAGAGTGTTCAAAATGTGTTTTGCAGACTCACACTGCATTAACTTAATTAAATTTGAATTCTCTACCCCTTGAAATATCACTTCCTTTGCAATATCAAAGTCCAAGATTAAGAGGTAGGCCTATATTGTATGCTATACGCCTCTAGTCCTTCCTCAGGATTCAACCAAGATCTAAAAAGGGAAGATTATGTATCTCATCATTCCACAGGTATAAGAAGTGGTACCATGAAATATTAAAGACGATCTCTCTATCTCCTGAAATATCATTGTCTTTATACCATCAAAGTACAAGATGAAGAGGTAGGCTTATGTTGTATGCTATACCCTTCTATTCATTCCTCAATATTAAACCAAGATCGAGAAAGGGAAGGTTATGTAGCTCAACATTCCATGTATATATGAAGTGGTACCCTAGTGGAAAGATTAATACATCCCACAGGAACACTTATCATGGGTGATTTGTAACTTATTTGTGGCAACACTTGGAGTATTAGAGGTTCTTCCAGTGCATTGTTATGGAAGTTACAACACCCTCCTAATTTTCTCTAAATGTCCAATTCTTTAACCCTGTTGCAATATTGAAAGCATCAATTTCCGGAGAGAACACTTCCTCACTCCTCATCAATTCTAAGTGTCAAACAAATAACAAATATGGATCAATTCATTCCAACATAGCTTTTGAGTCATTCTATTTGTTTATTTTGTGAAATAAAATGCCCATCGCCATAAATGACCCAACTTATTTTCTTTTCACTCTCAAACAACTCACTTATCCCTTTCTCTCCATTGATTGAGTGAATATAATTCTCCTTTCCAAGTATATGGCTAGACCATCACATTTCCCACCAATCCCTAGCCTTTTTTTACTCTCCATGCACTCAAATCACTTTGTATGGCTCACAATTGAACCTAAAAAATGTCCTCATCACATGAGAAGGACCTCACAATATCCAACTTGATAATCACACCTAGTTTCTTTTTAATTGGCCTCGAGATTTCTCCCTAGTAGCCACAAATTCATTCTTGGATCCTTTGTTAATCTCTACATGCCATTTAAACCTTAAAATCTTCAAAACCTGATAGATGCTACCCCAACACCTTTCATCACTTCATATTCTCTAGTCAAACTCACCCAATCACCTAGGGTTTTCTATCCCATAAATCATCTCCACACCCATAGTCCATCCTTTCATTAAAGCTTGTCCTTAGTCTCAATCACCAACACAATGGTCACTCCTCACCAGAGAACACAACACATTAATCTATCTCACAAAAACCCTTGCCTCGCCCTTTATAATGTATAAAAGCATCTCTTGGTGTGATATGGAACCATCTTCTTAAGATTGCGATTTTATGAGCTATAATTTAATTCATAATGTTTATATCCCTAGTAACAATTTTCAGTCTTTCCTTCCCCTCTCCACAAAAAATTATGAACTTTGTCTTGGTTTAGAAGAAGAATAATAAAATAGTAGAAAAACATAAGTATCCATAATCCCAAACATCAATGTTCCTTGGATTTAATGCTTACGAGCTAATATTTCTAAAGGGTTTTATTATTTTAATGGGTCATGCAGTGAAACTATGTACGCATCATGGAAAAGGGCCTACAAATATCCCATGGCTTATATCCTAGATGATGAGCCACCCACTATCTCACTTGGTCCTGTGTTCCTTAACACTCCATGCTTCATTGATTAGTAAACATTTGTTCATGGCTAGAGGTTTTCCAATATTTCCAAAGAGAGAACTTGTCTCTATATGATCCAAATACAAAAGTGTACAAGTATTTAAAAAGTTATTGGATCCATAAGGTCGTTTCCCATCTTCTTGTCTTTCCATGTGTGGTGTCAACTGAGAGGATCATAAAACATTTTGACCCTGAAAAATCCATGATCAAGGATAGTTACGAGAAGCCTTTTTCCTCTTTAGTACCTCAAATATCTAGATGTGTTACAAGCTTCCCAAGGAAGATATAGCACTAGATAAGGATTGGCTAACATACTTCAAGATTTTCCCCAGAGAACTACTGAACACATCATGGATCAACAAGGGAAGCTTTAGGTCTCGATTAAATGAGAAGTATCCAACAAATCTAATGATCACTCCCTTTTAGTTTGTGGCTACCATGCTATTTAGGTTTCATGGTTGATCCAATGCAGAGAAATTCTATGATGTTGTTGATTTATTTTGGTACTCCTATTTTTTTTTCCTATCCCCAAGTTTTCCTTGACTTGGTTATTTTTAAAGACAAATATGTGAAAAAAAATTCACCTCACGCTTTGCACATCCCCACACTCCACATTAAGTTTCTACATTTTCAACAGATATCTATTCTCATTTGCGTGCAAAGAAATTCATCAATTATTCCCCTGCACATCCATCCTTCCACACACATGTATTTAAAAAATAATTCCTCCTGCACAACTATATATCCGCACAACATGCCATAAATCACCTCTTCACTTCTATTCCGTAATTAGTGAAAAATTATTTTGTTTTCTCCTTTTAAGGTTAATTTAAAGCTCAATTAAGGAAGTTTGATCATCAAGGTGAAAAATTTTTCTTAATATTATAGTACATCAACCATATAAGCCTCCACCTTTATATCATATTACATGAATTATCTGTGTGTCACATACCATCCTTACACTATGGGGATTACTTAACTTAGTATCTTGACATTGTATTATGTGAATTAATTTCTAAGACACTTCTTTAATATTGGTTGTAAGCTATTAACTTCCACTATCATTCTCACATGGCCTAGTGAAGGTGATATGTGAAAATGTTATACTCTATTAAATATTACCATAACTCAAGGATTTAATAGCTAAGACTTCCACTAAGGCAGTATTGATTTTCCATGCATCTCTAGAATACATCAAGCGAATGATTCGGATGGAAACTAAAGGAAGAAATGAGTCAATTTTTGGAGACACAACTAACTCATTGGCCAAACAAGAAAAATTTCACTAGTTTGTTGCATGTCAATGGTACTTAATCTTGGTCCAAAAGAGAGATAGAGAAATAAAATTTTGAACATGGGGTTGGAAAATTTTGCAAGCGTTCTAAAATTATCCGAATTCAAGGAAATAGTGAATTGGTGTGCAAGAAAATTTGATTCAAAGACTAGAACTATTTGACCCGATTCAAAAAATAATCCAATACTTCTTACTCCCAAGGCCTTTAGAAGAATTCTGAATCTTCCCAAGCCAAATATAAAGCTCAATCTCATTGAATCCAACTCTTTCATACACTCATAAGGTGAATGATGAATATTTTAAAATAATTTACATTTCCTTTTTCACCCATCCCATCAAATATTGTTTCTTTATATATCTCTATTTTTTTTCTAAACCACAGAAAGATTTCTCCCAACATTTTGCCCAAGTTATGTGGCATGAATCAACTGCAACATTTCCTAGGTTAGTACTATATATTATCTATTTTTATTTCAAAAGAGATACACATTTTTTTTGAGGGGAAGTAATCTCCAATGATATTTCATATCAATTGGTCAATTTCCCTAAGACCTAGAAGTTTTATATGATGTCCAATCTAGTTATGGTGATAGTTTCATGCAATATCTTCCACTCACTATCTTGTAAAAATAATATGAACATAGATACAAAGCCAAATCAAGTTTGGTATCCCATATTGTGGAAGGATAAGGCCCCATTCCATATTTATCAAGTTTAGGATAATTTTTGTGTGAATTTAATCATATGCTGACAGGGAAAGTGCAAGAGGATTTCCAATGAAGCAACATATTTTTTGACATTTTGATAAGAAAAGGGATACATGAGGAGTGAGAGGATAAAACCCACATTAGAACATATGGATTTCAAGGAATACCCTTATTTCTCATGAATTTCATCCTTGATAGATACTTAGTTTCCAAATTATGCATATAGTACTACCCATGACTGATTTTAATTGAGAGGAAAAATAAAAGGTAATTCATTACACTCCATTTTAATGTAGGAGAAGCTAATATGCGAAATTATGCCCATTTCATAAAACTTATTGAATAGTTTAAATATTTTAATTTGACTGAAGCTAAATCCATCCAAGGATTCAACCTTGATGGCATCCTTTCTCGTCATTTGGAAATTATGAGATACACCAATTTGTTTACAAGGATTGTAGAAGAGAGTGGAGAGAACCAAATCCCTAGAATTACTATCCTGACCTACGATGTTACTACTAAATAAAGCACCAACACTAAATGAAACATAAATAAAAGAGGGAAAAGGCCCACCAGTTCGCATCCCACTCAACCATCCCAAATTGGTCGAAGCTCCTTTTCTACATAAAATAAAAGGAAAGAAATTCTGCTAAGAGGAGATAGGAATGTCTAGAATTTCGGTTATGGCGATGAGGAGGATCCACCCACTCATGTTTCTATTTAGAAGTTACATGTGGTCACATCATCTAAAAGCAAGAGTTTGAGTAAAAAATGGTTGCAAAATGCAAAAGGACCCATGGATATGGTGGTAGAAAACACTATAGTCCTAGAATTGGTGATGACCAAAATAGTTGAAGCTTAAAATATTATTGAAGAGTTGGCTCTTAAAGAGCCTACCTCATTTGAAGATAAATCATTGACCATCCAGGACACCCATTATGATAAGCCTACCAAAAAAATTCAATTTGAAAAGGTGCAAACAAAGAAGAAAAAAGTAGCTAGTCAAGTAAAATGTGAAATTGATGTTTTAGAAATTCAATCTTCTATACTTCTGAAACCACATCATACCAAAGGGGATGATCTTACTGATTCTGTAACAAAGTAAGAAAAAAAACTTGAGATTGAATAGAAGAATGCATGGGCTTGAATAAGCTATTTATCCAACACCCCCATTTATGACTCCATTATCCATTTGGGTGGCAAAAGTGACAACAACACCCAACACACCCCAAATGATTAGGAAAATAGAATAGTTGTTAATAGAAATAAGATCATATGTCACTATGAATATTAATAAGAAACTTGAAATCATAGAGGAAGCTTGGTAAGTTTTTCTATAACTAAGAAATTTATCCCAAAGAATTAATATTATTATGTTTTCCCAGGTTTGAAGAGTGTTTGGAGTCCCGTGTGGAGAATTTTCTTATGATGTTTCGAGCTAAGTGTCACAACCCATAATCAAGAGATCCATAGAAGAATCATGGATTTATTTAACTGGCCAAATATGGAAATAAATAGTAATTAATCTATAATGTTAACATTATAGATTAATTACTTACATAACATTATAGATTAATTACTATTTATTTACATAACATTATATATTAATCACTGTTTATTTACATATTTGGTCAACTATATAAATCCAAGATTCTTCTATGGATCTCCTAATTATGGGTGGTGATACTTATCGTAAAACGTCAATAAGGAAATTCTCCATGCAAGACTCCAAACACTCTTCAATTAAATCTTTTGTTGAGTATCTATTGAGGGATCACCTAGAATATGGTCAATAATTTGTTGAAGAATATTTGAATAAATTTTCAATAAAATTAACTCTCTTAGTTAACTTTAGAGACATCGAGAAGGTCTACCTACCCCCACCCCACCCCCTGCCCACCCAAAAAATAAAAAATTAAAAAAATTAAACAAATCAAAGTAGGATGGTTTGCTAGGTTTAAAATGTTTAAAAAGGACCTTGTTGAATGTTTGATCACTGATGGCCATGAAAGTGGCAGCTTATTTAAAGCCATTAAAAGTGTTGAATACCTTAAAGTCCCTTGAATGATAGGGACTGTGATTATCCCTAAGGATGTTTTAAAAGAAAAATATAACACTATTAGAGTTTCATTTGGGGGAAACTTCGACAATCTAGCCAAATTTCTTGAAGCTCAAATCAACAAGTGACTAGCTACGATTGTCAATGATAATAATGACCAGATGTTTAACATTACACAACTATAGTCAGATGCCAAAGAAATAGACGATGAAATATTTACCTTGAGAGTAAAGCAATATATACCTATCCCACCTATGAAAAAAGACAATGGAGAATGGCTCAAGAAATTCATGAATGAATTCATTGATCCAAAATAACTACCTGAGCAGTTAGGATAATGAAAAAGTTGAGGAGCCGATTCTATTTAACTTCTTCTACAATAGCTACATGGGAGGGTTCATTCCACTTGTATTCCTTCTACAATTTTGTGAGTGTTTATTTTACTTTGAAGTAGTTCTCTACCATCTTCTTAGTATTTGATTATTTTGACTTTATTGAACTATTACATGTTTTCTAAATCCTATGCTTGATTGTATTTTCTCTCTTTTTTCGAGGCACCTCTATGATTATTCTTGGTCCACAGGATCCCCATTCGAGTCCCTTATTGATGAATGCATTTTATTTTTATGATTAAGTAATAGGATTTTGTGATTGTGCTTTGGGTACTAAAATTTATTTGAAGCATCAAACCTGTTAATTATTTGTTGATTCTCGTAGAGAGCTAATTTGGGGAAATCATTTCATTTGTGATTCTAAAACTTTAATTTACTCAGTACTCTTGGAGTAAAGCATTGATTTTTTCACCCATATGTATTAATGGTTGATGATTCTCCTTGATTCCTTGTCTTGTTGTGTTTTTATGGACCCTTTGATTTTGTCTTAGTCAACTAATTTCTTGTTTGAATAATGTTGTCTTTCATTATGAGCTCTTGGATTTCCTATCTAAGCTCTTCTTCTAATGAGAACAATTGGATATCTCCCATTTTTCTAGACTCTAAGGTGGTCAAATGTTCATCTATAAGAATTTGAGGTGAATCCACATTTCTTTCTTGTACTTCCCTTTCTTCCATTACTAGGTCACTTGGATTTTGAAATCTTGGGGGCCTTTGTACCCTTAGAGGTACATGAGATACAATATATTTGACAGTATTGAATAATTTACTTTATGATATATCTCATGTTGCTAAAATTAAAAATTCATAAAAATTAAATCAATTATAACGTCAATTATTATTATTATTATTAAAAGAATTAATATATAAAATAAATATATGCATTTAAAAAAAATGTAATAAGATTCTTAACCATGGATATTCATTTCCACTTTACCATGAATATTCTTAAGCTATAAATAGGCTTTGTTACAATATCATGGGCCAATACGATGACTTATCAATACGAGCTCTAGAGGAGATCGAGGCTTGATGTCCATTTGGTAGCTGAAGATAGATGCTCTCAAAGGTGGCAACATTTGGATGGAATTATTGGTGAGTTCCTTTAGAACCATCCAATGACTATGAGGCTTGACTAAGAATTTCTAATTAAGTTCAATATTAACCTTAGTTAATTGGTCAATTCTTTTAACAAATTATGATCCCTCCTCAAGCCAATATTTTAGCAATATGTCTATATATGGCAAGGAATCTTCTGGACAACTAGGAATTAGATTTGATTCAAGAAATGAATAATTGATGGATTCAAACATGGAATTTGATAACTCTCGTGCATCATTGGTTAGTTTCTCCACCAAACAAATCTTGAATTTTCAACCTTTGAAAATGATGAATTTTTCATTTCATCAATTTTGGGAAAGTCATATTTCATTCCCTCGGTACTGTTCTACCATTTCAATAGCTCATTGAGGTCTTTTTGGTCTCATCATAATATGTTACCATATCCACTAAATCATCAGTTAATGTATTTCCCAGCTTGCATTGAATTTGAATCAAACCCAACTTCTCACAAAAGAGTTATTTTGCTTTTGGAGCTTAGCATTAAGCTCATAAGCTTCTTGTTTAAATTTGGCTAGATGCGGGGTCTCGGCCTGTAATTGCTCTAATTTTTTTTGTGAATCTCTGAGTTATCCATCCTTTGATTTTATTTCTTCTGCATGTTGAATTTGAAGGGCACTAAACTACTTTTTCAGTTTTAGCAATGTGATATCCTTCTAATTCAGCTATGTTTGCTAGTGTGCTTTAAATTTCTCCTTTTATTTCATGACTCCTTGCTCAATGGTGGCTATCTTTTCATATTTTTCTCTCAACAATTCTTGCACATTTATTGCTTTATTAATGGTTGTAGAGGCATAGGAACTTGTAAACTGAATTAATTTCTCAAGCTCATCAGCAGGGGCAGCCGATGATCATTTCCAGAGGACTTCAAGAGAAATGGCTTGAGGGGCTTTTCCTGGGACTAAAGCCTGGGATTGATCTTGTCCTCTTCTTTTTTCCTTCTTAACTACAAATTTGTGCATTAGGCTATTAAATATATCCATGGAGGAATATCCTCAATATTGTAGAAGATTTCAAAAGTAGGATTAGTAGGAAAAATCTCTACCTCAGGCTGAGTGGCCACTGGTGTCTTCTTAGATATTGTCTACTCTAGCATGTTATTTTGCATAGTAGAGGGATTACTCTACAAATTTTTCTGTTTAGAATTGGTCTCTCCTCCTAGGATCACATTTTCTTGTTCCCTTGCTTTGGTTGTTTCGGGATCTGAACTGACTCTTGTCAAACCCTTTCCATCCTTGGATCTACTATATGAACCTTTTCATTAGGGGATGAAGAACTTAATGTTCCTACTTGCTACAATTGAGAGGAAACCTCTTTTTGAGTATAAACCTTTGTGTTTTCCAGAGATGGACATTTTTCTAAAGGAAGTTGCAATAAGTCCATAGGTAGAGGAGCTAATCTTGAATTTTTGAAAGTGAAAAACTATTCTCGCTCATTCACTGACAATGATTCATCCACACTAATTAAGATTGTATTATATGAGGATGCTTCAACAAATAAGTCATCAAATTTATGTTCCTCGTGAAGATACTTTCTTATACCAGTGGCTAAGGAAAGATGTTTTGTTACTCCGCTAGGATCATATTCCTTATCTAGGATGGTGGCCAACTTCAATGCTTCAATAGGTCACAACTCTTTCTCTGCATGACCATAATTGGCCAGGGATAAAATACCGAAAGATAGAGGAAATTGAGGCCAAACCTTTTTGTTATTGTCTTTCAATGCCTTGGTGATTCCATGGCCTATTGTCTTGTAAGCTACTTCCCTGCATAGAAGCTTGTCATGAATGTAAAGAGGCAAGACATGGGGTGTCGTGTAGCTACCCAAAACTATGATATATGTAAATAATTCTTCATCGAACCAATTCCCAATCTTCTTGAGGTTTTCCATGGCTTCTGGGAACATTTTGGGAGGCTTGGTTTCAAATATGATTTCATAGATAGGGATGATGAATTGGTGGAAAATTTGATAAAATGGTCAAAATAATTGGACTCCCAAAGCACATTATGATAAATATGAATTGGAAGAGGATCAGAAGGGGTCCATTTCCATCCCATAGTTAGGAAATCAAGAGAAAGGCATAAACAATCCATAATGTAGGCTAACATGTAAAATGGGGAGATTTTGTTCTCAGAAACACTGCAGGAGGTGTGGAAATCTAGAATGTGCTTGGCTAGGTTATTGGATAATATGGTGGTCCAATAAAAAATATAACCCTCAGATGCCCCATAAATTAAGGAAACCCAAGTATCAGGAAATTCAAAAATGTTGGGATAGGCATGCAATCTGAAAAGAATAGTGGCAATCTGACTAAAAGGAGTAGCAAGTGAGTCTATTGATTACTTACCATCCTCCTCAGCTTTATGTTTATTTGGTTCCTTCCTCCACTCTCTTATAGACTCATCTAGTTCCCCGTGCTTCTTGATGAATTCTTGTACATATTGCTTGTTGAAAATGCATTGCAGTTCTGGCAAATGGTACATGGCTTGAAGGTCCTTTGCTGATAATGAGCCAATCATGGTGCTTTTATATGTATGAAACATCTACTCGGTAATATTCACATTTTCCACTACCCATATGACCATATCTATGTATGGAAAAAGCTGGGGCCTCGCTCCAATTTTGTGCAAGAAGGAATTTGTTGCATCTTGAGGGGTTGTTTCTGAGGTTGGCGATTCATCATCAAATACCACTGTCCTCATTGTGACATGAGGATCTTCATCCTCGAAAAATTTGTAGATGTTTTCCCATGAAAAATACCTTGAATCTCTAATACAAATTGTATCCGAGAACATACTGCACCTGAATGCTTTTCATCTACTTTCTCTTTGAATGGACCAGTAGGTTGTTGCACGGGAGCCTTCTCTTTTTCCTTAGTCTTCTTCATTTCATATTGGCAATAGCAATCATAGATTTACTATAGGAAGAGAAGAAGAGTTTGCAGAGAAGACCTATTACAGGGAACAATAAAATAAAATTGTAAAATGACAGTTCAAACACGTTAAATAAACTAATTTTAAACCATAATTGTGCCAACGCAAACCATAAATGAAAGCATTAAATTAATTGGAAAAGAAATAGTAAGGGGGGGAATGATGCATGCCATGTCAAAAATTGGGAGGTAAAGAGACCATAAGGATTCAGAATTAGAATTAATTAAAGTTTTTTTGGATTTTGATTATTCGGGCAATAGAGGAGTAAGAGTAAGAGTGGTATAATAGCTCGAAAGGGGGAAAATCTTGTAATGCATTGAAATAATGTTCCGGGGAAAAGAGGCATGGGATGTTTAAATAAGAGAGGGAATGCTAGAAGCCTAGATTCTCGTAAGCCTAGATTCCCGGATGGCTTTCGCACCCCCTAGCCGTGTTCGATTCCTGTGGCGGCGTTCACTGTGGCCCCCCTCGCTACGACGATATTTGTAACGGCTATGCCGTATTCTGTTGGCTTCGGCCGTATAAAAAATTCTGCTGGCTTCGGCCATATTGATTGTAATCTGTGAGCTTCGACCATATGAGGATTTCTCCCTGAAAAAAAGATTCCCGTAAGTCTTTATAAATTGGTAATTATAAATTTTTATGGGTTTCCGTGCACGCAGGACATTAGAGCGGAAAGGGACCACAAATCATAAAATAAAGCGAAAAATGTGTTTGAACGGGGAAAGAGGGCCATATTACTTATGAGAACATTAGGGTGACATGGAACTCGGGTGACTGAATACCCGTAAGGTATTGCAAATTTAATTTTGAAATTGTTACAGGCTTCCAAGGTTGCGGGTCCTTCGTGCAGAGTGATCGTAAAAGCGGAAATGGGGGACTTTTCTTTATAATGAAATATTATTGAACGAGTGGGAGTGTGAGAAAACTTGCTGAATGCATTGTTTCATAAAAGTGATGATGTGGAGCCCAAATACTTGCGGGCCCGAAAAGTTTTAGAATTTAATTTTTTAAGAGCTTTGGTGTTCTGGGGTTCTGGTTACCCATGTAACTTAGAAAAAATTGTACTTTTTCAAAGGTTTTGAAGACTTTGATTAAGGCTACGGTGGTTCTTTTAGAAACACATTTTATTATTTTAATGCCTAATTAAAGCTCTAAGTGTTTATTTAAAGCTTAAATTATTCACTTAAAAAAAAGTCCACATTGTTATTATGAAGAAAAATTAATGGGGGTTGTTGTTTGCTACAACAATTCCTAAAAAGAGAATTTTTTCTCAATTTTTTCCAAAAATCTGGGAGAGGAATTAGTTTTTGAGAATTATCGATCTCCCCTTCTCTAAGTATAAATAGGAATGTAATTATTTTTTGGGCAAGCAAGAAGGGGAAAAGGTACCAAATTCCTTCCTGCATGAAATTGTGAGTTATGAATTATATTAATATTATTTATTTTAGTTATTTTCGTTTTTGTTGCATAATTTAGTTTTGACATGTATGTATCTTTCATTGTGGAACTTTGACATTGCATAATTAGTTATAGCAATTAGACTTAGTAGTCATTAGCATCAGTAGTTTGTCTTTTTGTTTTTGTTTTTTGCTAAGGCAAGAGCAGAACCTTCTATTCAATCGGAAAAAGAAGTATTGTACAATGGCTTAACAAACAACTCCTTGTTAGATCCGGAGCCAAAGATCCAATGGAAGAGAGACATTTCGGGTGGCCAAGAAGCACACCGTTTAACAAGCAAATTGGACCCGATGAGCATAAAAAACCGTAATTGATAATTCTATCGGGTCCGTTTTTTACATAACTTTCGTGCTAGTACACCTCCCAAAATATGCCAGATGCGCATGATGCCAGATAGATTGCTCGAGAAACGTGAAAGTTAACCTTAGTTCCGAATGTTGGAAATACTGGGGGGGTGGGGGTGAATCAGTATTTCTTACTATTTATTTTTTAATTGTTCTAGTGATTGCCAACAACCTATATAGATATGTATATGTATACACAGAACACAGAAATCAACAGCTGAATTTAATGATTTTATTAAAACTCAAGACAGTGCAAAGAAATAAATACAATATAAGTATAAATCAGATTATGAATAGTTGCCAAGCTCCAACTTGGACTTCAATGAGGCTCCAACCTCCAGAGCACCAACTCTATTTTGTAGTGGTTCTACACTTAGGAGCACCTACCCCAATGACTTCAGTCCCGTTCAATTCTGAGGCTCCAACCCAACCTTGGTATAAACAGGTATGCTGCTGCACTCTATTCAGCTGAGGTTGTCTCACTCCTGCTCTCCTACCTCTACTGCTTCTGCTACCTCTACAACCTCTGCTGCTTTTTCTGCCTCTTTTGCCTCTGATGCTTCTACTATCTCACCCTCAGGTTCTTCACCACCATAACCGCACCAACAATTCTCTGTTTCTACTGTTTTATACATTCCCATGCCTTTGTCCATTCATTTTTGCTTACACCGATGCTTAGGCTGCCTCCTCAGTCGCTATCGTTTCCTTTGACTCGCTTGATCTTTCAGCTTCCCAATACGACCAAATCCATTTATTCCTATCTTGGTTCTCTCCTTTCCCGAGGATCTTTGAACTCTAGGAGGGGCCTCTGTTGTAGTAGCTCTAACTGGTTGCAAATTCCTAGCACTCTGACATTGTAAGGCTGAACCCTGGCCAAAGTCTGAAGTGGATTCGAAGAAATTGCTTCCAAATCTTCCGAAAGGCAATCTAACTGTGCCATAGGTGCTGGTTATCTTCGATCAGATCTATGCATCAACCACCACAGAAGGATGATGATTTTCATGAAACGATCCTGTCATAACAGACAATCCCATCATGGTGGAAGCCACCATTTCCATTTCAACCCGAAAACCAAAGGAATG
Organism: Pinus tabuliformis; assembly: GCA_031772625.1. Classification (NCBI taxonomy): domain Eukaryota; kingdom Viridiplantae; phylum Streptophyta; class Pinopsida; order Pinales; family Pinaceae; genus Pinus; species Pinus tabuliformis. Next base: position 1,252,844,916 of record CM062820.1, on the reverse strand, counting down.
AAATCTAAGAAAACTAATATAAAAGTTTAGAAACACCCTTTTGCCCCACCGTTTCGATTTTATTCCAAAAACCCATGTAATCACGCCCATATTAGCCTCTGCCGCATTCGCAATTGTAGTCGTTGATCATCATGATCCAATGGTCACAATCCTTTTTTCTCGCACGTTAAACATCATTCTTATTCCTCGCCATCTAACCATCCGTCACACGATCGGACTGCAGTCGCAAGCCCCGATCGCGCAATCTGCATATGCGTTAACCTACAGGGGCAGCGATTTTCATCTGCCACGCGTCGTAATGTGACTGGATCACGCGGCCATATACAGATACCGCCATCCTCCTGTGGGTGGTGCGGGGGATACCGCTAGCCCGCGAAACCGCCTTTTAGTACGCCCCTCCCGCTCGTTAACCTGCGTGCATCTTTATTGCCCGCGACCGTTGGATCTGCCCGTCGTGCTGTATCTGCCATCCATCCTTCGAAATACCCGCTTCAAAACCTCCGGTGGTAGAATCAATAATCAAAACAGCACAATCAGCCTGTGATGTACCCGTAATCATGTTCTTGATAAAGTCACAATGTCCTGGTGTATCAATGACGGTACAGTAATACTTGGTTGTCTCAAACTTCCAGAGAGCAATGTCAATAGTAATACCACGCTCACGCTCAGCCTTAAGCTTGTCAAGAACCCAGGCATACTTGAATGACCTTTTGTTCATTTCCGCAGCTTCCTTCTCAAAATTCTCAATCACACGCTGGTCGATACCGCCAAGCTTGTAAATAAGATGATCAGTAGTGGTGGACTTGCCAGAGTCGACATGTCCTATGACCACAATATTGATGTGGGTCTTCTCTTTACCCATGGTTTTCTAAAAACCAAGTATTCCTGAATCAAAAACACGAATAAGCAACTTCAGCTTCCCACCAAAAAAGAATCGCAGAGCTCCCCTGCTTCGCTCTCCACCTGCTCCGATGGCTCTGTGTGCTCCTCTTCTTCGGCTCTGTCTGCTCCTCTCGTCTCTATCTGCTCCTCGAATATTGCCATATTGACATCAATGACAATCTGTGTCCAACAATCTCCCCCTTTGTTATTGATGGCAATATTCTTCTACTTTCTCCCCCTTTGACATCAATGGCAAAGGGATGCATATGGACTCCCCCTGTCAAATTGCCCCCCCTATCTTGCTACATCTTTATGAATGAACTTGAGTGATAATAAAGAAATAACCCCCATCTTTTGACACAGATGTTTGAATGCTTCTCGAGGAAGAGGTTTTGTGAAAATATCAGCTATCTGCTCCTTAGTACTAATATATTCTAGGACGATGTTTTGTTCAGCTACTTGTTCACGGAGGAAATGATACTTGATTGGTATGTGTTTGGTTCTTGAGTGCATCACAGGATTTTTGCTGAGACTGATAGCACTTGTGTTGTCACAATAGATGGAAATTGGTTGATCTGTACATATGTCGAGATCTTTTAGAGCTTCCTTCATCCATAGTATCTGAGAACAATAGTCTGCTACAACAATATACTCAGCTTCGGCTGTGGATAATGATATGGATGACTGTTTTTTGCTGAGCCAGGATACCAAACAGTCTCCTAGGAAGAATGCATTTCCACTAGTGCTTTTCTGATCATCTATACTTCCAGCCCAATCAGCATCAGTGTATGCAATTACAATCAGTGTTGAGTCCTTTGGGTACCAAAGACCGAAATCAAAAGTTCCCTTCAGATATCTGAGAATTCTTTTTACAGCTAATAAATGGGATTGTTTGGGAGCAGATTGAAATCTTCCCACCATTCCTACTACTTGCATTATGTCTGGTCATGTAGCTGTTAAGTATAGAAGGGCTCCAATCATTGACCTGTAATGAGTTGCATCTACTAGAGGGGAGTCATCATCTTTGCTCAGTTTGCAGTTTGTGGTCATAGGTGTGCTCATGGGTGCACAATCCTCCATTCCATATTTTTTGAGCATGTCTTTCAGATATTTGGTTTGAGATATATACAATCCTGCTCTAATTTGAGATATTTGAAGTCCAAGGAAGTGGGACAGCTCTCCTATCATTGACATCTCAAACTCTTTTGACATGTTTTGAGAAAATTCATGGCTCATTTCATCATTATTACTAGCAAAAATCAGATCATCGACATAAACAAGAGCAACTAGTACCTTACCTTGATTTGTCTTTATGTATAGATTGCTTCCAGCCACTCCCTTTTTGAAGCCTTGTTGTTGTAGATAGTGATCCAGTCTTGCATACCAAGCTCTAGGAGCTTGTTTCAACCCATATAAAGCCTTTTTCAACTTACAAACTAAGTCCTTTCTTGCTATTAGATCAAAACCATCGGGCTGCTCCATGTAGACTTCCTCCTTGAGTTCCCCATTTAGAAATGTTGATTTCACGTCCATTTGATAGATTTTGAATCCTTTTGAGCAAGCAAATGCCAAGAACATCCTGATAGCTTCCATATGAGCCACTAGTGCAAATGTCTCTTCAAAGTCAATTCCTTCAATTTGTGAATAGCCTTTGCAGACAAGTCTTGCCTTGTTTCCGATAACCTGTCCCTCCTCATTCATTTTATTTTTGAACACCCATTTGGTTCCTATTACGTTTTTGTCCTTTGGACGAGGTACCAGCTCCCATGTCTTGTTCTTCTCAATTTTGGTCATTTCTTCTTCCATGGCTTTTACCCAATGAGGATCCTTACTTGCTTCTGCAAATGTTTCTGGTTCTATCATAGATAGGTGGGCAATGACTTTTCTCTTGGGTGTAATTGTTATCCTTCTTCGGGTCTGCACACCTTCATCTTTATCGCCAATGATCTTCTCTTCTGGATGGTGTCTTTGGACATACTTCGTCTTAGAAGGGGTATTAGTTGGTTCTCTTTCCTCTTCTTCTTCTTCTTCTTCTTCTTCCTCATCTATTTCTTCTTCTTTAGGTTCTTCTTCTTCAATGAGAGAGTCATCTTCATGTTCTTCACTTTCCTTTACTGGAAGATCTTCATGAACCTTTACATCAATGCTTTCCACTATTTTCTTAAGTCGATAATTATAGCACTTGTAAGCCTTACTCCGTGTAGAGTATCCAAGAAATATCCCTTCATCAACCCGAGAATCAAACATTCCTGGTGAACCATTATTTATTTTTATGAAGCACTTGCTTCCAAAGATCTTGAAGTGCTTCACTGAAGCAGGTCTTCCTTTCCATAGCTCATAAGGAGTTTTTTCACAATTTGGTCTTAATTGAGTTCGATTCAATGTATAGACAGTTGTTCCTACTGCTTCTCTCCAGAATTTAGGTTGTAAGTCTGCTGCTAATAGCATAGTTCTTGCCATTTCTTGGACTATTCAGTTTCTTCTTTCAACTACCCCATTTTGCTGAGGTGTTTTGGTAGTTGAGAATTCCCTTTTAATTCCATGAATATTACAGAACTCACTAAACTCGTTTGATGTGAATTCTCCTCCTCTGCCTGTTCTGAGGCACTTAATTTTTGAATCTTTTTCATTTTCTAAAAGGGCTTTTAGATTCTTAAAACATTCAAAAGTTTCAGATTTATACTTTATGAAATATATCCACATCATTCTAGTATAATCATCAACAAATAACACAAAGTACCTTTCTCCTTGGAGTGCTTGATTTCTAGTTGGCCCACACACATCGGCATGGATGATCTCCAAGGGCTTCGATGTATAGAGCTCTTTTGTCTTGTGGCTGGTTCTGGTCTGCTTTCCATGTTGACATGGACCACACACTACTTGATTTGGTTTGGACAGCCTTGGGATGTCTCGTATAGCTTTGATCTTGCTGATATTGATCAGATTTTCGAAGCTTGTATGTCCAAGTCGCTTGTGCCACAGCCAACTCTCATATGTCTGACTTAAGTAGCATTTATTTTCTTGAATCTTGTTCAGAATGTAAATATTGTCTGATGTTCTCACCCCTTTTGCCACAAGTTTCCCTGAGGCAGAATTCCTTATTTCACAGTCTTTGGTGCTGAAAATGACCTTATGTCCTTGATCACAGATTTGGCTGACACTCAGGAGGTTGTGCTTGAGCCCGTCAACTATCAGAGCATCTTGAGCTTTTCCTTTTCCATTGATCAGAGTAACTATTCCTTTTCCTGCAATTATGCCTGATCCGCTTCCAAAGGACACATTCCCTTCCTTTTTACTCAGTGAGACAAACTTCCTTCTGTCTTTTGTCATGTGTTTGGAGCACCCATTATCTATAAACCACTGGTTTTCATTATTTTGAGCATATAGAGCCAGGCCGCATTTGTCCTTGCTGGAGTTCTTGCTACTCGTCTTTCTTCCTTTGAGTGGGCAGTCTTGTTCATAGTGTCCATTATTGTAGCAGAAAGAGCAAATCAGATCAAATTTGGTCAAGGGATCAAATGAATTGAACGTTTTGATTTGGCCCTGCCTTTTGGGGGCATATGAGTTGATTATTCGGTCCTTTAGCTTTGTCTTTTCACTTCTGCAAGCCATACAATGTCTAGCTTGATGACCGAAGTTTTTACAGTGAAAGCAATGTCCAAGAAAGATGGTTTTGTACTTGTTGAAGCAACCACAGTTTGAGTCGATTTCCTTCCTGGGAATTACTCCTCCCTCATTCTTTGGATTTGCGATGGGCCCTTGGTGGAGTACAGGTTTGTATTTGTTGTAGTGTCCATGATTCGACTCCACATTCTTCTTTGGAGTAATTCTCTCTTCATTCTTGGGATCTGGGATACACTTTTGATAACATAATTTTTCATATTTTGGATTGCAGGAAAGTGCATCGGCATAGCTTTTCGCATTATTCTTAGTGCTTGAGGATTCTCCTTTGAAACCTATTCTAGACTTGTCATGTTGAGGTTTTTGATTTTTCAGAATAGTCTCAAGTATTTGAGAGCTTTTACAGCCCTTTTTAATTTGCTCCAACTCCTTTCTCAGAGACACTATTTCAGCCTCACGTTCTTCACAAGTCTCTTCCTTTTCTTTAAGCTTTGCTTCCAAGAGATCTTCTCTCCTTCTTATTTCCTCGTTTTCCACTTTGAGAGAAATGATTTTGTTCCATAGTTTCTCATTTTCTTCAATGGCACTTATTAACAGTTCATCTACATTTCCTTCTAGCCCTGAGTCATCATCATCTGTGAGTGCCATGAATAATGCTTCTTGGCTTTCATCATGATCACTTTCCTCATCTGATTTCTTTTTGATGACCATAAACTCATCCTCATCAGACTCATCTTGCTTGGAGAAGAAGTTTTTCTTATTGAACCCTTTCTTTTTATGTGCCATTCTTTTAGAATTTCCTTCATCATCACTGTCATGTTTATGAGGACATTTTGCTGCATAATGACCTATTTTACCACATTTAAAATAGATAAGAGGATACTTGCCTTTAAGCTTAGATCCTCTCTTCAGCTTTCGTACAAATTGAGCCAATTCGGATTCCACATCTGACTCATCACTACAGTCATTCCTTTCTTTCCCCTTCTTTGACTTTGAGGCCTTGAATGCTGCATCTTTGGAGCTTGGGCCACCTTTCCTCATTTCATAGGCAGTGAGAATTCCATGGAGTTCATCCATTTTGAGGGTATCTAGATCCTTTGCTTCTTCTATATCGCTTATTTTGGAGTCAAATCTGTCTGGAAGAGACCTTAATACCTTTTGAACAATGGTACTTTCTTCCACTTTTTCGTCCAATCCTTTCAGGGAATTTACCACTTCAGCTACTCGGAGGAGGTATGTTGCAATATCTTCTTCATCTTCTATCCTCAAACTTTCAAATTGTCTTCTATGAGTTTGAAGCTTTGCCTTTTTGACTTTTGAGTCTCCATCGTACAAGCCAACTAGCTTCACCCACATTTCTTTGGCAGAGGTACAGTGCATGATTTTTGTAAACTCGGAATCAGTGATTCCACTAGTGATGGAGTTCATGGCCTTTGCATTTGTGATGTAGGCTTTCCTCTCGTCTTGGTCTATTGGAAGAGTGGAAGTAGTTTTGTGTTCATTTTGAACAAAATGCCAGACTTTAGGTCTAAGGGACATTAAGTAGTAGGTCATTCTTTTCTTCCAGAAACCAAAGTTAGTGCCATCAAACAAAGGAGGTCTTCCTGATGCTTCATGATTTCTCATCATGGCTGCGGATCCTTCTTCAAGCTGTTAGGCTAGTATGAAGAAGCCTGCTCTGATAACAATTGTTGGAAATACTAAGAGGGGGGGGTGAATCAGTATTTCTTACTATTTATTTTTTAATTGTTCTAGTGATTACCAACAACCTATATATATATGTATATGTATACACAGAACACATAAATCAACAACTGAATTTAATGCTTTTATTAAAACTCAAGACAGTGCAAAGAAATAAATACAATATAATTATAAATCAGATTGTGAATAGTTGCCAAGCTCCAACTGGGACTTCAGTGAGGCTCCAACCTCCAGAGCACCAACTCTATTTTGCAGTGGTTCTGCACTTAGGAGCACCTACCCCAATGACTTCAATCCTATTCAGTTCTGAGGCTCCAACCTCTTGGGCTCCAACCCAACCTTGGTATAAATAGGTATGATGTTGCACTCTATTCAACTGAGTTTGTCTCACTCCTGCTCTCCTACCTCTACTACTTTTGCTGCCTCTACAGCCTCCACTGCTTTTTCTGCGTCTTTTGCCTTTGCTGCTTCTACTATCTCACCCTCGGGTTCTTCACCACCATAACCACACCAACAGTTATCTGTTTCTACTGTTTTATACATTCCCATGACTTTGTCCATTCGTTTCCGCTTACACCGACTCTTAGGTTTCCTCCTTAGTCGTTGTCGTTTCCTCTAACTCACTTGATCTTTCAGCTTCCCAATACGACCAAATCCATTTATTCCTATCTTGGTCCTCTCCTTTCCTGAGGATCTTTGAACTCTAGGAGGGGCCTCTGTTGCAGCAGCTCTAAATGGTTACAAAGTCCTAGCACTCTAACATTGTAAGGCTGAACCCTGGCCAAACTCTGCAGTGGATCCGAAGAAATTGCTTCCAAAGCTTTCGAAAGGCAATCTAACTGTGCCATCAGTGTTGGTTATCTTCGATCGGATCTGTGCATCAACCGCCACAGAAGGACGATGATTTTCACGAAATGATCCCGCCATAACAGGCGATCTCATCATGGTGGAAGTTGCCATTGCCATTGCGATCCGAAAACCAAAGGAACGAAATCTAAGAAAATTGATATAAAAGTCTAGAAACACCCTTTTGCCCCATCGTTTCTGTTTTATTCCAAAAACCCACGTAATCGCGCCCATATTAGCCTCTGCCTCATTTGCAATCGCAGCTGTTGAACGTCGCGATCCAACAGTCACAATCCTTTTTCCCGCACGTTAAACATCGTGCATATTCCTCGCCATCTGACCGTCCGTTGCACGATCAGACGGCAGTCACAATCCCTGATCGCGCAATCTTCATATGCGTTAACCTGTGGGGGTGATGGTTTTCATCCGCCACGCGTCGTATTGTGACTGGATTGTGCGGCGATATATGGACACTACCATCCTCCCTGTGGGCGGTGCGGGGGATACCGCTAGCCCGCGAAACCGCCTTTTAGTACGGCCCTCCTGCTCATTAACCTGAGTGCATCTTTATCGCCCGCGACCATTGGATCTGCCTATCATGCTGTATCTACCGTCCATCCTTCGAAATACCCGCTTCAAAACCTCTGGTGGTAGAATCAATAATCAAAACAACACAATCGGCCTGTGATGTACCCATAATCATGTTCTTGATAAAGTCACGATGGCCTGGTGCATCAATGACAGTACAGTAATACTTGGTTGTCTCAAACTTCCAGAGAGCAATGTCAATAGTAATACCACGCTCGCACTCAGCCTTAAGCTTGTCAAGAACCCAAGCATACTTGAATGACCTTTTGTTCATTTCCGCAGCTTCCTTCTCAAAACGCTCGATCACACGCTGGTCGATACCGCCAAGATTGTAAATAAGATGATCGGTAGTGGTGGACTTGCCAGAGTCGACATGTCCTATGACCACAATATTGATGTGGGTCTTCTCTTTACCCATGGTTTTCTAAAAACCAAGTATTCCTGAATCAAAAACGTGAATAAACAGCTTCAGCTTCTCACCAGAAAAGAATCGCAGAGCTCCCCTGCTTCACTCTCCACCCGCTCCAATGGCTCTGTGTGCTCCTCTTCTTCGGCTCTGTCAGCTCCTCTCGTCTCTATCTGCTCATCGAATATTGCCATATTGACATCAATGACAATCTTTGTCCAACACTGGACCCACCAACAAGCCCGATTAATCATGTCCGTAGAATGACCGTAGTAGATCCAACGGTCACAAAACATATCGCATGGCCCAACCTCACCGAAGATTACTGCGCGATGAGGGCAGTATTGCCTCCCCACCCTGAGCCACGTGTTGGAAGGTGAGTGGAATCACTTTCGAAAAATAAAAACTACCACCAGCCCGAAAGTGGTGCGATACATCAGAAACCATTTCGAGGGCGGTAAAGCTGCCGCCAGCCAAGAAAGCGAGGTATAGCTATTGCCGTGAAAGACTGTATTCCATCGTCTTGGCCAAACGAAGAAGAGGAACCCTGATTCTAGCCAATCCACTGAAACTTCGTGTACGCTGATGCCAAACATAAACCTGCTTACCCAAAACAACCTTGCTTGTATCATAATTCTGCATAAAGGTCAACCTGATCTCGTTTCTATGGCCCTATTTCAATATACCTTGTAGTCCTCTTCCGCCTGACTAAAACATTGCTCCCTTAATCTGTTCTGAGGCATATCTCGCCAAATCAACTTGACTCTGTTTTTAGTGCAAGCCACTCCTTGATTGGCCAGAATGTCCGCCAGTTTATTGGCTGTCCTCCGCACATGAGTGAAACTCACTGTGCGTAAGTCTAGGAGGTGAAATTGAATCCTTTGAAAGACCTGTATCAACCTCCAATGACTTGAGACTTTTTTTGGCTCTGTGCCACAGCAAATTCTTTTAACTGAGTTAATGATTAACTCAGAATCGGCTTCAATAATAATGTTCTGGAGATTATCTTGCTTCAGGAAATCTAAACACTGTTCAAGCACCATTAATTCAGCCATATTGTTTGTAGCTCTTCCCAGATGGCAATGGAAAATGAAAAGAATGCAGCCACTATCATCTCGTAACACTCCTCCGAAACCAACAAGACCTAGGTTGCCCTTAGAGGCCCCATCTATGTTGAATTTCAGAAAACCCTGAGGGGGAGGATGTCAATAATATGGCTTATTGGGCATATTCATAACCTTCCTATCCATTCCCTGTGGTATAAATCCCTACATACTCAGCTGACAAAGTATCTGCCTCTCCTTTTCTGAAGGTGGATTTTTGGGGGAGTTGCGCACAAGGGTGCCAACCGTCTCCTTGAGTTGTCTTAAGATCTGCTCAAAAATGTTTTGGGTGGTGCTATGAACATTTTTGAAGATTATATTGTTCCTTTCTTTCCAAACATTGCAAATTATGAAGCCTGGACTTAAAACCCAATCCAAGCGAAGAAACTCATACTCTAAAAAGTTTCGTCTCCAGTTATTTAGGGTGTTGATAATGCTTTCTTTGTCCTTGTCCGTCTGTTGGAAATTATAGAAAAAGAGTCCCACAACCTAGAGGTAAAGGTGCAGTCATTGAGAAGGTGCTCCATTGTCTCCTCTTGGGCTTCACAGAGCTGGAATCTAGAAGGTGCTAGAACACCCCTCTTCCTGAAGTTTTCCCAAGTCAAAATTTTCTTGTGATGAACCAACCACATGAAGAGTTTTATTTTCATCCAACCTTGATGCTTCCAAAGGTTCTGCCAAACCTTGTTCGGAACATGGGAATCTAGCTCAAGGAATACCTTCTTGGCTTCCTTAATATTGAAGGTGCCTTCTGTATTGTAGCCCCATCTAAGTTGATCATGCCCCTCTGAAACCGGAATCTTCCTTTGTTCCAAAATTCGCAGTAGTGCCTTTGTTTTTTCTTTCAAGGGGTTGTCAGCCCCACATTCTATATTCTTCCAGGTTCTCCATTTGTCTTCTAGACTAGGGTGTTCCCAAAAATATTTAACCCTGAAAAGCCCTTTGGTGTCTATTTCTTTCTTTAGGTCCAAAAAGTCCTCTCTTAATAGTGTAGGTTCTTGTTGCCATCTATCCTCCCAAAACAGAGCAAGGTCCCCTTCTCTGATTTCCCAGAAACTGTTTTTCTGCACTAATTCTCTATTCTCCCAGGCCTTATTCCAAATGTGGGATCCTTTTATGATTCCCGTCATCCTTATGTGATCTTTCTCTTGCCAAGTGCTGGCATATTTTTCTTTCCAAACACAAGCCCACTAAGCCTTTGGATCTTTTACCCAACGCCACCATAATTTTGCCCCTAAAACCTTGTTGAGTACATCTGGATCATCCAGTCCCAGGACCCCATGGGATTTTGGTTTTCAAAGCTTATCCCAGGCAACCAAGGCCCGTTTCTTTCTTTCCCCCCCCCCTTACCCCAAAGAAAGTATCTTTGAATAGTTCTCAATTGTTGTAAGACTCCCTTTGGAGCTGGAAGTGCTGAAAGCATAAAAATGGGGATTGATTGCAAAACAAATTTCGTAAGCACCAACCATCCTACCAAGTTTAAAGATCTGATAGTCCATTTTCTGATTTTATCCTACATCTTATTGATTATCGGTTCCTATATGTTTTTGTGCAAAGGTTTATCAGTTAGAGGAACTCCCAGGTACTTGGAAGGAAGGACCTCCCTTTGAAAGCCTAGAATTCTAGAGATGTTTCTCTGAATAGTGATATTAGTATTAAAGAAAAAAATCTTAGATTTAGACAGATTTACCTCCATACCTGTGGCCATAGCAAAGTCATGTAGGATTTGCTTATAAGCAAGAGCTTCTTTTACCATGGGGACTCCCTGCAACATAGTATCATCAACAAGTTGTTGATGGGACAAAGGTTGTCCATTTTCAAAAAGTTGGATACCCTTGATATAACCTCCTTCTTTCACATGCTTAATGGAATTCCCAAGTCCTTCCATCATAAGGATAAAGAGAAAGGGAGAGAGCGGGTCTCCTTGCCTGAGACCTCTTGAGGGAGTAAAGGTCTTGGAAGGAGAACCATTGACCAATATTGAAAAGCTAGAAGAAGTGACCAGTGCCATAACCCATCTTACCCAATTATGATCAAAGCCAAAGGCTCGAAGGACCTTCCTAATATAGGTCCAGTTCAGCTTATCATAAGCTTTGGCAAGGTCTAGTTGCATAATCATTCCCGCCTTCTTATTGCTTAACAATGAATGCATCACTTCATGCGCTTGAATGATATTATTGAGAATTTGTCTACCCTCCACATAACCTGATTGCTCCACTGACACAAGAGTAGGGAGAAGGGGTTTGAGTCTATTGGCGACAACTTTGGATATAATTTTATACACCACATTGCACAAAGCTATGGGCCTAAACCTGTCTGGAGTCTGTGCATTATCTTGTTTGGGGATCAAGGAGATGAAGGAAGTATTGAGCACCTTCAGAATGGTTCTATTCAACCTGGAATCCTCCACCACATTCATAATATCTTGTTTAACAATGCTCCAACAGGCTTTGAAGAAATCCACATTGAAACCATCAGGGCCTGGCGCTTTGCCATTCTGCATTTCCTTAACTGCTTCACTGACCTCTTCTTCAGTCACTGGCTTGTTGAGATTGAAATTATCCTCTCTAGATACTAGCCTGGGTATATGCCTTGTTAAGTCCCTGATAAAGTGTTCTCTGTCTGCAGTGGTCTCCTTTGCTATACCTTGAAAGTGCTGGACTAACACAGATTCTATTTCTTCATGGGAATTGCGAAGATGACCTCTCTCGTCCTTGATTGAAGAGATCCTATTATGGGATCTGTTTGCCATGGTGGATCTGTGGAAAAATTTGGTGTTCCATTCCCCTTCTTTTAGCCACTGAACTCTAGATTTTTGTCTCCAATATATTTCCTCTTGTTTGCATAAGTTCTCCCAATCTTGATGAAGTTTGGTGACTTGGTCATCTCTGACTCTGTCAAAGCCCTCTATAATAAGAGTTTGATTGAGTGTTTGCATCTTATCTTCAACCTCTTTTTTTGCTACAAAAATATTTCCAAATTCCTTCTTGTTCCAGTCTTTGAGTCTGAGCTTGATGTATTTTAGTATTTTGTGAAGCAGAAACATTCTTGTTCCCTGAATGTGCAGATCCTCTTTCCACCATCTTTCTATGTTACTAATAAAATCAGGGTGGTTAAGCCAAATATTCTCAAATCTGAAAGGCCTATTCTTGGGGGTGCCTATGCCCTGTACCTCCAGTTGTACAGGCCAATGGTTCAAGCCACCAAAGGGGAGAATTCTCACTGTCATTTCCTTGTCTATGAGCATAAGGTCCTCTGAAATTATGAATCTGTCTAATTTTGAGGCTACTTGTAACTCCCCTCCTCTCTTGTTGTTTGAAGTGAAGAGGCCATTATTCATATCAGTGTCAACGAGCTTCATATTATCTATGAAAGTTAAAAATTTTGTAGAATCTTTATTTAAAGTTCTTGTTCCCCCTTTTTTTCCGAAAGTGATTTGATCATGTTGAAGTCCCTGCCCATTATCCAAGGAACTTCTACATGTCTATCTCTGAGTTCTACAAGAGAATCTAGAAATTTGAGTTTATCATCTAGTCTTTGTGGCCCATAGACATTTGTGACCAAATAAGTCTCGTTGTCTCCCACAGTCTGTATAACCACTGATAAATAATTCCTAGATGCCTCAACATCTATTATGTCTATGTTTTGGGGGTTCCAAAGAGTGAGTATGCCTCCAGCTGTATTATCTGCTTTAACTTCTAGAAACTCAAATCTATTGAGCCATTTACTATTAATTTCTTTGATTTTTTGAATGGAACATTTAGTTTCCTGGATAAAGATCATATCCAGAGCTTCTTGTTTCATTCTATTGCTAAGTAATCTTTGTTTCCTTTTATTACCTAAAACTCTGATATTCCAAGATGTGAACTTCATAATTACAAATTTGCAAAGGAGTAACTGGATAGGTCTTTCATCTTACCTGAATCAATCATTAGCTTTCCACATTCCATTAGTAGCTCGTTCTGCTTTTTCCTGCCTCTTTTCTTTCCTGGGTATCTGGGAGCTAGTCCTGGTGTGGTTTTCATAGTTTTCACTCCTTCGTTGCCCGACCTTTCGTTGTTGTTTTGCTTTTCCATCCCTTTGTCCTGAGTTTTCCATAGGAACAGCTGTTGTACTCTGTTGAACTCTTCTTGAGGTAATGAGTCTACCCCTCCCATGGTTCCCTGTTTCAAGAATCCTTCCAGATCTAGGTTTTCTCTATCCAGAATCTCCTGCAGTTCCTGATCATCAGTTTCCATCTCACTCTGAGTCATTTCTTGATCCATCTCTAGTTCTTCATCATTCAGCATTGTTTCTTTCTGTTTAGTAGCATCCTGTGCTTGTTCCCTGTCTTCTTCTTTCTCCTTTGCCCTTGAACTTCCTTCCATTACCTGATCTTCGTTTGATATTCCTTCCTCTTCTTCGAGAACTTGGAACCTGTTCAGATTGGCCTGTTGCTTTTCTGTTTGTTGTTGCTTTGGCCCCCTTTTGCCCCCTTTTCCTCTATGTCCCACTTTGTGAAAGCTTTCAGTGTCTTTCATTGTGGTTGCTTTACTTTTGTTCTTTGTTTTGCTGAGAGTCCAGTCTCTAAAAAGGTGTCCATGCTCATGGCATCTGCGACATCTAAAGGGAATATGTTCATAATCTACTGTTTGCACCCATTCTTCATCAAAAACTTCCAGAATGACCTCATCTGGTAGGGCTCCTGATAGGTCCATCTCGACACATATTCTTGTGAAGGAGGTGTATTTTCCCCTTCTGGTGGCCTCAGAGGCTTTAACAAAATGCCCTAGTTTATTTCCTATGGCAGATAGCGATTCTGTTTGCCAGTAATCAAGAGGTAAGGAGTAAAGTCTTACCCAGACCGGAACTGAAGTGAAAGTTTCTCTCTCCAGGACAAAATTCATCATCCACGGCCGCATGTAGAGGCCCGTTACTGCGTAGAAGTAGGGTCCTCCTTCAAACACCCTGTCTTTATCCTCAATATTTGTGGCCTTTTCAGTGGGCCATAATCCCATGAATTTGCAGATGATAGCATAGGTCTGCATGTGATCCCTATGTGCCTACAGGGCAGGATCATTTAAAACTACTCTAGGAGTGACCTCAACCTTGGGTTTGCAAGGCCCCTTCTGTGCCTTGTTTTTCGCTCCCTGTTTTTTGTCTTCTTCCTCATTATCTTTCATGTTGTTGTCCTCTCTTGGTTTGATGAAGCCCTGATCCTCTTCTAGATTTTTATTCTTTTCTTCTGAAGGCCCTCTAACAGATTCTAAAGGTTTCTTGCCTCTGCTGGCCACTGCCTACCTGTAGGAGGGAGTGGAGCTCCCCCCTTTGCGCACCTCCATGGTGCTCATAAACGTGAAACCCTAGCTATTCTTTCATTGTTCGCTGTTCTCGTCCCCCTTCTTGTTGATCCGGGCTAGCATCAGTAGTTTGTCATATTGAAGTGGGGGGAGAATTTTTCTCTTGGAACAGTCATTGGTGTGCACTGGGACAATGGTACATCAATAGAAGCACAACTTAGTGACTTTATTCATATCATGAACAATTTTTTATTGATTTCAAAGGAGTATAGATTGAGAATTGGTCTTAAGGGGGCTTGACTCGGGTCTAGAGTGTGTTGCGCACCAAAAAAAACCCTCAACTACTGGCCCTTTTGGCAATGATCTGCAAGCATATCGCAATCTCACACTGAAGTAGTTATGGGAGGTTGCAGAACCAAGCTTCTGCAACTGAAGGGATATCCGCGCAGTGGCGTCATGTGTTTGCTTCTACTCTATATTGATCGTATAAATTCATGTGGATAAGAACTTCACGCAGATAATTAATTTAACATAATCACATTAAACTCATAAAATCTAAGAAATAACAATATATCTTACAATTCTTCGCATAATTCAGTGAAAAACATACATAACAATACAAACAACAACAAAGACTAAACATAGAGAGATATCCAATTCTTCACCAAAACTTCTTCTTTATTAATATAATTCTTCAGTACATACATATCTTCGACCTATGCACCCAGCTGTAAGTGGTCTTCGCACTCAGTTGCGGAGCCATCCCCAAACTATAGACTACAAACACGAATGCAGAGATTCAATTCACTTATGATATTTCATTACATTACTACTCAACAACAAAATATGACATCTTTTCATATTTACAGAAACCATGGTCCGCATACCATGGATCCACAAAACAAGGACTAATACCCAGTACCTGTTATAAAACAAGGGCTTTATCCCATCCCCAAAGCCCTAAAAGTTCATGCAATGAATATATCTTCGCCAGCTTCGCATAGTCCACTCCTTTCGCGGGGTATTTTATCCAAAACTTGGACCAAGTTGGGCCATGCCCAACACATATATATTGAGTATCAACCACATTGGCCATTGGTGCAATGTGTGCATTTCAAGCTTGGGGAGCTTGGGTTCATGCCAAGCCAAATTGACAGACTTCCATTCAGATGCTAGAGATGGTTTCCATAAATACCAAAGGGGGATATTCTTGAAATATTGGAATTAATGTTAAGGGAATTTTGGAGGGGTCAAGGACGTGAAGGGATGTTATTCAAAGCACAAGTTCTTCCTCCCCCTTTGTTAGTTAACAGTAAATATTCATGGCATCAATAAACAAACTGTCCATTTGGCCCTAACCACATCATACTACGATAACAAAGATCAAGAGGGATATTTCCAAAAACTAAAATGGTCAAGAAGACCAATGTTTGCAGAGGTAAATCCTGAGGTCAGCAACCTCGGTCACAAAGGCCCATCAACCTAGCGCCCATGGGCTAAGATTCTATAAAGCCATTGATAATAGACCATCAAGACTCAGCCTTGTACTATATTGTTAAATTAGACTAAAAAACCAAGAACCCACAAACATGGAGCACAAGTGGCACATTGATGATGTGCCAATTCTTGAAAATTGTAACTAGGTTCAGTGTTCATTATGATGTAATTGTAATCATGACATTGTATTTACTTTATAAAGGAATAAAAGTGAAAGAAAAGTAAATTATATTTTATTTTGGAGTATAGGTTTCATACTCAAGTTTGAGTCAAAAGCATGTTCTTCATGATTTTAGGTCTTCTAGGTCTTTCTAGGATAAAGAATAATATGGGTCATGTGTCATAGTCCCATTTGGACTCATTGTAATTATGAAGGAAAATATTTATTGATAATTGATAAAAGATCAGAGAAAAGAAGTAGATCTTAGAGTAATATTGTTGTAATGATGATATTTAATAAAAGTTCCATAGATCTGAGTTTGAAAATGAATGAAAGAGAGATATGAATAGTTGAAGCCTAGTTGGTGTTTGCAGAATAGGGGATTGGACTCTCCTTAAGGTTGATGTCTGCAAACAAGTGGGGGGTTGGTGCCTTCAACAAGTGGTTGTTTCCAAAGAAAGAAAGGTGATGCCTATAAAAATTTGGTATAAATTGAAATTTGTGCTTACATTTACATTAAAAAAAAAAAGTAAAAAATTGTGATTTTCTCTTGTATGGATTTCTATGTAAATATCTCATGTTCAATTATCTATGTGATTGTTACATTCCTTTGTAAATGAATGTGTTTGATTATCTAAATAATTGTTAAAAATTATATAATATTAATTCCCCTCTCAATATTACTTCAATTTCCAATAAAATCATAATAAAACTGATACTAATTAAACAATAAATAAATAATATATATCTATATATATTAATTATTCGCACATTTTACACTTAAAATTATAATATAATTGATGCTAAATTAAATATTATCAATATTATCAAACATACATATTAATTAATAATAAAATAATAGATTAAAAATATATATTCTCATTATCATTTAATACTATCGTATTATGTCACTCATTTAATTAAATAATTTAATCGATTTTTTAAATAAACAAATATATCAAATCGGAAGAAATCAAACTTACCAATGAGATATAACTTAATATATATATAAATTATAATAAATTTTATATTAAATAAACATTATATATTATGTTGATTGTTTGCGCACCTTATAAATGAGATTATGATATAGTTATGCTATCTTAAATATTATTAATTATTTATCAATATTATAAAGCATACAGATTTTTAATACGTAAGGATTAAAAGGTAAATTTTTCACGAGTCAATGATTTGAGGAAAGTATTATGGTATGGAAATGTAATGTTATTTGAGAAATACAATTTTGAATAAGGAAAAACTAAATGATAAAAAAATTATGTTTATAAAAATATTTATTATTCAATGTAATATGTAGTGTTGTTGTTTAGTATTTTTTTTATATAAAAAGTAATTATATGATTAAAAAGTTTATATCTCAATCAATGCTCTAGTATAAGGGTATAAGAATGATTAATGGGTTTTTATTTAACATATGAACTTTATTTATATTATTAGAGGTTGGTGAAGTCTATTGGAAATGGAATGTAAGGCTTTACAATGGTAAAAAAAACTTATAATTTTTATATTGGAGTGCATAATTAATGCACATTTTATTTTTTATAATTTTTTTTCCCAATGGCTAAGCAAGAACCAAGATGTCTTGTATTGACCACGGATGGAGTCAATAGAATGCATACACACTACATGAGAGATGTACTTCCTTAAGGGAAAGCATGTGTACCTAGTGAAACTCTCCGTAAAATTGAATTAAGTGTAGCAAGCATACTATACAAGTTATATCTTAGTCAATACAATTAGTAATGGTCAATTATCATGAAATAATGCTATAATAGTTGTTGATGATCAACCTTATAAGCAATATACTCATTAATTAATCAACCACATTTGATGTAGAAGTAACCTCTAAGTTTTAGAAATCATATCAATGAAAAAGAATATATGATCTAGTTTGTTGTTGAGTATTTATTTGTTATGTTTTTTAGTCAACCCCATTTCAAAGAGAGTCATGGTGTGCATCACTCATCAATTTAAAGAATTGAGGAAATATAGAAAGGTTATATGTAACATGGTATATTTAGAAAAACAATTTATTTATTTATCTAACTAAAATAAACATTGTGTTGCAACATGTTTCAAATGTTTCTAAATAATTCTTACCTTTAGCTAAAGATGTCATTTTTATCACCAAAGTTGTAAGGTTGAAGTTTCTAAATTATGAAATTAATTTATGTCTTTTAACATTTTTATTGAGAACAAATATCTTTATGAGTTATATACTCACATGTTTGATGACATTTGAAAGTCTTTTAATTATGCAACACTTATCAATTTAAAGAATTGAGGAAATATAAAAAGATTGTAAGAGATATGTGACATGGTATACTTGGAAAGTCAATTTATTCTTTTTAATAGAAGGAAACTTTGTGATGCAACATCTTTTAAAGTTTCCTAAATAACTCTTACCTTTAGCTAAAGATGCCATTTTTGGTCACCAAAGTTGCAATGTTGAAGTTTGTAAATTATAATATAAAATTATGTCTTTTAACAAATATCTTTATAACTTATATACTCACATGTTTGGAAAATATCTTTTTATCTACTCACATGTTTGGTGACATTTGGAATATAGAAAGATTGTAAGACATATGTGACATGGTATACTTGAAAAGTCAATTTAATTTTTTAAATTAAAGGAAATGTTGAGTTGCAACATTTTTTAAAGGTTTTTAAATAATTTCACTTTTAACTAAAAAAGCCACCAAACTTATAATATTAAAGTTTGTAAATTATAATATAAAATTATACTCTTTAAACATTTTTATTGAAAACAAATATCTTTATGACTTATATATTCACAATATTTGAAAATTTTATAAATATATTTGAAAATTTTATTTTTTATAATGTATTTTTTTAACTTAAAATATTTGATCATATTTTATTTTTAAAAGTATTTAAATTATTAAATATAAAATTATAAGTTTAATAAATATTTATAAACATTTCAATTTTTACTTTGTGTATATAAATTTATTAACAAATTATTTTTCTTAATTAAAAATTCTAATTTTGGAATACCACTGCTAATAAAAAAGATATCTATAAATATAATTAATATGTCTAAGATATTAAAAAGGAAAAATTTGAAACGAACTCATAAGATGCACATTTACAATGAAAACCAGGATAAAAATAGTCATAGAGAATTCCAACTTCATTATGAAATGCTAACTTATAACTTATATTCTAAAATTAGTCAATTCCTTGAGTGGCACAACTTTGAACCATCTATCTCATGGTTTCTTTAGACTTAGATATTCCACGTGAGTATTTCAAATTTGGTAAGGGTATTTTTGTAACTTGTGAATGGAAATGAAATAATTTCTCCACAATTAAACTATTTAAACTAAATGAAATGATGCATCTAAAGTTTATATATGTTTTCTTAGGATCTCTAGATAATGGATTAAAGCAATATGAATCTATGAAAATAGTAATGGTTACTAAAAAAGATCCAATACCATGGTAGACTGAGGTGGTCAAGTGATAGTTGCAAAGGAGGTAGGGGTTGGGGTGGAAGAATTGGTTAATTCTGTTGGAAATACTGAGAAAGAGTTGAATCAATATTTCTTTTCAATTGTTATTTTTACTAAATAAGATCACTTATTTTAGAACAAAAAATAACAATATAGAATAAAGGATTTTATTAATCAGATATAACGAGGAATTCAATCCTATTCTTTACAATGAATCAAGTACAATAATATTTAGGGCTCCAAACCTAAATGAAGACACCAATCTCCAATCCACCAGGCTCCAACCTATATTTTACCAAGCACCGAATTGGACTTCACAAGGCTCCAACCCTATCTTCCCAATACCCCAACCTTGTCTATATGAGGCACCAACCTTGTCTCTATGAGGCACCAACCTGTAGGGATCCAACCCTCTCACTGGTATAGGCTCCAACCTAGACTTCTTGAGGAATCCTATCCACTAGGGCTCCAACCCACAACTTCAAATCTTCAACATGGATTCAACGATTCTTCAAGGCTCCCAATATCTTCTACAACCAACCCTGACAAAATCTTCACCTTCAACAATGCCTTCACTTAATCTCCAAATCACTTCATCAATAACAAATTTATCTTCTCAAAATTTGTCACCACAAATTTTCATGTTACCTAAACAAAATTCTTCAAAGTTACTTCATGATGGCCTTCAACAATGCATCACAAGGTTATTGACTCCAAGATCTGCTTCTAGACATTACTTCAATAATGCTTTCGTAATGCTTCTCTTCAAGATGTATCAAGCGTAGTCCAAACTATCCTCACAATTTCTTCATAGGATGTTGTAAGATGTATTTGATAAATGCTTCTGGGTTGATCGCAATATGCTTTTGATCTTACTCCAAACCATGTCCACACCAACTGCTTTAAAAGTAGAGAAAAATGTCTCTCAAATACGCTTTATAAACTACTCCAAAAGGGGATTTCCACAGTCTGCCCAAACTACTTCAATTTTGTTTCAAAAACCCCTTTAAATACAACTTCAGATACTTTCAAAAGCACCCTTTAGAACTGTATTAAAAAACACTTAACAACTGCTCCATGTCTTCTCTAAACAATGCCCAATAACCTGCTCTAAAAAAATCTCAAGGATTTTGCTCAAAAGCTACTTCTCAAATGATTCCAAAAGCTCCAAACTAAGTATCACAGGTCATAGGTTTAAGATGAAGTTCCTTCTTCAGAGACTTTACATCAATACAGGCTACCAAAAAAATTGCATTAACAACAGATGTATTCCTTCTCCAATTCGGATTAATAGCAGGTTTATCACTTCAGAAGACTAGCAGGTATATCATTTCAGAAAAAAAAGAACTTTTCAACTTTTACCCAGATCCATGCTACCAGTGTTGAGTCCAAGCCCTCAGATTACTGATACGAGCTCCCACATATCATTGATCCGAGCTCCACGGATCTGAAAAAGGGTTTCCACAGATTATTTTCCATTGTTCCTCCTTCTACAGGTCTGAGATGTAGTTTTTCCACAGGTCCGAGTTGTATTCTCTCCATAGGTCTGAGCTTTAATCTTTCCATAGGTATGAGTTGTTATACTTCCATAATTCTGATCTCCTATGTGACTGTTCTTCTCGTCCAAGCCTTCCACAAGTGATAATCTGAGCTTAAAAAATACCTTAACACAAAATTTTTTTCCCAAACATTAATCTTCTTTTTCCTCTTTTTCCTCCTCGACTTGTGTCTCCTTCTGTCCTCTTGTCTCTGAATTCTTCACCGAATTGGCTGCAAGAATGAGGATTTCAAACATGTAATTATACAAAAATTAACCTTCAATGAATAGACATGTCTATTGCATGAAGGAGACGACTTGCACATGTAAGCTCATGTCGTCCAACATTAAAAATATATGTTTTTCAACTTGTAAAATCAATTTCTATCAATATAGGAGGAGTTAGAGGGTGAGTAATAGCCCATTGGAAAGGGAAAAATGTCTTATATAAGATGGTGCCATTTTCATACTTAAATGAGGTCATTTTACCACCAATAAAATTATTTTTATGAACCGTCATCATAATTTTATTCATGGCAGTGTTTAGGATATTGTGTTTTGGACAATGTTAGGGCTTCCTCTAGGATAAGGATTAAGGCTTCTTTAGAGCATGGCGAATCAAACATTTAGGGCTAGGGATTTAGGATTTTAATTTCTAGGCCTTCAAGTTTATGACATGCAAGAAGAGGGTTTCATGGAAAAGGCTCCTTCATTCATCATTAGATTAGGGAATTTTCATCTAGGGAATTTGCATTATCTCATACTTAGGGTTTTCTCCTAGGTTTTTCATGAGGTTTGCGAAACAACACGGAAGGGTTATCACTAAAATATTTTCCATCTCCAACAATTCCATATTGACATCAATAACAACTTTGACCAACAGTCTCCCCCCTTGTCATTGATGGCAATATTCTTGCCCTTTCAACAATTTCTCCCCCTTTGAAATCAATGGAAAATGGGGTGCCCAAGTACTCCCCCTATCAAGTGACTTCTTACCATTATGCTTCATCATATTTTCTTCATCAACGATAGTTCTTCATGATAGATATGTTTCTCCCCCTATCATGGTTCTCTTCTTTAATGAACTTGTTCCCCCTAAGCCTTTGCATGAATTCATGGAAATGGATGAGGTATGATCAACCAAATCCCTTTACTTGCATAAACTACTCCAGCTCTTCTTTTTTCCCAAGTCAATAAATATTGTTGCCTTGTGATCAAGTGGAAGACATCTCAAACAATGGATGGGTAGTGGAGACACAATATCATGATTTTCTTCAATGGAATTATTTCTAAGAGATGATTGTACATGTGTGACTCATCAAGGATTTCATAGGACTCTTCATGGATAACTTCTGCAAGAATAGGCAAGAATCACAAGTTCCCCTTAGCAATATGCATGGTCTCCTTTTTGGAAGAATTTCATCATCAAGACTTGGAATAGCATATCTACCAAAGATGTACTCATTTGATCAACAGCATGAGTTGATATCTTCAGCATTCAAGAAGCTTTCTGATCCAATTTTCCTTTTTCTCCAAACTTGTGTGACTTTCTTTTCTTGCTTGGTAGTCATGTTTTTATCTTGGTTAGGAACCCAAGTCAAGTTACAATCACAAGCCATATGCCAAATGTTGTGGAATTTGAAGCATTTCATCTTGTTCATGTATGAGGAATCATGACTTCGTCTTGCAAATTTGCTTCTAGGGAGCTGATGTGAACAATTATATTTGTTCTTGTTGTATGACCTACAATCCTTTGCCATATGCCCAAAGTTTGTACAAAAATAGCAATAACCAAAAAATATATTTTGGTACATGAGTATGGAGATTGCCTTGATGTACTTCTAAAGTCATTCTGTCTTGGGATCCTTTGATGATATCCATTGCCTCTTCCACCCTTGACACATTTTGCATATCTTCTTGGAGTAGTGTTTTTTTCAATGTCATATTAACTCTTCTTCTTGCTTTTGCTAGAACTAAGGGCATCAATATTTCTACCAAGCTTTTCACATCCATTTTGTCTAAAGCATTAGGGTTGACATCATTTATATTTGAGGGTTCACCTGCATAACCAAGACCTGATTTATCAAGAGGATACCTTTGATGACTTAGGATGTCATCTAGGGTTTGAGAGCTCTTTAGACGCTTGTTTAGATGATCAACTTATTTTCTTAGGAGATTAATTTCTTCTTCCATAATCTTGCATTCTCCATCCTTCTTTGCTATATGATTCTCCATTTCTTCCTCAATCTTGGTTGCTTCACATGATTTGGCCTTAAGCAAAGTGATTTCTGATTTTAATTTGGTGATTTCTTCATCATTTTCTTCTAGTTGGCATGTCATGGCATTTATTTCTTTTTTTGCTTCATCGAGTTGTCCTTCTAGGAGAGTCAAAACTTCCATTACCATTTAAGCTCCTTGTGCTTGTTTCTTTGCTTCTTCTAGTTGATATTTAAGGGAGGAGACCTCTTCCTTGTATTAACCAATTTTCACTTCAAGCTTGTTTTAGTATTCACATGTTTGTTCAAGATGGCTTGACAAAGTGTCTTCTTTTTTCTTTCCTTTGTCCAATTGATTTTGATGGATATGACTTCTTCATGATGCATCTTCTTGTTTTCATCAAATTCCTCCTTAATCTTGGTGAGATCCTCATCATTTTCTTGTACAGGAAGCTTGAAAATGTAAACTTCCTTCCTTTTCTTGTCAAGGTCATGATCACCATCTTGTGCTTGCTTCTTGAGCTCCTCATTTTCCTTTTTCAAACTTCTTATCTCTTCTAGGGTAGCTACGTTTTGCCTTGAGATCTTATTAAATTTCTTCATCTTCTAGGTCTTCCTTGGTCTTGATGTCTTCATTCTTGTTTTCAGCTTCTTTTATGGGTTCTATATTTCCCTCTTGCTTTCCATCATCTTCATGAATAGAGGTGATGGTCAATGCTCCTTTTGAGTGAAGCTCTTAAAGTTTTTCCCACATACCTTTTGTCGATGAACATTTCTCCACTTTGGTCTTTATAGGATTTGGTAGCCCACTCAAGATTTATTGTATCACTCTTTCCTTATACTTCTTGGATTCTCCTTCCATCATGCTTTTAGTAATCACTGATTCCTAGACTTCAAAGCCCTGAGCCATTAAATAATTCTTCATTCTTTCCTTCCATATATCAAAGTTTCCATTGAACAATGGAACTTTCCCAATTCGATTATCTTCTTCTTTCATGGTTGAAGAAGAGACATCTTTAGAAGGATTGGAGGCTTTATTCCTTGGCTTTGCCATTTGTGTTCTAAGGATCTACCTTCAAGCTTTCATGCTTTGAGTGAAGGCACTGGCTCCAATTCCAATTATTGGAAATACTGAGAGGGGAACACTGAGAGGGGGGGTGAATTAGTGTTTATTTTCAATTGTTATTTTTACCAGTTAAAGGTCGCTTATATTTAGAACGCAAAATGAACAATATAGAATAAAGGATTTTATTAATTATATCTTACGAGGACTTCCTATTCTTTACAATGGATCAAGTACAATAATAGTTAGGGTTCCAACCTTAGATGAAGACACCAATCTCCAATCCACCAGGCTCCAACTTGTATTTTCCCAAGCACCGACTTGGACTTCACAAGGATTCAACCTCTAGGGCTCCAACCCTATCTTCCCAAGGCTCCAACCTTGTCTCTATGAGGCTCCAACCCTTTCATTGGTATAGGCTCCAACCTGGTCTTCTTGATGACTCCTGTCCTCTAGGGCTCCAACCCACGACTTCAAATCTTCAATATGGATTCAATGATTCTTCAAGGCTCCCAATATTGTCTGCAACCAGCGCTAACAAAATCTTCACCTTCAACAATATTTTCACTTAATCTCCAAATCACTTCATCAATGACAACTTTATCTTCTCAGAAGTTGTCACCACAACTCTTCATGTTACCCAAATAAACTTATTCAAGGTTACTTCATGATGGCCTTCAACAATGCATCACAAGGTTAATGACTCCAAGATATTCTTCTACATGTGACTTCAACAATGCTTTCATAATGCTTCTCTTCAAGGTGTATCAAGCGTAGCCCAAACTGTCCTCAAAAGTTATTCATAGGATGTATTCAGAACAGTGTTGTAAGATGTCTTTGATAAATTCTTATAGGCTTCTTGAAATATGCTTTTTTATCTTACTTCAAAGAATTTCCACACTAGCTGATTTAAAAGTAGACAAAAATATCTCTCAAATATGCTTTATAAATTGTTCCAAAAGGGGATTTCCACCGTCTGCCCAAACTACTTCAATTTTGTTTCAAAAATTCCTTTAAATAGTACTTTAGATAATTTCAAATGCACCCCTTAGAACTATATTAAAAAACACTTAACAATTGCTCCATGTTTTCTCTAAACCGTGCCCAATAAGTTGCTCTAAAAAAATCTCAAGAATTTTGCTCAAAAGCTTCTCCTCAAATGATGCCAAAAGATCCAAACTAAGTATCACAGGGGTTGGCTTGATGGGCCCTGACCCAGGTTTAGCGATAATTAGCCAAGAAAATCCCTACACTACTGGCCCTTTCGGCATCAATCCGTAGATCGCAAATTGAAGTCTCACCCGAAGCAGTATGGGGGGATGCAGGAACCAAGCTTCCACACCGTGAGATGGTTGTGATGTCATTTTATACCCTAACGGTTCTTTCACGCAGACTGATAAGCCTTTTAGGGCTTATTAATGCACTTCTTTTATTCGGCTCTGAAACCTTCGCAAAGGTTTGAGATTGTCCTTCGCGGACCCTAAATAGGCAATTTAGACACTTACGTGCCCTTATAATTACTCTCACTTTTGTGTCAACCCATATTAGATTAAGTATTGGTTAACTTCAACATGCATTATGGTCATCTTCGCGTAAATAGATATTCTTACTTGCGTTCATATGACAAAGAAAACACATAAATTCACGCATCAATATAACATTAAATCATAAACCCAGTTACATTTAGCATAACATAACCACATGCATTCATAACATAAATAAAATGGATCATACACAAATATCTCTAGAATAATTCTCTTTATTGATGGTTCAGATCCCTAATACAGATTCTAACTTCCCTGTGCACACAGTTGTAAGGGTCCACGCACTCAGCTGCAGACTTATACCCTAGGCCTCTACGCACTCAACTGTAGAGCCTCCTTCCTACGCTAAGACTCTTCGCTCTTAGTTCTTACAGACCCATTACATCAACTAATTGCCCAAAACTTCCTAAGGATTGAACTGCCTTAGACTCTTCTAGGACTCCCTTTTTATACATTCCCATGGTCTGCAGACCAAGGGTGGATCTCATCAAGCCGACACAAGCTTCCTAAAATAAGGGCAGAAACCCTTTTTGACTGTATACATCTTCATGCTCTGCACCCACAAAATGTGGAGACTTTACATCCTTTCTACAAAACTTGGGCCTTTAGCCCTGTTAGGTTCCTATACCAATAGGACTCATAATTTTTGAATGACTAAGATTAAGCCTATAATATGTACATGCCTTTGCTTTTTTCAAATGTTTTCCATATTCAAAAAATTAAAAAATGTAAAGAGGGTATGTCCTAAAAGAATAATCAAAGGACAAAAAGAATGAAAAGGTCAAAAAATATGAAAAATATGAACCCCAAGAAAAGAAAAGACCATGAAAATGTGCAAGTCAAAATGCCACTACTATTTACCTTTTTGTGAAAAATAAATGAATGTGTGCAGCTTGTAATCTTTGCCACAATCCATGATAGTCAAAATGTTTAAGCTTTGCTATTTCATATTTCAATTTCATGTCCATAGATAGAGAATAAAATTTGACCAAACTATTTAATCTTGGCAGATAAGTAGATAAGTAGAGTAAATAAACGGAGCTCAACTGTTTAATCTGAGTCCTCGGATGTAATAAGGTTAGATTTAGTTAGTTTACTATTGTAAAGGAAAAGAAAAAATGATAAAGTTTTTCTAGCTCAAATGCACCCTAATAAAGAGAAGTGAAAATGGTAGGATGAGTAGATGGGTAAGTAGTAGAAAGGTTGCAGAATTTTGATGATTGATTAGACAAAAGCATCTGTATCATCTTTTTCATCACGAAAATTCCAAATGTGAATGGGCACTCAAGCGTGCAGATAGATATCAGAGTCAATTAATTAATTTCCCTCATTTATTCACCTTTTACTTGATTAATTTCCCACCATAAAGTTCAAAGTACTTAAAAACCCTAAGTCAAAGAGGCTCAGAGCATTTTTCTGACTTTTGGAGGGACCGGACCCTCGAATCAATGACTTATAGGCAATAAGTACTAAAACCCGTCGTAAATATTCGTTCCCTCCTGTAGTTCATCCATTTTTCCTAATAATACCCTTTTCCTAAGGTTAAATCACTTTTGCTTAGGAAAAGTATTTGTCCCCCCCCACGTAACTCATTTTTACATTAAAAACCCACAAAAACACTATATCCTAAGTCTTTATGTAATTATCAGAAAGTACTAAAAACAGGAAAATCATATGTTTAGGGTATTGTGCCCCTTCTTCCCATTTGAATAAATTATTAACTTATTTATTAAATCCCTAGTGAAAACCAATTTCCCGTATATATATTAACTCCCGTATTATTAATTAATCCCACCCCGATTTAATAATATAAACTAAGGTTTTCTACCCTCGGACCCACTAACTAATCGATCCTTGATTAAGTTAGTTAATAAACCCAATTAAGTCCTGCCTGATACCTTAATCCCTGCCTTAATCCTCATTAAACCAAAATTGCCGCGCTTAATTGCTCGTTGCCCCCCCCCCCCCCCCATTACCTTCCATGCAACTCCATCACCCAACCACCACACGATCTTTCCCCTCCCTATCCAACAACCCATGTTGATTTTGGAAGGGCTCGAAATCTAAATGATACCCACCCGAAATGGGTTGTTTTCTACTGGGGCCCCAAGGCAACGTGGCACTCGATGAATGGAATCAAGCGGCCTCCCCCCAATACTGTCAAGCGCTCAAAGGTTGTGCAAAGTAAACCATTTACCGCCAACCCGCTACACGACAAAAATTCCACTGTTCACCCTGCTATGCGACAAACTTATATTATTCACTCGTACCTACCAAATTTACTTTTCACGCATAAATAGAGAAAATCCCCAAATCATTGTTTTATCATTTTTTTTAACTGTAAACTTCCATGCACGCACCTGTGAACGTTTAAATTCATCAACCCACGAACAATTGCACTCTGAAGATGCCATAAAGCTCCCAGATTGCCTTCCAGCTTGATTGAAGATTTTTCAACCGTTCATATTTTCCAATTAACCAGTTCAGACCTAGTTTTCTTCAATTCCAGGTATTTAAGCCAGAATCCATTGAAAGCCCTGTCAATTTCCGAACCAGTCACTAAGTTTTCTTAATTGGAATTCAAAAGGGAACTCTAGTAACTTAAAAACCACCTGGAATTGAACCTCCATTGCCCAAATTGACTGTTAATTCACCTCCCCCATTCTCAAATCCACAAGAACTGAGAATGGATGCCCCAACTGCCATGGACGTCAAGCAAATTTCCACTTCTCACCTGGACCTGGACCACCTTCCCCTTATTGATAAAGATTTCCAAATCAAGGACACCTCTATCCATGAATCCCCTCTAAAATTATACTGCAGATACAGAGACCAATACTTAAACCACGCTAATAATATAGGTCTTTGGGAGTCTAATTTTACCAAGTACCAATTCCCTGAGGTGCATATCTTTCCTGAAATTGTCCATTATTTCCATGCCAACTACATCCCCAGTCAAAGAGCAGTGATGTCCCCTGACCAAACCATACTCTTTACAATCACTTTTGAATCAATTAATGAAATGCTGCAACTACAACCTGGGAAAAACCTAACCCCCATTGCTATTGGAGACTTGCTGGACAGATTCCCTAAGCTTCCCACTGCCAAAATTGATGAAATGTTCCAGAATTTTATTGTAGAATTGAAGCATATTCCAAAAGATCCTCCCCCTTATGTATATACCATATTTTCTAAATTTGGCCAAGACATTGTAACAATGATTTCCTGTATCCTAGGCTACACCACCAGTGAGTATATAGATGAAATCATTTTAGCTTTCATGTCCATTTTCACTCCAGGACAACCTCCTACTATCATGTATGATTATGCCAAGTTCATAGCTGATAGAATGCATGACAAATTTCTTAGGATGAGTAATGAAAGAGTCTTTAAGTATTCCTCATTTTTGTATCACCTTTTCCTATATTACCAAGCTGACAAGTTTCCTTTCACCCTCCAAAAGCTTGATACCAAAGGTCACCCTAGGTCAGTGATTTTCTGGACTCCACCGATTCACAAGTATGATTCCCCATATCCATATACAAACTTCATAGATCTATTTGTACAAGCCGCTATGACAATGTTGATAGGCAGCCCCCCTCCAAGAATCAATTCAGACATCAGGAGGATTCTGCAGCTTTCCAAACAACACAAAGTGGGAGATTGGTACTTGTACCAAAATAACACTGAAATTAGGATCTATGGCTATGAGTTGGCCCCATATAAACTACCTAGATACCTCCCAATGAGGTTATTTTCTCTGGAGTACTACATGCAGATAATAAACTTAGATGAGGTACATTTTGTCAC
Source organism: Pinus tabuliformis (assembly GCA_031772625.1). Taxonomy (NCBI): domain Eukaryota; kingdom Viridiplantae; phylum Streptophyta; class Pinopsida; order Pinales; family Pinaceae; genus Pinus; species Pinus tabuliformis. The sequence goes on along the minus strand of CM062820.1, from coordinate 1,252,815,160 downwards.
AGTAAAAAAGAAGGCCCAACTCAGAATTAAAAATCAACCGGGCCCCCTTGTGTGTAATAGCCGAGAAGCTAGAAGGGAAGCAGAATAGATCCTTTAGACACTGAATCTAAAACAGAGCTTCATATGGAGATATGATCCCTTGGACTTCATCTGCCATAGAAGACAGAAAAACAAGATGTCTCCCTACATTCACCACCAAATCCCTGAAGTAGAAAAATATGCAAATCAATTGGAATGGGTGGAGAATACTTTAGTGGACAGGGATAGCACTGAAGTTGTTGTGGAAAATACATTGATCGACCTAGAGAAAAGGCTTGATGAAGGTTCTTTCCTACAAGTACCAGGTGAATCTCAAGCACAAGGAGAATCACAGGCACACAATGAATCACATATACAAGAAGAATCACAGGTGCAAGAAGATTCAAAACAACCAGACCTATCAGAGGAGCTTGTTCAAACAGGTATACCAGGGCCCATCATGAGTACTCCTCCAGTCTTGCAAACTCCTCTAAACGAGGAGAAAAACCTTAAAAGAAACATAGAAGAGGCCATGACCTCAAGCAGAGCGACCACACAGGCATATGCAAAGACTCTCCTGGTCAAAAGGCAAAGGTTAAATCCTATCTCTGAATAGGAATTCACAGAAGAGACAGTTGGGGCCACCGGCACAGAAAGGGAAGGAAGTAGGCTTGCTACTCCTTTTGGGGGCACACTAGAACCTTCCACATCACATACTCAGATGTTGGAAAGGCAGTAGAGTGTTGAAGTGTCCTCATTTAGGATGCCAATTGATAGAGACCAAGACATTAGGGAAAAATACAAGGACATAAAGGCCAGGAATGAGAGGCTAAAATCCCAAAGTTATGCACAGTACTTAAAGATGACCCATACAAATGAAATAAGGCTTATGTCAACCTTTGATGTTAAAGAAGGCAAAATGCAAATGACATTCATGAAGCCCAACATTTAGCAACCAAGAACAACAACAAACTTCACAAAGATGGATTTCAAAGTATTGGCAAAGGATATACATCCTATTGACCAGATTGAGCTACACAAACAAACAGGGGAGATGATTTACTCCACCTTAATAGGGAAAGCCATAGCAGCTCACCAATTACAAAATTCCCTGAATAACATATCAGCTCAGTTCTAATTGGAGAAGGCCTCTTCACATGCCAAAGACACCAGAATCAAGTCCTTAGAGGACTTACTCATTGAGTTAGGACATGATCCCAAAGATGTAAAAGCAACTGAAAAATTAATAAAGAAGAAGAATGATTACATAACAGCTTTGAAGAAGAAACTCAAAATTCCACCATTACATCACCCACAAACAACAAAAGTCCTGGAAACACAAAAAGGACAAGAAGATCTTATGGACTTGGTCCTAAAGCTAAATGACCAATTGAAAGAAACAGAGAAAGAATTGGACACATTGATTTAGTCCAAACAAAGTGAATTGGCCACCACTTCTATAACTGCCATTCCCACAGTAACAAATATAGTCCCTTCAAGATTGGCAACATCTTTGGCACCAACAACTCCACCTACCACAACACAGCCAGTCAGAATTGAGTCTACAACAACAGGTACTTCAACAGAGAAAACAAAAAATATAGTAAAAGCCATGGAGGAAATGTCAATCCAGGCTACTGAGCTCAAGAGATTAAAAGAGAAAGTGGCAAGCTTAGAAACTGACTGTAAACTTTCCCAAATACAGCAGAGAGAAGAAACACAAAAAGCCCTAAGGATGGGTGAGAAGATAAAGGTCCTAAAAAAAGATTTAACTCTGCAAAAGTCACTAGGACAGACCAAAGAGATTCTCTGGGCCAATATCATTGACTTTGTCAATGATATTTGGCCATCAATTCAAGTTATATTTGATCAGACTGAATTGATAAAAGTGGCCATTGAAGCAATTCAGAAACTAAAATAAGAATTGGGTGATATGCCTCAGGATGCCAATCGACTCATCCAATTCCTAAACAGTAAGAATAGACATGAGCTTAATGAACTTTGTATAGAGGATAGGACTAAAGCTATCCTAGAAGTTAAAAAGGTTCTTTCTAAAAGGAACCTCATGGTTAACTTGGAAGAAAAATGCCATAACATGCAGGTGGCCATTGACAAGTTTATGGCCAAATTTCAAATTTTGAGGGACAAAGGCCTTCCCAGTCCTATGGTCATCCATGATAAACTTATGACTCGATTGGACTACACTGACAAATTAAGGAAGTTGGCCAAGGAACAAGCAAGCACCTCAGGTATCAAAGCCTTGCCAACTGGAAAAGTATTGTATGATACTTTGGAGAATCTGTTTTTTCTGGAGCATGAGGTGAAACATTTGTTTGTCACCAAGCCTAATTTTGCAAAATACACAGAGGAAGATGAAACTTACAGAAGAATGTTAAAAGCAAAATTACCTGAGGATGAATGGTGGGAAAAGATGATAGATTTACTATAAGTTACCACAGTAAATCTGAAAGGAACCAGATAAAACAGGTAAGAAAAAGATGAACAGGGTCAAAGAGTAGCAGGTAAAGAGTATCAGTGAAGGATAAAAGATAAAGAAGATTCCAGCGTACAAACATCAGCCAACTTAAAGAGCTACAACTCAACTGCAAACAGCTAGCACTACCACAATAAAAGGGACAGCATGATGCGGTTTTCCATCTATCTCTATCTTCATGCTTGAAGATATTTTGATTTCCTAGATTAAATATTTGTTTGTTATGAGATATTTTGTAATTATTTTTTGTATAAATACTTCACATTTTGAAGTATTTAGGGTGGATTCAAAGACATTTCTTTAGACTTTTCTCTCAAATCAAAGTTCTCTTGTATCAAAAACTGGACTGGCTTGTTGGATCAATGAATAAAGCTAAGATATTTCACAGGATTCTTATGTAAAGCAAAAATCAAATAAGTTTTTTTCTCACGTGTATTATTGTTTTTCGTTTATGTTTCTTAATAATCATATGTGTTTCTATGGAATTTGAATGTTAAAATAGGAATTATATTTTAGAACTTGCTTAAATGCACTCTGTTTTGACTGTTTACATTCTTAATGTTTTCTGCTAAACTATCTTAGCTAGGGAATTCTTAGTTGCTCCTTAGCTTCTGTAGTTTTCCTTTTGGTCTATGTAGCCTAGGATTCTTAATTTCCATTTGTTGATGATCATCCTCTGTTCCTCATTCTGATCCCGGTCCAAGGATTCTTAAGTGCCCTTTCACCCTGGTTAGAATCATTCCATCCATCAGCCCTTGAAGATTTGCCTTTTGCTTTGCTAGCCTACCCTGTGAACATTTCCTTTAATGAACTGATCCAGTTATGCTATCTTTTTACTGACTCCATAGCCCAATGGCTTGAAGAAACCAGTTCTATCCATCTGCTCCTAGAATTCCACCACCCAATCAAAATAAAAACCTCCTGAACACTAAGAACTAGCCTAAAATCCCACCAAAACAAAGTTAAATTATAAAGAGAGAGCCCTCTCTAGACTTAGGTTGGCTAGAACCTGAGTCTGAAGATTGGTTTTTGGTTACCTCGGTCTTTTCCTTCTTTTGATAACTTACAAGGAAAATTTTCTGAGTGATAACATAGTGGCGACTCCGTTAGGGAATCAAACCCTCAGTCTTAATAAACCTTTGAGAAAATTCAAATATTTATTTAAAGCCTCTTAGAGGGTTTATTAGAAGTTATTTATAAAATTTCACGAAAAAGAAATAATTAAAAAAACTTGAAATCTGGCTTTAAGAAGAACTCACTATACTAGGGCCAATCCTGATCCAAACCCTGCCCCAGTATTTGATAATCCCAACCCGATTTCGAGAAGATCTAGAATACAAGAAAGTTCAGTAAGTCCAACACCTTCAATCAAAGCAGATTCTTGTCCTGATGAGTGGTTGTTCCTAGAAGACCCCCCTCTTGACGAGTCATTTGACCTTTTCCTATTTAGAAACAGGCCTGGGAGTGCACTTAATGACATAGTTCTAGATCCCTAGTTTATTGCAGATCTCGAAGTACAAAGAGCAAACCAATCAATTGATGAGTATTATGAATTCCCCTCAATCATCCCTTACTATTGCAAAGATCCCTGGATTTTCTGAACCGGTTTCAACTCCCTTCAGTTCACCATTATTTCCTTCCACCTCCGAGTTCATTCCTCACCTCCATTCATACCTTCAATTCCCCACCATCCTATCTTTACCCAAACACCTACTATTCCAAGTTCTCCATCAACTATTGTATCATCCCCTGGTACCCCAACTCCACTTCTTAGCCCTACCCAACTTAGAGCCATGGCAAATAGATATGCCCCTCTTGTGTTACCTGCTCCACTAGGTGCCATGCTACAAGACTACCAGAACAAAATTGTCCAATTTGATGGTATAGGACCTTATACAACACAACAACACACAAACAAGATGACAGATTACTTCGAATTGCATGAAATTGACATTGAAGATGTTCAAATGACACTTTTTGCTCAAACTCTAGCTGGTGATGTAAAAACATGGTTTAGATCTTTACCTACTAATAGCATAGATAGTTTAGAAGTATTTTACTGCCAATTTTTAAATAGATGGGAGAAGAAAAATAAACCTCTGCAGATCCTTTCAGAATACAAAAACATCAAAAAAGGACCAAATGAAATTGTCCAGGATTACTGTACCAGATTTAACAATATATACAATGTAATACCATTCAATATTAGACCCCCACCTGGCTTAGCTCTGATAAAGTTTCCTGATGGGTTTGATATTGATATGGCATTTCAACTTAGAGAGAGAAATCCTCGAACTTTAGAAGACATGCAGAGTGTAGCAGTTAGTGTAGAAGCTAATTTGCTAGCAAAAAGAGCTAGGGTTAGGAATGAAAGGAGAGGACCCTTGAAATATGAAGCCTCACCCTCTGACCTTAAAATAGATTCCATAACCAAAGGAATGGAAAAACTGATGGATAGTATAGAGAACATGGAGAGGAAGCCTCAATGGGACAATCAACAGGCACCTCCTATCAGAAACCCAAACTTTAGAAAAAATCAGAATCAAAATACTAGGAAGAATGGACCTGATCAAAATATTAGACCTCCTTTTCAAGAAAACTATGTTGAGACATCCCATTCAGAAGACCCTGAACAAGACACACAAATTAATTTAATGGGATTAGATGATGAGAAAATTATCTTTTTGACTCAAGATGATCATGAATTACATATGCTTCAGCAGTTGCAGGCCCAATCCAGAGAATCATTCGATTACAAGCAAGGGTATGATTTTCCTATCTTCGAAGTGCACAAACAATACAACTTAAAGAGTAAAAAGAACACTGATGCTCCCGACCAAATCAATAAAACAGGTCCTAATCAGCCTAAGAAAATCAAACCAACCCCAATCATTAAAACTCTTCAAATCCTCTCTAGGCCAAACCAGAACCCTCCCAGTCCCACCATTGTAGATATAACCAATCAAACCCTTTATGATCAACCTTCCACTTCAGTCCCTTCCAAGGAGGCAGTGGAACAATCTCCCAACATTGTATTAGAAAATCCAAAAAGAAATACTCCAAACACATAAAAAGAAGACCAATCTACTCAAACTCCTGTCATGAAAATCCCATGCCCTCAAACAGACAAAACCCCTTTGCCTTTCAATTTTGGAGCAGAGGTGGTCAATCTGAAAGTCTCAGTTCCTTTAACGGAGCTAATTAAAAATGAAACCGATAAATCTCAAATAAGAAAAACCTTAAACTTTGTTGAGAATGAAGACTATGTCAACTTATTTGATGATCAGCCAGAGCTTATTTTTGGACCTGATGTTAACAGCAAACCCCTAGAAGGAGGGGTACCACCCTTTTATATTAGCCTTAGCATTCATGATAAAATCTTACACAATGCAATGTTAGATTATGGGGCTTAATTTGATGCCTAAATTTGTTATGGAAAAATTAAATTTGGACATTACTAGACCTTACAAAGACCTATTTTCATTTGATTTAAGTCAAGTAAAGTGTCTAGGGCTAATCAAAGACCTGTGTGTTTCCTTAGTACAATACCCTGCTAAGACCATTCTCATGGATATAGTTGTTGTTGATATTCCACCTAAATATGGCATGTTATTGTCTAGATCACGGGGGGCTAAACTCCAATGATCTTTACAACTTGACATGTCATATGCCACAATCTCAGTGTTTGGACAACCAAAAAAGCTATATAGAGAAACCCTAATGAAATATGTAGTGAGTAGCCAGGATAGGCCTAAAAACTTTCTATCTACTCCATGCATTCTGACATTGATTCTTTTATTTTGTACAATGCTAAACAAACACAAAAGACTACTTCAAACAACATTATTTCAGAACCAAAAGAAATTGCAGTTACAACTGAAAATGAAACTGTCCAAACTCAAGAGCTTTCAGATAAAAAAGATGATCAAAACACCCCAACCAATGAAGATTTTGTTCCCCCAGACAGTAAGAATTATGAACATGAAATATTGTGGCACCTTGAATTTGATGGATCAGTGAATAAACTAGGAGCAAGAGTAGGAGCATGGATTTACAACTTGGAGAATGATTTCTCAGAGGGCCATGCTTATAGACTGAATTTCAAATGCACTAACAACATGGCAGAGTACGAAGCACTTCTTTTAGGCCTTAAATTAGTTAAAATACTAGGAGCCATAAGAATTCCTATTATGGGAGATTCAGAGTTGGTTATAAAACAAATTAATGTTGTACATATGACCAGAGATACTAGATTAGGTTTTTATAGAGGAATAGTTGTAGAAATAATGAATAATTTCCTAGAAGCTAAGCTTGCAGTCATTCCAAGGAAACATTATGCAGGCTCCTAGTTTAGCAATGTTTGCCAACACTTGTAAGTTGCCATTTCAACCTAACCATCAGTACAATGTGGAGGTCATGCACAGACCTGATATCCCAGACAACTAGAAGAACTAGCAAGTATTTGATAATGATCAATAAATAAATAATTTTTTAACTTTAGAGGAAGAAGTTGTGAATAGTAATATAGACACTGACATAACATTAGATCCTGACTTAAAAGATAAAATAGAAATTAGTGAAATGGAAGATGAGAAAATAGATAGATTTCATCCCACTAAATTTACAAAATCAAAAGTAGAAAACCTAAAGAAAGTTGAAATTGATGAGATAATTGACCAAGATGCTGAAATCATTAATCTCAAGGAAAAAAAATTTCCCAAAGGATTAAATCCTTTGGAGGACTTATTTGATTCAAACGATGTCCCTAGAAAACCAAATATGGAACCATTGAAATCTGACGGGGACTTAAACTGTGACATATAAAATCTTGCGTCTGGGTTCTCATCACAATCAACGTCAATCCATGTATCATCTATATACATATTGGTGCGTACCGAGTGTGATATGCGATTGCAATATATCGCATTGCAACCCCGATTCTTTAGCATTGCACCTAAGCTCTGTCGGGGGTTGATTCTTTACCCGAACCACTTGCCACTATGATATGCAATATGCGAGGGCCAATGGTGGGATACCACTTGGTGCCTCCTCATTCCCTGCCATGTCATCCAATCCTGCCATGTCATCAAGTCAACCTTGAACTTTGACTTGCTCTAACTTCTACATACGAGCTCAGATTTGAGTCACGTTCACATCGTTGGATTTAGAATGATGAGATCTTTGATCTGAAACTAAGCTTATCAAAATTTTGACATTTTAATTTTTTGACAAATGTTGAGCTCCTGGTCACTCTTCCCCACTGAAAAAATTTTGGTCTCCAAAAGTTTACATAATCTGCAACTGCTCTCTACTTTGTCTACACCACAAGTATCTTATAGGTCATCCTTCCTTCTCCTTCACCTTTGTTATTCAGAGCCATAAGCGATGAACTGACACCTTTCCATTTCACTATGGCCATCCACAGCAACATCCTTCCCAAGAAGGATTCCAAGAAGATGAGCACCTTGGAATTTCTTATCTGCAAAGTACTTATCAAGGATAAGATCCTAAAAGACTTTTCCAAATGAACCCAAACAAACTTCACATAATGAATACTTGTATAACTTGAGTGTTACACACATTTGGAACATAATAAATGTGTTGCAACTACTCATAAAATAGTTTTAAAATGCTTTTTCAAATTACAAGTAGAAATGCATTTTTACAAAATGGAATAAACTTGACTCCCAAATTTCTCCATTCAAATTGACTATCAACAAGCCAAACTAGCATTGTAATGCTTAAACAAAACACTCTTGTATATAAATGATTTATTTATGAACATCAATTTTACAAATTACCCAACTATGGGGATATGAAACTAGTGCAAAACAAAAATTTACATACTCCAGCTAGACAAATAGTCCACCCATTTCTTACCCAACCAGGTGAATGAACCCTCTATTTGAATTTTCTCTTCTTCTGAAGCTACTTTAGGGATGGTCGCATCTTGCGCCACTTTTTCTTTTTCACTTCCTCGTCTGGTGCTTGCATGTTTTTCTTGCCCTTACATGGATGAAGTTGTAAAAACAATTTTCAACACTTCTCGACCCAATGTCCACTAATATTGTAGTGAGTACAGAAGTTCTTTTGAGCTCCTCTCGACTCACTTGCCTTTATCCTTGGATGAGATTTTATCCTTTCGGTCTCAATTCCAGTAGACATAAACATCTTCTTGATGATTGCTTTCTTTTTATCGCACTTATCTACACAATGGTTAGATGAAAGGCAAAAGGTGCATGGAAGCATTTTCCTCAAAATTTTATTCAAATATTCATGTTTTTTTCCATCATGAATAGCATTCAAATTAACAGAATGATTATACCTTTGTTTGTTTTCCTTTGTCTTACGCTGCCTGCGTGAGGAACTTGTGTGGCAAGAAGAACTCTACTTTCCTTCTTCTTCAGATTTTACATCTCTCTTTGGAGATGTTTTGCACTATAAGTCCTCCTTATGCTTGAGGAACCAAGTGGGAATCATTTCTGGATGCAACTCCCAACATCTTGCCTCCTTGTGTCCTTTCTTATGGAAAAAGGAACACGATATCCATGAACTATCGCTAGAAGACCACTCTTCTTTTTCAACATAGCCTAAGCCTTCCTATTTAGGCCTCTCCTTGGCCTCAATTGGATTTTTAATGCCTTGTTGGTTTACTCCAAGGCCTCCTCCCTTGTAACCCATCTTAGTCAAGAGCTTGCATCCAATGCCTTTACTATGTTTTTCAAAGGCTGCAAATGAATTTACATCAACACTTTCACATAAGGAAGAAGCATGTAAATTCCTACCATTTGCTTCATCTTTCGATTGACACACGAAGATGTTTTTGATTTCCCTTTTTATTTGAGATGTGTCCTCTTGGACTGTTCGACTCTCTTCTTTCAACTCCTCGGATTTGGGTACTGAGAGAACCTCATCTTCCACATCATGTGGAAAAAAGGTGCAAACTTGTCCATCTACCTTCTCGGAGGGACTTTCTACACTAGAATCTTGCATAATAGTTGTAGAAAAACATCAAGATTATGGAGAATATGGTGGTTTATCACCATTCTTGTTACCTTCTTCCCTCGGACAACATTCTCCTCTTGGAGGTCTAGATCTTTCACCTTGCAATTTGGTATTCCTCTCTTCATAGAGGACTTTCACCATTTCTGCCATGTCTAAGAAATCCTTTCTAAAATCCTTCACATCCTCTGACATTCTTGCAGACTCTCCTCCTTGAGACATGATTTGCTTGAAGCTTCTACTGCAATTTGAGGTAGAACTTGGTGGTAGAGATTGTAATAATCTTGCTCTCCTTTCCAAAACCTTCTCCTCAATGAGCTTCAAAGCACATTCACTTGCAAACAACAGTCAATTCCTCCTTGCACAAAGAAAAACCATAGCTCTAATACAACCTTATCTAAATTGGGGTAGATTAGTAATGTTGTGCTGATTCCCCTCATTAGAATATAAAAATGTACTTGAGGTTTGATGCCAAAATAGCAAGTAAAATCATGAATTTTATGTGTTTTTACTTAAGTTAGTTTCATGAAGAAAACTTAAAACATGAAACCAAAACATTGAATGGAAGCATGCATCAAATAGTAATACACCAACCATTAATAAAGGAGTTCACCCCTCATGGGCTACATCTCCTTGGATCAGCTCTAAATGCATGACCCCTTCTCATTATTCTCAAAATTATTCAATGGTAAAGAGTACATAAATGTGATGGAAAAAAGAGTGGCTAGTTTCCCCTTCAAGAAAACATTCTTCTGCAAAGAACTCTCACTCTAAACATATGACAACCTCCAGTTAGTCATGAAACAATTGGCAAGCTAAGGGCTCTCAGATCAAGACCCCATACTCCAACTACCAAGAGCATAAACAAGTACAACAATCCACTTGAAGTACTTAAACAAGTCTCTTTCTCCATACACATATAGAGTAAAGAAGAAATGAAGCTACAACACTATTGTAATGGCTACTACAAAAAACATATGGAGGCTGGTACACCCCTTCAAGGTCATCTCCATCTTGTAACTCCTCCATAAACTGAATCAATGCTCTGGTTGACCAAGGCACCCATAGGCTTCACTTTACAAAAATCCTATCCAAAAGTGCTCCTTTGATCCTGAAACCTATTCTAATGAGTTTAGAATGTCCAAAAATATCAATATGGCCTCTTTTTGCATCCCATTTGGTCGCAAATTGCCTTAGTTATGACTTATGTCAGTCTTTCCACAATTTTCTCCTCCAAATATGGCTTACTGTCAGTTAAATTCATTATCCGCAGTTAAAACTAGCAGTTCCACCGAAATCAGTGGTTCTACCATCATTCTCAACTATCTCGCAGTTAAGGGCTTAGTGGTCACATGCGGAGTGGTGGTCCAGCGGAAAAGGATATGGTTCTACAACCTGTCGGATATCACAATCGCAATCAGCTATCGGCGAAGGGACGATCTTGTTAACACTCCTTCAGAATTGTGATCGTCGATCTAGTAAACTCGTTGGGACTATAAACCTCAATGCATAAAACATCGCATCCAGGTAGTCTATCACTATCAAAACTCATCACTCATCGCAATAGGCAATTTCCCTCAGTGGATATCAAAGTCCATACACTACGATAGCAGTGGACCCGCCAGGGTTATAAAATACAATGTATAACAATATCACATTCGGGCAGTCTATCACATTTTGCAATGTTAATGGCGGAAGGTTGTACGATGCGATATCAACGGACCTGACGGGGACTTAAACTGTGACATATAAAATCGTTCTTCTGGGGTCTCATCGAAATCGATTTCAATCCATGTATCATCTATATACATATCGGTGGGTACCAAGTGCGATATGTGATTGCAGTATATCACATCGCAACCCTTTGCGCCGGGGGTTGATTCTTTACACGAACCACTTGTCGTTGCGATATGAGATATGTGAGGGCCAATGGCGAGCTGCCACTTGGCGCCTCCTCATTCGCTGAAGGGCTATGCCATGTCATCCAATCCTGCCATGTCATCAAGTCAACCCTGAACTTTGACTTGCTCTAACTTCTGCATACGAGCTCAGATTTGAGTCTCGTTCACACTGTTGGATTCAAAATGATGGGCTCTTCAATATGAAACTAATCTTCGATATGAATCCAACTTCAGGGGACAACCACATGCAAAAAGTGTTATTCCTGAAGCTGAATTTGAAGTTGAAGAGTGCTCCAAATGGATGTTATGCTTCTTCATGGCTGCTTCCAAGGCTTCCATCTTCTTAAAGCATTTGGATTCTAAGTTGATCAGGAGCTCAAAATTTGTACTTCCCCTGAAGTTGATGCTACCTTATATGTTAGCTTGTTGGAAAACTTTTGTATCTAGCCCATACCTGTCCTGACCTTTCCTTTGCTATTAGCCTTGTTTCTTGGTTTATGCAAAACCCACATGAAAGCAATTGGAAAGAAGCTAAAATAATACTTCATTATGTTCGAGGTACAGTTTAGTTTGGGATTCATTATAGTGTAGAAGCATCTCCTCTATTGGTTGGTTTCACTGATTCTGATGTGGCTGGTGACCTTGATGATCAGAAGGCTATTGCAGGTTATGTATTCACTCTTGGTTCTGGACCTATTACATGGGCTTGCAAGAAACAAAGTGTCATTTCTCTTTCTTCAGCTGAAGCATAGTATCGTGGTGTCATTGAAGCTAGTAAGGAAGCCATGTGGCTTCGTCAGATCCTATCAAAGTTTGGTTTTCAGCATAGCATCCGACTACACTTTGGTGTGATAATCAAAGTGCCATTCATCTATGCAAATATCCAATCTAACATCAGCATAGAAAACACATTGAATTACACATGCACTTCATCATAAATCTCATTCATGACCATGTTCTTGAAGTGCAATATTGTTCAAACAATGATCAAGTTGCAGACATCTTTACAAAGGCTCTCACAAAGGTGAAGTTTATTAAACTTCAATTTATGGTTGGAGTTCAGGAAGTTTTAACTAAGGGGGGTAGGCTCTATTTCCCCCTTCCTTCTCCTATTGTGTCATTTTTGTACATCCTTAAATCCTATCCAAAGTTATTCTTAAGGGGGGATGTTAGGATATTCTGACACATAGGAAATAATTAAGTATAACTTGGTCTAGTGTATGGTTAGGCAAAGTGTGTTTCTTTAGTATGTACTTTTTGTAACTTACAATCCGACAGTCATGATATGTTCTAGACATGAAGTGTTCTGCCAGTTCATTCTCTCCTCGGTATTACCGACACTTGATCCATGGCTTAACACCCAATTGGTCCATCATATCTATTTAAAGAGAATGGAGGGTCATTTGTAAGGTGACCATTCATGAGAAAATTTTCTGTAAATTTTCTTTCTTTTACATTAATAAATTTCCTGAAGTGGTCGTGTTGGCTCAAGTCATGGACTGTTTCCCTCTTTGAGGGTTTTAACCACATCAAGAATACTAGTGTACTGATCTGTGATATGTTTGTGAGCGGTGTCCTTTGGTGTTCTATCTAAGGAACTTACCCTATACATTCCTACAATATATAGTCAAGTGGTCTAAGTTCATCAGAGATTACATTAGACTTTATTCATGACTTGAGAAACTGCGATCCAGTGGCATCTAAGTCATCAAAATCACTTGGGGATCACATCCGGCCTGGGCCACACCAACGCTTAACATGACTGGATTTTTTCCCACGAAGTTTCGAACCGACGACCTTCACATCACAAAGTGACTTAACAGTACACCCTATCACCGTATATTCTACGTTTCGTAGGCTAAAATTATTATATTTGATTTAAAATAATTATTTAAAAATTTTACATAATGATGATGAGAATGATTAATGTTTATTAAAATCAAAATTAGTTTATTGTATTTTTAAAAATTAAGAGATTATTTATATTTCTTTAAAATCTTATCATTGTACTAAAAAATTATTAAGAAAAATGTTTCAACATTGGTATAGTTTTGTTGACTTAGGAAGTTTTGTAAGTTTTATGATATATATTTTGAAATTCTAATTTAATTTGGGCAAATATAAAGCACTTTAGGAAAAAAACTGTATTCAACCATTTTAGTGTGATCCTATATTATTTTCAGAATTGTACAATGTCCAATTTCACCATGTAAATCATGGGAATTGGTTCATATTTTACAAATGTTTGTTTGTCTTCTTTGTGTAGGTCAAAATCAAGAGATATTTTTGGTTGTATATTAAGACAACTAAAACCCTAATGCTTTGATATCTTGATTGACCATAGTGAAAATCAAAATTTTAATGTTTTGGTATCTTGATTCATCAAATTGATTGATACATTAAACATACTATGTTTCAAAACTTGTTCAATGTTACATTGTTTGTTGTGATGAAGGGTTATTGAGAAAAATGTTCTTTATTAAAATATGTTGATTAGAGTAGTTAAGATGAAAAGTTGTTTTCTTTTATTTAGGTTTATCTTTTCCTTGTGACATGTTTACTTCTTGTGGATCCCTTAAGCTTGAAAAGGTATCAACAATCTCATACTCGCTTAAGTTCTTGAGGGTGAGATGAGATGTTTTCAAACATTTAAGGTTGGTAAATTAATCAGAATGGTTAAGTTCTTTGAGCTTCATGTAGAAGATATCAAGGTCGATTTTCTATGTCAATTGCCTCTATTGCATGCATCATTCAATGTCCTAGTGGGGTTAGGTGCCACAATTAATGTTGGTAGGTTTACAATGTGTACTATTGGAAAATTTCTAGGAAGTACCCAAGCATTTCCTCACAAGATTTTTCTTAAAAAGCATATACACAATTTTTTTATTCAAACAACATTTATAAATTTTAGGCATATTAGCTCAATTGATTATGAATATTGTTGGAAATTTTAAGGGTGGTTGAGGGAACCATCCTAGATCCCAAGGGAAAACTTGAAGCAACTTTTTCTTGGAGTTCAAGAAATTCACAAACAATCAAGTTAAGGCTTATATTACTTTTCAAGGTCTTCTTCTAGGAAATAAATATAGTACAAAGGCTTTGACTATCATATATGACTATGGCACAATCTCAAATTGATATCTTAAAATCAACCATGTATAAAGCCTACAACTATTCTCACTTGCATTTAGGTTTGTAATTTGCAAAAATTCTCATACTTCCAAAGTTTAAGAGAGAATTATTATAAATCTAATTTCTAACCAATGGGACTACCACTCTCAAAATAAGAGTGCCTAGGACAAATGTGGGTTAACACTCTCAAATAAAGTGTTAATTATTATAAGTTATGGATATAAAAGAACACAACATCATAGTAAACCACCATATGCCACAATACCACTATTAAATGAATGCAAGCTAGGTTCCTAGATATGAAAGGACCTATCCATGTTCCTCTCGCATTCTTGAACTAAACACTTATCTATCTCTTGAACTTTGATGATGTTTATAAAATTCAAGGTGGAATAATGGAAATATGTATGGAAGAAGTGAGCATCGTTAATTGGAGCAAGGACATTTAGTGAAAGAATTTCTTGGTGAAAGTTTGTTTTAACCTCTAGATGGTATTTTGTAATTTTTGTTTTATGGTCAAAGTTTCAAGGAATTCTCTATTTATGGATATTCCTTTATTTTGGTGCTTGGATTTTTCCTACACGTATTGTTTTTCATTGTTCTTACCCCCTTGGCCTTCATTTGTCATTTACCCTTCTAGTTTCCTAGGATTTCATTTTAATAAGCTATTGCCTTTTGGTGTTTTGGTCACTCTCTCTTGGGGGTATGGTTCCTTCATTTTATTGGGCACTAGTCGTTTAGCTTTACTTGGTTCTACTTCTATAGAACTATGGACTTTCGGCACCCTAGAAGTGTTGTATGATGTGTAGTGTAGTGGGACTTTTCGTATGTCATGGAATTAGGGTGTTTTACCCCCTTAAGACTCTTGTCAAGGGTTGGCATCATTGTTTTATTATGTGTGGAATATTTATGGACTATAGGGAATCCTACGAAGTTGAAAGAGTTCTTTAAAGACATGAAGAATCCAATCAATGTAATTAAACCTCTCTTCTCTATGGCTACAAAATTTTATGAAAATCAATATATGTTCACCTATCAGATTGCAATAATGGTGAATACTTTGGTCCAACAAAAGAAATGCATAGAGACGTTAGAGGCATAATGCAATATGTTGAGAAATATAGTCACCAATCTCAACAAAGGATCTCAATCAAGTGCTTCCAACCATAGGAGTTGGACAAATTTAGTTCAAGAGAAATTCAAGGATGAATATAGAGTTCATCAAATGATGGAAGACATGGACCTTGGAAATTAGGACTCTCTTTCTTTTAACTTTGGACTAGAATATGCCAACAATCATCATGTTTTCATTAATTTTTCTATTTATTAAAGCAATTAGAGTACTAGGTGTTTTCCTAAGATTGTAAATTTGTTAGGAATTTTGGAATATGTTAATTATGAACAATTGCATCCTCAAGTTTTTGGCATACAAAATCTGTCTATTTTTTTTTTACTTTCATTGTTTAACGTTGAAACAACCTTTATAATATAAATTTCCCTTTTTTTGGTTTAAAAAATAATTATTGGACATTTTTCCAGTGCCATGCCAACAACTATCCACTTCAATTCCCTTTGGATGAGGTGCACTTATTTTTTATTAACAAATTTACTAGGGATGTCATCCACGAATATGGTAAAGCATCCCATGGGTTTCCCCAAAATGTTTTCCTTAGAAAACTATAAAGTTTAGAAAACCTCAAGGGCCTTGAAATTGATAAATGTTAAAGTGGCCAATTATTAAGTCATTACTCCATCTAAACATTCCAAGGAAGAAAAAAATTACAAAATACTTTTTAAGAAAAAACTGTAAATTTTAGAAAAGTGTAACATTTAGATATTTCACCTAAAATTGATATTTATAATATAATTGTAAATAATGGTCTCACACGCATAAATGCATTGATAATATAATTGTGAATTTGCAAATGAAAAGGTTCCGAGGCACACACCAAAATTAGATTGGAAAGTTGGTATTTGGGTAAAATCTCACCACCCATGTGATATAGGATCAATTCTCTGGACTAACCTATGAGTCATAATTATAACATGCAAAATTCACCATCACTTACAAGGATTAACTATAAAATTTGAAAAAAAGGGTAAGGGACATTAATATCATTAATTTTAATCTTTCAAATTATAGGAATTAGGAATTTTGACTGCTATTAATATATCTTTGGGGACCTATGACCTATTCTCCTTTTTATATATCAGAGCACAACTAGCAATTAAACCTTACATCTCTTAGTTTACCATCCTTAAATCAATTTGATCACCAATAAAACTACCCCTAAAACTAAAATATATAAATTTAATATATAAAATAAAAACCAATCAAATATTAATATTTTAACTATATAAATCTTTTAAATTTTCATTAATATTAATAAACAATGAAAAAAAAAAACCCAAAACACACCTGAGCCATCCTAGCCAAATTCACATAAAGTTGATAAAGATAGATATGATTCCAATTGCATAAAGATCAATAGGATTCCAGGTACAACATACAAGAACATGAGATGAGACAAATTTGATGGCATGGAAGATATTATTAACATGAGATGAGACAAATTTGATGGCATGGAAGATATTATTAACATGAGATGAGACAAATTTGATGGCATGGAAGATATTATTTTGTTTGTGAGAAAGACCAATATCAATAGATTCCAAACAAGTCACTCCATGGTCAATTGCAATATAATATATTCTACCAACAACTTTGAAGTGTTGCAACGTATGTGCGTAGGAGAGAGAAAAATAAAAAGGTTTGTCGTACAATATGAAAATGAATTTTATATATATATATATATATATATATATATATATATATATATATATATTATATTATATTATATTATATTATATTAGTATTTTTATTTTGAATAAAATTTTTATAAATTTTATTTAATTATTAAATGGATGACAGAGATTTAATTTTTATAGAATTTCGGAATACTTGTAATAATATATACAAATTAAAGATTGATATTTATTTTCATAATTATGCAATTTTTCATTTTTAATTAAAAAACAATTCATATAAACAATGTCATATAAAGTGAATTATGGTTTTTTGGGCATCTGATATTGATAAGCCATAATATTGTAACAAATCTTATTTACAGATAAGATTCTCTATAATAAAATAGAAATATTTTTATATTTATTATGGATTGATGTATCCACATTTACCTGCCATTTTAGATATAAATATTGAATGTAAATTTTATAAATGTTTTAAAAAATAAAGATATTAATGAATTTAAGGTTGTAAAAATTATAATAATAAAAAGCAATATTAATAACATATTATTAAAACAATAAAACTAACTATGAAAATTTCTATTATTAAAAAGTATTATTTAAAATGTTTCCAATTAAAAGTTATTTACAATTTTATAGGGAAAAATTGAAATGCTTAAGTTTGTGTGTCTTATAATTTCACAAAGGAGAAAAAAAAAATCTCATATTTCCATATAGCAAATTCAATAGCAAATTAAGACCATTTTTATTGATATTAAATAAAAAATATAAATTTGAAGTATTCAAAGTAAGTTACAATTTAAATGAAAAAGTTTTAATCCTTATATCTCCCAATAATAACACTAAACAATTCCTTGTTTTATAATTTTGTCAACCAAATTTGGGAGTGTGGGAGACTATTTTCCTAACATCTGTATACAATCCACCAATCTCAGGAGAAAAAGTGGTGTTCCTTGCCCAACTCTAAGACATAAGAACAATCCATCAAGAGGACCTCTAGATCATAGGGGCAATTTTAATCTGATTACAAGTTTGAAAGAGAAAAAGGGTGGTATTTTCCACCTATATCCAAAAGCAAATCTCTTCAAGGAAGTCAAGCGTGAACTAAGAGTCATAAACGAGGAGACAACCAACAACAACTTCACCAGGAACAATCATAGAGGTGGGTGTTATAGATAACTAGTTGATGAAACTAGTTCCTAATCTATGAACACTTGATGGAAAGAGACATCTTCATGGAAGTAATCATCCTCCCATGTCTCAGATCGGACAATTGGCCCACATGCCTAGAAGTGGACCTTAAGAGTATCGAGAAATAGACCCTTCCAATTTGAAATTTGTTGGCTTCAAGACTTGGATTTGTAATTAAAGCCAAGATGTGGTGGAAGAAATCAATATCCATGGGCACAATAATGCATACCTTCCAGTTGAAATTGAAGTAGCTAAAAACTAAAATTAAAGAATGGAACCAAAAAGAATTGGGAACATATTTGCAGCTAAGAAATATCTAGAATTTTTTTTCAAGATATTCAACTGAGGATTATTTAGGAGAGACGCTCAGAAGACTTGATCCTGGATGAGGGTCAGTTGATTTGCAAATGGGAACAGAGATGCAAGCAAGAAGAAACATTGTGGTGATAGAAATCTTGAGTCCAATGGATTAGAGAGCCGGTGTGCAAAACAAAATTTTTCCATAAGGTAATGATTTAGCATTCCCAACACAACCGAACTTTCTCATTGACATTGAGAGGGGAACATTGTCTCCTATAGCATTAAGAAACAGAGGATGAGTTGATATTGTTCTACTAGTGAATGCTTACATAAAATAACTCAAATAGAAGCCAAGAAATAGATCATATTACAACTCATATCCCAGGACTCATTACCCCTGACCAAAATGAAGCCCTACTAAGGGAGATTTCATTTGTAGAGGTGGAATAGATTGTGATGTCTTTGCCCAATAATAAGGCATCTAGGCTAGATGGCTTCACAATGAAATTTTCCAAGACTTGCTAGTCCTTTCTCAATGCAAAGGTGCATGCCCTAGTAGAGGAATCTCAATAGCTAAATTAGGTATGGTCTAGACTTAATACAATATTCCTTAAGTTGATTCCTAAGAATGGAAGAACTAAGACCCTAGTCAATTCAAACCAATATCACTTTGTAATGTAATATACACGATTATATCTACTATGGTTGTTAAATGCCTTAACTCCTCCTTAACCATCTTATCTCCTTAGAGAAAACTAATTTTGTTGAGCGACACCGAATCCGAGACAAGATAGTCATAGCCCATGAATTTATTCACTCCCTCCATAAATCTAAAATGGTAGGATTGACAATCAAACTAGACCTTCTAAGGCCTATGACAGACTAAAAAAGGATTACCTTCTCCAGTTCCTTTCATCTTTTGGCTTATCACCCCTTTGGATTGTCTGGATTAATCATTTCCACGCCTTTTTTTTCTATATTACTATCAATTGTTCACCCTTTAGGACTTTACGATCATTATGGGGTCTGAGGTAGGGTAATCCCCTTTTCCATTTTGTACTTATCATGGTGGTTGAAGGACTCGACAAATACATCAAATCTTCCATGGTTCAAGGATCCTTGAAAGGAATTCGCCTATTTGATCCAGGTATGGCAATTATGCACCACCAATTCATTAATGATATCTTGCTTTTTAGGATCCCTATCCTTTGTGAATATAGAGCCCTCAAAGCCACCCTAGCTGATTTTATGGAGGCCTCGAGAACTTTGATAACTGGAGGGAATAAGATCTACTTCTTTAATACCAGCAAGCTCGTCCAAATGCATCTATAAAGGACTCTAAACTTCCAGATTGGTATTCTTCCTGGTCGATATATGGGGGTTCCAATGGTATCAAATTAAATGTGGACCTCTTGTTACCAAAACTTCTTCAAAATATTGTGGACCGGTTGGAGAATTTGACCTTTCATTTTTTGAACTTAGCTAGTATGGTAGTCTTGGTTAAATCAGCCTTGCAAGCACTGTCCGTTTATCAATTGTCGATCCTCCTAGCCTCAAAACTTATTTATAACTCTATCACATCTAAATTTAGGTATTTTTATGGCAAGGAACGATGCAGACCAAGAATTGGGCACTAATTGCATGGAGAAGTTATGCTTACCCAAACTAGTGAGTAGCCTCGAGGTAAGAGAAATGGAAACTATAAATAGGGCGTTATGGGTGAAGTTGTGGTGGCATTGGTTATAATTAGGTAAGGAAATGTGGAAATGAACATAAAATATAGTCAGTAGGACTCTCAAGTTGAGAAACGTCTAGCCAGGCTATACCCACCAGGATCATCCATCTGAAATCTAGTACAAGAAAATAAGAACCTGATTCAAGAACATGCCTTTTGGGAAATCTAGAATGGTAGAACAACATTTTTTTGGGAGGAAGCATCGCAACAACTCCCATTATTGGGAACCCATATTGATCTTAGAGAATTCCAAGATCACATTGAGGCACATGGAGCTACAATGGTAAAGGATTACTTGAAAGAAAGCCAACCCTCTTTTAAATGGCATGAATGGAAAACCCAAACAGACTAGTCAGATAATCAAGCAATGAATTCGTGACATCTCCTAAACCAAGAACTAAAAGAGAGAAAGATACAAAGAGCTCATGATTCATATAAACTTCGTTGGGGGTACAAAGCTCAAGGGACATTTACTCTAAAGGAAGCTAACTTTATTCTAGCCAGTCACCAAGAACTACCTAGAGAATCCTTATGGCATAGGATCTAGACACTTGATTGGTGGCCAAAAGTTTCTGATTTCCCATGGATTATTAGCAGAAGGAAGCTTCTCACCTGGGACCATATCTGCTAGAAGGGATTTCAAGGACCAACTGTTTTCCTTTTATGCAAACAACAAGAGGAAACATTGGAGCACATCCTCAATTCATGTCCTTTTATCGAGGAGATATGATTAAGGATCCTACGATTATTTGGGCATTTGGATCATGCCTAATAGTTTGCAAGAGAATCTAAAGAGCTAGCAACTATCCATTTTCAACAACCCAATGGTAAGCAGAGCTTGGATCCCGTCCTTATGATTTTCCCTATGGGAAGTATGAAAGGAGTGTGATTGAATAATTTTTCAGGAAAGGTGGGCTTCCAACGACACAATACGACAGACTGTTAAAATATATATCAAGGAGACAATAATTAATGAGCATTGGTCTCTAGAGGATTGGAAAGTATCCCCTGAAGAGGTTGTTATCTTGAATCTACTAGAAATTGATCCATCCATGCTTGCCCCAAGAACTTCCCAATCTACCAACTCTTCAACTTCCTCACCAATGAATTTTATGCTGCTTCATTAGGGCTTCATCAAGTTAAATTTTGATGGGGCCTCCAAAGGAAACCCAAGCCAAGTTGGTTTAAGTGGCATATTCATAGATTCAATGGGAAAGAAACTAAGGGTGTATGCAAGTAACTATAGCACAACCAATAATAATGTGGTTGAATTCTTAGCACTTGAGAGGGGCTTGCAAATTGTGTTAGAGGTTGGATATTCATATATTCAGATAGCTAGGGACTCATAGATAGTGATATCCATTTCTCAGAAGCTTATCTATGGAGTCCCTATCACAAAATTGGTAAAGAGTTGGAGAGGAGATGTATTGGTTTCTCAATTCCAAAGATTGTTGTTGAGTCTTCCATATGTAGTTACCTCTCATTCTTGAAGGACAAGAAATAAAGAAGCAAACATGCTGCCCAATTAGGGAAGTCGAATGAGTGACCTGGATTTCAATTCCCTGTGACCACCTACAAGAGAGTTTGAAGGTATTGACCAGTTGTGCAGTATTATAACAAAAGACAGTTATATCCCAATGGGGGTGGATGATCAAAATGTTAGTGGGGTTGGGGGGGCACTAACCACCCCATCGAATCCTAAGACTCATAAAGAGGGGGCGGGGGGAGGGAGGGGCTAGAATGACGACATGGCATGCTCCCCCAATGCAATAATTGTTTGGCATATATTATTTTACTATGATGGAGCTTGGTTGGTGTTTTGAGGTGTCTCATTGTTACTATTCAACAATGGTGGTATGGTGCTATAAGAGGTGAAAGGGTCGACCGCATGGAGGCCCTACAAGTCTATTAAGGAATGTTTGTATGGAAATTTCATGTTATATTTCCTGGTCTACATGCACTATAGAGGAAAGTAGGGGCTTATGAGTAAAAATTAGAATCTCGGTCCTAGGAAAATTTCTAATTTTGGGGAGGTGCTAAGCGAAGAGGACATGCTTCTCTCATTAGTGGCAATCCTGCAGTGGCATTCCTCCTTTCAAATTCAATTTTCCTTGGAGGTAATTTGGACTCCTTGTTTTGTCTAGCTCTCTTGCTTTGTTTGTGTGACATATGTGTTCATTTTTCAAGAAGGGTCCCTCTGGTGGTTTTCTTTGTTGTCTGGTTCTTGTGTTCTATTGAGCTTATTTATTTCTATTGTGGGGAATAGTCTATAGGTTAAGCTTAGGGTTTGTGGCCCATCTCAGTTTAGCTTTCTCTTACAATATTTTCTTATTAGTTGGAGAAGAGGGAGGTTGTTAGTTTGGTTTTGGTCACGCTAGTGGCTTGGGGTCATGCATCACAAGTTATCTCGTTGGGTCTTTGTGCTTTTGTGGGAGCTTGTCCTCATGGTCCATTGGGTTGTGTGCACTTCACTTTTGGTATTCGTTTGTGGCTTTTGATTAGGGGTAATTATTGGAAGTCCTACGTCCTAACCCATATGTTTTCTAGTTCTAGGTTCTCTCTCATAGGCTCTTCTTATTCTAGGCTTCCCCACTCCCTTGGTTTAATCTAGTGGGTTGGGCGCATCTAACACTGGGTAATTCCTGGGGACCAAGGTTCTTATTCAATTTTAGGGATGTGAAAACCTTCATCATTGGCACTCTTTGGTAAATTTTATAGTTTCTGTTGCCATTGGGTTCTAGCCAATATTAGAAGGTCAGGGATGTGCAACCACACCCATAGGGTTGTAGGGGAAAGGGGCCAATCCAATCGCCCTCCTCCTGAGGCTTTGACTCCATAGGAGCTTGCAATTGACCAAGTACCTATTTCTCACAATCTACAAGAAGAACATCACTACTTGGAAGGTTTGGCACATTATGCTAGGCACTCTGGCTCAAAATATGAATTATTAAATGAAATGCTTACCATGCATAGGTAGCATTACGTTTCAATGGAGCAACTCTCAAAATAAAGGCCAGATGAGATAAATGCACGCATTTCTTTCATGAACAACCTCCAACATAATCAATGGGACATGCAGGATAGTCGAGCTCATCTCAAATAGAATCAATGGCGCCTAAAGGAAAGCTTGGATCGTCTTGATGGCCACTTGAGCCATATGGAAAAACATGTGCACTGCGACTTTCTGTCACTACCTCTTCCTCGTTCTCAGTCCTTATGGTGATTTGTTGTGCCATAATCTTAATGGTTTTCTGGTACTATGTCCCTTTCAAGTTTTGGATAACCAAATGGTTTCCGCTCAGAATTAACATTTTTGGAAATTTTCTATTAGTCAACAAATCTAGTAAAAGTGACACCGATAAAATTTTGTCAAACAATAAAAAATGATGCAATTTTGCCTTATAAATAACAAATGAAAAATTCATTTTGAAAAAAAAAATTAATTAAAAAAACCCTATATTTAGATTAAAATAGAATAAGGCATTCAAAAATGTTCAAATTAATAATACAAAATCTTGCTTTTTTTCTTGCTGACCCAGAAAAAAAAAAAAAAAAAAAAAGCATTTGAAAATGTTCAAATTAATTTCAATTACAATCTAAATAAATCATTAAAAATCAATCTTTGGAAACCTATTTGAACTTCTCACAACAAATTTTGGGTTAGATAGTGAAAAAGAAGACATGTGGCGGGAGCGATGGGGCCAGGGTTTCAGTTTTTTCTTTTCCTGCTGCCGCTATGTTCCAGGGCTTGGAATCTCTCTTTGTGAAAGTGCCATGGTGGGTTATCTCACATCCTGGCCCCCTTTGGTACGTGAACGGCCTACCTGTATGGCCCTTTCGTCAAGCTATTTACGCGCTTATTTGCAGCATCGGCAAAATGTCTTCTGAGGGAAAATGGAGACTTGCAGAATATAGAGAAAATAGATCGGCTCCCATCAGTCGGAACCATTCTTCAAATCTGCCTTTCGGGTAGATTGGTCATGCCAGGGACGTTGGCAGAATTCTGCAAGGAATTTTTTTCTTTTATGACCGATGCCCTGTTTTATATGCTTGCTAATTTTCGCTCAGTCTTATGTTTGGCTATGAGGGTCATGGCAAAACCCTCTTTCTCTTCTGTGTTGTTTCTTTCATATAGATCCCAACCATTTTCCTGTGTTGTTTCTTTCATATAGATCCCAACCATTTTCCTGGCCTGGGCTTGGGCTTGTTGATTCGCGGGAAGAAGCGATTAAGCAGAACAACTTGTTCTAGATTTTTGTTAGGAGTATAAAGGGGTGCAATTACATTTTTTTTTCTAGACAGAAAGCACAACCTCCATTCTATCTTTGAAGCAGTCTATCATAACCTCCATTCTATCTCTGAAGCAGTCTATTGTAGATAAATATGGTCTCCTGCTTGCCCTCTATGTTCACAATAAGGTGGATTTCTTCAAGATACAAACTAGCTCAAAGACCATGGTATCAGAAGAAATTCCTCCATAATCCTGACATCTAGGCTGCCTAGGGGAGGTCAAAGCACTAGGACTGTATCTGGAAAATCAATTTCTTTCGAGGAAGTTGTTTTATGGAAGTCATCAACTACTGCACAATCAAGTCAAAACCTGCAAGCCCCTCCACATTGTAAATCAAATGGAGCAGAATCTTTTTATGGAAGTCAATTTTCCTGGGTAGCTTCCCTCTTTTCTGTCCTCTATTTTAAAGTTATTATCTGTAGATTTAATGATTATTGGACAAAACTAAAAGCTTTATATCATTGGGTTTTCTCTGTGGACACTCAATTGTAACATTTATCTATGCGCAAAAGGAATTTTTATAATCCATTTTTAAACCCAAAAGGATCTAGATTTTGTTTTTAATGAAGGCCCTTGGTTTTAGGGTAGGGTTTGTTTATTCATCACCTTATGGTTCCCAGAGTTTGATGCCACAACCATGGTGGTCTCTAAGATGCTAGTGTGGGTTAGGCTTCCAAATATCCCCTCCCATCTGGGATCACAAAGTCCTTGAAGACATTGGGAACACTTTGGGTAAATTCAAAAAAATGGACCTCGAAAGAACTGATAAAGACATCTTCACCCTCGCCAGAATATGTGTGAAGATTGACCTTAGTAAAGGGCTTCCATATCACATAATATTGAAACACCAAACTTTTCAGTGGTCACAGTTTTTTGAGACCATGTATGTTTCCAAACAGGTCACTTACAGAACACATGTCCCCAAGTGAAAAAGAACCCAAAAAAGAAAAAGAGACAAACTAGCAAGCCAAAAAGGTGGCATTTTTCATTTCCTTGTCTATTAAAAGATGAGGTTGAAGATGTGAAGGAAAGTCATCATGTCTAATTAGAAGAGGATTTTATGGTTCAAGTTGAAGTGAAAATAAATGGGGAAATAATGGCACAATTATGTGCAACTATTTTTCTATAGAAAGGGAGGAAATCTATACTTACACAAACATTGGAGGGGAATGAGATACACAACTTTCCCACATTTTAGAAAGGTCAAATTACAAAGATGCTCCCCATATAAAAGAAGGACAATAGTTGGTTTTGGTTCATTTTGAACCAAATTCAAATAGTTGGCAAAAAGTAAAAAAAAAAAAAATCGCTAATAAATTTCTTCTTCCCATTAATATATGTTCATTTTCCTTGATAATGATAGTTTTCTTTCATAATCTCTATACCGAAAATTATATATATTTTTTCAAAAATACTTACTAACATATACAAAATATAATTTTATTTTTTACAATAAATAAAATTATATATTTAAAAAAAAAAACTCAATCCTTATATCTCCCAAAACACTAAAATATATAAAATAAAATTATGTATCTTTATTCTTCAAAAGAATAATTCAATAATTCAATCCTTATATCTCCCAAAACACTAAAATATATAAATATCTGAATATAAATAAAATTATGTCACTAAAATATATAAATGTGTGGAGTAAATAAAAATATATTTTTTATTTCATTAAATTGCTCGTAAAAAGTAAAGGTACTGTATTGTTAAAAATGTGAACGAAATCACCATTCTAATTTTACGAATCATCTTTCTGATGACTAGTCATCATGATGAACATTGTCTTTCTACATATATTTTTAAATATTAAGTTGCTTATAGAAATGAGTTACTAATTATTGCTTGGTTATAGTTTTCCCTCCATCTTATTTTATAATAAATATATTAGTTAAAATATTATTATTAATTATGAATGACATGATTATATTTATTTTTATTTTAAATTTCGTTTTTAAATATACTTGGTTAAATTTTTTGACTCGATATACTTATTATATAGCTTAATATCAAAGCAATATATGTATGTTGTTTCTATATATATAATATTAATAATTAATATTTGCTATAATCAAAATAAAAAACAAATATAGATATATATTTGGTTTGTTTTACTTAAAAATTTATAAAAAGTAATGTTGTTATAAGTATGTGTGTTTATTTATTGGTTATTGATATTGCAACCTAATCTAAAGAAGATTTGGTAAAAATATTTCACTTAATTTTTATTATAAATAAAATATTTCCATTTCCATATTTATATCAACTTTTAAAACTCTTTTAAAAGTATTTAAAACAAATAAAGTTGATATTATTTATATTTTCATATTTCAATTGGATACGTAAATAAACCATTTTAATATCCCTATTAAATAATTTATTTTAATATCAATTTTAGAAAAAACAGAAACATATAAATTTATATATGTGAACCACAATAAAATATTTCAATGTGCAAAGAGAAGAAGCAATTAAAAGTAGTAAGAGAGAGATGTGTAGTTAATTCAATTCTTGGTATAATTAAATTTGTGACATTTAAAAAATATTAATAATATTAATTAAAAATTTCAAATTGCCTCGTAAATAAAATATTTCAATATATAAAATTAAGTAATATTGAAATGCATCTAATAAAAAAAACAATGTGGAAATTGTAATCCATAAATAAATATATCAGTGGTCATGTTAACTAAAATTTTTCAATGTCAACAACAACAACAACAACACAATGTCTATATATTATATAAAGTAATTGAAAAATTAAATCATTATTATTATAGCATTTTATATATAGAGAGAGATTCATATTAACCATCATTTATGAATTCTTTAGAGAAATGCAATATTTGAAAGTATACTTTCTAAAAGTCATTGCACTAAAAAAAGATAAAAGATTTGTACCGCAAGAGAATTGATCTCTTTTGCTCTTGCTAGATCCATAGTGAAAATAAATAAACGAAAAAGAAAATCAAATAAAATATAGAATACCATAAAAAGGCAAATAAAAGAATAAAAATACATATCATAAAATATGGTGATGAATGGAGTGACCATCAAATGACAATGAAGCAATAATGAAGTTATTCAAAGAGTATAATAATTGTGACTCAACATGGAGCAAAACAAATGGCAAGGTAACCTAATTAGATAGTAGTTGATCTTGGATTGTCACGGTTTTCTTTGGAAATGTAAAATGATATATAATAAGGTAATATGAAATTTCGTGGTTTTTAAATTTAAGGAAAATTTCAAAATGATGATTTTGTAAGACAATAATATAATTGTTTAATTAAGCCAATAAATATGTTTATTTTAGAATAGAGTTTTTAGAATTTTAATTTAATTATCAAAAAAATTTAGATGAATGATAAGGATTTAATTTTCAGGGAATATTTTTAATAGTATACACAAATTTAAAGGTTGATATTTATTTCCAATGGAGTTATTTATTTTTTATCCTTATCATTAATTAATTAATTAAAGAAAGTCATATAGACAAGTGTCATATGAAATTAATTATGGTATTTTGGGCATGTGGTATTGATAAGCCATGGTATTAGCTAATATTATTGTAATAAATCGTATTCACATGTTAAGAATATCCATGATAAAATGAGATGAATCTCCATAATTAAAAATCTTATTACGTATTTTTCAAAAATATATATTTAACTTATATTAATTACTTTTATCTAAATTATCATAATAATAATAATTTTAAATAAAAATACAATTTATTTTATTTTTATCATTTTTAAATTTCACAAATTAAAATATATAATAAATTAAAATATTTAATATAAATAAATACTTATAAACCTTTACCAACTATTTAATATAAATAATTACATTCATACATACTATAAGTAAATCATAAATGCAACTCATACATAAAACAAAAATTATCATACTATAATTAAATACTAAATGCAACTCATACATAAAACAAAAATTATAATATTCGATGAATAAAAAATGCAACTAATAAATAGAACAAAAATTATCATGTCCAATAATAATGTTCCACAGTCATATGGAGAACTACTTAATCAAAATTAAAGGTGGTCTCTTTTTTTTACTTTAAGTTGAATTACATTGAATTAATATCCAAATTATCGTCTATCGAAACAATTAATAACCAAAATTAAGGGAGACGAGCTACTCATTGTCCCATATTACCCTTCAATAGGACTTACAAAATCATGATAATAGATTATATGACCATCTTGATGTAAGATGGAAGAGCTACAAAATCATGATTATAAATTATATGATCATCTTGATGTAAAAATAGAAGTTGATGTAAAAATGGAAGAGATTAATGGTTATCATTATTGATTTTATAAATTTTAGAGAAAATAAAATATATTATAATTTGTTGGGTTAATTTAATTAATAAATTATTGTAAATATTTTATTTGATAATTTATCACAATTTTTAAGATAAATCAAAATATGTATTTGAAGGGTTAATTTTTTTAGATTTCATATTTATTATTATTGATTTTGTTGTTTTTAAGTGCAATATTTAAAATTGTGAAATACAAATATGCACTAATCACAATGAATGTTAATATATACTCTAAATTTTGTTTGAGAGAAAACTCAGTTGGAACGAGAATTGTAATCTCAAAACCAGAACTCTACCCCAAAAAATTCTTATTTTTAGGCCAAAAAAAATGAAAAAACACCCTAAAAATGAAAAGTTTTGATGTTGCATTAATTTTTTTTTTTTTTTTTTTTTAACAATGGCATTAAAAACTATTTTTTTTGTGCAATAAACACAAAAAGAACATTAAAATGTGTTGATGTTGCATCAACATTTTTTTCAGGATTCTAACATCTTTTAACAATCACATGAAAAATACAAAATAATTACTCTGGAAAACCTTAAAATTCTTATATATTTCAATGATAGTATTAAAGATAAATATCACAACTTCAAAAAACCTAAAAATTCCTAACAATTTTTAACTATGGTGTTAAATATAAATATTATGACTTTGAAAAACCTTAAAATTTTGATATATTTCAAGTATGGGGTTAAAGATAAAACATTACAACTCCAAGAAAAAATTGACATTTTTTAGCCATGGAATTAAAAATAAATATCATTACTTTAACAAAAAAAACTTAAATTTTCAACAGAAATAACCTTAAAAATGAATACCTAAATAAAAGAATCATTATACCAAGTATAGCTATTTTAATATCTTAGCCTAAGACAACTTGACATAATGCAGCAAAAACTTAAAAATCAATTGTCAAACAAACATCAAAAGTATAACTCTTTTAAAATCTTAGGCTAAGACAACTTGACATAATGCAACAAAAACTTAAAAATCAATTGTCAAATTGATACATCGTAGGGGTAGACTTCATTGCAATGGAAACTTAAAAATCAACCATCAAATTGTAATAACGAAAATCAACTATTAGATTGACAAATAGTGATGTCAAATTGGTAATAAAACATCAATGCAACCCCTACATCAAATTAGAAGAAGAGTAAATATATAAATAAAAATTAAAAAAACTAAACTAAACTAAAATTTCAAAAAATTAAAATGAAACCCAATAAAATTTAGAAACTAATAATAAGTAAAAAATTAAAATAAAAATATTAAAAAAAAATTTACAAAATTAAAAAGACGAAGAAAAAATAAAATAAAATAAAAATTTAATAACAAAAACTAACCCATAAAACTAAAAAAATTACACATAAAAGAAAAAAAACCAACAGAAACAAATTATATCTATCTATCTCTATATATATGGAAAAATATAAATTCAAAAAAAATAAATAAAACAAAAATAAAAATATTATAGAAATTTGTTAAAAAATATTTAAAATAAGATAAAATAATTTATTAAAATGAAAATTATAACAAGGGAGGCAAAAGCGGAAGGGGTTATATTTCACCTCGATGAAGGAAGAGAGATTCAATCTGCGTGGGGATTAAGGGTTTCAACTAATAATTAAGTTGAATATTTAGCCTTGTGGTAAGCATTGGAATTAGTGCTTTCAAAAAAAATATGTCATCTAATAATTTTAGTGATTCAATGATTGTAATTCAATAGATGAGCAAAATAAAAAAAAACTCTACTTAGAAGCAAGCCCCCATTTTACATAGAATAAGTTTATAAATTGAAAAATTAAAAACAATAAACTTCTTCCCTGCTAAGAGGCACCTGAATATGGAGGCAGACTCTTTAGCCAACAAAGGTGCCACTTTGGAACAAGGAGTTATGACTATGAGCAATGGTGATCCAATTCTAAATCCATTACCACGAGGAGTATAAATCAAAGCTCAAATGATGAAGGCAGTGGAGAAAATTAATGCTTGGATAAGAAGACGAGACATAATGTGCCTCGTTGTCAAATCATACCCCAATTGCTGGTTAATTGCAATATCATTCCTAATGTATTGGTGGTTGCTACCTTATGCTAAGGGTTGGGATCATGTAGCCACATGGATAGCATACATAATGTATTGTTTCTAATTGGACAGATGGAGGGTGGTATCCATGGTTAATAAACACGATCGAACGCACAAAGTTAGCATTACCTCACTCCAGTTACAACACACATGCTTGCAATTCCAATATTTAATGGAGATCATTTCCAAAGGTAGAGCTTCCATTATAGTGATGGACCATATTGTCAGGAAATTGCATGTGATCCAAACATAGAGTTTCCATTATGGTGATGGATCATATTGTCACCATATTGTTAGGAAATTACATTGAAGGCGCTGAGAGGAGTGTAGAATTGAGGATGGTTTGCCTGCAGGGTCATAAAACGAGGAGAAGCAAGCATGTTATCACAAGTTTGCTAGTTAGCTAGGGCAGAAAGAAGGATTGGCATAGCGAATTTTCAATGGCAAGTCGCTTCAGTGTCGGCAAAGAGGATAATGGTTTCCTATTAGTGTTGATCATCGGGACTACGGATTTTATTATCACCATGATTTCCAAGAATGTTGAAATGGTTTTGACAGAGTCTTCGAGCTCTTGACCAAAAACTCAATATAGTGAAAATAACACTAGACAGGCTACAATTCACACCAGAAATGATAAAACTCAAACTAGATAATTTGTTTTCATTGACGAATGAAAAGTAACTTGGGTTTCACAATGACAAGTTTGAGGAATTCATGGTGTAGCAGAAGGTGACTCTAGAGGCGCGGGACGTGGATGCTTTTGTTGCAATTGCAAGCTCAGTCTCATCTCCTTCCCAGTCAGAACCAGAACCTCATGAAAATCAAGTGAATGTTGTTTTTAGGGAGAATGTAGAAGGCTAGTTTTACTTTGGTAAGTTTGTCTAAATGTATCAATTTCATATCGAACTTTTGGATCTTAGTAGAAGAAATTTTGGCTAAAGATGTAGAAATTCCTTGTCTTCAAAGCATGATATTTTAAAGCAAATACATAACCGTCTATTTTACACAGATAATAAAACATAAATTAAAAAAAAAATAAAAAATGGCCAAAGAGAAAGTATAGAATACCATAAAAACAAATCAAAAAATAAAAATACATATCATAAAATATGGCGAAAGAGAAGAATATAATGAATGTCATATAATGTGGTGAAGAGGAAGACTATTGTGAATTTTAATATCAATGGAGTGATCATCAAATGACAATGAAGCAATAATGAAGTTATTCCAAGAGTATAATAATTGTGAGTCTACATGGAGCAAAACAAATGGTAAGGTAACCTAATTAGATAGTAGTTGATTTTGGATTGTCAAAGGTTTTTTTGGAAATGTAAAATGATATACAATATGGTAATATGAAATTTCGTGGTTTTTAAATTTGAAGAAAATTTCAAAATGATGATTTTGTAATATGATAAACGTAATTGTTTAATTAGTTCAATAAATGTAATTGTTTAATTAGGTTAATAAATATGTTTATTTTAGAATAGAGTTTTTAGAATTTTAATTCAATTATCAAAAAAATTTAGATGAATGATAAGGATTTAATCTTCATGGAATATTCTTAATAGTATACACAAAGTTAAAGGTTGATATTTATTTCCAATGGAGTTATGCATTTTTTACCCTTATAATTAATTAATTAAAGAAAGTCATATAAACAAGTGTTATATACTAGCAATTGTCCCAAAAGGTACAAAGAGAGGCCGATAGGATTATTAAATCGGAATTGTTGAATTTTCTAGAAGAGATGTTGGTTCAAGCCTAACGAATGAGCAATTTGAGTTGGCTAAAGGCTTTCTAATTGTTTTTTATTATGTTAAAATTATATTGATAATTCATTGGTTTTACTTTACTTTCAAAAGCTTGAAGGAATTTGAAAAGCAAGTATAGGATTGCTTTGTGGGATTTGATCCCAAAATCATTGCTTTGTAAATACATACTCAATGAAATGTTAATTGGTTGAAACCTGCAAATGTTTGATATAAGAAAATAAGCCGAAAAGGTTGAAAGGGGCCTGGATCATTGTGCAATTACTTTTCTTTAGATGTTTTATTTATATCTATATTACAAAGAACACATTGAATGTCTTATTTCATTTTAGAGTAAATTAATTACCCAAAATCAAAAAAACTCTATAGATGGCCAAGCATATACGAAGCTTGCTAGTGACCAAGGCAATAACCACCATGACTATCCCCTACCAATATATTTCCAAACTGCTTAGGTTTCCAATATCCTAACAATTCTTTTTATGTAATTCTGAATTTTCTAATTGTTCCAAACTGCTTAGGTTTCCAATATCCTAACAAGTCTTTTTATTTTGGATTGCAGGTTTCTGTGGAGTGGTTTTTGAGAGTTTGAATTCGGATCATCCACAGTGTTCATCTTTTTCTGTCGACGTTTCGAGTCTAGAGCAAGACTCATCATCAGGACATGATATACAGAGAAGAGGAAAAAGAATTTGCGGCAAAGCTAGGGCATATCCAATTAGTAACTTAAACAAAAATATTTTTTTTTTAATAATTTATTAAATGAGCATTGGTCGGCTAAACTCCCAAGCTGTCACCCTTCACCATATTTATCGCAAATTCTTTCTCCTCTTCTCTGTATATCATGTCCTGATGATGAGTCTTGCTCTAGACTCGAAACGTCGACAGAAAAAGATGAAC
Source organism: Pinus tabuliformis (assembly GCA_031772625.1). Classification (NCBI taxonomy): domain Eukaryota; kingdom Viridiplantae; phylum Streptophyta; class Pinopsida; order Pinales; family Pinaceae; genus Pinus; species Pinus tabuliformis. The sequence continues at coordinate 1,252,781,209 of CM062820.1, read as the reverse complement.
ACTATGGATGATCCGAATTCAAACTCTCAAGTCTTTTTATGTAATTCTGAATTTTCTAATTTTTTTAATATAATTATTTGATCATTAACTTGCAATTTCTAAATCTGTTCACATAATTTTCAATTACTAAAATGATTAATTTGTCAATCAAGTGAATTACAAAAATCTACTTTTTAATCTAAAAGGATTTCTTTCCTTTTATTGATATTGAAAAGTTTTAAAACAAAATTAATGCATTGCTTATTATGCCCTTTGGTTATTAACTTATTCTTATAAAACCAAAATGATCATTGATAACCCTACCCCTACTAATAAATTTGAGAAGATTGGTTATGTTTTGTATGACCAAAATGATAACCCTACTAATAAATTTGAGAAGATAGGTTATGCTTTGTAAGACCAAAATGATAACTCATCATTCCACTAATAAATTTGAGAAGGATGAGCAGCAGAACATTGAAACGAGTCATCCGTAAGTTGTAACAAAAGGATTTAGGATTTCCAACCTGCCTAAAACGCTGGGAAGCCTAAACAAAGTTCAACCCGGTTAAGAGGCTGGAAGCCTAGACAAGTTTAGTCAAACCCGTAAGGGTAAAATGACCCTATACACTGAACAAGGGTGTTAACACCCATGCTGGGGAAGAGGCAAAATGAAGCAGTCTCCAGGTCCTCCCTCATGACACATGATGTAATCTACTTATTTTGCAAAGTAATATAAGATGTATTCTCTTTCTAGAAATGGAAAATAAACAGATCAAAAGAACAAATCCGGTTGAGAAGATTGGTTATGCTTTGTATGACCAAAATGATAACCCTACTTATAAATTTGAGAAGATAGGTTATGCTTTGTAAGACCAAAATGATAACTCCACTAATAAATTTGAGAAGGACGAGCAGCAGAACATTTAAACGAGTCATCCGTAAGTTGTAACAAAAGGATTTAGGATTTCCAACCTGCCTAAAACGTTGGGAAGCCTAAACAAAGTTCAACCCGGTTAAGAGGCTGGAAGCCTAGACAAGTTTAGTCAAACCCATAAGGGTAAAATGACCCTATACACCGAACAAGGGTGTTAACACCCATGCTGGGGAAGAGGCAAAATGAAGCATTCTCCAGGTCCTCCCTCATGACACATGATGTAATCTACTTATTTTGCAAAGTAATATAAGATGTATTCTCTTGCTACAAATGGAAAATAAACCGATCAAAAGAACAAATCCGGTCTAACTTCATTTGTAAAAGCTACAGTCCTTAAAGGTGTCTCTGCAAGAAAGATATCATGGGATACAATTCACATTTAGGGCAGGGAGAGTCAATTTGTGATTCTATTCAACTTCAACCAAATGGAAGGCAAAAGAAAACCGATCTGGAAACCAATTTATCATCCTTTTGAGAGCTTTCCCCAAATGAATGGTCATGAAAGATTTGCCCAAATGAATGGTTGGGAATGTCTTCAATTAGGTCGATTACTTCTTAACAAATCGTGCGTATAGTTAATACAATAGCCCTTACTGACTGTTGTAATTGAAAAAACAGCATAAGAAAAGAGCTGGCCAAGCAAATCAAACTTATCCAACAAATATTAAGTACTTTACTCATTTCCTTCAAGGAAGCAATGTTGGGATGCTATAAACATTCCTTGCCTGGCCAGATTCATCATTTCATGTCATATATAACAGATACAAAAGTAGATAGGTAACACTAACAGTCCTAATAACGCCAGCAATAGTTGTGATTGTCATACACTATATTATAATTTATACCTAGAAATAAGGCTGCACCATTGCTTAATTTAAGCACTCAACGGTTGAACGGAAATTACATTAGAAATGCTTAAAGGTAAGCAACCCATCACTTGGATGGCACGGAATGATTGAGGGTTTATGACTAATTGTTAACTCTTCAAAGCACTACTTTGCTCACATATCAACAGTCAAGAGTGTGCCAGGAAGAGATACCTGCAATTTTTGTAAAAGCATTTTAGTCAAATGGAGGAATTGATATGTCAGAACAAACTTGTTAAAAATAGAAGGCGCAATAGATGGAAAACAATATGTATGTGGTATATATACCTTTTAAGTTTTCCCCAAGTTTGAAAGGAGATAAGTCCTTTGTAGGGACAACTACTGCACCTGAATGCATCCCCGAGTCCACACTAACAAAATCAAGACACCCATTATATCAGAAAAATGAGCAAATATTATATTACATTTTGATTCCTACAGTATGTGACCTTGTTCACAGTTTGGAATATAAAATAGGGTAACTGTAATATAGTATACGCTGCAGATCCCAGCAGCCAAGATTCTCCTTCAAAAATGGAGATGGAAACTCAAGTTTTCATTAAAAAACACAGCTGTGTATATTAAGAGAGACATAAAGGAAGTTTGACAGATATCAACGCAGCATTCTGTTCTTTTATACATAACAATTATACTCGTAAACAGTAACTAAAAGAACAAACTAGAAATACCATAATGGTGAAAAGGTTAAATAAATTGGCAACCTTTCTCCACAAAATAGGGATGGCAATTTGCAAATACTTCTTCCCGAGAAAGAAATGAAATAAGAGCAAAAGATTAAAAAGAACCAGCATACATTTCCACACGCAGATTGTGGGTTATTCAACTGTTCTGCAGTCAGGCCCAACTTCGTCTGTTTCTCTTCCAACTCAGCTCGGCCACAGGTACAATTTTTGCAGGCTTTTCTTTTCGTACTAACTTCATAGTCATTGGCTGCACAACAAAACAAATTACAAAATATGGATTGAAAGAATAGATGGGAAAAGTGACCAAGCTGATCAAGTTTGTAACGTTATTAAAGAGGATTCTATCATATATATTCCTTTCCAATGGATAAACTGCAAACCAACATTAACAGCCACCAGCCCCTGTTACTAACCAGAGGGCAATGAAGATCTTTTCGAATCCTCTTCAGAAAGAAGGCTTTCTTCATCTATCAGATCCTCCAAATCATCATTCATGTCTAGCTTTACGCCCAACGGGTCAGATTTAGGCAAACGCTCTTGTTTCTGCACAGCTTTATTTTTTAGGGAAAACGATGATCCAGTTTCCCAAGTGGGCTTTTGTGCTCTCCACTGCAATGAGGAATGCATGAAAGGGAACAACTGTCAAAGACTGGCCAATTCCTTTTTTTTTTCTTTTTCATAATATTTTTCTCTCCCTATATATAATTTTTTATTTTTAAATAATTTTTACAAATTTATTAATATTTCGATTTTTTACAAATTTGTTTGGTTTGTTTTTTTTGCTAATTTGCTTTCTATTGTTTTTTTTTGGTTATATTTATAATAACGTTTTAATTTTTATTATATTATTTTCTATTTTTGAAACAATTTGTTTTATTTTATTTTTTATAGTTGATAATTGTTATTTTATTTTATTTATTTTATAATTTTCATGTTCCATTTTTCTAATAATTATTAACTAGTATGTTTTAACTTTTTATTTAATGTTTTTTTTTTCCAAATTATTGTTTTAAATTATTTTTTTTTAAATTGTTTTTTTTTTTTTAGTTTTTTTTGTTATGTTTATTTTTAATAAATTTTTGTAAACAATATTTTTTGGTTTTTACTGAAATTTTTATATGAATCATTATTTTTGGAAAAAAACTTCAAATATTATCATCTTTGAATAGAAAATTCATAAAAAAAAAAATCATAAAATTTGTTATTTTTTCAACTTTCAATTTTTCTCCAAATATCATTTATTTGACATGTAATTTTTAGTGAAAAGATTTCAAAATGTGTGTTTTTTTAATTATATTTATATACAAAATATGTTTTTTTTGTCGTGTTCAAAATTATTATTTTTTTAGTGACAATTATTTTATGTGTATTGAAATATTAGTGAACAATACATAAATATATAAAAAATCCTAACTTCAAATTATTAATTTTATTATTTGTTTAAAACTTTGCAAAAAATGAGGGATAGAGCTCTAGAAACCCTTGTGACAGCTAGGGTTTCTCCCTAGTCAAACATTCTATGCTTAGTCTGCATGAGTATTTTGTAGATTTCTTCTACAACTCATTTAATGGCTAATCCCAATGATTTGGTGAAGATGGAAATTTCTTTTGTAGGTATGCTTGTCGGTCAAGCAAGCTCTTATTCAGTCTTATACAGTTCCATACTAAAATTTGGTTCTAGTTTTTTGGTGGTTCAAGAAGTTCCTTCCCTCAATGTTACTATGGATGATAACACTTTTAGTTCTAAAAAAATATTTTCAGAGTAAGCTTTGGTTTGTAGGTTTAATGGGTTCTAGTCACACCTAGTGGATCTGCACAAATGGATCTTCAAGACATGGAAGCCCCTTTTGATGAATGAACCAAATATTTTCCCTATGGCTCGGGGGTTTTCGTTGTATTTTTTAATAATATAAAGGACAAGAAGCCCATTTGTGAAGTTGGGTTGTGGTTTTGAGGTTGTGTCTGCCTCTTCATGCGACCTTGGACACCCACCTTTGATCTGATAATGACATCAATCTCTATGGTTCCAGTTTGGGAAAGGCTTCTTAACTTTCCCTTGCATTTTTGGATTCTTTCATTGCTATCCTCTATTAGGAATGTGTTGAGAAAGTTTTATTGTTGTTGTCCTAAAACTACAAAAGTTTTCAAGACTACTTATGCCAACATATGTGTGGAGATGGGCTTCAACAAGGGTTTTCTCGTGGAGATTAATCTGATGGCCCCAAACTATGTTTGCATCCATTATGCTAATATTTAATTTTGGTGTAGAGCATGCTATGAAACAAGGCATGCAATTAAAAACTCCCCCAAGATTTTATAGAATAGCAAAGACTGAAAAAAAACCCAAAGGCCCAAATGGTGGGAAGGTGCTCAGGGTGATCACTATACGCTATTCAAAGAGGAAAATATTTGGGATAAGAAAGAAATAGAAGACAAGAAGGAAGAAGATACAAATAAATAAATTGCATCAACGACAATTGAAAATGAAGCAGGAAAAAATAGATGCCAATGATGATCCTTTGAACTCAATGAATGTGTAAAAGCAACAAACCCTTGTGGAAAACAGATCCTCTCCTAAATCCACAAGGATTCTTGCTGGAAATGATTTTTTTTGGGAAGATTAGGAAACTGAAGAAGAATCCAAATTTCACTTATTGAAAAATGATTCATCGAAAATAGAAGAAAACACGCATTGGACTCAAGTTGAGAAGAAAGGAAAAGAAATTTTGCTGAGGAAAACAAGAAGTCAGACTCAGTCAAAACAAAAGTAGTGAATAATGGAATGTAAATGTATCTGTATATTTGGAGTTTTTTGAAGAATTTTTAGTTGGAAAGAGGCTAAAATTTTTGTGTCATGGGGAACTCGCTTAAGGGTTTGGATTGAGCTTGCACACTTAATTTCAAACCTCCAAAGAAGATTGAAATATGTAAAGGTTTTGGCCTAGTAACCATATTTTTTTAATACAAATTCCTACCAATTTCTTTGGAAAGAAAAACTTTGCAAAAAAATTGAATATTTCATTACAATAAAACATCGCAAAGAAAAACAAAAAACACAAACTTGAAAAACCCTTAAAAAATAAACATCTCACAAAGAAGAAAGAGAAGAAGATGACGACTTGAAAAATAGTTAAATAACCAACATTTAAAAACAAATGTGCATTCTTAAAGTGTCAAAAATGTGTCCTCCTCTCCTTCCCCCTTCCTCCCACTCCCCCCCAAAAAAGGTTGATTTTGCATCAATGCTTTTCAAAATCAGCATGAAAATAGCCAACATTTAAAAAAAATTGTCCATACTTAATACATAAAAAGATTTAAAGTGACAAAAATAAGCCCAAAAAAGGGGCTTGATGCTACATCAACACTTTTCAAAATCAACATGAAAATGACCAACATTTAAAAAAAGACGTTCATACTTAATACATAAGAAAGTTTAAAGTGTCAAAAATATGCTTTAAAAAATGGTCATGCTACATCAATAATTTTCAAAATCAACATAAAAATCATGAATTTTTCCAACCTCTAAAAAATCAAGAACTTGATATAATTCTTGTTAATTTGGTAACTTTGTTAATAATACAAATATAAAGGAAAATGCACTCTCTATGGAGTTACTTAAGACCTATGGTCCATGGGCCACTACAAAATACAAACACCCTTTGTTCTACTCTCTCCCTATCCATTGTCAGGTACTCCATCTAATATGGAACAAAATACACTTCAATAGAATAAAACCTCTTTTCTTCCTAGTAGTCTGGTTACAACACAACCTGATAACCAACTAGAGGTTAACTTTCACTCCTTAAACTCTCAACTAGACTAACAACTTTAACCCTTCTAGAGGCTTCTTCATAGTCTCCACGTGGCTATCCTCCTTCCATGAATAATGTAGGATGACATGGAATCCTCACAAATTACAATGATCAATCATGATAGGATAACTTATAGGATGAATAAATTTCACATACGAAATTTAATTGACATAATTCTTACACCATTGGAAAATCCTTTGAGTGTAGAATAACATTAAGGGATCCAATGTTGAAGCAAGAAAGTCTTACCCCCAAAATATATCATTTAGGGCCTCAAAGTGGCCCCTAAAAGTTCCAGGCCCTAATTCTCCAAATAAAATTCTACTAATAAAACTACTTATGTAAATTGATTCTTTAAAAAATTACACCATAGAAACATCAATGTAAATGGTTTTTTTGATAATTATACAAAATATATATATATATATATATATATATAATTTCTAAAAACATATTTTTATAAATTATATCAGAAAGAATATGAATGAGAAAGATTGGTAACTTCGCTCTTCTTAATTTTTCAATAAAAAGAAGAAAGAATGGCATAACATGATCTTCTTTTCAAACTTTATATTAAATTACTAGATAATTTTATTATATATATATATATGGATTTCCATTGAAAAAAAAAATAACGTTGTATTTACTTCTTAATAATTATTAAAATGTAAATTATAATAAATTTAAATTCAATATGTAGTCATAAAATTATTTAATTATAACTTTAAGAAAAAGCCATGAACTTCATTTTCTAAACTTATTTTAGTTTTATAATATCTATGCACTAGGCTAAAGTATTTGAGTAATGGTATATTTCCTCTACATTTTATTATTAAAACACTTATTGTGTGTTCAATTTAGTAATTGGTATTTATCCGGGTGATAACGGCTAAGCGAAACTGCACTAGCGTGGATCTTCAGCTCATTGAAGGGCCAACTGAAGGAGGTATTCTACCCGAGATGCCATGAAGGATTCAATCATTGATGTGTAATGTTTAAGCACGTCAAGGAGCAAGGTGGTGGAGCGCATGGTTCCTATACTAAATTTCCCCACATACTTTTTGCTCTCGAGCCATCACTCGCTCCAAGGTATTTATTCTGCGCAGTCCAGTCTGAATATGGTTGTTCATTATGGAAATATTTTGGGCGGGGGATTGGGAATGTTCGTGATCTATGTAGGAATATGGTTATTCACAAGCTCTCTTGTCTTGCTTCTACGATAGATTTGAATAACATTATGAAAGATAGTCTAGTCATACATTGAGTTGAAGGACCAAGCACTTTTAGCCTAATCTCTTGATCTCCAAGGACTCTGCATGTATCCTTTGGTCAATTTCCTCTTCTCAATTTATCAAATGGCCTCACCACAAAGGGGACCCAGTAAAACAATTATTCTCCTTACACTGTCAATTAACAATGTTTAAGTTTATTTCTTGGGTTCTATTTGTTCTCTCCTTTCCATAAGTCTCTAGTTATCTTTGGTGTTGTGGGGACTTTTGGTTGGTGACCTAGCTTTGGTCCTTTCAGTTGGTATAGCTATTTCATTTTTTTATTTCCCTTTTCACAACTCTCATTGCTCTCTTCTTGCTCTCCAACGTAGGCCTCCATTCTCCTTGCCTTTGTCTTCTTCCCTTTCCATGGTTCTTATCTTTAAAACATTTTTCTTCACTTCTTAGTGATACCTAAGGAATGAGCTCACTAGAACAGAGGCGAGGGGTCATGGGTAGGCAGGTCACTCCTATGCCACCACTTAATCTCAAGAATCAACAAAAATATTCTAAGGACACATTCCCTTAGTAGGGTAGGGGGACTTATCTAACATAGAGCACGAATTGGTTGATGAGTGACAAGACCTACTAGACTTTGAAGTCTTGGAAGAGATTAGAAATTGGGTACCAATTTCGGGCACTCCTAGAGGAAGAAGAAACTAGTACTTACGCATGGTTAATCTATACAGGCACATGACGAGTTTTCTCGAGAAGGGCATGTTCGATCAAAGTTAAACTAGATATGAGCTCCTTCTTAGGATGAAGGAGCTCCAATTATTGCACCATATTATGGATGAGCGACTGTAGTGATTAGAAGAGGCTCTACTCCCGTGTAGAGCACATCCTCCTCTTGAGAGTCTAGAGCCTCTCGCTCCCATGGGCTAGTGCACATGATGTCCACGTGGCGACATGCCACTAGTTGTAAGCTTAGAAGTTTTATCTAGTTTTTAGTTTTTCTTGCATCTTAATCCTTTTATCTTGGACATTGTGGCTCTCGTAGCCTCATTTTGCAACATTATACTCAGAGAGCATGGCCATACCCAATTCTGCTATGGATTTTTTTAATACATTTTAGCTTCATCCCTTATCATAATTCTTCACCTGGTTTCCATTTTGGCAAACCAAATTTGATTAGGACACCTATGTATATTATGCAATATAATCCCGAGCTTACAAAAAAATCATTAATTAATTACATTTCTATTAATACAAAAGTCACAATATATTAAAATTATAGTTTGTTGTGAACAATATCTGTCCATATATATATAATCTAGGTTGAGTCTAGACCGGGGTCAGACCCAATGTTGGATGGAAGAACAATCTGCCAACAAATGGGACACTATCACTAAGATTTTGTGAAGCTCGATCGAGTTTGGATGCCGCTTGGGATAGTTTAATTCCACTAAAAGTGGCTTCCATCCTCAACCCCTCCCATAAGATTTAACCTTATGACTTGGTGAAAGATAAACCCTACACAAACCAATTAATCTACACCTCATGAATAAACAAATATTTATATTACAAAAGAAATTCCAAAACACAATATATATATATATATATATATAATTACATTTAAATATATCATATATATTCAAATAATAAATTAAATCGTTAATACACAATCAAATATTCCATAAATAAGTTATATGCGAAAAAAAAACGCATTTAATATTTCACTTCCTATATAATGTCAAATTTTCTCGTCATAATGTCTTTGGATTGAGATGCGCTCATATTTAGTTTATAAAATTTAAATAACCAAAGTCGATTCCCCTCTGTTTTTCAACGCATCTTTTATGTCACTGAATTGAAAAATAATCAAATATAAAAATTTAAATACCATAAAATAAATTATATATATTATTCACAGCATTTAAAATAAATTATTTTTATTTTCAAGTATTAAATGATTTTTAATGAAAAATAAAATAAAATATTTTTTATCAATATATATGAATATATGATTATAATTTCAAGATAAGATTGAACTTGTATGATGATGATGATTAACATCCATTACGATTTATATGGTCCCTCGAATCTTAAGAAAATAAGATATTGATTAGAATCTTAAGAAAATAAGATATTGATTAGAATTTTTTAACATTTTATTTCTATCCTCAAAAAAGAAGTGAGAGAAGCATTCTCATATCACCATAGCTTTGTTGAGTTAAAAGGTCAAGAAGGTTGGTAGTGTTACAAATATTTTGAAAATCAAATCAAATAAGTATAATATGGAAAATATAATAGAGTGTTTTTCATCTTCAACTTTCTTAGAATTGCATAAGTGAGACATTCCTTTATCCCATGAATTTTTGGGAATTCGCCAACTCCATGTTTCACTATGAAGCTCATGAATATTAATTTTAGTTTTGACAATATTTATTTTCTTATTAACACTACATAATCACATCCAAACATTTTAATAAAATATATTATCTAATAAATAAACTCAATATATTTTTAATTAATTAAATATTTAAATTTTAATTTTAATTAGTATTTATTGATTAAATTAGTAAATATTTAATGGCTTGAAAAAATAAAAATAAAGTTTTAATTAATATTAATTATAAATACATAATGTTTGATAATTATCATGAATAAAAATATATAAGTATATTTAATTTGGTTACTTTATTTTCACAATCCATATATGGTAATAGGGTATAAATTTGATAAGCATTCCTATTTATCAAGTAATTTTTAATGAGTTTTCTTTTAAAATATCTTATTAATTTTATTTTTACCCATTATTTAAATATCATGTATTATTTGTTTTTGTCAATTTTTTATTCTGCATGTAAAAACTTTTTTTTTGTTAATATAAGTTTTTTATTAGCAATTTTTTTAGTTGTAGCTTGAAAATAAGATAAGCTTCAAGTAAGCAAAATGATAAATTTATATGCTTTATATTTTAAAGAGATCAAACATACTTAACCATGTTCATTCCTTATGTCAAACTAGCCAACGATTTTGTGCAATTATATATAGTCACTATTTATGTAATTTCAAAGGTTTTACAAATTACGCTAAGCCATTCTTGAGAAGTTCTCAAGTAGCTTGGTCAAACACATTAACTTTAGTGTATTTTAAAGAGGAACAATCAATCTTAGCTTTCAATTTGATGAGTTGGACTTACGGAGGAACTTACAAATAATAATACAAGATTAAAGCCACTTTTAAGTAAGAATTTGGAAAGATTCTAACATTTCAAGTAATAATAATGTATAGGCATGGATTTTGAAGAAATTCATGATCTTCTGACAATGAAGAAGAATAGAAAATGCTAACACCTAAAAAACACAAACTCATTTGTGGTTTGATTCAAGTGTGACTGTATTGAAAGCATCATAGCCTTAGTAACCACATATTTGAGGTTTCCATATCCAACCACAAAATACATTTGTTTTCTAATCAAATTAATAAAGATTCATTTTATGAAAACTAAAACTATATGCCAACACTAAAAAGACTACATGAAACTCTCAAAATCAAACAAAAAAACAACTATTTCACCTACATAAATAATAAAAATTAGTTATTATTTTTATATAGAATGCCAATGGCTCATCGGCATGAACTTATCTTCTAAGTCTCAACCTTTAATCTTCATGTTTCAATATTTATGCTTTATATTTAAGTGCGTACAATGTAGGATCACATGTTGCGATTGAAGACAAAAATGACAAAAGATCCACTATGGATGAGTCTTTGCTTAGTTTGAAGTCTCATCTTAAAGTCTTAGTATTGTAGATGTTGTAGAGTACCATATTTATCTTGAAATCTCAGCCAAGAAAATCTCTAATTTATTTTATTTTCTATAATTTAATTTTTACATTATTATATATATATATATGAATACATGAAATTTTTAAATCATTTATTAAATTAATGGTTTGAAAAAATAAATAATCATTAATAATAATAAAAGAAAGTAAAAATTAATTAAATATTTAACAGTTAAATTAAAAAATATGATCAAATACCCATTAAATTTAACCCTCTACATACAACATCAAAATAAAAATACAATTACAACCTATAGAACTATTAAATGAGACTAAAAGTGCAAATACAACATACATGACTATTAAACGAGACAAAAGTCATGGCAAACATGTTCTTTTAAATAGCTAGTGGAATCATATATAGATGGAAGTACATAGATATATAATATAACTTTTGATATTTTTACTTTTTATTTTTTAATTAGGTATATTTTTTTATTTATATCATATCATAAAAATGAGTACATTTTATTTTAGGTGTATATTATTTTTTACGATTATAACGAGTTTTTATAATTAGAATAAAAAGTTACATAATATATGCCGAAGCATTCAGTTTGCTGTATGATTTGAAAATCATAGAGTTTTACAAGAAGAGACTGCTCTTCCTGTCCAAAACTAAGAAAAAGTAGTACCCCTGATCCGAAACCATGAGCCTCCTCATATTGAGGAAAACAGCGCCCGTCTCAAGATCAGTCAAAGCAAAATATACAGTTTTCCATATACTAAAAGTCTCCATAGAAAAGTAAAAACAATGGGATTTAGTAGCCTGGGACAAGCTCTGCAAGCCCAAGAGCCATGGTGGATTGGGGCTTCATGATCCTGAGACCCTCAGCAGAGTTTTGGGAGCCAAGCTTTGGTGGAGATGGATTAAGGAACCGAATGCCCCCTGGGCTAAGCTTTGGAAACAAAAGTATGCCAAGTACTGGCAGGAGAAGGATCACATTAGAATGTCAGGGCAAATCAGGGGCTCCCATATTTGGAACCTTGCCTGGGATAATAAAAGTATTGTTCAGCAACATTGTTTTTGGGAAATTCGAGCAGGGGACCTTGCTTGATTTTGGGAGGACAACTGGCAACAAGAACCCAACCTTTATAGGGATGAACTTGCAGCTCTCAAAAGTGACATAGATAGAAAAGTTATGGTTTTGGTAAAAGACTTCTAGGACCAGGGAAGGAATAATGGAAAATGGAGGAAGTGGAAGGATCTAGGATACAGTGATGAAAACCCGCTGAAGACCAAGGCAGAAGCCACCATAACTTCTTCTTCTTCTTCTTCTTCTTTTTTCCATTAATTATAGTATTTTTGTAAATTAAATGAATATTTTATGATCTCCATAAAAATTTAAAGTATCTTATTCAAATATATATAAATAAGTGTTATATTGTAAGCTAGTGTCTATCACTTAGTTTAAATATAGCTAAATTAAAGTAAAAAACTATAAATACATATATATTTTATCATTAGTTATATTAATAAAAGTTACAATTAAACTAATCTGCATAGTCAATTTTATATGTGTATATAGTTTCATCTACAATAGATTTGTGCACATTGAAAAAAGGGTAAAAAATAGATACCTATAGTGTTTGCATGACCCTAAGGTACATACCTCCTACCAAAAAGTTCCTAGTGATATTGACATCTCTAACCAACAAACAACACCTTGAACACAAAAGGGCTAAGGCCATGAACAACACCTCGAGCACACATTGACTAAAGTCATGAACATTACCTTGAACACACATTGGCTAAGGCCACAAATAACACCTTAAGCACACATGAAAACTTGAACCACAACCAACACTTTGAACCCCCACACATGGCCTCATATTTGTATCATTTATCTCTTAGTGGAAATATTGGCACCACTTTGATTTTTGGAAAAGTAGAAATTAATTATAAAATTTGAACAAAAATTAGGTAATGAAACTTGCTTACTAAGACTAAAAAATTATAGCGAAAACATATAAAAATAATAAATAATATTAATAATCTAAACAAATACCCATTAGACCTAAAATAATGGGAGATAAAGTGTTGAGAAAGTAGGTATAAGAAATTCAACCATATTAAAACTTGATATGACCCGTGAAATGAGATCCTCTTATGATTTTTTGATATTAACTCATATTAATCACACAATCCACCAACCAATAAATATATATATATACAATCCACCAACCAATAAATATATATATATAAATTCAAATTGATATTTATTCTTTATTTATAGTAACTAATAAAAAATAACATTAAAAATAATAATTTATAAAACAAAAATAATAAATAATAATAATAAAAACCATTTATAAAAATGAGAGTGCTTTCTCCTACCACATATTATCTATTTTTATAAGACAGATTATAAAAATGGTTTGATTTATACTAGCAATTGTCCCAAAAGGTACAAAGAGAGGCCGATAGGATTATTAAAAGGAGGAAACCTCTATAGATAGGCAAGCATATATAAAGCTCAAATAGGCAAGCATATACAAAACTCTGTAGTAACGAAGGTACTATCCACGATGATCAGCGTGTACCACCAAATATGATATTAAAAGAACAAATAGAAAGTAAATTACAGTGTTTTACATGGTAATTGAAAAGCGGCGAATTACATTTACAAATATTAAAACAAATCACTTACATTGGTGGTTCACACTATAACTAAAACATTAACTAATTGTAAGATGCTTTTCATAAAATTCATTTAATAAAAATAATTTATTTAATTATAGAAATTAGAATTATTAAAATTTTGAAACTCATTTCTATAGATGAACCAAAAAATAGTCTTGTGCAATTGGATGAGAAAGGGTTCATAGAAGTCTATTTAAAGAGAGCGAAATAATGGACAAAAAGCCCACTCAGGTGATTCCAAAATCCCAAAAAAAAACATAACAAAAACATAAGAGATAAACCCAATCAACTCCAAAAATGTGAATTTGCAATCCTGCATCTCGAAATTGCAAGGCAGACGTTCCTTTTTTCTGAAGGGAATTTTTCGTCAGCAATCCTTCTTGAACATTTTTATTTAGTTGAATCTCCACATAAGCACACATTTCAAGAACCCTAGTAACTTCATTAAATGGTTGAGGCAAGATACAAATAAGAGAATTACCTCTCCTCCTACTCTATGCCTAAAAATTGCTTCCTTTGCATGTTCCAGAATTTTTATTTTAAACTTTATCAGATAAGGATTGCCATTTAACCATTGCTTCCCCTGCTCTGTTTCTTTGGCACCTGAACCTTGTTTTCCATGGAACAAAGAGCAGTTGGCTAGTCTCTAGCATGGTTCACGGGAGCATCAATGCACTCACTTTTTTCTATTGTGGATTAGATTTCAAATCGCAGAACTCATATTTGGAAAACAAAAGTTTGTCTAAAAATCCGTAAAAGAACATCACTCTGCAAATTATATGCAGATTTCTGCACCGATCTTCATGATCCCAAATAGAACAAGTCCATTGAAAAGTAGCATAAAATATTGTTATCAAGGATAACCTAGCAAAATCTGACCTTCATGATAACCTGTATATGTCGATGCTGCAGAAATGGTCCCATCCTTGGATTCTATAACTGCATCAGAAAACGTGTGATAAATTGTCATAACAAGGTCCTCCTATTTCCTCATTTCTTGTATTGAAACACACTGGTTTCAGTTTAAAGAATGGGTATTTACATATTAGATGTGTTTGGGTTTGTATGTATATCTCATCTAATAAGGCATTGATGGGTGTGTGCACACATGCCCATCACATAAACAAGCTCGAAAACCAGAAACGATAAATTATGTCGGAATAAATTAACTTTCAGCTAAATAAAAAGGCAAGAACCAGAATGCTTGCTTACCATTGGTTTCTTCCCTATCAATGATCCAGGTGACCAAGAAATCAAATTGAACTATAGATTCCAGACAAAATAAAAACTGGCTCGTTAGATTATCAATGCAGGAAGCCCAAAATGCTATACTACAACAACGCTTTAGTCTTCCACATTTACCCAAATCTGCACACTCACAGACACCCAAAATAGTTTGATGCCCCCAAAACTTGCACTCGCATTCCTTACAGAAGTATTAGGGAATTTTTCGTCAGCAATCCTTCTTGTACATTTTTATTTAGTTGAATCTCCACATAACCACACATAGCAATGTCCTCAGCAAACATGGTATTGGAGTTTGGAGTGTGGAAGCTTAGTTTCATTAGAGAATGTTCCTTGTTATCTTCAGCTGCAAACTTCCAGTGGCCTTACAAAGACTCCAGTAAACTGATCCATATTTTGATGTCGAAATTTTCTTATGTCAACTACAAAAATAATTCTCAATCTATGGGTCCATATCGTCTTTGAATTTTCACAACATTGTGTCTAGTTGAAGCCATGATGCCTTAACCACCTCTCCTTGTGGATCTTCTCTTTGATTATGGAGTAGTATATCATTCAGACACTGCAAATCATAACCTACAGCTATGATTTGCTGTATGTGCTTTTGTGAACATGGACATTGATGTTGATAAGAAGAAATATCATATGACCATTCTCCATACAACTGTTAGACGATATGACAGCAACATCCCTTCCACTTTTTTGTATCATTTAAATGATTTTCAATGCAGGGCGGCTAGTGAAGGTATAATAACGTTTTAAAGCCATTGGTCAAATATTGTGAATGATGGATGAAGATAAGACCTCTATAAACTACATCTGTTGGGACATGAACAAGGCCAAGGATGCCATTTCAGTAACATTTAGAGGAAAGGAAGAGTAATGCATGTGGGACTGTTGATTACCGGTAGCAACTTCAATTACAGAAGCCATTGCATGTAGTTTAGGCAGATGCCACTACTGTTATTGAAGACAGAAGGAAAAAGAGTTTGGAACTCGATTTTGAGATACAAAACCCCTTATTCACGACTAGGTCCAATATATGTCACGCTTTTCAGTCAAGCAAGCTTCTTAATCAATTGTGTTCACTGAAAGACTAAACAGCGAAGCTCAAAATTTGTCAAACATGGTGGTCCAGGTTTGATCATGATGATCATTTCCCTTTTGAAAATGCTCCTTCTTCCACATTCAATAGAACATCAAGGTAGTTGCATGACTGACATCTTGTGGGAATCATATTACCACTATTGCTTTCAAGGCAAACGTTTCTTGAAACAGTACTAACAGATATCGTATATCTTTTTTAGTATAATCTGTAGAATTTTGAAACTTTTCCAACATTTCCTGTGAACTCTCATCAGGGAAAATAGATATGACAGATATTCATAACAATTAGTCTCTTAAATTAAGAAAAAATATCATCCTGTACAAAGGTAACTATTCCATATACCAATATTGGCTCTGACTTTTATGTTTTCACCTAAACTGAGAATCTTCCAAAGTTACCATGCAAAAGCATTAGTTGTAGAACGAAAACCCAGACATGGAAATGCACTTCACAATCGACTAACTTAAACAAAACAAAGGTAACATTTGTCATTCTCTATTGTTGTTCTGCACAAAAGTGGTTTTGAGGGGAATATCAAAGGAAGAAGGCTAAACACTATGTTTTTATCCTTTTCCAGTTTGCCATCAGCCAAATCGAGCCAGTCAATCTTTGTCAAAATTGCAAGTTTGAATCAATAAAATTGTTAGTTTTAAAACAGAAATCGATTTGGCACCCTTTAACACTTCTACTGCAAACAGATTGTAAAAATTAACATCTGATATGTGCAATTCCATCAAAACCAAAACGATTCTTGCTGGATTTTGGGATAAAAATACTGGTTTCCCTTCTTGCTACTTTAAGCAGCCGGAAAAGGACCATTTCATAGCACATTTAGACTACAACATAGTTAAGTCAAAAGATTTCACTAAAGACAGAAATTTAGAAATGGTGCATAATCTGGATTCCTAAGGTGATCGATATCTCAGATGATAAAATGAGAAATATATTTTACTTTTCAGTCCATGAATATATGTTAATTTTCTTCCAATATCTCCTAAAATGGCAAAAGAAATGGTACCAAAGTGGAGTTGGCTTTTATGCCCCAAGCAAAGCCACTCCAACTCTAAACAAAGGGCAACAGGTACTACTGTTTAACAATACCCAAAGATATTTCATGTCTGCAACTCATGAACCCAAAAGAAAACATATCTTCCTAAAAACAAATAGAAAGGAAGAATATAGAAACTCTAAGGGAAGAACACAAAGGAAGACTCCATTAACATATCTTCGTAAAAACATATAGAAAGGAAGAATAAATAAATGAATAGTAAATCAGAACCGTGAACCTTTTTAATATTTATATTCCATAATGTGAAGAAACTTGAATAGCAAATTACAACTACGTATTCTAATATTTCATCATATCCTCATTATCACTGTGAACCGGCCGCTGAACCACACAATTAACAATGAAATTTAAATAGCAAATTCAAACTGTGAATTCTAATATTTCATCATATCCCCATTATTATCATATCGCCCAGTATTTCATAATATCCTCATTATCACTGTGAACCGGCCGCAGAACCACAACAATTAACAATGAAATTTAAATAGCAAATTCAAACTGTGAA
This sequence comes from Pinus tabuliformis, assembly GCA_031772625.1. Classification (NCBI taxonomy): domain Eukaryota; kingdom Viridiplantae; phylum Streptophyta; class Pinopsida; order Pinales; family Pinaceae; genus Pinus; species Pinus tabuliformis. The sequence goes on along the minus strand of CM062820.1, from coordinate 1,252,763,278 downwards.
TTCTAATATTTCATCATATCCCCATTATTACTCTAATATTTCATCATATCCGCATTATTATCATATCGCCCAGTATTATTGTTGACCACTAAGCCTCACAATATGAAGCAACTTGAATAGCAAATTGCTAAGCAGATTACAACTGTCAATTCTAATATTTCATCATATCCCCCATTATTATTGTGGGAACCTCACAACTAACAGTGTTATGTGATACCTGAAGTCACAATAACTTTGAAGTTGGAGTAGACCGAATTCCTCCATCAATTTGGCACCTTCTCCCCATACATCATACATCATCTAAGAACAGGGCAAACTTGGCACCTTCTCCCCCTACATCATCTAATAACACATCATCTAAGGACAGGGCAAACTTGTTTCTCTAGAATCTTTGATTCAACCAACAATGTTATGTGAGACCTGAAGTCACAATAACTTTGAAGTTGGAGTAGACCCAATTCCTCCATCAATTTGGCACCTTCTCCCCATACATCATAACAGGGTAAACTTGTTTCTCTAGAATCTTTGATTCAACCATGTTTCGGTGGTCCTACACCTTTTGGTTGTCGAAGAGTCTGATTAGAAGCAGAGTTTTGCCTGATCCACCCTTGCCAACCACAGGAATGGAAAAAAAAGACATGCTCTCTTCTTCTGCATCTATCACAAACTTCTACAGCCTTGCGAAGGGTTTTCAGTCATTGAGCCTTGGGGCAGCTCCTGAGTTTGGGCCATGTCAACGAAATAACCAAGTTTACATGCTCCTCTATGTCTGAAATTGTAACTGGTGATCATTTTGATGGTCTGATGTCTAAAAATAACATCAAATCTTGGTAATGTGAACTAAATCACCATTTCATGTTCTATTCATTGAATAACTTCAAGTTGTAAAGCAACCTATTCATTTCAAAAGCCTTATGATTGATGTGAGAAGGTGGAACAATGTGGTGGCAGTTTCGATGCTCACTATCAGATCTAACTTGAGAGATGTCAACTCTTTCTGGAAGAGGTTCACAATGTTGATGTGGCATAGAATTTGGAGATGAACATGCCAATCCTCATACCAATAAATCCAGAACTAAAACCATCATTATATGCATCCTACCAATAAAAAATCCTGTGAAGAAGGTAACCAGAAAAAGGGTGTGAATAGACAAAATGCAACCCAAATACAAGATGGCCGCCATTTATACAGGGGCTTTCCAACAATAAAATAGAATGCGATTAAAACTGAAATCTTATGCAAACTGAGAGCAGATTTATATGGTGAAGTTTATCCAGCTTCGTTGCCAATTTTCTGAGTAACGGATTGTTCTACTTAAAAGAGAATCCATCCATGTGTCAAAGGTCGCGATTGCCATTCTTTCGGAACTGGTGATCCCAATCCATTCCGTCATGGGGGTTCGTTGTTAACCCCTTGCGGTGGACAGCTACAGAAATCTCTAGAACCTTGTCGACTTTCGGAGGACCGAACATGCAAGAGATGGTTGCAGAACTATTTCAAACCAAATGTTTAGCCATAAAATACCAAAATTCATATATGTATACTACAAGGAAAAGAGAACGCCCAACCAATTTACTGATTACATTCACAGTCATACAAAACTCTGTGGAGAATATAATCACTGTAAACTATGAAGAGAAATTTAAACACTGTAATTCCATGATTTGCATAAATAGATCTTAACAAAACGAGAACAAAACAACAGAGTTTGGTCCAGAGCTAAAATGCTCAACTTCCGTAATAATCTGAAGACCCTGAAGTCGACAGGGACAAGTCACTCTAGACATGGAGATTTGTTTGGAAAGATATAACTAAACATATATACAATGAAAGTATTTGTTGGATTTTAAACATATGTACAATAAAAGCATTCTATTATGTAGAGATGTGATTGAGCATGAGCAGCTAATCATATATGCATGATGGGCCATGGCATCGACAACACCAGTGAGTGTTTATTGTGGTGCCATATTGTGCGAGCTGTTCCTGCAATTGATGGCGCATTTGCCTGTGTGCATCCCATAAGGGTAAAATGACCCTATACACTGAACAAGGGTGTTAACACCCATGCTGGGGAAGAGGCAAAATGAAGCAGTCTCCAGGTCCTCCCTCATGACACATGATGTAATCTACTTATTTTGCAAAGTAATATAAGATGTATTCTCTTGCTAGAAATGGAAAATAAACCGATCAAAAGAACAAATCCGATCTAACTTCATTTGTAAAAGCTACAGTCCTTAAAGGTGTCTCTGCAAGAAAGATATCATGGGATACAACTCACATTTAGGGCAGGGAGAGTCAATTTGTAATTCTATTCAACTTCAACCAAATGGAAGGCAAAAGAAAACCGATCTGGAAACCAATTTATCATCCTTTTGAGAGCTTTCCCCAAATGAATGGTCATGAAAGATTTGCCCAAATGAATGGTTGGGAATGTCTTCAATTAGGTCGATTACTTCTTAACAAATCGTGCGTATAGTTAATACAATAGCCCTTACGTGACTGTTGTAATTGAAAAATCAGCATAAGAAAAGAGTTGGCCAAGCAAATCAAACTTATCCTAAATTTGATAAACAAATATTAAGTACTTTACTCATTTCCTTCAAGGAAGCAATGTTGGGATGCTATAAACATTCCTTCCCTGGCCAGATTCATCATTTCATATGTCATATATAACAGATACAAAAGTAGATAGGTAACACTAACAGTCCTAATAACGCCAGCAATAGTTGTGATTCTCATACACTATATTATAATTTATACCTAGAAATAAGGCTGCACCATTTTGCTTAATTTAAGCACTCAATGGTTGAAGGGAAATTACATTAGAAATGCTTAAAGGTAAGCAACCCATCACTTGGATGGCACGAAATGATTGAGGGTTTATGACTAATTGTTAACTCTTCAAAGCACTACTTTGCTCACATATCAACAGTCAAGAGTGTGCCAGGAAGAGATACCCTGCAATTTTTGTAAAAGCATTTTAGTCAAATGGAGGAATTGATATGTCAGAACAAACTTGTTAAAAATAGAAGGCGCAATAGATGGAAAACAATATGTATGTGGTATATATACCTTTTAAGATTTCCCCAAGTTTGAAAGGAGATAAGTCCTTTGTAGGGGCAACTACTACACCTGAATGCATCCCCGAGTCCACACTAACAAAATCAAGACATCCATTATATCAGAAAAATGAGCAAATATTATATTACATTTTGATTCCTACATTATGTGACCTTGTTCACAGTTTGGAATATAAAATAGGGTAACTGTAATATAGTATACGCTGCAGATCCCAGCAGCCAAGATTCTCCTTCAAAGATGGAGATGGAAACTCAAGTTTTGATTAAAAAACACAGCTGTGTATATTAAGAGAGAGACCTAAAGGAAATTTGTTCAATCAAAAGTTTAACAGATATCAACGCATCATTCTGTTCTTTTATACAGAACAATTGGTGAAAAGGTTATATAAATTGGCAACCTTTCTCCACAAAATAGGGATGGCAATTTGCAAATACTTCTTCCCGAGAAAGAAATGAAATAAGAGCAAAAGATTAAAAAGAACCAGCATACATTTCCACACGCAGATTGTGGGTTATTCAACTGTTCTACAGTCAGGCCCAACTTCGTCTGTTTATCTTCCAACTCAGCTCGGCCACAGGTACAATTTTTGCAGGCTTTTCTTTTCGTACTAACTTCATAGTCATTGGCTGCACAACAAAACAAATTACAAAATATGGATTGAAAGAATAGATGGGAAAAGTGACCAAGCTGATCAAGTTTGTAACGTTATTAAAGAGGATTCTATCATATATATTCCTTTCCAATGGATAAACTGCAAACCAACATTAACAGCCACCAGCCCCTGTTACTAACCAGACGGCAATGAAGATATTTTCGAATCCTCTTCAGAAAGAAGGCTTTCTTCATCTATCAGACCCTCCAAATCATCATTCATGTCTAGCTTTACGCCCAACGGGTCAGATTTAGGCAAACGCTCTTGTTTCTGCACAGCTTTATTTTTTAGGGAAAACGATGATCCAGTTTCCCAAGTGGGCTTTTGTGCTCTCAACTGCAATGAGGAATGCATGAAAGGGAACAACTGTCAAAGATATGGCTAGATTTATGGCGGGCGAAAGGAAAGGGCGGTTGCTGGCAGAAGAAACGGGTGCACGCGCTCGGAAAAGAATACAAACAAACAGTCAAAACGCGATTGCAGAACTCTCCACGTGTCAGCACATAACGCGATTGCAGAACTCTCCACGTGTCAGTACGAGGAATAAAGGGATGACGAAAGTCCCTTTCAAAGGAAGGCCTATCGGCCTAATTACATTCTCATTTTTTAAAACGAGAAGATATTATGTGGTTGCTCTTATGTTAAAAAGGTATCAATATATATGGGATGTTTGTTGTTTTTTTAATAGTAAAGAAAATTTAGCATAATTTAATTGTTAAAATAGTAGTGAGGATGATCATTTTTTGTTGTTATTCGTTAATGTAAGGTGACTCATCACTGTTACTTAAGGAAAATCAAGTCTCCTAAGGGGTAGACTTAAGACGCCTCTTGGAACGATGGCAAACTTTCATTCATATTTAATATAATTTAATTGTCAAAATAGTAGTGAGGATAATCATTTTTTTGTTATTCGTTAATGTAAGGTGACTCATCATTGTTACTTAAGGAAAATCAAGCCTCCTAAGGGGTAGACTTAAGATGCCTCTTGGAATGATGACAAACTTTCATTCATATCAGGTGTCTCTCGGTTATGGGCCTTACTCTGTTTCCTTGTATCCAAAAAAGACAAACTCTTAGCCAAACAAAAATAGTTTAAAACATACTCTAGACCTTATCGTAAATGCTAAAACATGTTTAACTAAAAAATAAATAAAATCTAAAAATATATAAAATAAAAATACAAATATATAAATACCACTATAAAAAAATATTGTGGATGTTTTATTATTATTTTTTTTAATAAAATTGTTTTACTCATAAGTCCTCATTAATTAAAATATAGTTTTTTAAAATTTATATTATAAAAAATTATTTAAATCTATTTTTAAATTAAAAAGTTATTCCATTTATAATATAAATTAATTTAAAGATAGTAATTATGTAATTAATATATTTGAAAGACACATTAATAATGATTATTAATACTAAAGACAACATAAATCCAAAACATAGAATAATAAAACTATAACAAAACATTGGTTTAATTAAAATAAATAACTAAAACATCTAAAATAAATTAGAATTATTATTTCTATAAATTATTACCTATAATAATATATGATTATTATTTCTTCAACAAAGGTTACATATAATATTTTAATTTAATTATATCGATAGGTGTTTTCTTTGCTAGTTTGAAGTAGCCAAACAATAAATGTTACATATAATATTTTAATTTAATTATATCGATAGGTGTTTTCTTTACTAGTTTGAAGTATCCCAACATTATTCATTAATACCAATAAAAACACGTTATTTTCACCCTTTTAATCAATTAAATTTTCCATGTGTTCTTCTCTCTACCTAATAAAACTTTTCCATCTGGACCCCACCTTCACGCAATGATTTGCCATACCTCTTTCTTCAGCACTGAAATGAACAAATTTGACTTGCAGACTCACAAAGTACGGATTTTCTTTTAAAAATTTGAGAATATGTCATTTATTATTTTACATTTAATTATTAAAAGGTTCATTGCTTCTTTTATTTTATTTTTTAATTTTTCTCACCAAATATTTGAAGTTTAAAAATTAATTAAATTTTAAAATAAGTAAAATTAAAATATTTATTTATCAAGTATTTAATATGGATTAACTTGTTTTTATTTTAATAAAATATTTAAGTATTTAATAATGTATATGTTTTACATTTTATTATAAATTAATGGAATTTTCCTATCGTTTAAATATTTAATCCATATAAAATTATTTTATGTTTAAAACATAACTTATATATGTGAGTGATATATGATGTTAGCATAAATCTAAATAAGGAAAAATTAAACATGTTTTTTTTTTTTTTTAATTTGTATTGAAAATTTAGAGATTTGCTTTTTGTTTTTTTAATTGTTTCTATTAAATTTATTGATAATATTTTTTTTTTCTTATTTTAAATCACTTTATATATTAATGTTTTTTTATAAAAAGTAAAATCAATGATGATGATGTAATGCTTATGAAATCAATAAGGTAGGCTTTAGGAAAGAAAGGAATTAATAGTGACTTTTTAATATTTTTTTTCTATGATTAAAAAAGAGGGAGACAAGTGTTCCTAAATTACTATTGTTTTGTTAACTCAACAAGTCAAAAATATTGGTAGTGTGACAGATGTTTTGGAAATACACAATTAAAATAATACATTTTATGTGATTTAAAATATTATATCTATATTTTTTTCCTTAGCAATTAATATAGTTTAAATTAATAATTATAATGCTGATTTTTGTTAGAACGTTCTAAAAATGGAAACAAGGAATTTTAATGTTGATATTTGGAGGATCTGTGACTAGTTTGCACTCACCCTCACAATTATATCTTTTGGATCCTACTAAGGAGAAACTTTTTAGGGATTTGGTCAATTGAATTAATATTTTTTTTAAAGATATAAGTTATTATTATTAAAATTTAGTAACCAAACCCTATTTTAGATTACCATTAATTGATTTCTTATTACTTTTAAATCTTTCAAATTAAATTAGTATTATGTTTACATCATTGATAATGATTAACAAAAAAAACATATTACAATATTTAAAAAAACAAAAAGGCAATAGAAAATATTTTTAAAGAAGATAAAAAATAAAATACTAATATATAATATGATGTAACATGTATATGTGGGAAGAAATGAAAACAAATAAAAAATAAAAGTATTAGATACTTCTTTATTTTTAAATATATGTGATAAACAAAATTTGCACATTAATATACAACATGATATGTTGTCTATATGTTGGAAAAAGTAAAAGAAATAATAATAGAAGTAAAGTTTAGATACATTTTATATCTTACATAAATTTACAATATTTCAATTGGTAATTTGTCTTAGATAGAATTTATAACTTACATAACTTTAAGACAATTCAATTGAAATTTTATGGTTTTTCATAAATAGAATTTATATCTTACATAACTTTAAGATAATTCAATCGAAATTTGATGGTTTTCCATGAGTAGCTTACACCGATTTACAAAATAATAGACCATCTACATGATGAAAGTGAAAAAATAATAGAAGTAGTAGATACATTTTTCCTTACATAAATTTACATTATTTTAATTACAAATTGAAGGTATTCTAATGAGTAGTTTATACTAACCAAATATAACTAATAGTTCCAAAATATTGGGATTTAATTAATTTGATTTGGTAAGAATATTAGGAAAACCTAGTATATGTTCGTTGAAAATTTTCATATATTTAAACCCAAAAAGTATATAAACATAATGCATAACTTTAATCATAAATTAGGTTGCAATTTTTTCTTTAATGAACTTATGAAAATATTTAGCCTAAATTTCTTCAAAAACTTTAGATTTAATCAAATTGATGAAATTCTACTTGGAAAAGAAATCATTAAATGCATTGGTTCAACATTAAAGCGAGCATTGTAACCATGTATGGAATTTTTTTTGTATCCAAGCATTTTAGGGACAATGCATGTGTGAGTTGGATCTACCACAAAGACACCAACACTCAAAATCCATTGAAAATGTGTAAATGATTATATTGGTTAAGCTCGTGTATAAAGTTATTTGTTGGTGATTCCAAAGGCATACCAATAAAAATAATGCACCCACAAAAAGAACTATGATGAATTAATATTGTATAAAGGATCCTTAAATAATGGCATGATAATAATTGCAATTTAAATAAATGTAAAGATGGACTCACTTGGAAGTCCAAAACATTGGGTGAATTAAACTCCATAAACAGTATTCCTCTCTTATCTAAAAATAAATGTAAATCAATTTATGAAACAACATATACAATTAATGCGATGAATCAAGTAATAATGGAAGAAATCTCAGTCTAACCAACTTTAAGGTTTGAGGTCTAACAATTTAGGAGTATAATTGGCTTCAATTCTTCCTCTCCATCATTGAGGAGGGATGATTCATGACATTACTTGCATGCAAATTGAAAAACAACATGGGTTTTCGATAAAAAAATATATATTTCTTTTTGAGTTGTTAAAGCTCAAGTATCAAATATAATTGCATGCTTCCAAATATTCTTTTTGATCAGGTAAGAGTAGGACCTTCTATTAAGCTTAGCCAAAAATACATAATTTACAAGAAGCCGCACCCGCTCTGTGAGAGTTCAACAGTCAGCAGGGCAGGCCGAACCAAACCAATCACCCAAAACCAAGAGAAACCTAAACAGGAAAACCGGGGAGAACCGCCAGACAGTTAAGGCACAAGGCCATCTGGTAGTGCTGCCGTGCAACAAATGAACCTAGAAATCCTTGGAGAACTAGTCCATCGAACCGGAGGTCACAAAAGGCCACAAATGACTCGTCGTGGGTCCACAAGAGGTCTCACCACAAGCCAAGCTTAAAACTATCAAACGGACTCGACGAAAATTAAAAGCATAACACTCTAATCTTTTTTCAGGTCCGACCAACTAGCACAAACAAATCGCCGCCATTGATCAACTGACTAAGATCCAATGGTCTTCATGAATATCGGGAGGATGAGAAGCGCGAGAGTTAACCACCCGATGAGGGCGGTTTTCTCTCACCTCGCCCCACCACGCGTCGCACGAAGAGTGGAATCGGAGCCAATCTAAAAAAAACCAGAAACCATTTGGACCCCGCCCGATATACCACTTGTGGTTTTGGAACGGTTGTTGCGCGGAAAAAACAAACACGTCCTTTCGCCACGTGTTGTCCTTCAATTCCGTCCAGCGGGCAGATCTTGAGCCAATCCCGTCCACCTAGATTCTCTGTCAAACACCAACTAAGCAATATGAAAATGGACACCTCATCCTGTGGTGCTATCTGAGTCAATCCTTTCATCATTCAATCAAAAGAATTCTAGACTATGGAAAACAGTCGAACCAAGGCGGGTTAGACTGTATGGGGTTCTCCATCCACTCGTCGGTCTTCTGAGTCCCTTTGATCTATCCTGTTAGTCCATAGTTCCATATCCTGGGTTGCCAGACATAGACAGTCCTCCCACAATTTGCCTGGAGGTAACGAATCCCAAGCATACCTAGAATCCCTGTCCCTATTGGTGACTCCTTCATTCGCCAATCGATCCACTAACATATTAGCTTTCCTTTTCACATGAACAAATCTGACAGTTTTAAGGGTTCGCAGGTGAGAGTAGATGCGGTAAAAAACCTGCAGAAGCTTCCAGTGCTTCGACACTTTATCTGGAGAGGTTCCATTGCTTCTTAGCTGCTCTAATAATTAATTCCAAATCTGCTTCAATTATAACATTGTGTGAACTTGAATCCACCAGGATTTCCAAGCATTGCTCTAATGCCATGAGCTCAGCCATGTTATTAGTGGCCTTCCCCAAGTGGCCATGGAAGATTTTTTGTATTTGTCCCTGATCATCTCTTATGGCACCCCCAAAGCCCGCTAATCCTGGGTTGCCCTTAGTTGCTCCATCAATATTAACCTTTAAGAAACCATAAGGAGGGGGCTTCCAAATGTTAACACCTTTATTTATTAGGCTCACTTCCTTTATTATTCCCAGAGGACTGATAGACTGGAGACCCAAGTGAAGTATAATTCTCTCCTCTTGGGGCAGAGGAGGATCTTTAGGAAGGGTCCTCAACAAGCTTCTTACTGTGTCTTTGAGCTGCCTTAGAATTTGATCAATTATGTGTTGGGGCATGCTTGTTTTGTTTTTGAAGATCCAACTATTGCGCTCTTTCCAAACATTCCAGATGACAAAGCCTGGAACCAGAATCCAGGCTTTATTAACAATCTCATTCCCTGAGAAGTTTTTCCTCTAGTTCTTCAGAGTGTTGGATATGCTGAGACTATCCCTATCAATTTATCTAAAAATGGAGGCTACCCAGTCCCACACCTGTGAAGTGAAAGGATAGAGGTTGAGAAGGTTTTCAATCGTCTCCTCATGAGTGCCACATAGGTAAAATTTGGAAGGCCTAATGAAGCCTTTCTTAAGGAGAAGATCTTCCTTTGATACACTAGCCAGATGAATAACTTTATTTTCATCCAATGTGGACTTTTCCAAAGTTTCTTCCATCCTTGATCAGGAGTCACAGTGTTAAATCCTGTGACTTCCTGTTTAGCCTCTTTGAGGTTAAAGTTTCCTTCGGTATTCTTTCCCCATCTTAATTGATCCGATGAGGAAGATACCAGAATCCTTCTATGCTCTAGATCCTGGGTGAGAGCTTCTGCCTTGGTCTTCAGCGGGTTTTCATCACTGTATCCTAGATCCTTCCACTTCCTCCATTTTCCATTATTCCTTCCCTGGTCCCAAAAGTCTTTTACCAAAACCATACCTTTGCTATCTGTGTCACTTTTGAGAGCTGCAAGTTCATCCCTATAAAGGTTGGGTTCCTGTTGCCAGTTGTCCTCCCAAAATCGAGCAAGGTCCCCTGCTCGAATTTCCCAAAAACAATGTTGCTGAACAATACTTTTATTATCCCAGGCAAGGTTCCAAATATGGGAGCCCCTGATTTTCCCTGACATTCTAATGTGATCCTTCTCCTGCCAGTACTTGGCATACTTTTGTTTCCAAAGCTTAGCCCAGGGGACATTCGGTTCCTTAATCCATCTCCACCAAATCTTGGCTCCCAAAACTCTGCTGAGGGTCTCAGGATCATGAAGCCCCAATCCACCATGGCTCTTGGGCTTGCAGAGCTTGTCCCAGGCTACTAAATCCCACTTCTTTTTCTCTTCCCCTTTGCCCCACAGAAATTCCCTTTGTGTGCTTCTTATCCGCCGCTTAATACCTTAAGGAGCAGGAAGAGCTGAAAACATGAAAATGGGAATGGCCTGCAAGATCGCCTATGTAAGCACAAGGAGCCCTGCCAAATTTAGTGACCTGCATGTCCATTTTCTGACCTTGTCCTGAAGTTTATTTAATATTGGCTCCCACACTTTCTTGCTTAGAGGTTTGTTAGTAAGAGGAATGCCCAAATATTTGGAAGGTAGCTGTTCCCTTTGAAATCCAAGAATTCTGGTAATGTTTCTCTGAATAGCAATATTAGTGTTAAAGAAAAAAACTTTAGATTTTTTGAGGCTTACCTTTGTGCCTGCTGCCATAGCAAAGTCATTTAAGATGTTTTTGATTGCTCTGGCTTCCCTGACTGTGGGTATGCCCTGCAACATTGTATCATCCACAAATTGTTGATGAGTGTTTGCCTCTCCATCCGCGGTAAGTTTGATACCCTGAATTCGTCCTTCAGCATTTTCCATTTTGATCGCTCTACCTAGCCCTTCCATCATGAGGACGAAGAGGAACAGTGAGAGCGGATCGCCTTGTCTGAGTCCTCTAGAGGGTGTGAAGGTCCTTGATGGAGCTCCATTAAGCAATATGGAAAAACTGGTCGTGGTAACTAATGCCATCACCCACCTTATCCAATTCTGGTCAAAACCATAGGCTTTTAGAATTTCTCTTATGTAAGACTAGCTTAATTTGTCATAGGCTTTTTCTAGGTCCAATTGAATGATCATACCAGCTTGTTTGTTGCTTTTGAGAGAGTGTACCACCTCATGAGCTTGGATGATATTTTTGAGGATTTGTCTTCCCTCCACATAGCCTGTTTGCTCCTCCGAGATGAGAAAGGGTAGAAGTGGCTTGAGTCGATTGGCTATTACTTTGGAAATAATTTTATACACCACATTACATAAGGCTATGGGCCGAAAACCCTCTGGAGTCATGGAATTTTCCTGCTTTGGGATAAGAGCTATGAAGGATGCATTCAGAGCCTTCAGTACCTTTTTGGATCTTCTTGAGTCTTCCACAACCTCGAGGATATCATGTTTGATAGTTTCCCAACAAGCTTTGAAGAAGTCTACATTGAATCCATCCAGGCTTGGTGCTTTACCATTCTACATTTCATTAATCACTTCATTGACCTCCTCTTCCGATACTAGCCTGTTGAGATTGTGGTTGTCCTCTCTGGTAACCAGCTAAGGGATATACTGAGTGAAATGGTCAATGAACCTAGATCTGTCCTCCAGTGGCTCCTTTGCAATATTGCAGAAGTGTTGTACCAGGATCGATTCCATATCATTGTGAGATACAAGCTCAATACCTTGAGAATATTTGATCTTAGTGATTCTATTGTGTGCCCTGTGAGCCATAGTGGATTTATGGAAGAATTTTGTATTTCTTTCTCCCTCTCTAATCCATTGTATCCTTGATTTCTACCTCCAGAAAATTTCCTCTTGTAAGCATCGATCCTCCCATTCTTCCTGCAGAGAGTCAGTTAGTTTTTGCCGCTCTTCGGTGAAGCCCTCTGTGATGTTGATCTGATTGATCTCCTGGAGCTTCTGCTCAGTTTCTCTTTTGGCTTTGAAGATATCTCCAAATTCCTTTTTGTTCCAAGCTTTAAGACGGGATTTGATATGTTTAAGTTTCTACTGGAGCATGAACATTTTTGTACCCTGAATATTCAGCTCCTCTCTCCACCATTTATCAATGTTACTAGTGAATTTAGGGTGTGAGAGCCAGGCATTTTCAAACCTGAAAGGTCTGTTTCTCGGTGTGCCCATGAAGGTGGCTTCCAGCTGTACAGGCCAATGATCCGATCCTCCAAAGGGCAGAATGGAGGTTGTCATGGCGGGTCCTGTGAGAAGGAGGTCCTCTGAAATAATAAATCTATCAAGTTTGGAAGCAACTTGAGAAGCCCCTCCCCTTTTGTTGTTCCAAGTGAAGGTTCCATTAATTGTTTCAGTGTCCACTAGTCCCATGTTCATAATGAAGTTCTGGAAGGCCATGGAGTCTCTGCCTAGCTGTCTAGTGCCTCCTTTTTTTTCTGAAAGAGATCTTATCATATTGAAATCTCCTGCAACGATCCAGGGCAAAATGGGATGTCTTGCTCTTAGATCCTCCAGGGAGGTGAGAAGCTTGAGTTTGTCTGCTTGCTTTTGAGGTCCATAAACATTTGTAATCATGTATATCTCCTTATCCCCTACAGGTTGACATATCAAGGAGAGATAGTTCCTGGATGCTTCCACATCCAGGATTTAAAATTTATGTGGATCCCACAACATGAGAATCCCCCCTGCCAAGTTATTAGCCTTAACCTCTAAATACTCATATTTGATTAACCACTTATTATGAATATCTCTTATCTTGTCCATCGAACATTTTGTCTCCTGAATAGAAACCATGTCTAGTTTTTCTTCTTTCATTCTGTTACTAAGATTTTTTTGTTTCCTTCTATTCCCTATGCCTCTAATGTTCCAAGTTGTGAGCTTCATTAAGAAAGGTTAGTAAAGGAATAACTGGTAAGATCTTTCATCTTACTTGAGTTAATCAATAGTTTTTCACATTCGTTCAACAACTCATTTTGTCTCTTTCTTCCTCTTTTCCTACCCGAGTTCTTTGGAGATTGCGCCTGTGAATTCTCCATCATCTTGACCCCACAAGGCTCCTGGATTTCATGATTTCTTTTGACTCCAGCTCCCTTTGTTTGTGACCTCCATAGAAAGAGCTGTTGTACTCTGTCATAATCCTCTTTTGGCAGGGAGTCCACACCTATGTTTTTTCCTTGTTCCAGAAATTTCTCTAGATCTAGATTTTCCTTATCCAGAATCTCCTGTAGCTCATGGTCCTCTGTTCCCGCTTCACTTGGAGTCATCTCCTGGTCCCTACTGATCTCCATCAAGCTTGGTAGATCATCATCCTTTTGCTGGTTGTTTACTGTGATGTCCTCCATGTTAGTTACCTTATCCAGCTCCTTTGTTACGTTCTCCATGTCCTGGACTGTCTCCTTGTTCCCCTCTTCTTCCTCCAGGATCTTGAAGCTGTTGTGTCTTGTATGTCTGTCCTCATTTACCTTCTTGTGTGGACATTTTCCCCCTTTCCCTTTGCTCCCGACCTTGGTGAAACCCTCATGATCTCTCTCCACAATGGTTTTTTGGTTACCTTCCCTATTGATTGTGGGGCAGTCTCTATATAGATGCCCATGTTCATGGCATTTGCGGCACCTAAATGGTATGTGCTCATAGTCCACAGTCTACACCCATTCTTCATCATATACTTCTAAAATTATCGCTTCCGGAAGGGCTCCAAATAGATCCATTTCCACACATATTCAGGCAAAGGAGGTATATCTTCCTTTCAGAGTTGCCTCTAAGATCTTTAGAAAATGCCCCAGCTTGTTGCCTATGGTTTTCAAAGATTCTGGTAGCCAATAATCCAGAGGAAGGGAGTATAGTCTGATCCAAACCGGTACTGATGTGAATGTTTCACGTTCCGAGACAAATTTCATCATCCATGGCCGCATGTAGAGTCCTGCCGCAACATAGAAATAGGGCCCCCCTTCAAACACTCTGTCTTTGTCCTCTAGGCTTGTGAACACTATTGTGAAAAAGCCCTTAGAACCCAAATGTAAATGTATTTCTCCCTTTGGCTTCCAATGGCTCCTTATCCAGACGTGTAACGCCCTCTCCGTCTGCCATAACCCCATGAACTTGCATATGATTGCATGTTCCATCATATGATCCCTATGTGCTTGTATCGCTGGGTCGCTCAATACGACCCGAGGAATAATGCCTGACTTGGGTTTGCAGACCCCAGTTGTCCTTATGGAAGCCGGTCTTTCACTGCTGCCTCCATTCTCCTTTTCTTTACTTGTTTCCTGTTGGTTCCCTTCTTGATCCTGATGTTCGCTTCTTCCAGATGTCCCCTGGCTTCGTGCTTCTGAAATCTTCTCCAGAGGTTTCTTGAAATGCTTCTTTCCCACGTCCTTACTTCCTTCTGTGACTGCTTGACTGTAGGAGGGAGCAGCACTCCCCCCTGCGCTCCCCGCCATGGAACCCTGAGTCCAAAACCCTATCTTCAACTCCAACCCTAGCTTCTCAGACACGAAACTGAAATCTTCACTAAGCCATGAATCTTCCAAATATTAATATACATATTGTTTCTGAATATTAATATAGATAGGGTTTCTATTATTATTTCCAAATTTCAAATTTGTTAATTTTCTTTTCACACAATATTTCTATCAATTTTGTTGTGAATATTATGTTTCCATGAACAAGGAACACCACACATACTTAAAATATTGCAAAGTTTTTCATTATATTGAAGTATGGAAATATATATATCAAGAATTTCTTATTGTATCTCAGGAATTCTTGTAGACAACATAAATGAGATAAGGAGCTATATGAAAAAATTATTTCTTCAAACTAGGAGTACAAAATAGAATATTGGCAACTCTAATGTTTGGAGATCAATTTAATTGAGTAAGTGTCTCATTTCTTCCTTATTGAAGATGATGAACCAAATGTAGATTTCAGGAGAGCCATCTCAACCAATATTTCAATCCTTTTGTAAAGGACTATTGTATATAAATGACATATTCATCAACCAACCTTTTAACAAAGACGTTAATGTAATCTTTCTTAAAAGGCATTCTCAACTTAGTACTATGTTATCCCAATCACAAAGTTTTTCACTTGTACTTTCACAATATTCATCGATACAACAATTCTGTCTGTAGTCCATTTTTTTCTCATCTTCACAACAACATATTGATAAAAGTCGTTTCTTCCAAGTGCTAGTGATATATTTAGCTGATAGATACCTCATAATTTTCGTGTTGAGAATTTATTTCAAGTCATTTAAAAAAACCCCGAAAAATTGAACTCATCTACTATGTACCTTGTGCTTGCAAGGAATGTCAATGTTTTGAGACATTTATGTTAGTGTAACTTTTTTCTTAGATTTAACCTCCTTCTACATTCCATAGAAGATATATAGAAACTCAAATTTCAATTGTATTTCATTTCTCATATATTTTCCTTGATTATTTCCTTCCACATTTGCCCACTTCTCTTATTGGCATTCCTTTTGCACCTCTTGGTGCAATTTCTAGTTATCGTAAGGACAACACCATCACCAAAAAAAAGTTGAGTTCACTATGCGATTGTATTTTCCTTTTCTAGTGCTAGCGTCGTTGTAGTCGACACTCTAACAAATGTTTAGTGACGACACATCATTAACAAATGTGCCCTTCTATTTATTCTGGCAAACAGAATAGAATATTTATGGCAGATGTAATAATTAATGAAAGTGTTACTGAAATAAACATTGCACAATAAGATGCGAACCAATTAAATCATAGATAAATAAATACAAGTATTATAAAAATTAATAAAATTCAAGCCAATTGAGAGAGAGGGAGAGGGAGAGGGGTGTCTGAACCCTAGCTACTCTGACCTTGGTTCGTGCCTCCCACATTTCTACCGTTGTTCTCTTTCCTTGCAATGTTGATGTTGGTTTGTGGTGCCATCTATGCAAAGTGGTGCCACATAATTTCCTAGCCTACTGTGGGTGGAGTTGAGGGGGTAGAAGTCTAGGTGGCTTCTACACTCTCTTCTTCATACATTTTCCTTCCAGGGTTTGTTGTCGTCATTTGCATTGGGTTTTTCTATGACGCATTTTTGTTTTTCGGGCGGTATTCTACATATTTGGGTCGATTTTTTGTTTTCATTGACATCATCGTCGTCTCGGGTCTAGGTTCTGCATTTGTGTTTGCATCGCGTCTCAACATCTTCTCATTGCATTCCATGCATTTTACAGTGGTCAACTTCTTAATTCGCTGCAAGGATTCCGTCATGGGTTCTTGTTGGGCATTGTGGCCCAATTTTTTATTTTCTTGAGGCCTGCTTATGGGTACCATTTTTGAGCTCTCAAGGTGGCTTGTGGCCTGATTTTTTAGTTTTTCTACTCTTATTGTTGGCTTTTTCTACCCCGAGGTATGCCAATTTTTGTGGCATGGGTTTCTTGCCTGGTCTTTGAATTTTTATGGTATGTCGTGCAAAAATGACTCGATTTTTTGCGTTGATTCTACTCCCTTTAGTATTTTCATGTGCTTGTGTACCCTAGGGTTCATTTCAGCAAGCTTATGAGCCCTGATTTTCTATATTTCTCTCTGGTTTGTGTCTAGGGTTTACTATCCCTAGAGTTTCTTACTTAGATCCATTTTTTATGTTGTTTGTCTCTTGTATCAAACATGCATTAACTCAAGTTTTCACACACACATAGTGTGTCTACATAACGTAATTTTTATTCCCTATTTACATAATACAAATTACAATTTTTTAGGAAAAATAATAATAATAATAATAAAATTCAATATGTAATGTTAGATTATGAAAAATATGCAATTTTTTTCGTGTCAACCACAAATTACTAACATTCAACCAAAAAAGTCTAATATTATGTTATATAAATTACCTATGGCAAGTATTTAGAATATATGGCTTGCTTATCTCTTCATGCAAAAGTGTTAGTTACTTTTTCTTATGTAAACTTTAATATTTATTGTTCATTATTTCTCTTCTTGAAATTTTATGTCTTTTATTTTTGGTATTTATTATTTTCCGTTTTGTGTTATATTAATTTTAAAAATTTGGTGATTCAATATATTAAAAATGTTTAATAAAAAGTTTATCTTTTTATACCTAATAACTTAAGTTACTAATCACATATGTCAAATATTTTTGAGCTCTATATGTTTTAATATACAATTTAGATTTTTTTTTATTTGCTGTGTAATGTGTATCTTGAGATGACTAGCACACCTAACATATGTCTTGAGTAGCCATGACCTAGGGTTATTTAAGTTGGCAAAATCACTTGGGGATCACACTGGGCGTGGACCACACCAACGCTTAACATGGTTGGATTATTCCACATGGAACCACACTAGCCCTTAACATGGTTAGATTATTCAACATGGAACTTCTGACCGATGAAATTTGCACTGTGAAGTGACTGAACATAAATATACAATACACAACTCATATTTTCATCATAAATAAAAATAATTTTTTTTGTGATGCTTTAAAATTATTTGCAATTGTAATATAATAGCACACAATCTGTACTCCTAAATTTTCATTAATTTACAACGGTATTAAAAACGTTTAATATCATATTTAATTTTTTATTTTTCCATTTACTCCATAGTTAGTTATAAATATTTTCTCTTCATGTCTTCTTTTAAACATACTTAAGCCAACCTAGATCCATCTTAACTTCGGATCTGTCAAATGTTGAGAGGGATCAAATCTCTTTTCAGTTTAAAAGAGGTTTGCATCCCAAGAAATTTAGTCCCTCTCGACTTGGTAGATCCATAATTAAGATGGATCTAGGTTAGTTTAGCTATTAATTATAATTTATAAATATAAATATAATTATTAATTGTATGTTTTTTATTTAATTTTTACCAATTCAAAATATTAAAAATTACGTCGTCTCTACCTTACTGGGATCAAATGTTTACATAGGAGTTAAGTTACTTATGAACCTCAAATATAAAGAATTTTTTAATTAAAATGTGAATTGGGTGAGGGGAAATCTTGGACAAAATATAATATTACAATATTTGTTAGCACCCCAACCTAGTAAAAAGTGGCTAGGGCTGGGGGGAAATACTAATTAAAATGTGATATTATTACATTTTACCTAATATTTTCCATCACAACTTAGCCTAAATATTACATTTTACTCAATATTTCGCCTCACCGTTGAGTTTGTTTATTTTCAAACTTCAAATATAAATAAATAATACAATAAATGGACAAGTTGAGGAGAAATATTGGGTAAAATGCAATATTATAACATTATATTTTACCCACTATAACCTAGTAAAAAATTGATGGATGTAGGCAAAAATATTAGATAAAATGAAATAATTACATTTTTCCTAATATTTCCCCACCTCTTAACATAACCAGACAAATGCCTAGCACTAACATATCAATAAAAAAGGTTTACCTTTACAGGCTAAATGGATTCAACGTCATCATTTTCTACAACTAATTATGTATCTAAACATAGCATCAAATTATGATCGATCTAGGCTAGTTTAATTTCCTACTGAAATAGGTTATATTCCACATGAATACCATGGGTCAATATCATGAAATGTTAAAACCATAGGTCAATACCATGAGTCATTTTTATTTTTTATTATTTTATTTTTATAGGGTTATTTTTTTTCACCCATTTAAAATATTTACTTTGCATTACACATTTCTAATATACTGAAGGAATTACATATGTTGAATTTCCACGACCTTTTTACTAGGATAGAATCTTAAATCTCTCACGCTACCAAACCAAGAATCTCAACAAAGCTACTTTTCATAGCAAAACAATATAATGCAATAAACCAATCACATGCAGAATAACAACAATATACCCAACTTTGTTATATTATCAACATATAATAAACCAGTCTTGGATCCCGTAGAATGGATAATGGTGTAGATTTTTACTATAGATTCAAACTACTTATGTGATATGCTAAAACAAAAGACTTGAATCTACTCTACTCATGAGCGGAAAAAAAATTGATCAATGAAATCACAATGCACAAAAAGAAGAATTTTGAATCGCACATAACATAATATTTTTCTGGGAAAAGAAACAACTAAAAACCCTGCTATCTGTATATTACATTAACTAGAAGATCCAAGAAGAAAATACAATGCTTGTTCAACCCAAACAATCTTTGCACAAGTACATACTATCTCACTCACTGCTTCACAAACTAGCTCAAGCCAATACTTAGCCAAATTTGTTGCCTTCCAAGCTCCTACTTCCTTAAGAAATCCCTAAAGGAATTAGCCCATATTTAATTTGGAAAATCCCTCATCACAACTGCGTAATCCATCATTGGCCTTCTATCGATAGTATACTATCCTTGAACTCTAATCTCAACTTGGTCTTTCTCATAACTGACATGCATGAGTTGTTTATGAGTGAATTTTCATTTATCTGATTAATCACTGCATGTGAACTAAATCCAATTTAATTCACTTAACCACTCAGTAGTTCCTCCAATAGTTGGAACTAGTTTAACTGAATTTAATAATTACAACCAATAAGAACTCAACATGGGCTCCTAAAATTTAGGGATCACTCTGCATGGCTCTAGATAAACTTCCAACTCGAATTTACTAAGCCAACTAAGTCAACTTAACTTAGTTAACTGTTACAAGGTGCTATGAGAATTAGAATTACAATTTAATTCCTAGTTTAATTCAAGGACAAATTAAATTAGGATTTTCTTGATGTTATTTTTAACATTTCTTGTTGTTATTTTCAACACTTCGTCTCAACAAGAAAGGAATTCAACTCTATCCCGATATGGTATCTTTGGAATATTCTGCATGCAACAGTTGTCACTGTTGTTGTTGCCACTGCAACATCTGCAACCAAAAAGCATCCAAACAAAATAAATTGAATCAATTGTGTTTGCAACTATATACTGGGAAAATTGTTCTGCTGCTGAATCTGCTATTGAGCCTCCTGCTCTCAACATTGCTCTGCAATCTTTAGTATCTGACTAACACCGATCCTCCTGCTATTGAAAATTGTGGGCCCCGTTAGCAAGGTAATGATCCATGAGACAAACACACCTCAATGAACCTTGCGAGAATTTTTGCAACTCTTGGGACTATTGTTTCATATCGCCCCACCTCACACCTGAAGGTATGGCTACATGTTCTCCCTCTGCCCACTTGGCTCAAAATTTCCCCCTAATGGAGATCTTTGCTTGAGTGGATGTCTCCACTTGGTCTCCTCTCTGCGTCTCCAATTGCGGATGCTCCACAACTTACTGAGGTTGCTTTTGAGGTTGAAACTGAGGCTGCATGTTGAGAGGTAATTTATGCTCCCTCTTAACCACCAAGTCTCTAACCTTTTCCTTGATCCTCAAGGTTTTGCATGCATCTTGTAACTCAAGTGCATACATGTTCTTATCTCGCACACCGATCAGTTTCACCTGTCTTGTGGCGATGTGTCTAAGGAAAACCTTTCCTTTTCTAAATATCACATTGTAGCCACGGTATTATAATACCACAACGGAAACAAGATTCTTCTTTAGCCCTAGAACATACATCACATCAGTGACTCTGAGAGGGGATCCAAACTCCCCCTGAAAAGTAATAGTATTGATGTTGGTTGCATTATACCTCCCATCATCTCCAAACTCTATGTTTTGCTTTAGGTCTTTCTCCTCCAAGTCACTGAAGAGATATCTATTCCCCATCTTTTGGAAGGAGGCACCGCTGTTGAGATACCACATGCTTCCTATTACAATGCTTTCCATGCATGCAATGAGAGTGAAATCATGTTCGAAATGTGAAGCTAGAGTTTCACCTGCTACTGCTATTACAATATCCTTATTTCTTGCTTTCCTCTATGGGAATTTCATGGCGTAGTGCCTGAACTCGTGACAGTGAAAACACTTGATGTTTGACAAGTCCTTCTTCTTTCCACCCTCCTTACCTTGGGACTTCTTTCCCTTGGCTTTCTTTTCTTTGCTGACTAATGCAAAGTCCTCTTAAACTTCTTAAGATGAGGTCCCATCTCTAGTGTTTTTCCAAATCTCTTCTTGTACCAAGTCAGACCACAATTGCTCCAACTCAGGTAGCTTCTCCCTCCCATTAACTGAGTCCTAGTAGTTGTGCCAGCTCTTGGGAAGTCTTAGAAGTGCTAGGCTCACCAGATCGTCTTCTGCAACAGTAACCCCGACACTTCCAAGCTCATCCTGACATTGGGTGAACTTGGTTAAGTACTTCGGAATTGAGTCGCCCTTCTCCATATTGATCTTTCTGAGTTTGTCCTTTAGTGCCAACTTCCTGTGGTCACCATTGTTTTGAAACAGGTATGTCAATTCCTTCCACATTGAAAATGGAGTTTCCTTACCATGGATATTCGAGACAATATGATCTCAAACTCCTTCTAGGATAATCCTTCTCACCTTTTCCACACACTTTCTCCATTCTATTATATGCTTTGCATCAGAGGTTGGAGGCTTCGAGATATCATGATCTATGAATTCCTTCAGCCCGTTGTCTTCCAACACTGCCCCCATCATGTCCTTCCAAGCTATGTAATTCGAGCTATCCTTAAGGGCATACTCAATTTTCAAACCGTAGAATGACATCCTGATGGCTCTAAAGTATGAAACTGCAAATTCAATTTCACATGCACAACAAACTCATATTCTCGTCTTCTATAGTGATTTCAACTCTGATACCATGTATATTTTTACTGTAGATTCAAACTGATTATGTGTTATGCTAAAACAAAAGACTTGAATCTACTCTACTCATCAGCGGAAACAAAAATTGATTGATGAAATCACAAAGTAGAAAAGGAAGAATTTCAATCACACATAAACATATTTTTATGGGGAAAGAAACAACTAAAAATCCCGCTATTTGTATATTGCATTAACTAGAAGATATGAGAAGAAAATACAATGCTTGTTCAACTTGAATAATTTCTCCACAAGTACAAACTATCTCATTCACTGCTTTGCAAATCAGCTCAAGCCAATACTTAGCCAAATCTATTGCCTGCCAAGCTCCTATTTCCTTGCACAATCCATAAGGGAATTAGCCCATATTTAATGGGGAAAATCCCTCACCACAACTACACAATCCATCATAGCCCTGCTACTGATTGCATGCTCCATTTGTACAACTTGAAAAATTATACAACTGATAGTGCATTGTCCCTGAACTCTAATCTGAACTAGGTCTTTCTCATAACTGACATGCATGAGTTATTTATGAGTGAATTAGCAGTTATCTAATTAATCACTGCATGTGAACTAGTTTAACTAAATTTAACTCAGTTAAACTGAATTAAATAATTACAACTCAATAAGAACTCAACTTGAGCCCCTAAAATTTAGGGATCACTCTACATGACTCTAGATAGACTTCCAACTATGTCAATTTAACTTAGGCTACAAAATGCTATGAGAATTAGAATTACAATTTAATTCAAGGACAAATTAAATTGGAATTTTCTCGATGCTATTTTTAACAGTTCTTCTTGTTATTTTCAACAAATGGCCCTCAAATATACACAAGTACAAGAATACAAGATACAATGAAAATCTTATTCCTCCAATGCATAATCACAGCCTCTATGTTGTATCTCGTCATGTCGGTCCTTCGCTTATGATATTCTCTCTAATTGTCCCTTAGTCCATCAAGAAAAAACACATAGAGACTCCAAGAGGGTTGCCACCTATCACTGTTGTAGGTCACTTCCACTACAATGAACACAAGTTGATCGAATCTGCTCTTATAGGCTAGCCAATACTTAAGCTCCAATCTTCCAATATAGTATATTTTTCCATCCATCAAAGAGCTCCAATCTTCCAATATAGTATCCTTTTCCATCCATCAAAGAGCTACACACTAGGCTCCAATCTTCACTCAATCACACAACAGTCAACGTCCTTCTTGTTTGTTGCTCCAGGGATACTTTGGACATCTACACGTCGCCCTCCATTAGTCCAAAGATGCCCAATACCTCTGTCAATAATCCACTATAGAATCTTCTCCTAGTTAGGGTTTCTAACCACCCAAGTCAACCCTAACACATGGCTTCCACAGGCTGCAACTTGTCCACACTTGGACACCACCCAACTAGAAAACAATCCAATCTTCACTCAACAAAGTCAACATACCTGGATGTATATGCTGTTGTAGCTTCTCCTCTGGTTAGGACACCCAATCAGTGATTATTTTAGCCCTCATAACCACTCCAACAAACCTCCAAATATTGCGGCCTATCCCTGTTCACAGTCCTGCTCCACTCGTTGTCCCTTTAGGCCACTTATGTTGCATGTTCAAATCCTACGACCCTCACAGGCATACTTACAGATCTGCGACAAAGTCTGCAAAGAAGAATAGGGTTGTGACCCTCCAACAATGATAAATTAACCTCTATTATCGATGCACAACCTGTCAAAACAACTCTTAGGGCTTGTGGCCTTCTCCTGCTCAACCTCGGCCCCTGAAATAGGTGTATATAGACTGAAAACCACCTTCTCCCTTTAATCTCGGCCACCCTCCTTGAGCTCGGTTGTCCTATTGAGAAGTCTATGAATTGTTTCTCTTCTTGGATGTGCTAAATGATCCTCAAACACCTTCTATTTATACAACATAGAAGGGCTTCAACGAATTCTCCAAGTGACATGAATTTTCGCACATTTCACTTCAAGCCTACATGGCTTATGTGCCAAAAACCAATCATTAACCTTCAAAAAATTTATAACTCCTTATAGACAACTCAGAATTCAATGATTCTTGTTGCGTTGAATTCTCCTCAGTGTCCTCTATCATCTCCATCCATCACATGTCCAAAATGCTCCATGGTTTTGGCCCAAACATCAATGGGTGTAAAACCCCGACCTTGGGTTCCAAGCCCACAATGACCTATTGTGGTGCTCCAACCTCCAAACCCCGAACCCTAGGGCTTGGAGTACCTTCCAATCTATCAAAAATCAACAATTTCTCCACCTCTTAACATATCCAGACAAATGCCCAACACTAACATATCAATAATTGTTTTTACCTTTACAAGCTAATGCCATCATTTTCTACAACTAATTATGTATCTAAATATAACATCAAACTAAGATCTATCTAGTCTAGTTTAATTTCCTAATGAAATAGTTATATTCCACATGAATACCATGAGTCAATCCTATGAAATGTTAAAACCATAAGTCAATACCATGAGTCATTTTTATTTTTTTATTATTTAATTTTAAAAAAGTTATTTTTATGTTATTTTCACCAAGTTAAAATGTCTACATTACATCACATAGTTCTAGCATACTTAAAAAAATACATATATCCTCATACTAAATATATATAATAACATTAAAGACAACATCTATGTATTAGCCAACGGAGATACACATAATGTAATATTAAATAATAACATCTACCTCAAATACGTTTCTCAACCCAATTAATTTTTTATTTCCCTTAATACTTTAATTTTTTTTTTTAATATTTCCCTAATACTCCCTTTATTTTTTTTTCACACACCGAAAAAATATTAAGTTTATCATTCTTGATATATGCTTTCACTTGACTTTTAATAAGACATGATATAAAAGTTGAATTTAATAAATATAATTTACTTAGATAATGGTAATTATGCTTCGTCTTCTCTTTATTAAAATAGTGACAAGAAAATTTCAAAAGTTGTAATTACTTCTTTAAAAGTGAAAATTTAAAACTCTTTACTTTTAAAGTGTAGTATTGCAATTGGCTTTAATTTAAAATATTGGTTTAAAAGGAAAAAACATTTTTTTTTCGTTCCAACATGTTCATCGGGAATGGAATAATCTTATGGACATTATCTTCCAGAGGGTCTTATTGTGAATTTTATTTATTTATTTAATTTTTTTTAATAAGTTAGGACAACTTATTATTCAACCGCCGGAGAATTTCACTATTCAAGAACAAGAATTTCCAATGGTTTAACCTCTTCCTATTATTGTTTCAGTTTTGTGAGTTTACTTGATTTTTTCTTGTTATATGAGGTAATCGATCCATCTTCAATGTCATTGTGTTTATATTGTAATTTTGTTTTTATTAATAAAACTGTGAATAATTTTTTTAGTTAAAAGAAAATCAATATATATATATATATATATATATATATATATATATATATATCACATTAAAATATATAGCATATAAATAATAGTTATAAATTAACTTCCATTTCACTATAAAAATTAAAATAATGATTTTGTAACCATATTTAAATTTAATTAATAAGTACATAAAAATTTAATACTTACGATATAATAAGATTCAATATTTATTCTCATTTTACCATGGATATTATTAACCTCTAAATAAATTTTCTTACAACACCATAGGCCAATTCCATGGCTTATCCATACCACATACCAAAAAACCATAATTCATTTCAAAATTAAAAAAATTATAAATATTTTAATTTAATTTAATTTTATAACATTTTTTGAATTAAAACTTAGTACTTACAATAAACATTCAATATAACAAGGTTCTTAACTATGGATATTCACCCCCAATTTATCACAAGTATTATTAACTAGTCAATACACTTTGTTATAGCTTGAGTGGGCCTTATGGTTAAGGGCATGTGTTTGCCTAAGTCTAGTATGTATGTCTTTGTACACTTAGCAGTGAAATTGTTATGTGGAGGTGGGTCCCTTGTCCCACAAACAAGAGGGTCTCATACATCAATTTGGTGTCTGGCTTGGTCGTGGCCTTAAAATTGGATAATAATAATAACAATAGTGGTGCAAATGTTTGTAAATATTTACATGTGGGCTCAATTAAAAAATAATAAAAGATTAAAAGTAAGTGCCTATATAGGCTCTCTCCATTCTAGTATGTTGAGATGTTGTAATGTCCTATAAAGATTTTGACTTAGTTTAAAAATAATAATAATAATAATAATAATAATAATAATTATCAATAAAACATTTTGACTTAGTCAAATTACATGAAACTAAAAATAAAATAAAATTAATATTAACGCTAGAATTAGAATTAATTATAATTATAATTAATAATAAAACGAGCTTAGATTTATCTTAATTATGGACCTAGCGAGACTCTAGAGGGATCAAATCTATTGAGATCCAAACCTCTTTTAGAGTGAAATGAGATCTGGAATTAGGATAGATCTAGGTTGGTAACTAGCTTCAACTATACTCTAATTCAATTATACATAGTAATTTATTTTAAGTTATTTTATGAGATAAATTCCATTTTTTTATTTTTTAAATTATATTTTTGTATTTATAAATGAATAAACTATACTCTAATTCAATTATACATAGTAATTTATTTTAAGTTATTTTATGAGATAAATTCCATTTTTTTATTTTTTAAATTATATTTTTGTATTTATAAATGAATAAATATACATAGGGAAAATTTTAAGAACCCCCCTAAATTTATATGTATAATAAATAGGCTAATCCCCATGATACATATGAAAAATGGAAGGTGATTTTATCAATAATATAATATGTATATATAAAAAATTCGGCGAATCTCTCACCAAATTATATTATCTTGTAAAATCATTGCAAATCTTTCACCGAACTGTAAAATCCTGTAAGATCTTAGCGAATCCTTCACTGAATAATAAAAATGTGTAAAGTCTTAATATTTCTTTTACTAAGTTATAAGACATTGTGAAGTCTTGGCGAATTTTTGATAAAGTATAAACCATATATATTTTTTGTTGTGTAAGCTTGGTAGTTTTTTTTTCTATTAATATTTCCTGAAAATAAGTATATCTTTAAAGTTCACATTTTTTTAATTTAATTATTATTATTTAATAGGTGGATCATAGGGATTTAACTTTATAAAATATTTTTAATAATAATTGAGATAAAGGATTGAGAATTATGTCAAAGTTCAAACATAGTTATGTATTTTTACTTTTCAATTTAATGAAAAAGAATGTTATAAAATTAGATTAAGTTAAACTTTATATAAAATATTTTAGTTATGAAACAAGTTATAGTTGTTTGGGCATGTTGAATGGATAAACCATGGTATTATCCCATGGTATTGCAATAAAGTTTATTTATAGGTTAAGAATCTCCATAGTAAAGTAGGAGCTAAACATTTTCATAGTTAAGAATATCATTACAAGTTTTATTAAATGTTTAACTCATATATTAATTATTTTTATAATTAATAATAATTTTGAAGAAACCCTAATTCCTCTGGAATTGTTGGTGTTTTTTAGCTGAGGCCCAATGGAATTGGGTAGGATGGGGGGCGACCTCTACCCCTCCTTGCGATAGTTAGTCAGCCTTTCGTGCTTCGATGTCGTCTCTCAAAAGAAACCCTAAACCAAATAATTGTAGATTAAATTCGTTAAGAAATTAAAAAATACCCTATCATTCGTTCTTCCTATGATCCTATGGAAAACCTCCTTGGCCTTCTTTGACAAGGCTATGGTGGGGAATTTCATGAGCATGTGGCCTTCACCAAATTCCATGGAGTAGTGGCCTAACAAGACTTGGAAACTTATAGTGAAAGACAATCTTGGAATTTATGTAGTGGGCAACGGATTTTTCACCTTTCTCTAGTTCAAGGAGGACCAAGACATACTGTTATGAAATGGATCATATTTTTCCTGACTGCAAGGGGTTTAATCTCAATGCGTGGTCCTCGGACTTGGACATTCCAACTGGAGTGCTCATTTAGGTCAAGCTCCCTCGTTTACCTCTTTCATTTTGGAGCGATAAGTGCTTGAAGGTTATTGGAAACAACGTAGGTTGCTACCTTAACCGTGTTGAGCCAAAGGGCCAGCAATTTGCATGCGCTAAAATTTTTGTGGAAGTAGACCTCGAGAAAGGCCCGCCCTCAGAGATTTTTGTGACCCAAGGTGAATGGAGTTTCAACCAGTCATTGCATTATGACCAACTTCTGTTTAAGTGTAAAAGTTATCACGAATATGGGCATTTTTCCCAAGATTATAAGAAAGATAACGTTGGAAAAGGAGATGGAACAACTACAACTCCGAAAGAGCAATGGCACACCCAAAAAATGGCAGCTCATAAAGGGAAAAATGGAGCTAAAAATCACAAAACCCTTGCTCAAAATTTTTCTTCAACATTGGCAAATCCATATGAAATATTGCTCAGGAAAGGAAAGAGAAGATGGAACTAATTTTAGGCAATGAAACCCGAGTTCTAGGGAAGAAAATGGAAGAGAAGAATATGGGGAGTTCCAAGAAGAAGAACTAGCAAGGGAAAAAACTATTGTCAACCACGTTCAATTTCAAATTCAACACAACACTTTTTTTAGTGCAAAACTTAAAAAAAGAATTGCACCTCGAGAAATTTGATCCCTCTAAGTACTTGATAAATCCAAAGTTACAATAAATTTAGACTATTATATTATAATAAAAAAATTTATAATATAACTAAATTCATGAAAAAACTCTTTTATTAAAAATAGTACATATTTCAAAGGGTAATATCATTTAAAAAAAACACACTTGTTAATATTCAAACTTTTGAATCTTTTGAAAATGAAAAAAAATAATATTTTTAACAAAAGTATGGAGTTTAGATACTTAATAATCTAAACATGAAGCACACATTCCTAAATGAAATTATGAAAATATTTTTACAATAATTGAATAGAACATGTGGATGGATTTTTGAAATTTAATAGTATGATTTCTTATTTGTTAAACTATTGGCATCCTTAATATGGCTTAAAACTTTTAAAGCATCTTTTGAAAATGAATAGAGTGATATTTTAACAAGGTGTAGAGTTTAAAATAATTTAAGCATGAAGTATAAATTTGTAAATGAATTTATAAAATGATTTTTACAATAATTGAATAGAATGTTGTGGATGAAAAACAATTATAAAGCAAAGGTTCTCTTATGCTAATTTTCTTTCATTATTCAAATTTCGATTATATCATTAGTAATGAGACCCTATGTTTTGAGAAGGTTATATTAGGTGTTTAGAAGGTTTATTCCATGTGTTAAGAAGGTTGCTGCAACTTGGAAAACGTTACGCCTAAAATGTTCATAATGTCACTTGTTTAAAAACAAACCATGTTAACATTTCAAATTTCAAATTTACCATTAATTTGTTTTTTTGAAAATGTAAAGATAAATTTGGATGTCAAAAATATGAAATTCCCTTTCTTATATAAATAAAGAAAGTTGACATAACCACCATGGTTACCACTAAAAAGTATGTTTATCTTTTTGAAAAGCAAATAGATTATTTACTTATCGCAAATTTAATTATTGTGATTATATAAATTTTGCACAAAGGTACTCACACAATAATGATAAATATAGTGAGAAATTCATTGAATGACATTACTTTAAGTCTCAATAAATTAAATTATGTTTTCAATGAAAATTTTACTCAATTAGGTGAGCGAGGTAGCTGCGCTTTGAAATAGGTGGTACAAGACCAGACAGAAATGAAGGTTTTGATTTAAGTAAACATTTTACATGTTCAATTGAATGTTTTGATTTAAGCAAACATTTCACATACATCTACATTAGCATGTAAGGTAACTAATAAATCTACAAAACATAACCTATGGCACATGATATGTTTGAAATAGGCTTCATGCCTAATCCCTGGAACATTTATACAACTTAGGAAAGGACATGCAATAGTAAAGCCAATGAGTCATCAATCTTAACAAATTATTGAAGCCAATGAGTCATCAATCTTAACAAATTATTGAAGCCAATGAGTCATCAATCTTAACAAATTATTGACTTGATGACTTTTTCCTACATTTTGAACTATTGATCTCATTTGAATTGGACCCTTAGTTTCCTTCCATTTTAATACTCATGGGGAGATTCTCTTCACCACAACATTCTTCTTACCACACAGCTCATTTAAATTACCCGTGAAACATTTTCTTAGAATTAGCATGTAATGTAACTAATAAATATATATCTAATTCAACCTATGGCACATGTTTTTGTTTGAAATAGGATTCATGCAATCCATAGAACATTTATATAACTTAAAAAAAGACATGCAATAACAAATCCAATGAGTCATCAATGCCAACAAATTATTAACACGATGACTTTCTCTTTGCATTTTGAACTATTGATCTCATTTAAATTAGACTCTTGATTTCCTTCCATTCCAATACTCTTGGAGAATTTCTCTTCACCACAACATTCTTCTTACCACATGACTCATTTAAATTACCCATGAAACCTTTTATCACATGACTCATTTAAATTACCCATGAAACCTTTTATTAGAATAATTTGATATCTCCATTAATGATATCCACTATCACTAACTTACAATTAATTTATTGATTATAAACATCTTATAACCTACTCCATCACATCCTTAACCACGCATCCATTAATTTTTAACTTACTAAATATAATAAATAATTTATAATTTATTCATAAAACACTTAAAAGACTTCTCTTATTTTCAAATAATATATCACCTTATTTCGGTTTTATTTTAGCATTCCCTTTCCGTGTATAAAATACGTTTTTGTTTTTGTTTTTGTTTTGTAAATAAATGTTTTGTATTACCGAAAATTGGGACTACATAGTTTTACCAAATTGCACTTTGAGGATTTTAATCCTCCTCAAGTCATTCCTACGGACACTAGAAGGTCTACATTTCTCAATACCACACTCGATACAAAATTCATAAAATACAAAAATATGCCATAATCGACACATAGACTACTATAGAGTAAATGCATCATAAAGTCAAAATCTCTTTTACTTAGGCGAAGCCAAAACATAGAGGATATAGAACTACAAAGCCAATTGGCAAGATCACTAATAATTATTTGAGGATGAAATCATCATTGGCACCCTCGCACTCAAACATGCTACATCTGGTAGATCCCTGCTATCATATTCACATGCAATACAACCCCCCACATGAGTAAGGCGGTAATCAATCTTGTTGTTTCCGTTGCTACGACACCCTCCAAAATTTTGGCCTGCACCAAATTTCGGAGCCTACTTTGGTCTTTATATTATTGTCGCAAACATTGAAATCCATTGTATGTGTTTTCTTTACGTGTTTTGTCCCTTTTGCAAGAAAAGAAAAATGTCGTATTTTCACATGTTAAGTGTTGCACAATGTATATGAGCTTGTTTTGGTGGTTTCAAGGGGTTATCTTTGTGTAAATGAGTTGATCTTACCATGTAAACATTCATCACACTCATTTCCAAAGTTGTAAGCACTATCGCACAAGTGTCGTCACAGTCGTCGCAAAGTGTATCTTTAGTGTCGCACTTGTCAAGAGTCACCTCAAAGTTGTCACAATGAGGGAAGTATGTTTTTCATGAGTCCTAGATGATCTATGTTGTGTCGTCAAGTTTTCTAAGAGTGTGATCACAGTGGAGTCATATCATTGTTCACATTAGCTTCATCGATTCCACACTTAGCTAAATTCAAAAAAACTTTCAAGTAACTTAGTCTCATCCAACCCTCCTGAACTGCGCATTGCACAGTCCCAACACTTTAGATGCAACCCCATCTCTTGATACTGCAAAATGCACAGTTCCTGCCTCTAAGGACTGCACACTGCGTAGTCTCAGTGCTCAAGCCCCAACCTTGGCCTCCAAAACTATGCAATTCAACCCTCCAACCTAGCCTCAACTACACATTGTATAGTCTCAAACCTCAAGCCCAGTCCTTGAGCTCCTGAGATGCATAATTTCATAGTCATCCAACCTCCCTTGCCTTCCATAACTACTCAATAGCCTAAATCAGTGCTCAACCCTTCAACTTGGTTCACTGAGCTCCCAAACTGACCAATTCTATTCCCTAGTCCATCCTCAACTGTGCATTACGTAGTCTCAAGGCTCAAGCTTCACCCCTGACTGCCTGAGTTGTGGAATTGTGCAATCATTGAGCCTCTCCTTCAGCCTGAAACCTAGTTCTGCCTCAGTTAGTGGATCAACATGCAACATCTTAAACTAAGGTTTTATCAGACTGATGTCATCTTGTCGTGAGTGAATTGCAGATGCAGGTACTCTATCAATCCATGACAGGATGGTGAAGAAGGAGATGGAGAAGGGAAACACACTGAAAGACATCTTTGTAACTGATGATGCAAGTTTATCAATCAAGAGAAAGCAAAGGGACGCCAGTGTGTGACCGCAACTCAATACCTGATATCACTAAAGACTTATTACCTCAAAGCCATATGGAGGTGGATAGAAGAGCATTCCCAAGAAGACTCGTAGCAAGGAGCAACAAGAATGGATTGAAATTGACATGTCATTAAGAAGTCCATGTCAGTAGTGTCATGTCATGAGTCATTGTATGCGACATCATTATTGTGGATTATGTAATTTACCATTCGAAAATGTATTGTAAAGTGGAAGTCCAAAGGACATGTACAAAATATGAAGGGTTATGTAAAGTTGAAAATTCATAGGAATTCAAACAGTCATGAGGTTAGTCAAAGAGTCACAAGGGAGGTGAAACATCACCCTATTGGTTATATATACACTCTCATTGTATTAGAAAATGACTTTTCACCTTGGCTCCTCCCACAAGGCATTAGAGAGACAAGCTAGTTCTTTTGAGGAGAAAGTGGTGCCTCCAATGCTGCACTATTGGATTTAGTGGTGTTCGATGTATACATGTGTCTTGGGGATTTTACTTAATATATGAAGCTTGATGGCCAACACATTCTTTTCATGCACGGATTATGAATTTTTGTAAGATCGTTCTGCGAATGTTTATGATTCATGTTTGTTTTCACCTGTACTAAAGTAGTAGAACTATTTCAGTTATTTTAGTGCTTATGATATTTAGAATGTGTTGTAATGGTTTTAATTCCCATCACATCGTTGTGGACTATTCCATCAGATGTTAGATGGATATCTCTCGTCGGTGTGTGTTTCTATTAGAGTGGTACTATTACCTCTCTCCTAGAGGCTCATCTTATCTTCCCTCTGTAGTAGAATAACCTTGACACACCTACAAACGAACACTCACCAGGAATGCTTACTTGCTTTTTGAAGGCACACATGCGTTCCTATCTCTTGCTAACATTTAGAGTCAAGGAAAATCTTTAAGAAATTAACAATCAGGCCATATTCCAAATGGGGCTCCTATCCCAAACGGTGTTAGGTATAATCAGGACCACATATTGGGGAGACCCCTTGAATGTTGGCAGATCCATAACCATCAAAATGTATGGAACTAGAAGGAGGGAAACCATATTTTTATGGATGATAAGCTCACCCACCCTCACCATACATCTTATGGTCAAGCCATAAATATTACCAGTACCTCCACTGCTCATATTCTTGAAGTTGGCAGATCTTCTCAACCTGGTCTTAAACAAACTTGTGAAATCTCTTACGAACACATATAGGCCATCTAGCCTATAACCCATAAATTTGTAAAGGCTATTGGAGTGATTCTTGGAGAACACAATTTGCCTTATTTTCCAAAGAAATATGCGACCACTCCTACCAGTATAGTGGTTTTGATAGTCAAATATTTGGTTCTCGCCACCCTTGAAGAACTAGTAGAGACTACAGAAAGCATCGAGAAATTAGAGTACCCTCCATATTTTAATGGAGGTGACGCAGACAATGTTTTACTCTCAAACGATACTTTCCGTAGGCTAGTGGTGAAGAAGAGAAGAAGATCCATCAAATTACATAAAAGAAGAGGAAGATCCATCAAACTCTGACGAAGAGGAGGAGCACAAAGACGAAGATATGGCAGACCAAGATATGGATTGGATGACTTGGGGCTTGCTTGCACTATCAGGTGTGTTACACAAGATGCCGAGACACCCAGAGAAGATATTAACGAAGTATGAATTGACAAAGTAGTGAAGGTAGAGGACCACTTGGACAAATTTTACCTGCATCTACAAATGCTTGAGGTAAATTATGATGATGTTGCATGTAGACTTTTTCTGTTTACCCTAGATGGAAAAGAAGTTGTATGGTATCACAATCTTCCTCTGAACTCATTCCAGAATTGGAAGGACTTTAAGAAGTTGTTACTTGAAAGTTTGTTAATGAAAAAACTCCTGCCATGTTATTAAGAGAGTTGGGAAGTCTTAAGATGGACTACAAAGATAAAAATAAATATTTCAATCAAAGGTTTAATCGTATTTTGAATAGATTTCCTACAAATACAAAACCTCATAACTCCATCACTATCAATTATTATACTTCTTCCTTATTTACAACCATCGTGCAGTTCGTGAAGAAAAATACGAAAAAAACTCTTATAGAGATTTATGAAGAAGAAATCACAGTTGAAAAGGGCTTGCTTGCAATCATATTCATCGTGTTGAAAAGGGCTTTCTTGCGATCAAATTCATCGTTGACGATGAATCATCAAAGGAACCCAAAGAGATGGGAAAAATGTCTCAGGCCTCCTTAGGTAAGGCCAAAGAAAAGGAAGTTACTGATCTTGAGAGCTTGACCTGCACCATCAATTCTTTTTCCAATAAGTTGGTAGACTTAAAATAGAGGTCAAGCACGACCACTGTAAGCAGCAAGACCCCTAAATTGAACTTTCTAAGAAGGGCTACAAACTCCGGCAGTAGCAACAACTAGTCAACCAACTCTGCACAAATCTCGAAAATTCCGTTGAATGTTGAGAGTATGGGGATGGACCAATATTGTTCATTTAATCAGGAGTATCATTCAGAAAAAAACATGCCCGCAATGGAACCACAACTTGAATTCTCTAGCTGCGCATTTCATTGATACAATACTTTCAGATTAACAGATTAAGCCTGTGAAAGAAAAGGAAGAAATGGCTGCAACCAAAGAAACTGAGAGTGTTGGGAACACAGTGAATACACTCAGTTGTATTTACACAACTAAAAATAAAAGTGTTGTAGAAATTCCACTGAGTGAAAACCTGACCCAAAGGAATAATAGTGGATACAACTTGAGAATCCAAGGGTCAGCCTTCGAACAAAAGTTGATGAGGAAAAAATTGAAAGAGTATTTGTTAAGAAATATCACACCGCCCATCAACTCAACCTAGAACACTCAAAGTATGTTTGCAAATGTGGCTATGACGAAAAGTACTTCCATGAAGAGCAAAAGAAAGTCCATCATTCCGGAAGAAACATAAAAGGTTACTCCTCTAGACTCTTCAACAATGTCTCCTGCACTTGATTATAACATCATTGATGACATGAAGAAAACGTGCACCAACATCTCACTCTTTGAACTTACAAGGATCATGAGCCAATGAGAACTACTTGTCCACTCTCTTGAACAATCTGCCTCAGGTAACTGTTGTCACCCCAAGAAACTCTCCTAGGTTGTATCTCAGAGATGCTCGGGAACATTACAAACTCAACAAAATGTTGGAAAATGGTGGATGAATGAAAGAAATGGTGCATATTCAAGCCAGATAACCACTTCTAATATTCTTAACCCCAAACATGGGTGAACACCCCCAGACTACAAGGCTTTAGACCACCAATTACTCACAGTTTTAAGGAGAATGTGATGATGGAGAATACTGATCACACCAGCAGATGCACAGGACCCTGTGATGGCCAGCTGCAACCAGTTAAAAG
Source organism: Pinus tabuliformis (assembly GCA_031772625.1). Classification (NCBI taxonomy): domain Eukaryota; kingdom Viridiplantae; phylum Streptophyta; class Pinopsida; order Pinales; family Pinaceae; genus Pinus; species Pinus tabuliformis. The sequence continues at coordinate 1,252,727,169 of CM062820.1, read as the reverse complement.
GTCTGTAAATATATTATCTAATGCACATACAGGATGACAACTCTCTGGCATTAAAATAACAGAAACCTGCATACAAATTCAATGAAACTAGCTAGATTCTAACATAGAGGTGGGATGACAACCCCTCTAATGCTAAACATCAGCAGCACATGAATAAATGCACCACAGGCATAGCGTGGAACAAAGAAGAAGAAGTGGAAAGTGAGCAATTAACAACAAAAGAAGCTTGTATTAGTTGGAAATGAAGACCAGAAGCTGCAGGTGTCACAATAGTTACAGTCTCTAGAAGTTGAAGCTTACAACAAAATGACATTCATCAACCTGATTACATCTTTCTTCTGGGTATATATAGAATTTGTCTACAAAAACACTTTGCTATATTCCACAATGAGGGGTCATAATGGACCACCCACACATATTAATTCTTCGGATAGTTTTTCTGCTACAATCTGATGGTCTTAATGAATAAATCGGCCTTTCTCTAGTACTCTGCTATCCTTCCTGAGCAGGTGGAATGAACAAAGGATGAAATTCCATGCCTGATAAATGTTGAAACTCCTCGAGGGTGTCCTTTTTGTCCTTCGGCCATTCTGTTTGTTAAATGCGGTTGCTGAGATATTAACTGTGTAGGTACAGGGTGGCTGATCGCTTGCTTTCTCCTTCGCACGCACAGGGTAGGCCAAAAACACTGAAAATGCATTGAAAATGGACGACGAGCTGAGAAAGAATACTAGCCATTAGATCTGGCAATTTGGACGGCAGAGATTGAATTACACGGGTTATCGGAGGTCAACGGGATTGGACGAACGAGGGTTGTCGGATCGCAGTTGGGCAGATTTGACGGCTATCGGGCGGCGGAGAAGAGTGCGGGTTAATAAGCGGGGGCAAGAGGTTTCGCAGGTGGGTGATATTCCCCACACTGGTTTCGGCGTCGGGCAGTTTCCATATGCAATGGTGCGATGTAATCAGGGTGAGACACGTGGCCAACGGGAAACCGCTTCTAAAAGATATATATATATATATATATATATATATATATATATATATATATATATATATAGATCTAGCCTTATGAAATGGATTCTCCTAAAAGTGATTGTTATTCTAATTACAGATATTTTGTCTCTTTAGAATTTCCTTGGCTAGACTAATTTCTGTTAAGTAACTAACATGCTGAGTATTTACTCTATTTGGTAGTAATTAGCCCTTTACTGAATTAGAACCTTTTCTGGACATAATACATGTCTTTATTTCAACAATTCATTTAATTTTTAGAAAGAAGTAAGTAGCCACCTCAAAAATCCCTTGTGTAGATGCAACCCCGCAGGAAACCCATGGCTCTCTAGCAGGTGCCATATCCCCACTCTCTTATGCAGAAATGATCAAAAAGAAAAAGCTGATAGACAACCCTAGTTCTTCTGAAGAAGACTCTTTTGAGAAATCCACCAAAAATTCAGGAAGGAAGTCTCATAAGGAGATCAAAGAAGAAGAGGCGGAGAGATTAAAGATGTAGGGCAGTCAGTCTACAATCGAAATGTCACTAGGCAGAAACACAAGGGCTCAACCCACAAAGGGAGGGCCTACTCCTTCCTTCCCTGGTAAATAATGCAGATTGTCTCTTGGAATTGTAGGGGTTTGGGGAACCCATTGAAAGATGAAGCAGTAAAAGATCTAACAAGAATGGAACCCTTAGATATCCTCTTGCTCCAAGAGACAAATATAGAAGAGGATGCTCTTCTATCCTTAAGTCGAATCAAGCAGAATAAGAACTCAAGAAAAGCGATCAGCACCCGAGGTACCTCAGGGGGTCTTGCAACCTTATGGTCAGAGGATACGTTTCAGCTAAAAAGCTCCTTCGCAACCCAACATTGGATATACATAGAACTTCAACATCTTCCAAGTAAGATTTATTTTTCTCTCTTCAATCTTTATGTCCCAGTAAATTTCATGGAAAAGGACTGCTGGAATTATCTCTCAGACTTCTTAGAAATCTACACTCCCCCAAACATCACACTGGCAGGGGATCTTAACATCACTTTAGATCCGAAAGAGAAAAAAGGTGGAGTTTTGGGTAAATATCCCTTCCATGACTCGTGGAGTCTCTGATTCTTGCTTGGGACCTCCTTGACTTCAAACCTAATAAAGGTTGTTATACTTAGAGCAACAATAGAGTAGGTAATGCCAACATTGCTACTCGTCTAGACCGGTTTCTAATTCAAAGTTCTTTGATGGAGGGGAAGCATTTAATCTCTTCAAAAATTATGCCCAACATAACATCTGACCATAACCCCATCTCGTTGCTACTAGAAAAAGAGGAATACTTATGCCCTATTCCCTTTAGATTCAGTCCTCTTTGGATAGTGAGAGAGGGATTTATGGACATAGTGGCTCAAGCTTGGTCGCAACCAGTTGAAGGATCCCCCAGCTTTGTGTGGGAGCAAAAAATTAAGTACACTAAGTATGCCTTAAAAACCTGGGAAAAAAAACCCTCTCCACTCCAACGAGCAATAGAAAAAAATATTGTGCAGGCTTTAGCCAAGATGCAGCTAGGCATGGATGAAATTGAAATCACCAAAGCTCAGCTGCTCATCGAACAGAATGCCCAGTTCAACTCTTTTATCTCCTTTCGTCAGGAAGAGGAGTACTAGTGCCTCAAGTAGAGCCAAAGGCTGCGAGACTTGAGGCTGATAGAAACACATCATTCTTTCACAAACAATGCAGATTCAACCTCCCTTGGAATCATATCTCGGAAATATCCACCAAGGAGGGGGAAGTCATCAAAGGACAACCTCTTTTAAAACATGCTGCCACATCCCATTTTCAGCAACTGTTTCAGGAGGATGGTTCTTCTGATGATGATGTGGCTATTTTTTTTTTTCAAACATCCCTTCACTTGTCACTGTTGATTTAAATGTTGGGTTATTGGAGCCTTTTACTGAAAAGGAGATAGTGGAAGTCATATGGTCAATGGAGCCGGATAAAGCCCCTGGGTCGGATGGCTTCACCATCAATTTTTACAGGCATGTTGGAATGTAATAAAACTCAATCTTCTTCGAATGATAAAAGCCTTCCAAAAGAAAGCCAAAGTGGAGGGTGCACCAACTCCACCTTCCTTGCTTTAATCCCAAAATAAGTTAACCCAGAGACTTTCGACAGGTTTCGGCCTCTCTCACTCTGTAATGCCTCTTACAAGATTCTCCCCAAACTCTTAACCAATAGACTCAAGCCTCTATTAGGGAATCCGATCTCCCCTCTATAGGGTGGTTTTGTCAAAGGAAGAACCTCATAGACAATGTGATCCAAGTGCAAGAATCCCTCCATTCTAGCCACATTCGGAAGGAAAAAGGCATGCTCATCAAGTTGGATATGTCAAATGCTTTTAACCAGGTTAAACTCTCATTCCTCTATAAAATCCTTCTATCTTTTGGTTTTAGTGCTAAGTTTGTCAACTTGATAAAATCTTGCACATATAGACCTTGGATTGTGCCCCTGGTCAATGGAAAACCTGTTGATTTCTTCCAGGCTACAAGAGGGCTTTGCCAAGGGTGCCCACTGTCACCCTTTCTTTATATCCTATTGGCAGAATCCCTAAGCAGAAAGCTAACAGTTGAAAAGGAAGTAGGCTCTATCCCAGCCATTAAGGCAACAAGAGGTGTGGAATCATGCCCTCTTTGTGGATGACTCTCTCCTCCTGGGAGCGGCCTCGATTAAGATAGCAAGGGCTTTCAACGAAATTCTTCAACACTTCTGCTTAATTATAGGAGCCTTGATCAACAAAAGAAAAAGCGTTGTCTACAATTGGAATGTAGATCATCCAGTTATCCTTCAAATAGCTTGCTCCCGGGGATTCCCTGGGTATGAAAAATGGGAAAATATCAAATACCTAAGCCTTCCCTTAACCTTGGGACCAAGTCCTCCCTCCCTCTGGATCGAATTAATTAGCAAGATAAAAGCAAAAATAAATATTGGGGAGGCCAATGGCTAACAAAGGCTGGGAAGTTGGTTTTGATAAAGGTAGTCCTCTCCGCCCTCCCCATCTTCTAGTCTTCCCTCTTGCTAGCTCCCAAGCATATCACGGAATAGATCTCCAAGCTCCTTCGGGATTTTCTATGCAAAGGGGGTAAGGGAAACCAGAGCAAGTTACATCTAGTAAGATGGGATATCCTTAAAAGACCACTCTAGGAAGGTCGGTTACAGATTCGAGATCCAGGTCTGGAAAATTTGGCACTTGGTGGAAAAATCATATGGCAGTTGTATGCAGACAAAAAACATCCTGTCAGCAAGATCCTCTAGATGAAATACCTAAAGGGAGGATCCTTGAGAAACCTCACAACAGCTTCTACTCCAATAGGAACAACAATTTGGAATTTAAGCAGAAGATGCATCGATCACTTACAACAGCATTTATACAGAATCTCAGGCAATGGTCTAAGAACCTTACTATGGGAGGATACTATTCAAGGGAATGCCCCTTTGGCCTCCCTAAATTCCTACAATGAGATAAAGATCTGGCTATTGAACAAAGGTCTACTCCGGCTTGTAGACATTTTCTCTTGGGACAGCAAAGGGAATTGGGCAGGATGGACTTTTCCAGGCGTCCTAGAACCTCTCCGAACTCAAAAAAACTTGTTGTATACAGCTCTGTCTGGCCTCGCCCCTGTACAACGCTCATCCAAGGACAAATGGGGGTCGGGGAGAACAGGAATTTACACAGCAACTCAAGGTTTCTCCTCTTTACAATCTACTCATGCCCCTTCACTGACACCAAAGCTCTGAAAATCAGTTTGGTTTCCCCTTAGCCTACCAAAGGTGAATTTCTTCACATGGTTACTCATGCATAAAAAGGCACTAACAGGTGAAGATCTGAACAAAAGAGGGTTCCATGGCCCCTTTAGATGTTGCTTATGCAACTCTGTTACTGAAACCTCTGATCATTTATTGGTTGACTGTGATTTCACACAAGTAGTCTGGAAATTATTCTTTCATGGTCTTAGTGCTCCCTCCCCCTCCCATACATCTGTCGTTTCTCTTTACATCTTCTGGACAGACCAAAATCCTAAGAAAAAAATAAAAAAACTCAGTCTGGAACAACATCTAGCAAGCTATTCCAAAATGCCTTTGGTGGAAAGCGTGGTTGGCTTGAAACGATTGCGTTTTCAACAACAGGCTTCCGAATTCAGTGGTAGTGGCGGCCAAAGTGAAAGCCCTCTTGCTGGAAATTGCATGTAAATCAGCTCCCGCCTCCTCTTTACCTTCAGAAGCTTCTGCGTGGTTGGGATCCTGCTTGACAGGAGAGAGGAACGAATCATTCAACAAACCGTTGAATGCTCCTTCTTGGCGCTTGCGACTCACTGAAGGTGACTTTCACACGTGGTGGCAGGGGACCTCAAAAGCCACGATCGTCTTTGATGGAGCATCCAAGGGGAACCCAAGAATCACAGGTGTAGGGGGTTTGATTCTTTCCCTATACAGATCGAGTGAAACCGGCTTTAGTTGGGGCCTAGGCACTAGCTCGAACAAACAAGCAGAGAGCTACAGTCTCTTAAAAGCTTTCCAGATTGCGAAGGAGCTAGGTTATAAAATAATTCAAATTTTCAGAGACTCAGAGCTTCTGACTAAACTTTTAAACTTCGAAGATCCTTTTTATAATCCTTCATTAAACAAAACTCTACAGCGAATCCGAAACACTTTGAAAGAATTTGACAGAGTTGACTTTTACCACATTTTGCGGGATTTAAACAAGTAAGCAAACTCTCTGCAAATAAAGGTTTTATGCTGCCTCAAGGATACTTTAGTCTCAATGGAGGACCATGCTCGCTTCATCCTCTGCCTTAACCAAGCTACAACATGCGGATCTGCTTTCATTGGCCTCAACACACAGATTGAGCGATGTATTCAGAATTTTGAAACAAAACCCAGACTCGGAGGAGATTTTCATTTTAGAGATCTTTGGAGAGATGGTCAAGTAAAGGCCTCAACTCCAAGAACCTCAACAAACTCATTCAGAGCGGAGCATATATCCCCTGCCCGGCTACATGCATCCCCACCTTCTCTAAATTATGTCTCATCTTCTCTTCACTACCCTTGAGCTCTACATTTCGACTCCTCCTTCAAGCTTCCAGCCAACTGCACTATGCAAACCTCTAGCGACCAACCTCTCTCCCCCACTAGTGACCATTTTTTCCTCTTTACCTCTCCCCATTAGTGCCTTTCCTCCCTATATGTCTCACTCATGAACGCCAAGCTGCAAGTAGAAGGAATAGCAAGCAACCATAGCCAACAGAAGGAACAACAAGCATAAGGAACAATCACGGCCAACAGAAGGAACAACAAGCAGAAGGAACACCGCAACAACAAAAGGAACAGCAAGTAGAAGGAACAATCGTGGCCAACAGAAGGAACAACAAGCAGAAGGAACAACCCAACAACAAAAGGAACAGCTTAACAACAAAAGGAACAGTCACAGCCAATAGAAGGAATAAGCCATGGAAAAATACCAGAGAATCAATGTTATGTAAATTTGCTTTACTAGAAGGACGATATGTTAGATAGTATTCAAGAATAGCTACAGAAATATATGAATTTTTGAATATAAGCACAGGAGAAGGGACTGCGTTCCCAATACATTATCATGGCTTAGTTTCCACTTATTCTATAGTCGATTGTAATAGGAGCTTGCTCCATCAAAACTTTTGGTAATATAACCACTATCCGATCTTGTTAAAAAAAAGAGTCATAATCTATATTTTCTTATCCTGCATCTGATTTGTATGTAAGCAGTATTTGTTCATTTCCAAAACAATAACCCTCTTCATTTGAAAGTTTCTAAACAGTTCTGACAAGTTCTTGCTTCTGGTTTACTGCTTCTAAAAGAGTGTTATATATATATGTATATATATATATATGTGTGTGTGTGTGTGTGTGTGTGTGTGTGTGTGTGTGTGTGTCTCTGTGTGTGTGTGTGTGTGTGTGTGTATATATATATATATATATATCTATATATATATATATATGTATGTATACATATGTATATATACATATATATATATATATATATATATATATACATATATATATATATATACATATATATATATATATACATATATATATATATATATATATACATATATATATATATATATATACATATATATATATATATATATACATATGTATATATATATACATATATATATATCCTTATGAAATGGATTCTCCTAAAGGATGACTGCTAATCTGATTACAAATTTTACTTTGTCTCTTTAGAATTTCCTTGGCTAGACTAATTTCTGTTAAATAACTAACATGTTGATTCTTTACTCTATTTGGTAGTAATTAGTCTTTTACTGAATTAGAACCTTTTCTAGACATAATACATGTCTTTATTTCCACTATTCATTTAATTTTCAGAAAGAATTAAGTACTTATCTAATCTTTGTAGCTATTTTGTCGACTAACTGCTTAGTCCCAGTTCGACTATATCTTTCCGAATTTCCTCCCAACCTTGAGACCAACTTTCTGTAGGTTTTAACCCCATACAAAAATTACCTACATACGAATTCTAAAACACTGAAAATAAACAATGCTAGAGCATAACACATAAAACACATATACACAGAGATTTTCCTCTGGATCCCAAAACCGGGACTACTAGTTTGACTTTTCATTATGTTCCTTTCAATGTTACAATAAGTATTTATACATTCCGAAGCATCCAATACCATGGACCGAAAACCATCGTGTCCAAAACCATGTGTGAAAACCATACACAAAACCATAGGTAGGTCCGCCCAACCTAATATAGGGTCCAAAAAAATTTCCCCGGGGGAACCCCATAGAGGGGGGCTACCCACCCCCCTCTAACCCCCCGTTAACTATGTAGGCTAGTAGTGGAAAGAATATAACACAACCCAACATTATCCCACTTGTTGTTTTCTTTCCACAAGGGGCCACAGGAAAGCTTAATCATTTATCCAGCCCTGCAACGCCCATTGTTTCTCTAAACCCAGAGAACTTCTCAAAGCTCATAGATTTTGTCAATGCATCTGCAGTATTCTTCAAAGTGTCCAGCTTTACCAGCAACACATGTTTGTCTTCTATCATATCCCTCACAAAATGATACTGAACATCAATGTGCTTTGTCTTTGAATGGTAAGCAAGGTTCTTTGCCAAGAAAATTGCACTTCGGTTGTCACAGTCTATCCTTATAGCTTCCTGTACTAACCCCATACTTGAACACAATCTCTGCAACCAAACTGCTTCCTTGCTTGCATGAGTGGCTGCCATGTATTCTCCCTCTGTAGTTAATAGTGCCACTACAGATTGTTTCTTACTCATCCAATTGACTGTACCTCCAAACAAGTTAAACACATATCCACTTGTAGATCTTCTCTGATCCAGATTTCCAGCCTGATCTACATCAACAAAGCCATGGGTATCCAAAACTCTGTCCAATCTTCGTCTTCCTTGGTAGCACAAACCATAATCACTAGTGCCACGCAGATACCTGAAAAATCGCTTCAATGTTTTCCAATGCTCCTTCCCTAGTTTTGACATAAACCTGCTCAATACTCCAACTGCATGTGCAATGTCTGGTCTAGTACAGACCATTGCATACATCAAGCTACTGATTGCACTTGCATATGGAACACGGGACATATCATCTTCCTCTTCTTGTGTCTTGGGGCACTATTTAGCAGATAACTTTACACCAACAGGAATAGGAATCTTCACTAGTTTACGATCCTCCATATTAAACCTCTATAGTATTGTCTTGACATACTTCCTCTAGTTTAACCAAAGCTTCCTTTTTTCCTGATCTCTTTTAATCTCCATGACCAAAATATAGTTTGCAGCACCAAGATCTTTCATGTCGAATTTGGAGGACAATTGGGTCTTCAAATCCTGGATAATTTCTTTGTCATTTCCAACTAGCAACATATCATCCACATACAAGACCAGATAAATAACACGGTCACCAATTAATTTAAAATACACACAGTGATATGCCTTGCTTCTGATGAAGCCAAGTCCTTGTTTAAATGTATCAAATTTCTTATACCACATCCTTGGTGACTGTTTTAACCCATATAGAGACTTCTTTAACTTGCATACTAGTTCTTTCTTACCCTTGACCGCAAAGCCTTCAAGTTGCTTCATGTAGATCTCCTCTTCCAGATCCCCGTCAAGAAATGTTGTCTTCACATCCATCTGTTCTACCTCAAAGTCAAAAGTAGTAGCAACAGATAAAAGTAGTCTAATAGAAGTTACCTTGGCAACAGGAGAAAAAATATCACCAAAATCAATTCCTAGCACTTGGGAATAACCTTTTGCTACCAACCGAGCTTTGTATTTCTCCACCTTTCCTTTTGAATTTGTCTTCTTCTTGAACACCCATTTGTTGGCAATGGGTTTCCTTCCAGCCAGCAACTCCACCAGATCCCAAGCCTCATTTTTGTGAAAAGATGCCATTTCATCAACCATGACCTCTTTCTAGAGTTTTCCATCCTCTGAGTATACTTCTTCCTTCACAGTTCTCGGATCATCATCAGTAATAGATAAAGTAAAATTTGAATAGAAAGCAGATGGTATATACCTTTATGGCTTCCTTCTTTCTCGAACTGGTCTTCTCACACCCTAAGTTTGTGGCTATTCATCTTTTGATTCCTCTTCTGTTGTAGAGTCTTATTCTTCCTCCTTAGGCTCAAACTCTATCTTCTTAGGTTCCTTTGATTGGACTTCATGTTTAATAACATCTTTCACCTCTCTGAAAACCACATCTCGGTTGTACACAACCTTCCTTGTTATTGGGTTCCAAAGCGTACAACCCTTTAAACCATCCTTATACCCAATAAATATGCACTTTTCAGATTTATTATCTAACCTGGTTCTTTTCTCCTTTGCAACATGTACATATGCATCACATCCAAATACCATCAGATGTAAAAGAGAGGGTTTCTTACCAGTCCATACCTCTTGTGGAGTCTTATCCTCCAACACTGATGAAGGTGATTTTTTGACTAGATAACATGATGTCTACACTGCCTCTGCCCAGAATTATTGTCCTAACTCTGCAACACTAAGCATGCTTCTTTCCTTTTCCATCAACGTCTTATTCATTCTTTTTGCAACTCCATTTTGCTCAGGTGCATATGGAGTAGTCTTATGTTGTGCTATACCACACTTCTTACAAAATTATTCAAATTCCTTGCTGCAAAACTTTCCACCGTTATCTGACCTCAACACCTTTATCTTCTTCTCTGTCTGGTTTTCCATTAGAGCCTTAAATTCTTTAAACCTGTCAAAGACTTCAGATTTATTCTTAAGGAAATATATCCTTGTATTCCTTGAGAAGTCATCTATAAATGATACATAGTACACAGACTTACCCAATGATGGAACCTTCATAGGTCCAAACACATCATTGTGCACAAACTCTAATATTTGTTTCGCCCTCTTACCACCAAAGGGGAAACTCACCCGATTCTACTTCCAATATACACAATTTTCACAGAAATCAAAATCCAAAGAGCTATTATTCATACCTTCTACCATACATTTACCATGAAGTATTCAAAGGCCCTTCTCTCCAATATGTCCAAGCCTTTGATGCCATAGCATGGTCTTTTCTCCAGAGACCACTAGATTTTTTGCTCCACTTTCAGGAACCACAGAACTGTTGCACCCGTCAACAACAATGCTACCTTGCAGCTTGTACAGAGTTCCAATCTAAACTCCACGCATCAATACCAACACTTCCTAAACCATCTTGCAGGTATCCTTCTCGAACATTATTTTTACACTTGTATCATCCAGCTTGCTTTCAGAAATCAGATTTCTGGCCAATGCAGGAATATGCAGAACACCCGGAAGTGTTCTAACCCTTCCACCTTGCAACTTGAACTTTACTTTTCCACGACCAAGGATTCTAGCCTTCCTATCATCACCTAAGAAGACATCACCACCATCATATTTCTCATACTCACAGAACCACTCTCTATGGGGAGTGAAGTGAAAGGATGCACCTGAGTCAATCAACCATGCCTCATGATCTACATGTGTACATGAAAAAGCCAATTACACATGCCCACCCTCATCTGAGGTGGTTTTCGCCTCTACAGAAGGAACATCATCACATCCATTTCCTTTGTCAGGAGATTTAGATTTACAACCCATTTTGTAGTGCCCTTCCTTTTTGCATTTTGAGCACACCACCTTTATAGGTTTTCCTGGAGATTTAGATCTCCCTCTAGATTTAGATCTCCTGCTCGATGACTCCTTGTACAGACAAGGCATCACCATTCTGGCTCTCCATATTTTTCTGTCTCATCTCCTCCGTTAGAAAGGATGAGACTATTTCATCAAACTGCAAGGCAGTTGCATTGCTACCTATTGCAATAACCAAACTATCCCATGAATTTGGTAGAAAACATAAAAAATTGATGCACTTATCTTCATCTGAAATTTTAATATCAACAGACAATAACTGACTAACCACAGTATTAAATGCATTCAGATGCTCTGTCACCGAGTCTCCATCTTTCATCCTCAAGTTATACAGCTTTTTCTGCAGGAACAGTTTATTCACCAGAGACTTAGATTGGTACAAAGTCCCTAACTTGTTCCACAAAGCCTTTGTCGTAGCTTCCCCTGATACATTCAGCAATACTGAATCTGAGACACACAATCGTATTGTGCTCTTTGCTTTCCGATCCAACTTCTTCCATTCTTCATCAAACACTCTCGTTGGTTTAATACTTGGATCTACCGTGATCCACTGATCTTTATCCACCAACAGATCCTCCATCTTGAGTTTCCACAACTCAAAACTCTGACCGTTAAATTTCTCGATCTCTATCTTTCCACTGCTCGTCATCTTCTTTCACCACTAGAATCGATCTCACAGATCTCCCACTAAACAGGGTCTACCAAAGGCCTGAACGAAACCCCTTAGCAAACAAAGGCATCCCCTTGAAGCCAAAACAACTCTGATACCAAATGTAGTTTTTAACCCCGTACAGAAATTACCAGCATACGAATTCTAAAACATAGAAAATAAACAATGCAAGAGCATAACACATATACACAAAGATTTTCCCCTGGATCACAAAACCGGGACTACCAGCTTGATTTTTCATTATGTTCCTTTCAATGTTACAATACATATTTATACATGTGGAAGCATCCAATACAATGGACCGAAACCATCACGTCCAAAACCATGTGCAAAAACCATGCACAAAACCATAGGTAGGTCTGCCCAACCTAATATAGGGTCCAAAAAAAATTTCTCGGGGCATTGCCCCGGACCACGTAGAGGGGGGCTACCCGCTCCCCCTCTAAGCCCCTATTAACTACGTGGGCTAGTCGTGGAAAGAATATAACACAACCCAACACTTTCAAGCCCGAGTCTCCCCCTGAGCTGTTACTCACATGCAGGATATTTTATTTAAGACTAACAGTCTTACATGTCACGGTTGTCTGGTCTTAACTAGACTTAGCTTTATGAACTTGTCTGACATATTAGCATGGTATCCTCTATTTCATCTCTCATTTTCTTGATCTCATGTACCAATACCCTCTTGATTCTCTTCCTTGAGAATAAATCTTCAAGGAAGAAGTTAGGGATAGGTAATTGCCTATCCTAACTACCTGACATGTAAGAGTTACATGATTGTCATCATCAAAACATTTGCTTCATGCATAGCTTAATCAAAATAATAAATACATAAACTTATAAGAATAATATACAGTTTGTTTAACTGCAGTAATAAAATATTTACAATTACTGGGGACATCGCATCTTCCTCCCCTAAGATTAAACATCATCCTGATGCTTCTCTACTGCAAATAGATTTGGAAAAGTCTCCCTCGTAACCTGTTTGTTTTCTCAGGTGGCCTCCTCTGGCCCAAAGTCCTTCTGTTTCACTTTAACTTGGGTGATAACTCGTCTCTGCAACATTACTTCTCTTCAATCGAGTATACCCAGGGGTTTGACCAAGAACTCGCCTTCTAGTTCGACCTACACATAATAATAAAAATTTAGTCAACTCTTTCCTTTGGCAGTTTGCCTTGGCAATTATTTATAATGCATTATGTCCCTTATGAATAATCTAATTACCTATATATCTTTCCAATTGATTATATGGTTGGGATCATATATATATATATATATTTAGCACATAAACATGAAAAAATTTATGCATACATATGTGGTTGGACAAAGCAAGCTGATAAGCCACAGTTCCAAATCGGGTCAGGATTTGGAAAGGAACACGGAATCGGGGTGCTAATTCAGCACACCCACCCCAATGCAAAGTACTTTTCTTGGCTCGTACACGAATGTAAACATGATCTCCGACTTGAAACTCCCGAAAACTTCTCTTCTAGTCAACAAAATTTTCTATCGATCCTAAGCAATCTTTAAATTTGAGGGCACTTTTAACCATATCTTCCATTTCTTTTAACATGTCAGGACCCAGCATCAATTTATCCTCTGGACCGCCCGAAATCGAAGGTGTCCTGCACCTGCGTCTGTATAATACTTCAAACAGACTCATTTACAAGGATGTATGGTAACCGTTGTTATAAGCAAACTCCACCAAATGTATATAATCCTCCCATTTAGAAGGTTTTTGCATTACATAAGTCTGTAGCATATCCTCCACTATTTGATTCACCCGCTTGGTCTGCCCATCTGTTTGAGGGTGATAGCCAGTGCTAAAATGCAGTTGTGTGTCTAAACCTCCAAATAAGGCTTTCCAAAAAGCCGATGTAAATTTTGCATCATAGTCGGAAATTATAATATTTCTTATTCTGTGTAGTCTAAAAGTATTTTGAATGAATATGTTAGCAATTTGAGCGGCCTTATAAGTAGACTGTACTGGTATGAAGTGAGAAGACTTTCTCAACTTGTCTAGTACCACCAATATTAAGTCATTCTACTTTTTAGACTTAGATAATCCTATAATAAAATTAATGGAAATAGTTTCCCATTTCCATTCCGAATAGGCAATTGGTGGAGTAGCCCAGATGGGTGTTGGCGCTCCGCTTTCACTTGTTGACACTCCAAACAACAAGCCAAGTATTCAGTTGCCTCTTTCTTCATATCGGGACAGAAATATTCCTTTCTGAGTGTAGTGATTAATTTCTGATATCCGGGATGGCCTGCACAAGGAATTTTATGGTATTCGTCTAAAATTAATTGTTTAATATTTTTCTGGTTTGGTACATACATTCTCCCTTTGTAAATAAACATAACTTCTTGATTTACCTCATATCCCAGTTGTTGTTTGTTGTTGTTCAGATTTTTAGCTTGCTGCCATAAAATTTTATATTCAGGATCCTGTATTGTTGCTCCTTTAATCTACTCTTTAAAAGTGGTATGCACTTCACTAAAAGAGACCTCATAAATATAGTTTACTTTCTGACTTAAGGCATCCATGACTTGGTTTTCTTTTCCTTTTAAGTGTTTGATGTCAAAGTCAAATTCACTCAGGAAATCGATCGAGCGAGCTTGTCTAGCATATAGTTAGTTAAACTATGATGATCTGTTATTAATAAAAACTTCTTACCCAATAAGTAATGTTGCCACATTTTTAACTCGTGGATTATTATCGTCAGCTCCAAATCGTAGGCCGAATACTTTTATTCATGCTCCTTAAGTTTCCGAGACTCATAAGCAATAACTTTTCCCTCCTGCATTAGCACACCACCAACACCTTCCTTCCTTGCATATGTACAAACGATGTACTCTTTATTTGGGTCTCTAATACTTAAAATAGGTGTGGTAGTAAGCAAGTGCTTCAGCTAGTCAAAACTTTTTTGACAGTGCGTGGTCCAAGTGAAGGTTTTCCCTTTCTTTTGTAAAGAGGTAATGGGGTATCCCACCTTGGAGAGTCCGTCAAAAAACCTCCTATAGTGTCTAGATAGACCCGTGAACGATCTTATATCAGCTGCATTGTTTGGTACTGACCATTGCATTATGTTTTTTATTTTCTCCATGTCCACAGTAATCCCATCCTTGGTAATGATGTGTCCCAAATATTGAATTTGTTCTTTAAATAAATGACATTTGTTGTACTTGGTGTACCACTGATGCTCCCTCAAGGTTTGTAGGAAAATTCGTAGGTGCTCCTTATGTTCTTCTATATTCCGGGAATAGATCAGTACATCATCAATAAATATCAGTACAAACTTATCCAAATATTGATGAAAAATGTTGTTCATTAAACACATAAAGGTCGCGGGAGCATTAGTTAGCCCGAATGGTAACACAATGAACTCGTAATGCCCATAGTGAGTTCTAAAGGTTTTTTTGGCTATATCTTCTTCCTTTATTCTAATTTGATGGTACCCTAAGCGAAGATCAATCTTTGAAAATATGGTCGCTCCCTTTACTTGGTCAAACAATTCATCAATATGAGGCAAAGGGTATTTATTCTTAACTTTCAACTTGTTTAGCTATTGGTAATCCATGCACATTCGTAAGGTTCTGTCTTTCTTCTTGATGAAGAGTACAAGAGCTCCCCAAGGTGAGACACTTGGGCGTATATATTTTTTATCAAGCAGTTATTGTAACTGCATTTTCAATTCAGTTAGTTTTGGTATGCTCATGCGATAAGGGGCTCAGGATACTGAGGTAGCTCTAGGGATAAGCTCAATAGTAAAATCTGTATTCCTCTTTGGAGACAGTCCCAGAATCTCCTTCGGAAATACATTTGGGGAATTTTGTACCATAGGTATTTTTTCTAAAGTACCATATTTTTTCGTTGAATTGATATACCCCACCTATATTGCATAAATCTGGCATCCTTTTCAAATACATTTTTCTAATTGAGAAGTTTTTACTGGTCTTATTTTCAGTGGTCTTTGTATACCCTGAATTTCTTATCTCATACCCTCTTCATCCATGTAATTAATAGTTTTGTCTTTACAATTAATGAGGGACCAACGCTTCTCCAGCCAGTGCGTACTTATTAAGACATCATACAATCCTAAAGGTAAGACATTCAGATCTGCCTTAATAGGTTGATATGCTAGCTTTAAAGGGCAATTGATGACTTTAGCCAACACCCTTCTCTTTACCCCTGTGGCGAGTTGTACTGGCCAAGAGTTTTTAAATTTAACAGATTGTAAATGACATTGCTTAACCACTTTTGGACTTATATAACTCAAAGTATCTCTCGGATCAATCAAAATAGATATATTTTGGTCGAAGATCTTACCTTTGAATTCCATCATTGTTGGTTGGTATTCTGCTTGATTATCTTCGAGGGAAACGTTGATTTTAGGAATACTCCTCACCACTTCTCCCACAATTGATGCTTCTTGAATTTGTGCAACTTGATCAGTTCCCTTGCGGTACAGACAATTTTTAACATAATGTGGTCCTCCACATCCCCAGCACTGTACTAGGGGTCTAGCCGTTGTTTCCACTTCAGTTCTTCCAAATTGTTCATTTGTCTTAGTCTCACTTGGAAATTTTAATCTGGACTGATTTATGTTCATAGTTATGATTGGTTGACCTTTATGGGGTCCTTTGTTGATAGAAATCTTATTTCCTTTACTGCCAGAGGCAAAGTTAATTCCATTTTTATCATACCATCTCTTTCCTCCATCACCCTTTGGTCTATTTTGTTGATAGAATATAGAGCCTTTCATTTAACTTCATCCATGGTATTCTAATTTTCAAATTCACAACGTTCCTTCATGAATAGTGGAAAACTGATGATAAATCTCTGCACCTTTGCTTTCTCTTCCCGTATGTAGGGAACATATCGCAGCAAGGATGTGAATTTCATTATGAATTCATCTATAGACAACTAACCTAGTCGAAGGTCATGAAACTCTTTTGCCTTCTCATCGTAAAATCTTTCAGTTAAATATTTTTCCTTAAAATACCTTTGAAACTTTTCCCAAGTTACGTTCTGCTCATTAACTCCATGTACCGTCTTCACCTCCTCCCACCACAAGGTGGCTTTTCCTTGCAACTGATAGGTGTCTAGGCAAGCCTTTAGATTATGACCATATTCATAAAACTGAAAATACATATTCATGCTGATAATCAAGGCTTCAGAAGGTTCCTCTTGTTCACCATCAAAGAAGGGAGGTTTGATCTTTCGAAACCCTCCTTGCAGCTCAATTTTCTGTCATTTTTGCTTTTTGTGATCTGATACATTGTCAAATTCCTCCTCTCAATTTTCTTCGCCCCCTTTTGTTTCCAAGTTTTCATTTCTGAATTCCTGTTATCCAGTCATATTTCATTGTTTGGGACTGGGAATTAGTTGTCGTTGATTCTATCTGTCAAACAAACTCTTCATTATTTTCTCTTGTTCTTGCATCAGCCTTTCGTTGTCTGCCCGCAACCTAGCCATTTCATCCTTTAGTTCTTGTACAGTTTCAAAAATGGGAGCGTTGGTATTGCGTGACTCCTCTCCCAATTATACCCATACCTCGGGATTTACTTTTGGAAAGGATGTTGGTCATGTTCCTGTCATAGGTCTTTGTGATGTAAGTCCAGTCCTCCTCATGCTAGTTTGTTTTCCCTTTTTCTCTCTCTGTGCACATCACAAACATTGTTATTCATTTGTTCTAGAGGTCTCAGTTTTGCAACCTGAGCGCTCTTGTACCACTTGCCACATCTCTAGATAATAAAATTATATAAACCATCGTAAAAAAAAAATAAAATTTGATTTCACATATTTATATTACAATAAATATCCAAGTTATTGCACCTATCACTTATGGATTAAATGACTTGATACAAGCCATACGTAGAGTGTACATAATAAATAGTAGCTTGATATTTAGCATGCTGGTAATATTCACCGTTGATTTCGTTGTACATTCGATATATTTTATGGATAAGCCAAAGGTTTTTAAGCCTAAGAACTAATACAATGAACTTGGTTTCCCCTAGAGGTGGTGGGAGGAGGGTTCTGGGTTCTTCCAACTCCCTTCTAGCTGTTGAGCAGCTCCTCGGGAAGGTCTCCTCAACAATGGTCCTCCGTAAGGGGACTCTATTTGACGGCAATGAATGAAACCTTAACCCCTTTGGAAATTTCTTTGTTAGGTGATTTTGGCGTTTCCCTTCTTGTCTGGAAGAGCATTCCGGTTCTGGCCCATGACTTCAGGGTTTCACACAGGTTTGCTTTCACCTCTTTGTAATGTTGACGAAGTTCTACCTGCTCTGTCATATCTCCGCCATGATTGTATGTCTGGATGCTAGGTCCACACAGATTGTTCTGGCACTTACTGCTTCAAAGGATTTTCCTTGTCGTAGCAGTTCATCCCAGGTAATTGGTTTATATTTATACTTAGAATATCGCATGGAAATATATTCATTAGTTCATTTGTGTTAACGAGATTTTCACTTGGTTTTGATAGGTTTCATCAGATGGTTTCATACATCATGAGTATGCTTGCTCGGAAACAAAATCTTACCTCCTTGTACATGTCTGAGGGTTGCAGACTCATTACTCCATCCAGCCTCCGGGTAATGTGACAGATTGTCCCAGGAAATCAGAGTCTTAATGAGTTATAGGCTTATCATGCCAGCTTCTTACGTTGCTCTTAGATTGTTCTTAGATTTATATCTGTTAAGGCACATACGTTCCTAGACCTTGTGTAAAGATGCCCTGCAGCTACATTTTACTTATGTTCTGAACATAGTGTCGCGTTTTTCAATTTAAGGGTTCTGGGTATGCGGCTGGAAATGGGTTTTGAAATTTCTCATTGTAAATTAATTCATATTTAAGCTTATATCAATTGTAAGATGGTAATTTTGTATCTGGAGTTTCCTAACTAGATATAGAGCTCTGTTATGATGAATTTATGTTCCTTGTATATACATGGTTTGTGTAATTGGAAGGAATCAGGTTTCTACCTTGGCACAATTATGTTCTTTTACAGAGCTCTATGATGTTTATCTGGTTTGCCTCTCCTTCTCTATTTTTAAGAAGGCATTAGCCGATTACCTTTTTCGATTATTATGTTTTGTCAAATTTGATTATGTGTTCCATACATGTCAATTCAGTATTTCTCTCTACATGTCGTTTTGGGGTTTCTACCCACGTCCCAACATGAGCAATACTTATTAGTCTATTATAAATCTCTGATAATTTTCGCAGCATAGTCTTCCTATGTTTTACCCAAATAACCCATACTTGTTTGGGATTTAAGTTCTTGCTTCGAGATTCACTTGCTTTTCGTATGCCGTTTTCTTTAAAATAAACTTGTTCGTTTTACCTTAACATTGATTCCGGTTTTCTCTTTTCAATTTAGAATAATTCGATAGGTTTGATTTGCCTTAGAGTTTAATTTAATGCTGGTTGCATGCATTTTCTCCAAGCTAGAAAGGTATTAAAAGAGTCATAATCTATATTTACTTATCTTGTATCTGGGTTGTCTATAAGCAGTATTTGTTCATTTCCATAACAACAACCCTCTTCATTTGAAAGTTTCTAAATTGTTCTGACAAGTTCTTTCTTCTGGTTTATTGCTTCTAAAAGAGTTATATATTTATATATATATATATATATATATATATATATATATATATAACTCTTTTAGAAGTGTAGAATATATATATATATATATATATATATAGCCTTATGAAATGGATTCTCCTAAAAGTGACTGTTATTCTAATTACAGATCTTTTGTCTCTTTAGAATTTCCTTGGCTAGACTAATTTCTGTTAAGTAACTAACATGCTGATTATTTACTCTATTTGGTAGTAATTAGCCCTTTACTGAATTAGAACCTTTTCTAGACATAATACTTGTCTTTATTTCAACAATTCATTTAATTTTCAGAAAGAAGTAAGTAGCCACCTCAAAAATCCCTTGTGTAGATGCAACCCCACAGGAAACCCATGGCTCTCTATCAGGTGCCATATCCCCACTCTCTTATGCAGAAATGATCAAAAAGAAAAAGCTGATAGATAGCCCTAGTTCTACTGAAGAAGACTCTTTTGAGAAATCCACCAAAAATTCAGGAAGGAAGTCTCATAAGGAAATCAAAGAAGAAGAGGTGGAGAGATTAAAGATGTAGGGCAATCAGTCTACAATCGAAATGTCACTAGGCAGAAACACAAGGGCTCAACCCACAAAGGGAGGGCCTACTCCTTCCTTCCCTGGTAAATAATGCAGATTGTCTCCTGGAATTGTAGGGGTTTGGGGAACCCATTGAAAGATGAAGCAGTAAAATATCTAATAAGAATGGAACCCTCAGATATCCTCTTGCTCCAAGAGACAAATATAGAAGAGGATGCTCTTCTATCCTTAAGTCGAATCAAGTGGAATAAGAACTCAAGAAAAGCGATCAACGCCCGAGGTACCTCAAGGGGTCTTGCAACCTTATGGTCAGAGGATATGTTTCAGCTAAAAAGCTCCTTCGCAACCCAACATTAGATATACACAGAACTTCAACATATTCCAAGTAAGATTTATTTTTCTCTCTTCAATCTTTATGTCCCAGTAAATTTCGTGGAAAAGGACTGCTGGAATTATCTCTCAGACTTCTTAGAAATCTACACTCCCCCAAACATCACACTGGCGGGGGATCTTAACATCACTTTAGATCCGAAAGAGAAAAAGGTGGAGTTTTGGGTAAAGATCCCTTCCATGACTCGACGGAGTCTCTGATTCTTGCTTGGGACCTCCTTGACTTCAAACCTAAGAAAGGTCGTTATACTTAGAGCAACAATAGAGTAGGTAATGCCAACATTGCTACTCGTCTAGACCAGTTTCTAGTTCAAAGTTCTTTGATGGAGGGGAAGCATTTAATCTCTTCAAAAAGTATGCCCAACATAACATCTGACCATAACCCCATCTCGTTGCTGCTAGAAAAAGAGGAAGACTTATGCCCTATTCCCTTTAGATTTAGTCCTCTTTGGATAGTGAGAGAGGGATTTATGGACATAGTGGCTCAAGCTTGGTCGCAACGAGTTGAAGGATCCCCCAGCTTTGTGTGGGAGCAAAAAATTAAGTACACTAAGTATGCCTTAAAAACCTGGGAAAAAAAACCCTCTCCACTCCAACAAGAAATAGAAAAATATATTGTGCAAGCTTTAGCCGAGATTCAGCTAGGCATGGATGAAACTGAAATCACTAAAGCTCAGCTGCTCATCGAACAGAATTCCCAGTTAAACTCTTTTATCTCCTTTCACCAGGAAGAGGAGTACTAGTGCCTCAAGTAGAGCCAAAGGCTGCGAGACTTGAGGCTGATAGAAACACATCATTCTTTCACAAACAATTCAGATTCAACCTCCCTTGGAATCATATCTCGGAAATATCCACCAAGGAGGGGGAAGTCATCAAAGGACAGCCTCTTTTAAAATAGGCTGCCACATCCCATTTTCAGCAATTGTTTCAGGGGGATGGTTCTTCTGATGATGATGCGGCTGTTTATTTTTTTTCAAACATCCCTTCACTTGTCACTGTTGATTTAAATGTTGGGTTATTGAAGCCTTTTACTGAAAAGGAGATAGTGGAAGTCATATGGTCAATGGAGCTGGATAAAGCCCCTGGGTCGGATGGCTTCACCATCCATTTTTACAGAGCTTGATGGAATGTAATAAAACTCAATCTTCTTCGAATGATAAAAGCCTTCCAAAAGAAAGCCAAAGTGGGAGGGTGCACCAACTCCACCTTCCTTGCTTTAATCCTGAAAGAAGTTAAGCCAGAGACTTTCGACAGGTTTCGGCCTCTCTCACTCTGTAATGCCTCTTACAAGTTTCTCCCCAAACTCTTAGCCAATAGACTCAAGCCTCTATTAGGGAATCTGATCTCCCCTCTATAGGGTGGTTTTGTCAAAGGAAGGAACCCCATAGACAATGTGATCGAAGTGCAAGAATCCTTCCACTCTAGCCACATTCAGAAGGAAAAAGGCATGCTCATCAAGTTGGATATGTCAAATGCTTTTAACCAGGTTAAACTCTCATTCCTCTATAAAATCCTTCTATATTTTGGTTTTAGTGCTAAGTTTGTCAACTTGGTAAAATCTTGCACATATAGACCTTGGATTGCACCCCTGGTCAATGGAAAACCTGTTGATTTCTTCCAGGCTACAAGAGGGCTCTGCCAAGGGTGCCCACTGTCACCCTTTCTTTATATCCTATTGGTAGAATCCCTAAGCAGAAAGCTAACAGTTGAAAAGGAAGTAGGCTCTATCCCAGGCATTAAGGCAGCAAGAGGTGTGGATCCTATAAATCATGCCCTCTTTGTGGATGACTCTCTCCTCCTGGGAGGGGCCTCGATTAAGATATCAAGGGCTTTCAATGAAATTCTTCAACACTTATGCTTAATTATAGGAGCCTTGATCAACAAAAGAAAAAGTGTTGTCTACAATTGGAATGTAGATCATCCAGTTATCCTTCAAATAGATTTCTCCTGGGGATTCCCTGGGTATGAAAAATGGGAAAAGATCAAATACCTAGGCCTTCCTTTAAACTTAGGACCAAGTCCTCCCTCCCTCTGGATCGAATTAATTAGCAAGATAAAAGCAAAAATAAATATTGGGGAGGCCAATGGCTAACAAAGGCTGGGAAGTTGGTTTTGATAAAGGCAGTCCTCTCCGCCCTCCCCATCTTCCTGTCTTCCCTCTTGCTAGCTCCCAAGTCTATCACGGAATAGATCTCCAAGCTCCTTCAGGATTTTCTATGCAAAGGGGGTAAGGGAAACCAGAGCAAGTTACATCTAGTAAGATGGGATATCCTTAAAAGACCACTCTAGGAAGGTCGGTTACAAATTCAAGATCTAGGCCTGGAAAATTTGGCTCTTGGTGGAAAAATCATATGGCAATTGTATGCAGACAAAAAACATCCTGTCAACAAGATCCTCTAGATGAAATACCTAAAGGGAGGATCCTTAAGAAACCACACAACAGCTTCTACTCCAACAGGAACAACAATTTGGAATTTAAGCAGAAGATGCATCGATCACTTACAACAACATTTATACAGAATCTCAGGCAATGGTCTAAGAACCTTACTATGGGAGGATACCATTCAAGGGAATGCCCCTTTGGCCTCCCTAAATTCCTACAATGAGATAAAGATCTGGCTAGTGAACAAAGGTCTCCTCCGGCTTGCAGACATTTTCTCTTGGGACAGCAAAGGGAATTGGGCAGGATGGACTTTTCCAGGGGTCCTAGAACCTCTCCACGCTCAAAAAAACTTGTTGTATACATCTCTCTCTGGCCTCACCCCTTTATAGTGCTCATCCAATGACAAATGGGGGTCGGGGAGAACAGGAATTTACAGAGCAACTCAAGGTTTCTCCTCTTTACAATCTACTCATGCCCCTTCACTGACACCAAAGATCTGAAAATCAGTTTGGTCTCCCCTTAGCCTACCAAAGGTGAATTTCTTCACATGGTTGCTCATGCATAAAAAGGCACTAACAAGTGAAAATCTGAACAAAAGAGGGTTCCATGGCCCCTTTAGATGTTGCTTATGCAACTCTGTTACTGAAACCTCTGATCATTTATTGGTTGACTGCGATTTCACACAAGTAGTCTGGAAATTATTCTTTCACGGTCTTAGTGCTCCCTCCCCCTCCCATACATCAGTCATTTCTCTTTACATCTTCTGGACAGACCAAAATCCTAAGAAAAAAATCCAAAAACTCATTTTGGAACAACATCTAGCAAGCTATTCCAAAATGCCTTTGGTGGAAAGTGTGGTTGGCTAGAAACGACTGTGTTTTCAACAACAGGCTTCCGAATTCAGTGGTAGTGGCGGCCAAAGTGAAAGCCCTCTTGCTGGAAATTGCATGTAAATCAGCTCCTGCCTCCTCTTTACCTTCAGAAGCTTCTGCGTGGCTGGGATCCTGCTTGACAGGAGAGAGGAACGAATCATTCAACAAATTGTTGAATGCTCCTTCTTGGCGCTTGTGACTCACTGAAGGTGACTTTCACACGTGGTGGCAGGGGACCTCAAAAGCCACGATCGTCTTTGATGGAGCATCCAAGGGGAACCCAAGAACCACAGGTGCAAGGGGTTTGATTCTTTCCCTATACAGATCGAGTGAAATCGGATTTAGTTGGGGGCTAGGCACTAGCTCAAACAAACAAGCAGAGAGTTACAGTCTCTTAAAGGCTTTCCAGATTGCGAAGGAGCTAGGTTATAAAATAATTCAAATTTTCAGAGACTCAGAGCTTCTGACTAAACTTTTAAACTTTTAAACTTTGAATATCCTTTTTATAATCCTGCATTAAACAAAACTCTACAACGAATCCGAAACACTTTGAAAGAATTTGACAGAGTTGACTTTTACCACATTCTGTGGGATTTAAGCAAGTAAGCAAACTCTCTGCAAATAAAGGTTGTATGTTGCCTCAAGGAGACTTTAGTCTCAATAGAGGACCCTTCTCGCTTCATCCTCTGCCTTAACCAAGCTACAACATGCAGATCTGCTTTCATTGGCCTCAACGCACAGATTGAGCGATGTATTCGGAATTTTGAAACAAAACCCAGACTCGAAGGAGATTTTCATTTCAGAGATCTTTGGAGAGATGATCAAGTAAAGGCCTCAACTCCAAGAACCTCAACAAACTCATTCAGAGCGGGGCATATATCCCCTGCCCGGCTACAAGCATCCCCACCTCTCTAAATTATGTCTCGTCTTCTCTTCACTACCCTTGAGCTCTACATTTCGACTCCTCCTTCAAGCTTCCAGCCAACTGCACTATGCAAACCTCTAGTGACCAACCTCTCTCCCCCACTAGTGACCATTTTTGCCTCTTTACCTCTCCCCATTAGCGCCTCTCCTCCCTATATGTCTCACTCATGAACGCCAAGCCGAAAGCAAAAGGAACAGCAAGCAACCACAACCAACAGAAGGAACATCAAGCATAAGGAACAATCGCGGCCAACAGAAGGAACAACAAGCAGAAGGAACAACCCAACAACAAAAGGAACAACAAGTATAAGGAACAATTGCGGCCAACAGAAGGAACAACAAGCAGAAGGAACAACCCAACAACAAAAGGAACAACTTAACAACAGAAGGAACAGTCGCAGCCAATAGAAGGAATACGCCATGGAAAAATACCAGAGAATCAATGTTATGTAAATTTGATTTACTAGCAGGATAATATGTTAGATAGTATTCAAGAATAGCTACAGAAATATATGAATTTTTGAATATAAGCACAGGAGAAGGGACTGCGTTCCCAACACATTATCATGGCTTAGTTTCCACTTATTCTATAGTCGATTGTAATAGGAGCTTGCTCCATCAAAACTTTTGGTAATATAACCACTATCCGATCTTGTTAAAAAAAAGAGTCATAATCTATATTTTCTTATCCTGCATCTGATTTGTCTGTAAGCAGTGTTTGTTCATTTCCAAAACAATAACCCTCTTCATTTGAAAGTTTCTAAACAGTTCTGACAAGTTCTTGCTTCTGGTTTACTGCTTCTAAAAGAGTGTTATATATATATATATATATATATATAGATATATAGCCTTATGAAATGGATTCTCATAAAGGAAGACTGCTAATCTGATTACAAATATTTTGTCTCTTTATAATTTCCTTGGCTAGACTAATTTATGTTAAATAACTAACATGTTGATTCTTTACTCTGTTTGGTAGTAATTAGCCTTTTAATGAATTAGAACCATTTCTAGACATAATACATGTCTTTATTTCCACAGTTCATTTGATTTTCAGAAAGAATTAAGTACTTATCTGATCTTTGTAGCTATTCTGTCGCCTAACTTCTTAGTCCCAGTTCGACTATATCTTTCCAAATTTCCTCCCAACCTTGAGACCAACTTTCTGTAGGTTTTAACCCCATACAGAAATTACCTACATACGAAATCTAAAACACTGAAAATAAATAATGCGAGAGCATAACACATAAAACACATATACACAGAGATTTTCCTCTGGATCCCAAAACCGGGACTACTAGTTTGACTTTTCATTATGTTCCTTTCAATGTTGCAATAAGTATTTATACATTCCAAAGCATCCAATACCATGGACCGAAAACCATCGCGTCCAAAACCATGTGTGAAAACTATGCACAAAACCATAGGTAGGTCCGCCCAACCTAATATAGGGTCCAAAAAAATTTCCCCGGGGGAACCCCATAGAGGGGGGCTACCCACCCCCCTCTAACCCGCGGTTAACTATGTAGGCTAGTAGTGGAAAGAATATAACACAACCCAAAATTATCCCACTTGTTGTTTTCTTTCCACAAGGGTCCACAGGAAAGATTAATCATTTATCCAGCCCTGCAACGTCCATTGTTTCTCTACACCAAGAGAACTTCTCAAAGCTCATAGATTTTTTCAATGCATCTGCAGTATTCTTCAAAGTGTCTAGCTTTACCAGCAACACATTTTTGTCTTCTATCATATCCCTGACAAAATGATACTGAACATCAATGTGCTTTGTCTTTGAATGGTAAGCAAGGTTCTTTGCCAAGAAAATTGCACTTTGGTTGTCACAGTCTATCCTTATAGCTTCCTGTACTAACCCCATACATGAACACAATCTCTGCAACCAAACTGCTTCCTTGCTTGCATGAGTGGTTGCCATGTATTCTCCCTCTATAGTTAATAGTGCCACTACAGATTGTTTCTTACTTATCCAATTCACTACACCTCCAAACAAGTTAAACACATACCCACTTGTAGATCTTCTCTGATCCAGATCTCCAGCCTGATCCACATCAACAAAGCCATGGGTATCCAAAACTCTGTCCAATCTTGGTCTTCCTTGGTAGCACAAACCATAATCACTAGTGTCACGTAGATACCTGAAAACCCACTTCAATGTTTTCCAATGCTCCTTCCCTAGTTTTGACATAAACCTGCTCAATACTCCCACTGCATGTGCAATGTCTGGTCTAGTACAAACCATTGCATACATCAAGCTACTGACTGCACTTGCATATGGAACACGGGACATATCATCTTCCTCTTCTTGTGTCTTGGGGCACTGTTCAGCAGATAACTTTACACCAACAGAAATAGGAATCTTCACCGGTTTACGATCCTCCATATTAAACCTCTGCAGTATTGTCTTGACATACTTCCTCTAGTTTAACCGAATCTTCCTTTTTTCATGATCTCTTTTAATCTCCATGCCCAAAATATAGTTTGCAGCACCAAGATCTTTCATGTCGAATTTGGAGGACAACTGGGTCTTCAAATCCTGGATAATTTCTTTGTCATTTACAACCAGTAACATATCATCCACATACAAGACCAGATAAATAACACGGTCACCAATTAATTTAAAATACACACAGTGATATGCCTTGCTTCTGATGAAGCCAAGTCCCTGTTTAAATGTATCAAATTTCTTATACCACATCCTTGGTGACTTTTTTAACCCATACAGAGACTTCTTTAACTTGCATACCAGTTCTTTCTTACCCTTGACCGCAAAACCTTCAAGTTGCTTCATGTAGATCTCCTCTTCCAAATCCCCGTCAAGAAATGTTGTCTTCACATCCATCTATTCTACCTCAAAGTCAAAAGTAGTAGCAACAGATAAAAGTAATCTAATAGAAGTTACCTTGGCAACAAGAGAAAAAATATCACCAAAATCAATTCCTAGCACTTGGGAATAACCTTTTGCTACCAACCGAGCTTTGTATTTCTCCACCTTTCCTTTTGAATTTGTCTTCTTCTTGAACACCCATTTGTTGCCAATGGGTTTCCTTCCAACCAGCAACTCCACCAGATCCCAAGCCTCATTTTTGTGAAAAGATGCCATTTCATCAACCATGACCTCTTTCTAGAGTTTTCCATCCTCTGAGTATACTTCTTCCTTCACAGTTCTGGGATCATCATCAGTAATAGATAAAGTAAAATTTGAATAGAAAGCAGATGGTATATACCTTTATGGCTGCCTTCTTTCTCGAACTGGTCTTCTCAAACCCTAAGTTTGTGGCTATTCATCTTTTGATTCCTCTTCTGTTGTAGAGTCTTATTCTTCCTCCTTACGCTCAAACTCTATCTTCTCAGGTTCCTTTGATTGGACTTCATGTTTAAGAACATCTTTCACCTCTCTGAAAACCACATCTTGGTTGTACACAACCTTCCTTGTTATTGGGTTCCAAAGCGTACAACCCTTTAAACCATCCTTATACCCAATAAAGATGCACTTTTCAAATTTATTATCCAACCTGGTTCTTTTCTCCTTTGCAACATGTACATATGCATCACATCCAAATACCATCAGATGTAAAAGAGAGGGTTTCTTACCAGTCCATACCTCTTATGGAGTCTTATCCTCCAACATTGATGAAGGTGATTTGTTGACTAGATAACATGATGTCTACAATGCCTCTGCCCAGAATTCTTGTCCTAACTCTGCAACACTAAGCATGCTTCTTTCCTTTTCCATCAACGTCTTATTCATTCTTTTTGCAACTCCATTTTGCTGAGGTGCATATGGAGTAGTCTTATGTTGTGCTATACCACACTTCCTACAAAATTCTTCAAATTCCTTGCTGCAAAACTTTCCACCGTTATCTAACCTCAACACCTTTATCTTCTTCTCTGTTTGGTTTTCCATTAGAGCCTTAAATTCTTTAAACCTGTCAAAGACTTGAGATTTCTTCTTAAGGAAATATATCCTTGTATTCCTTGAGAAGTCATCTATAAATGATACATAGTACACAGACTTACCCAATGATGGAACCTTCATAGTTCCAAACACATCATTGTGCACAAACTCTAATATTTGTTTCGCCCTCTTACCACCAAAGGGGAAACTCACCCGATTCTACTTCCAATATACACAATTTTCACAGAAATCAAAATCCAAAGATCTATTATTCATACCTTCTACCATACATTTAACATGAAGTATTCGAAGGCCCTTCTCTCCAATATGTCCAAGCCTTTGATGCCATAGCATAGTCTTTTCTCCAGAGACCACTAGATTTTCTGCTCCACTTTCAGGAACCACAGAACTGTTGCACCCGTCAACAACAATGCTACCTTGCAGCTTGTACAGAGTTCCAATCTGAACTCCATGCATCAATACCAGCACTTCCTAAACCATCTTGCAGGTATCCTTCTCGAACATTATTTTTACACCTGTATCATCCAGCTTGCTTTCAGAAATCAGATTTCTAGCCAATGCAAGAATATGCAGAACACCCGGAAGCGTTCTAACCCTTCCACCTTGCAACTTGAACTTTACTTTTCCACGACCAAGGATTCTAGCCTTCCTATCATCACCTAAGAAGACATCACCACCATCATATTTCTCATACTCACAGAACCACTCTCTGTGGGGAGTGAAGTGAAAGGATGCACCTGAGTCAATCAACCATGCCTCATGATCTACATGTGTACATGAAAATGCCAAGTACACATGCCCACCATCATCTAAGGTGGTTTTTGCCTCTACAGAAGGAGCATCATCACATCCATTTCCTTTGTCAGGAGATTTAGATTTACAGCCCATTTTGTAGTGCCCTTCCTTTCCGCATTTCGAGCACACCACCTTTATAGGTTTTCCTGGAGATTTAGATCTCCCTCTAGATTTAGATCTCTTGCTCGATGACTCCTTGTACAGACAAGGCATCACCATTCTGGCTCTCCATATTTTTCTGTTTCATCTCCTCCGTTAGAAAGGATGAGACTATTTCATCAAACTGCAAGGCAGTTGCATTGCTACCTATTGCAATAACCAAACTATCCCATGAATTTGGTAGAAAACATAACAAATTGATGCACTTATCTTCATCTGAAATTTTAATATCAACAGACAATAACTGACTAACCACAGTATTAAATGCGTTCAGATGCTCTGTCACCGAGTCTCCATCTTTCATCCTCAAGTTATACAACTTTTTTTGCAGGAACAGTTTATTCACCAGAGACTTAGATTGGTACAAAGTCCCTAACTTGTCCCACAAAGCCTTTATCGTAGCTTCCCCTGATACATTCAGCAATACTGAATCTGAGACACACAATCGTATTGTGCTCTTTGCCTTCCGATCCAACTTCTTCCATTCTTCATCAAACACTCTCGTTGGTTTAATACCTGGATCTACCGTGATCCACTGATCTTTA
This sequence comes from Pinus tabuliformis, assembly GCA_031772625.1. Taxonomy (NCBI): domain Eukaryota; kingdom Viridiplantae; phylum Streptophyta; class Pinopsida; order Pinales; family Pinaceae; genus Pinus; species Pinus tabuliformis. The sequence continues at coordinate 1,252,697,107 of CM062820.1, read as the reverse complement.
TCCATCAACAGATCCTCCATCTTGAGTTTCCACAACTCAAAACTCTGACCATTAAATTTCTTGATCTCTATCTTTCCACTGCTCGTCATCTTCTTTCACCACTAGAATCGATCTGACATATCTCCCACTGAATAGGGTCTACCAAAGGCATGAACGAAACCCCTTAGCAAACAAAGGTGTCCCCTTGAAGCCAAAACAGCTCTGATACCAAATGTAGTTTTTAACCCCGTACAGAAATTACCAGCATACGAATTCTAAAACATAGAAAATAAACAATGCAAGAGCATAACACATATACACAAAGATTTTCCCCTGGATCACAAAACCGAGACTACCAGCTTGATTTTTCATTATGTTCCTTTCAATGTTATAATACATATTTATACATGTCGAAGCATCCAATACCATGGACCGAAAACCATCACGTCCAAAACCATGTACAAAACTCATGTACAAAACCATAGGTAGGTCTGCCTAACCTAATATAGGTTCCAAAAAAAATTTCTCAGGGCATTGCCCCGGACCACGTAGAGGAGGGCTACCCGCTCCCCCTCTAACCCCCTATTAACTACATGGGCTAGTCATGTAAAGAATATAACACAACCCAACACTTTCAAACCCGAGTCTCCCCCCGAGCTGTTACTCACGTGCATGATATTTTCTTTAAGACTAACAGTCTTACATGTCACGGTTATCTGGTCTTAACTAGAATTAGCTTTATGAACTCGTTTGACATATCAGCATGGTATCCTCTATTTCATCTCTCCTTTTCTTGATCTCATGTACGAATACCCTCTTGATTCTCTTCCTTGAGAATAAATCTTCAAGGAAGAAGTTAGGGATAGGTAATTGCCTATCCTAACTACCTGACATGTAAGAGTTACATGATTGTCATCATCAAATCATTTGCTTCATGCATAGCTTAATCAAAATAATAAATATATAAACTTATAACAATAATATACAGTTTGTTTAACTGCAGTAATAAAATATTTACAATTACTGGGGACATCGCATCTTCCTCCCCTAAGATTAAACATCATCCTGATGCTTCTCTACTGCAAATAGATTTGGAAAAGTCTCCCTCGTAACTTGTTTGTTTTCTCAGGTGGCCTCCTCTGGTCCAAAGTGCTTCCATTGCAATTTAACTTGGGTGATAACTCGTCTCTGCAACATTACTTCTCTTCAATCGAGTATACCCAGGGGTTTGACCAAGAACTCGCCTTCTAGTTCGACTTACACATAATAATAAAAATTTAGTCAGCTCTTCCTTTGGCAGTTTGCCTTGGCAATTATTTATAATGCATTATGTCCCTTATGAATAATCTAATTACCTGTATATCTTGCCAATTGATTATATGGTTGGGATCATATATATATTTAGCACATAAACATGAAAAACATTATGCACACATATGTGGTTGGACAAAGCAAGCTGATAAGCCACAGGTCCAAATCGGGCTAGGTTTTGGAAAGGACCACGGAATCGGGGTGCTAATTTAGCACACCCACCCCAATGCAAAGTACTCTTCTTGGCTCGTACACGAATGTAAACATGATCTCCGACTTGAAACTCCCGAAAACTTCTCTTCTAGTCAGCAAAATTTTCTATTTATCCTAAGCAGTCTTTAAATTTGAGCACACTTTTTAAACCATATCTTCCATTTCTTTTAACATGTCAGGACCCAGCATTAATTTATCCTCTGGACCGCCCCAACTCGAGGGTGTCCTGCACCTGCGTCTGTATAATACTTCAAACAGACTCATTTGCAAGGATGTATGTTAACCGTTGTTATAAGCAAACTCCACCAAATGTATATAAAACTCCCATTTAGAAGGTTGTTGCATTACATAAGTCTGCAGCATATCCTCCACTATTTAATTCACCCGCTTGGTCTGCCCATCCGTCTGAGGGTGATAGCCAGTGATAAAATGCAGTTGTCTGCCTAAACCTCCAAATAAAGCTTTCCAAAAAGCCGATGTAAATTTTGCATCATGGCCGGAAATTATAATCTTTCTTATTCTGTGTAGTCTAAAAATATTTTGAATGAATATGTTAGCAATTTGAGCAGCCTTATAAGTAGACTGTACTGGTATGAAGTGAGAAGACTTTCTCAACTTGTCTAGTACCACCAATATTAAGTCATTCTACATTTTAGACTTAGATAATCCTGTAATAAAATCAATGGAAATAGTTTCCCATTTCCATTCCGAATAGGCAATTGGTGGAGTAGCCCAGATGGGTGTTGGTGCTCCGCTTTCACTTGTTGACACTCCAAACAACAAGCCAAGTATTCAGTTGCCTCTTTCTTCATATCGGGCCAGAAATATTCCTTTCTGATAGTAGTGATTAATTTCTGATATTCGGGATGGCCTGCACAAGGAATTTTATGGTATTCGTCTAAAATTAGTTGTTTAATATTTTTCTGGTTTGGTACATACATTCTCCCTTTGTAAATCAACATATCTTCTTGATTTAGCTCATATCCCAGTTGTTGTTTTTTGATGTTCAGATTTTTAGCTTGCTGGAATAAAATTTTATATTCAAGATCCTGTATTGTTGCTCCCTTAATCTGCTCTTTAAAGTGGTATGAACTTCACTAAAAGGGACCTCATAAATATAGTTTACTTTCTGACTTAAGGCATCCACGACTTGGTTTTCTTTTCCTTTTAAGTGTTTGATGTCAAAGTCAAATTCACTAAGGAAATCGACCGAGCGAGCTTGTCTAGCATTCATAGTAAGTTGCTTGAAATAGTTAGTTAAACTATGATGATCTGTTATTAATAAAAACTTATTACCCAATAAGTAATGTTGCCACATTTTTAACTCGTGGATTATTATCGTCAGCTCCAAATCGTAGGCCGAATACTTTTATTCATGCTCCTTAAGTTTCTGAGACTCATAAGCAATAACTTTTCCTTCCTGCATTAGCACACTGCCAACACCTTCCTTCCTTGCATATGTACAAACGATGTACTCTTTATTTGGGTCTCCAATACTTAAAATAGGTGTGGTAGTAAGCAAGTGCTTCAGCTGGTCAAAACTTTTTTGACAGTTCGTGGTCCAAGTGAAGGTTTTCCCTTTCTTTTGTAAAGAGGTAATGGGGTATCCCACCTTGGACAATCCGTCAAAAAACCTCCTATAGTATCTAGATAGACCCATGAACAATCTAATATCAGCTGCATTCTTTGGTACTAACCACTGCATTATGGTTTTTATTTTCTCCATGTCCACAGCAATCCCATCCTTGGTAATGATGTGTCCCAAATATTGAATTTGTTCTTTAAATAAATCACATTTGCTGTACTTGGTGTACCACTGATGCTCCCTCAAGGTTTGCAGGAAAATTCGTAGGTGCTCCTTATGTTCTTCTATATTCCGGGAATAGATCAATACATCATCAACAAATATTAGTACAAACTTATCCAAATATTGATGAAAAGTGTTGTTCATTACACACATGAAGGTTGCGGGAGCATTAGTTAGCCCGAATGGCAACACAATGAACTCGTAATGGCCATAGTGAGTTCTAAAGGTTGTTTTGGCTATATCTTCTTCCTTTATTCTAATTTGATGGTACCCTAAGCAAAGATCAATCTTTGAGAATATGGTTGCTCCCTTTACTTGGTCAAACAATTCATCAATATGAGGCAAAGGGTATTTATTCTTAACTTTCAACTTGTTTAGCTATTGGTAATCCATGCACGTTCGTAAGGTTCCGTCTTTCTTCTTGATGAAGAGTACAAGAGCTCCCCAAGGTGAGACACTTGGGAGTATATATTTTTTATCAAGCTATTATTGTAACTGCATTTTCAATTCAGTTAGTTTTGGTATGCTCATGCGATAAGGGGCTCAGGATATTGAGGTAGCTCTAGGGATCAGCTCAATGTAAAATCTATATTCCTCTTTGGAGATAGTCCCAAAATCTCCTTAGGAAATACATCTGGAAAATTTTGTACCATAGGTATATTTTCTAAAGTACCATATTTTTTCGTTGAATTGATATACCCCACCTATATTGCATAAATCTGGCATCCTTTTCAAATACATTTTTCTAATTGAGAAGTTGTTACTGGTCTTATTTTCAGTGGTCTTTGTATACCCTGAATTTCTTATCTCATACCCTCTTCATCCATGTAATTAATAGTTTTGTCTTTACAATTAATGAGGGACCAATGCTTCTCCAGCCAGTGCGTACTTATTAAGACATCATACAATCCTAAAGGTAAGACATTCAGATCTGCCTTAATAGGTTTATATGCTAGCTTTAAAGGGCAATTGGTGACTTTAGCCAGCACCCTTCTCCTTTCCCCTGTGGCGAGTTGTACTGGCCAAGAGTTTTTAAATTTAACAGATTGTAAATGACATTTCTTAACCACTTTTGGACTTATATAACTCAAAGTAGCTCTCGGATCAATCAAAATAGATATATTTTGGTCGAAGATCTTACCTTTGAATTCCATCATTGTTGGTTGGTATTCTGCTTGATTATCTTTGAGGGAAACATTGATTTTAGGAATACTCCTCACCACTTCTCCCACAATTGATGCTTCTTAAATCTGCGCAACTTGTTCAGTTCCCTTGCGGTATAGACAATTTTTAACATAATGTGGTCCTCCACATCCCCAGCACTGTACTAGGGGTCTAGCCGTTGTTTCCACTTTAGTTCTTCCACATTGTTCATTTTTCTTAGTCTCACTTGGAAATTTTAATCTGGACTGATTTATGTTCATATTTATGATTGGTTGACCTTTATGGGGTCCTTTGTTGATAGAAATCTTATTTCCTTTACTGCCAGAGGCAAAATTAATTCCCTTTTTATCATACTATCTCTTTCCTCCATCACCCTTTGGTTTATTTTGTCGATAGAATATAGAGCCTTTCATTTAACTTCATCCATGGTATTCGAATTTTCAAATTCACAACGTTCCTCCATGAATAGAGGCAAACTGATGATAAATCTCTGCACCTTTGCTTTCTCTTCCGGTATGTAGGGAACATATCGCAGCAAGGATGTGAATTTCATTATGAATTCATCTATAGACAACTAACCTAGTCGAAGGTCATGAAACTCTTTTGCCTTCTCATCATAAAATCTTTCAGTTAAATATTTTTCCTTAAAATACCTTTGAAACTTTTCCCAAGTTACGTTCTACTCATTAACTCCATGTACCGTCTTCACCTCCTCCCACCACAAGGTGGCTTTTCCTTGCAACTGATAGATGTCTAGGCAAACCTTTAGATTATGACCATATTCATAAAAATGAAAATACATATTCATGTTGATAATCAAGGCTTCATAAGGTTCCTCTTGTTGACCATAAAAGAGGGGAGGTTTGATCTTTAGAAACCCTCCTTGCAGCTCAACTTTCTGTCATTTTTGCTTTTTGTGATTTGATACATTGTCAAATTCCTCCTCTCAATTTTCTTCGCCCCCTTCTGTTTCCAAGTTTTCATTTCTGAATTCCTGTTCTCCAGTCATGTTTCCATGTTTGGGACTGGGAATTAGTTGTCGTTGATTTTGTCTGTCAGACAAAATCTTCATAATTTTCTCTTGTTCTTGCATCAGCCTTTCATTGTCTGCCCGCAACCTAGCCATTTCATCCTTTAGTTCTTGTACAGTTTCAAAAATGGTAGCGTTGGTATTGCGTGACTCCTCTCCCAATTGTACCCATACCTCGGGATTGGCTTTTGGAAAGGATGTTGGTCATGTTCCTGTCATAGGTCTGTGTGGTGTAAGTCCAGTCCTCCTCATGCTAGTTTGTTTTCCCTTTTTCTCTCTCTGTGCACATCACAAACATTGTTATTCATTTGTTCCAGAGGTCTCAGTTTTGCAACCTGAGCGCTCTTGTACCACTTGCCACATCTCTAGATAATAACATTATATAAACCATCGTAAAAATAAAAATTTTGATTTCACATATTTATATTACAATAAATATCCAAGTTATTACACCTATCACTTATGGATTAAATGACTTGATACAAGCCATACGTAGAGTGTACATAATAAATAGTAGCTTGATATTTAGCATGCTGGTAATATTCATCGTTGATTTCGTTGTACATTCGATATATTTTATGGATAAACCAAAGGTTTTTAAGCCTAAGAACTAATACAATGAACTTGGTTTCCCCTAGAGTTGGTGGGAGCAGGGTTCTGGGTTCTTCCGACTCCCTTCTAGCTGTTGAGCAGCTCCTCGGGAAGGTCTCCTCAACAACGGTCCTCCGTAAGGTGACTCTATCTGACGACAATGAATGAAACCTTAACTCCTTTGGCAATTTCTTTGTTGGGTGATTTTGGCGTTTCCCTTTTTGTCTGGAAGAGCCTTCCAGTTCCGACCCATGACTTCAGGGTTTCACACAGGTTTGCTTTTACCTCTTTGTAATGTTGACGAAGTTCTACCTACTCCGTCATATCTTTGCCATGACTGTATGCCTGGATGCTAGGTCCACACAGATTGTTCTGGCACTTACTGCTTCAAAGGATTTTCCCTGTCGTAGCAGTTCAACCCAAGTAATTGGTTTATATTTATACTTAGAATATCACATGGAAATATATTCATTAATTCATTTGTGTTAATGAGATGTTCACTTGGTTTTGATAGGTTTCATCAGAGGGTTTCATACATCATGAGTATGCTTGCTCGGAAACAAAATCTTACCTCCTTGTACATGTCCGAGGTTGCAGACTCATTACTCCATCCAGCCTCCGAGTAATGTGAAAGATTTTCCCAGGAAATCGGAGTCTTAATGAGTTATTGGCTTATCACGCTAGCTTCTTACGTTGCTCTTAGATTGTTCTTAGATTTAAATTTGTTAAGGCACATACGTTCCTAGACCTTGTGTAAAGATGCCCTGCAGCTACATTTTACTTATGTTCTGAACATAGTGTCGCGTTTTTCAATTTAAGGGTTCTGGGTATGCGGCTGGAAATGGGTTTTGCAATTTCTCATTGTAAATTAATTCATATTTAAGCTTATATCAATTGTAAGATGGTAATTTTGTATCTGAAGTTTCTTAACTAGATATAGAGCTCTGTTATGATGAATTTATGTGCCTTGTATATACATGGTTTGTGTAATTGGAAGGAATTGGGTTTCTACCTTGGCACTATTATGTTCTTTTACAGAGATCTATGATGTTTAGCTAGTTTGCCTCTCCTTCTCTATTTTTAAGAAGGCATTAGCCGATTACCTTTTTCGATTAGTACGTTTTGTCAAATTTGATTATATGTTCCATACATGTCAATTCAACATTTGTCTCTACATGCAGTTTTGGGGTTTCTACCCACCTTCCAACATGAGCAATACTTTATTAGTCTATTATAAATCTCTGATAATTTTCGCAGCATAGTCTTCCTATGTTTTACCCAAATAACCCATACTTGTTTGGGATTTAAGTTCTTGCTTCGAGATTCACTTGCTTTTCGTATGCTATTTTCTTTAAAATAAACTTGTTCGTTTTACCTTAACATTGATTCTGGTTCTCTCTTTTCAATTTAGAATATTTCGATAGGTTTGATTTGCCTTAGAGTTTAATTTAATGCTGGTTGCATGCATTTGCTCCAAGCTAGCAAGGTATTAAAAGAGTCATAATCTATATTTACTTATCTTGTATCTGGGTTGTCTATAAGCAATATTTGTTCATTTCCATAACAGTAACCCTCTTCATTTGAAAGTTTCTAAATTGTTCTGACGAGTTCTTTCTTCTGGTTTACTGCTTCTAAAAGAGTTATATATATATATATATATATATATATATATATATATATATATATATATACTTCTAAAGGAGTTATATATTATATAGCCTTATGAAATGGATTCTCCTAAAGGTGACTGTTATTCTAATTACAGATCTTTTGTCTCTTTAGAATTTCCTTGGCTAGACTAATTTCTTTTAAGTAACTAACATGTCGATTATTTACTCTATTTGGTAGTAATTAGCCCTTTACTGAATTAGAACCTTTTCTGGACATAATACATGTCTTTATTACAACAATTCATTTAATTTTCAGAAAGAAGTAAGTACTTATCTTATTTATATAGTTATTTTGTTGACTGACTGCTTAGTCTCAGTTCGACTATAACTTGTTGAATTTCCTCCCAACCTTGAGACTAGCTTTCAGGCGTGATTCTCCTCCGAGCTGTTACCCACATGCATAATATTATCTTTAAGACCAGCAATCTTACATGTCACAACTATCGAGTCTTAACCAGACTTAGCTTTATGAACCCGTCTGACATATCAACATGGTATTCTTTGTTTCATCTCTCCTTTTCTTGATCTCAAGTACCAATACCCTCTTGATTCTCTTCCTTGAGAATAAATCTTCAAGGAAGTAGTTAGGGATAGGTAATTACCTATCCTAACTACTTGACATGTGAGAGTTACATGATTGTCATCATCAATATATTCGCTTCATGCATAGCTTAATCAAAATCAGAAATATATAAACTTATAATAATAATATCCATTTTGTTTAACTGGGGTAATAAAATGTTTACAATTATTGGGATTATTCCTTCGTCTGCTGCGATCCTTAGACCTTGCCATAATCCATATTCTTTTGCCTGGTTATTTATGGATAATCCCAAACCCTAGGCGAATTTTTTTTCTTGTTTCTCCATCGAGGCGGATAACCCTCCTGCTCTAGCCTCCACCAATTATTTAACTATTTTTACTCTATAAGTATTAAAGTATTTATTATTATTATAATTGTTCTATAATTATTTATTATTTCAAAAGTAAGGTTAAATCTTTGATTTTGAAAATTTCACCAATTGTGAGTGTGTTTTATTATAAAAGTACAAAATTTATCAAATATGATAAATACTATCTTTTTTAAATTAAAAATATTATATAAATGTTAGAAAATTTGAATAAATATTTTTATTTTATTTGAAATATATATAGTTTGTAGAATTGTAATTTAATTATCATTAATTATTAAATGAATGGTAGGGTTAAGTTTCTATAGGATATTCTAAAATGTTCCTAATGGTATACATAAATAGCAATTTGAGATTTATTTCCAAAATATTTATAATTTTTATTTTATTTTTTTAATTAAATTTATTGATTAAAATAAAATGACATGTGAGCCAGTGTCATATGGAATGAGTTAGGGTTTTTTGGGCATTTGGTATTGATAAGTCATGGTATTGGCCCATGGTATTATAACAAAGCCTATTAATAGATTAGAATCTCCATGATAAAGTGAGGTAAATTTCCATGATTAAGAATCTTGTTACATGTTTTTTTAAATGTATATAAATTTAACTTCTTCTTCTTCTTCTTATTATTATTATTATTATTATTATTATTATTTAATTTTAGCAACTTGTATGATGTAGTAAGTGTTTTGTTGTTCATTATGGGTTGATTCATATCTTCATTTACTAGACATTTAATTTTTATGATTATGCTAGTTGTATGGTTTAGTCTTAACTATTAAACAAAAAAAAGTCTTTTTGATTGGAATATAGAAATACAAGTTTTAGAGAGATTATGATTTATTGTAATTCAAAATGTTTTTTTGAATATATAAATAGATTTAACATTTTAAAAAACCTTACAAATCAAACAACAAATCTTGATTGAATTTCGAGTAAAATTTACCCAAAAAAAAGAAATACTAAAAACCCCTTATAATTTATTAATTAAACTAAACATTAATATTAAATAATAAATATTTTATAAAAATAATCATATAATCATAATATAGGATTAAAAATAATTTATTAATATCACATAAATAATAATAAATAAATAAGTTTTCAAAACAACTTTGCATAGTTTTGCGGATATTTTCGTAGTTTAGGAGTAGGAGTTATGATAAGCCAAGCTAGAGCAGGGAGTATCTTTTTCATGCGATCATCATCCACTTATTATATAAATATTTTTATACAATCCTCATCCACTTATTACATAATTCATCTAATTTCTAAAATAAAAATATTTATTAATTTATAAATATTTATAATGATAAAAAATAGGTTATAAAAATGATTAGAAATTTACTTATTATAATTACTTTTATATTTATAATTATTGTATTTTATATATATAATATTCTTAAAAATTTTAAAATTAATATATATATATATAATTTGTTTTAAAAAAATTATTTACAATGTTTGTTTGGGATAGCTCAATTGACAATGGTGGTGGAAATAAAGTCCCGCCAAATCAAAATTCTTGGGTTCAAATCTTCAGTAAGAAGTTGGACATAATAAAGCTTTAGTCTTACCAAACTTACAAAAAAAATTATCCACAATAAAAATTTACATCATCATTATTCTTAATAATATATATATTATATTTATTATTATTCTAAAATAATATATATCTATATATCTATATACATATATATATCTATATATATATATATAATATAATAGAGATGTCATTCATTATAAAACTATTCATATATTTAAACTCGAATTTTCGGAATGAATTTCTCTAATTCCATCCAAGATTGTTTTCCAATGTTTTAGTACTAAGGTTTTACTAGACGAATTTCTCTAATTCCATCCAAGATTGCTTTCCAATGTTTTGGTACTAAGGTTTTACTAGATTTTTAAAACCTATTTGGTGCTTGTGCTCAACATGTTTATAGTTATGTTCCAATTTATATATCAATTAGGTGCTTTTTAGGTATAATGCTTTAGTATATAATTATAAAGATTAATATATAGTTTTAATAGAAGTTAATCATTGTATTAAAAAAATATACAATATTTTTCTCAAATTTTCTTTTATTACAATAATAATGGCATAATGGCATCTTATATAAATAATATATATAATTCATTATAATAAGTTATTTGTCTTGTAACTTTCATAATGTAATCTCTCTCTTGAACTCGAGTATATTTTCATGTAATAAATTAATTTTCCTTTATTGCAATATTAATATCATCATGCATAAATAATCTCTTGAACTGAATATATTTTCATGCAATAATATAATTTAACTATATCATCGTGCATAAATAATGTGTTGAAATGAATATATTTTCATGCAATAATATAATTTAATGATATCACTATACATACATAATATATAGTTCATTATAATAAGTTGTTTGTCATCCTAACTTTCATAATATAATCCCTCTTAAACTAAGTATATTTTCATGCCCTAATATATTTTATATTTTATTTGAATGTATTAGTTAATGAATAATTAACTTATTTATATAAAGTAACACGTGCAAATTAACTTATTTATAAGTTTTTCAAGTGACACATGAGCAAATTAACTTATTTATAAATTTTTCATGTGACCCATGCACAAATGATATATTAAGCATAGAGTATTTGCATTGTGTCTTGAACCCTTGTAGTTGATACATGGCCTATTAAATAGTTGTTACTGACTATCCAACTAACCTAATTTTCAAGTGATGTATTATTTGCCTTGTTGTCATATCAGCCTAAATTATAATGTTACTTTGTTTATTTATTGTGGGCATCCATTTACCAATGAAAAGATGTGAGTGTGTTGTATTTTTCTTTGTTAATGTTCTACTGAAATGTTTTATTCTTGAGTACTTCCAAATCAGGTTCAAAAACAATAATCTCAATGGTAACTACTTTCCATAGCTACAACTCATTACTAATACCTTTTGATTTGTATTTCAGATTGAATATCGTGATAGCATCATGAGTTTGCTTATTTGTGTTTCATAGTGATTACAACATTCCTAACATATATCTTTGTATATGAGAAAAAGTTTCAAAGCATTGGATTCAAAGTGTATTCAACCAGGTTACAGTTATTTTTAATTTGAATAAATTTAAGTGAATTATATTGATCTATGAATAGGAACAGATGGATAATTTTGGTTAAATTAGGTGTTATTTTGTGTTTGATTTAGGAATTAGTGATGAAGGTTGCTAATTGAAAAACAATATCATGTTTTGGTTTTTAAGTGGGTGAGATAAGGTTTCAAAGTGCAGATAGATGTCCTTAGTGTAACAGTATATAAGAAATATATGAAAGCAAGTTCCATCACCAACTCTGTCCTCTGGAGTTTTGGTGCTTGGAATCGATTTGCAGTAGTCCCACCCATGTTTAAATCTCTGGAGGCATCACCCATACACTTGTAATGTAGAAGGATACAAGCAATATGAAAGCAAGTGCCATCACCAACTCTGGCCTCTGGAGTTCTGGAGTTTTGGTGTTTGGAATCGATTTGCAGTAGTCCCTTCAAATCTCTGAAGGTGTCAACCAAACGTTGGTAGTGTAGGAGGATAAAAGCAATATGAAGAAAGTCCCATCACCAACTCAGGCCTTTGGAGTTTTGGTGTTTGGAATCAATTTGCATTAGTCCCACCCGTGTTCAAACCTTTGGAGCCGCCACCCATACACCCATAGTGTAGCAGGATATAAGTAATGTGAAATAAATCCCATCACCAAATCTCGGCTGTAGAGTTTTGGTGTGTTTGGAATCGATTTGCAGTAGTCCCACCCGTGTCTCTGCTACTTTTAAGTCTGAAGCTAGATTTTGATAGCTTCAAAAGTGTGTTACAGAAAATTTTGTTGATACTTGTTGCCAGCAATAAATTGGGTAGACTGGCTATTTGATTGTTAAGCTACATGCACTTGCAGGAATCATATGAGTTGACACCAAGTGGCTATCTCTAGGATTACAGGTCTCGGCTGGGTTGGAAAAGCCTTCAAACTTAAAAGAAAAAGAAAAAATCAAACTGTCGCTCTTGTTCCGCCCTTGACTTAGTTCAACCTTTCAGACAGGATCAAGCACCACTCATAGGTCATACAATGGCAAGCAAAAGTAAAAAAAAGTGATCGAGCAAGTTCTACAGTTGAGTGCAAAAGACGGGTCACAGGTGTGGTTCCTCGAAGAAATGGAAAGTGGGGAGTACAGATATATGCAAATCATCAGGGAACATGGCTTGGCACCTTTAACTCAAAAAAATAAGCCACCTTGGCTTATGAAAAAGCTTCCATGAAGTTAAAAGGCAAAGATAGCCCTTGAAACCTTCCCAATGAACCAATCTTTGAAACAGAGTCATATTTTCAGAATCACTTCACTGACAAAGAAGTTGTTGAAATAATCAAAGATCATTCCTATGATGAAAAAATACAGCAGATGAAATGCCCTCCCAATTTACCTAGATCAACAAAACAAGGTGAACCTCTTCAGCAGCTTTTGGAGAGTTTAGCAGGGTCCTCTATGATGCATAAACCGCATCAATTTTGCAAAGCGTTGACTGTAAGTGATGTGGGTTCCCTAAACAGGTTGGTGATTCCAAAAGAACATGCATGGAATCACTTACCTATACACATGCTGGTCAATGGGGAGACCATATTTCTTGAATTTTTTTACAGTGATAATAAAGAATGGAAATTCAGGTTCAAGTACTAGACTAGCTCTCGGAGCTATGTGCTCACCAACGGATGGAGAAAATTTGTGAAGGCTAAAAAGCTGGAAGCAGGGGATACAGTTTAATTCACCCCTCATAGCGCCACAGAAAACACCTTTTACATTACAATTCCTCATTCTCACGAAAATGGAAAATCCAATTCATCTTGCATTGCCAATGATTTTCCTGAGAATTTTTTGGCCATGTCTCCAAGTGCTACTAGTACTAAGAGTGTTAATTCAATGCCTCAAGAAGGGAGGGACCCTAGTGCAATAACTAAGAGGTTGACCATGCCAATAGATTTCAATGACCCTGAACCATTGGTGAGGGCTCAAGATCGTGAGAGGTTACAAGGAAATAACATTATGGGTAGCGCAGATATCCATGGCTTGGCGGATGATGAATTAAAGAAAGACAAAACAAAATTTGGCAACGGTGGAATAAAGCTATTTGGGGTTACAATTTTCTGCAATTCAATGCCTCAAGGGAGGGATCTTGGTGCAATAACTAATAATTTGACCATTCCAGTGGGTTTCAGTAACCTTGAACCAACAGAGTTGGTGGGGGCTCAAGATCGTGAGAGGGTACAAGGAAATAGCATTATCGGCAGTGCAGACATCCAGGGCTTGGCAGATGATGAGATAAAGAATGAGAAAATAGAGGATGGCAATGGTGCCATAAAGCTATTTGGTGTTACAATTATCCCCAATTGCAACAAAACCTAGTTTAGACTTTGACAACTCCGAAGTCAATCAATTTTGACTTTAAACTAGTGTAGACTTTTAACAATTGCTAAGTCAAACAATTTTGACTTTAGCTACTTTAGACTTTTGACAACTACAACGTCAAACAATTTTGACTTTAGACTGTGTTTGGGTTTATGTGTAGTGAAATTTCTGGAACAAATTTGACTTTAGACTATTTTTGAGTTTTTGCAATATGTTATGAAATTCTGAAAATCACTATTAAAGACTTAGATTATGTGCGGAAGATTATTTAATATTTATAGGTAAGGGTGCTTGTTTTGTTTAATGTTCTTTCCAGGATTTAAGATTTTAGGGAATTGCAATCTTTTCTAATAAAATTTGAAGTATTTATGTTCAATAATCCTGTAGTTTTTATAGTTGATTTGGGAATTGCAATCTTTTTTGATAAAATTTGAAGTATTTATGTTCAATAATCCTGCAAATTTTATAATTGATTTGCAATCAATTTGGACAATAGACCTATATATAACTTTTGCGTAGCTGTAGCATTTCGTGTTAAGATTTAAAATTTAGCATTTGCATTAATCGTTTATATATGTTGAGCACTATTTAATGTTCTTATTGACACGGTTGTAGTCTTTCTGGTAAAACAAATTATTGTTGAGCAATGTTCACCTCCATAGTTGTCATCTTAATAATATTTAAAATTACTCTCTGGTTCAATAATCCGACATAGTTTATTGTTTTAAATCTTTTTGGATTTGGTAATTTGTTTTGACAAAAAGGAATAGAGAGTTTTGACGAGTAGTTGTAATAGAGTAGTTCGTAGATTCTCAAAGTTTCTTGTTGATACTTTCATTCACATTTTGAAATATATATATATATATATATATTTTGCAGGAATTATAAATATAAGATATTTAGATTGTTTTTCTATAAAGATGAAAGTAGTTTCTTGTTATTTTTTTAAGAATAATAAATATAGGATATTTAGATTTTTTTTATTGAAGTTAATTTAGTTGATAAATATTAAGTTTTTTTTATGAGATATTAATATTTTTTTTATTGTTTCAATTTAATAATTTTTTTTTATATAAATTAAAGTTCACAATAATTAATGTGTTTGAAGAACTCATGGGTATTTTCGAGCTTCTTTTTCTTTCATGAATTTGGATTTAGCTTCTTCTTTTAAAGATATCTTTCTTATTATTTTAGTTTAGTAAAAAAAATTATTATTATAGAAATTCGAATTTATAATAGTTAATGAGGTTGAAATAATCATGAAGTATGTTGGAAGGTTTTTTAATTAAATTTTGTTTTTTTCCAAAATTCACTCTAAATTTTTCCAAAAAAACGAAATTCTGGCAATTCCCTCCAAAATTACTTTCGAAATTCAAATTTATAATAATTAATGACGTTGAAATAATTCAAAAATTCACTCTAAATTTTTCCAAAAAATGAAATTCTCTCAATTCCTTCCAATATTACTTTCGAAATTCAAATTTATAATATTTATAATAAGTAATGAAGTTGAAATAATCATGAAGTACTTCGGAAGGTCTCTTTATTAATTTTTTTTTTCCAAAATTCACTCTAAAATTTTCCAAAAAGACGTCAATTCTCTCCAATTTTACTTTCCCATATTTTGGTATTAAGGTTTTCTAGTAACCTTACATATTTTTGGAAAGTCATTCCCTGATATTTTGCAAAAATATGATAGAGTCATAATTCCCTCCAATTTTACTTTCCCATACTTTGGTATTAACGTTTTCTAGTAACCTTACCATATTTTTCAAAATTCATTCCTTGATATTTTCCAAAAATATGATAAAGTTATTATGTGATATTTTCCAAAATATGTTTGGTGCATGTGCTAATTTGTTCCAATCTATCTATAAGTGTGTATTTTTAGGTATGATGTTTTAGTATCTAGATTATATTAGTTTGAATGGAAGTTAATCATTGTATTAAAAAAAAAAAAAATGAATTATATTTTTTTTTAATAATTGTAAGAGATAGTTATTGATATCATGCATAAACAATATGGCTTATTCTCATAGGTTTCTTATGTTATAACTATTATAATGGGTTATGATTATTATAATGCAATTTTTTTTTAGAAATGAGTGCATTTTCATATAGTAAAATAATTTATTTGAATGTATTAGTTTAAAAATATTTCACTCAATTTATTTTATCATATAATAAATAATTTATTTGAATGTATTAGTTTAAAAAAATTAACTCAATTTATTTTTTTCTTAAATTGGAAATTTAATACAATTGATTAAATTTGTTAAGTAAAAAAAATCAATTTATTTATAATTTTTAAAGTGACATATTGACTAATTGTAATATCAGCCAACTTATGATATATCACTCATTGACTAATTGTAATTATGTGTAGAACTTTTGTACTACTTGATATATCACCTATAAAATTGTTGTACGTATTGATACATTGTTTACTAAATAGTTGTCAATAAATATTCAAATGACTCATTTTTCAAGTGATGTATTACTAGTCATGTTGTCATGATGGCATAAATTATAATGCTAATTTAATTATGCATCCAATTATAAGTAGAGGCATGAACTATGCTCCATCCATTAAATAGTGGTAGACATAAACTATGCCCCATCCCACCTATTCCTCTGGTATAAACATGCCTGAAACAAATCATAAGAAAATAAAAGTGGACATAACACATCACTCTTAAATGTATCATCATTTAATTTTAAATACATCATCTAATTTTCAAAATAAAAATGTTCATTAATTTACAAAAAAATATAATTATCAAAATATTTTATTTAAAAATCTTATCCTTGTCAAAAATAACTATTTAAAAGTAATACATATTACAGAAAATACAATTACTTTTTTAGAAAAATCCACATATCACTATTACTTTTATATCTACGAACATTGTTTAATTTCACATCTTTTATTTTATTTTCAAAAAAAAAATTATATATATATATATATATATATATATATATATATAATTATAAAAAATATATGACTATTATTTAATTTTACATCTTTTATTTTATTTTCAAAATAGAAAATTAATGAGACTATATATTGGTTTTTCGAAGAGAGTTGGAGCGGACAGGAAAAGAGCGATGAAGGTAAGCGCTTAGGGTTAGGGTTTCGGCAAGGTTTGCCTCAGGCGGACCTGAGCCTGAACAGGGTGCAGGGATAGCCTGCAGCCACCTGCACCAGATCAGGACAAGTGAGAGCTACAGGTCGATTGGAGGAAGGTAGCCAAAAAATAGGCGGGACTGACAAAAGAAATGACAGAGTCAGGTGGGGGGAGAGATCCCCTCCTATAAAAATGTAGCAGCAGGAGAGACAAGCAGGAATGGATCGAATGGAGGCACAGGGAAATGAAGCAAGGACACGCTGGTCATGGGGGCTCGATGGCAAGCGGGGTTGGGAAACAGATGCCTGCCTAGAGTGACAAAAAAACCCAGGTTTGTAATCCCAAACAACAAACTCAAAGAATACAGAGGATATATGAAAGATCACGCTTTGATCTGTAAGTTTGTGGGGACATGGCCATCCGAGAAAGAACTGGCTAAATGGATACAACAGAGATGGAAGCCCAAGGGACATATTGACCTAAAATTAGGGGCTAAGGGCTTCTTCACGGTCATTTTTGCCAACCTGGAAGATAAGGAGAGAGTCTTTGAGGAGGGACCCTACTTCTTCAATAATGCAGGTCTCTTTATGAGACACTGGGAAGAATGCTATAACCCAGACAAGGAGAAAATGTTAGCGGCACCAATATGGGTCAGGTTGTTCGGACTCCCAATCGAGTTCTGGGATCCAAAGATTCTAGAGGGTATCGAGAACTCAATCTAAACTTTTGTCAAGGTGGCAAGAACCACTAGAAGAGGTAGATATACAGCCTATGCCAGGATCTGTGTGTATATGAACATCACAGAACCGCTTCTGGACTATATTGAAGTGGAATATCACGACGAAGTGTGGCAACAACCAGTGGATTATGAGCATATTCCATTTCGTTGCAGAAGATGCCATGAATATGGTCATCTCGTCAAATCATTCCCTCTGAATGCTAATGTAGAAACAACAGATCTTGGGAAAAAGGAGGATGCCAGGAAAGAGGAAACGACGAGCGGGGAGGATGATGAAGGGTTTACAGAAGTGCCTCATCAGAGAAAACCTCAAAAAGGACCGACTAAACAGAAACCACCCTCTACGGAATTAACTCAGAAAACTCAGAATAAGTTCGAGATATTACAAGAAGAGGAAATGGAGGCGGAAGGTGATGACAGTGAAGAAGAAACAGTAGAGCCTATAAAGGTAGACAAAAGGAGAAAATAAATCGCAAACAAGTATGGAACTTGAGAAGGAAGGGGAGAGAACAGAAAACCCTCAAGACCAGACCCAAATGGAGATCGATCCACAGAAGGACAAAGGAAGCGAAGAGGAACAAGTCATGAAGAGACTTCTACAAGAATGGAGGCATCTGGATGAAAGATTCATCCCAGAAGACCAAAAGCAATTATACAAAGACATGTTCCAAAGATACAAGGAGAAAAGAGGGGCAGTCATAATAAATAAGCCAGAACAACTAGGATCACAAGGAGGACAGAGCACAGATGCAGGTACTGCAGGGAAGGGAGGAAGAAAACGAGGAAGAAGACCTATGAGCGAGACCATCCAAATGGTTGGAGAAATGTTGGTAAACTCAGGAAGAGTCATACCTTTGTCGGAGGTATTCCAACAACCCCTCAAACTGTTAAAATGATAATTACAACCTGGAATATTAGAGGGCTAAATAGTAGGGGGAAACAGAGATATCTAAAAGAGATACTTAAGAAAGATAAGCCTAACATAATGATAGTCCAAGAAACAAAGATCAGCAAATAGAAATTGAAAGATATTCTGAGCAAATTCAAGCCGCATTATGAGATAATAGGTCAGGATGCCATAGGTAGTGCAGGGGGCCTGGAAATTCTCTGGAACCCAGAGGAGATTCAATTTGAAAATTGGGTCAGTGTACCTCGAATTCTTTCAGGAAAATTCAGGAATATTGGATCTAAGGAATGGGTCCTTCTCACTGGGGTATATGGTCCACATATACCGGGAGAACACAGGATATTCCTTCAGAACTTGGAAAAAATCCAAACCCTCTTCCCAGAAACTCCATGGATTGTTGGAGGGGACTTCAACATGATCACTTCTCTAATGGAGAAAAGAGGAGGCATCAGAAGATCAGATTCGGATATGGAAGCCTTCGGGGAAATGATTTCAGAACAAAGACTAGTCGACATACCAATGATAAATGGGATTCACACATGGAATAACAGAAGAGGAGGAACACACCAAATTGCCTCGAGACTAGATAGATTTCTAATATCAGAAAAGATCATAAACCGGGACATATTCATTGAAGCAATTATACTGTCGGGAATTGGTTCTGATCATTGGCCAATTAAGCTGGAACTTGACATTAAAACAAGCCGCAAGAAACGTCCTTTCGGGTTTGAGGCCTTTTGGCTCAGAGACCAAAAGTTTATGACAAAAGTGGAAGAATGGTGGAAACAAAGCCAACAAATGGGAAGAAGTAGGATGCAAACCTTCCAATTAAAACTAAAGAAAAAAAAAGAGAAAATAAAAACATGGAACAAAGAGGAATTTGGAAACATCCTCAAAGATCAGCAGTGTCTAGACCAGAAGATGAAGAAACTTCAGCAATAAATTATAATAGCAAGCAGAAGCAAGGAACTTGCTAGAGAGGAAGGGATTCTAATCGGCCAAATTGAAGAAAGAAGGGAACAGGAGGAGGTTCTTTGGAGACAAAGATCAAGAGTGAACTGGTTACTAGAAGGGGAGAGGAACATGAAGTTCTTCCATCAGGCAATGATCCAGCAGAGACAGAGAAATAGAATCTTCTCTATAAAGAATGAAGAAGGACTTCGCTTAACTCAACATGAGGAAATGGAACAGACTCTGGTAAGTCATTTCAAAGACCTCCTTACGGAACCCCAAGAAGACAGAAGAGAGGCTACTGGGAGAATTTGCAATGAGATACCAAGCATGATTACCAGAGATCAAAACCTAGCTCTTATGAGGGCAGCAACTCTGGAGGAAGTGGAAGAGATCGTGAAAGGGATGAAGAAGAATAAAGCTCCTGGACCAGATGGCTTCACGGTGGAATTTTACCAGGCGGGATGGAAATTCTTGGGACAAGACATTCTGGGCGTGGTAGAAGAATCTCGAAGAAACCAGAAGGTATGTCCAGGCCTAAACTCAACTCTCTTGTCTCTTATTCCCAAAACTGCTAAGTTTGAAGATCCCCAAGGTTTTAGACCCATTGCCCTTTGTAATGTAATATATAAAATTATTGCAACCCTTATGGCCAAAAGACTTAAGCCAATCCTTTCCAGCATTATCTCCCCGGAACAAACAGGTTTCGTGGAAGGGCATCAAATTCTGGATGGATTGGTAGCATCACAAGAAGTAGTGCATTCTTTGAAAACCAAAAAAGAAGTTGGAATGATGATCAAATTAGACCTCTCCAAGGCTTATGATTGTCTGAACTGGGCATACCTTAAATCGGTACTAGCGGCCTTTGGTTTCTGCAATAGATGGATAGAATGGATCTTTGCCATGATCTCTACCCCGAATTTTTCCATTCTCCTGAATGGATCGCCATCTACAACCTTCAAGGCCTCTAGAGGACTGCGACAGGGGGATCCTCTGTCCCCCTTCCTTTTCATCATTGCGGCGGAGGGGTTAGGAAGATATATCAAAAAAGAATTGCGGGAAAGGAAAATCAAAGGGCTCCAGATATGGGGGAATAACCTCCCGATCACACACCAACAATTTGTGGATGATATCATGTTGTTCTGCGCAGTTTCTCTCAGAGAAGTAAAAAGAATAAAAGGGATCCTAGACCTCTTCATGGAAGCTTCTGGTACTCAAGTCAATAAGGATAAATCATGTATATATTTCTTCAACACTGCAGGAAATGTCAAAACATATTTAACAAGACTTTTGGGTTTTCGGTCAGAAGAATTGCCGACAAAATATCTTGGCACCCCACTAGCCCTGAATCCTCTAAAGATGGCGAATTGGAAACAAACCATTGAGAAACTTACCAGCAGATTGGCCAATTGGTCCTTCAGAACCCTGAATATAGCAGGAAGAGTAGTACTGGTCAAAGCAGTCTTGCAATCGATTCCAACCTACCAACTCTCGGCAATGGCTGCCCCCAAAGGTGCATGTGCCAAAATGGTGGAGATATTCAAAAAATTCATTTGGGGAAGACGAGAGCAACAAAGAAAGTGGGCATTGATATCCTGGAAGGGCCTGGTTAAGAGTAAAGATGAAGGGGGATTGGGCTTGAGAGATCCATACTCTCTGAACCAAGTAATGGGGGCTAAGCTCTGGTGGAGATGGATGATGGGAGGGGGAGACCTATGGAA
This sequence comes from Pinus tabuliformis, assembly GCA_031772625.1. Classification (NCBI taxonomy): domain Eukaryota; kingdom Viridiplantae; phylum Streptophyta; class Pinopsida; order Pinales; family Pinaceae; genus Pinus; species Pinus tabuliformis. Next base: position 1,252,675,534 of record CM062820.1, on the reverse strand, counting down.
AAGAATCTGGACAAAAAAATATAACATGCCAACAACACCAGAGGAAATTTTAAGACTTGAGGAAACCCTGAAAGGCTCGACAATATGGAATCTGGCCAATCAAAACAGAGATGTAGTTTCCAAGCATGCATTCTGGGAAATTAGAAACGGAAATTCAGCCAAATTCTGGGAAGAAGCTTGGCAACAAAGGGAGAAACTGAATGATGTTCAGGCTCTAAGAGACACATGCCAGAAGGCAAAAGAGGAAGGTTTGAACTATGTTAGAGAGTTCTGGAATGAAGACCGCCAAGAGGAATCCTGGAGAACTTGGAAAAATCCGGAAGAATGGGATAGGCATATTGATATGGAACAAAGAGAGTTGTACATAAAAGAAATGAAGACAAGGAAAATAGCTATTAGAACAGGTCCAGACATACTGAGATGGGGTCATTCAACGAAGGGAAACTTCACGATCAAAGAAGCATACAATCTCATCACGCAGCAAGAACAAGATGACATGACACCCCTATGGAAACAAATATGGAAGGGTAATTGGTGGCCGAAAGTGACTCACTTCCTATGGTTGGTTGGTAAAGGTCGCATTTTGACTTGGGATCAACTTCAAAAACGTGGAATTCAGGGTCCTCCCAGGTGTTATCTCTGTAAACAGGATCAAGAAACACAGGAACACCTCTTGAACTCTTGTCGAGCTGCCCAACAACAATGGGAAGAAATAAGGAGACTCTTTGGAAGGACAAATAGAGACCATCAAAACATCAAAGAAACAATCAAACAATGGGGATGAGGTCAATTCACGAGCCCAGTGGTAAGAAGAGCCTGGAGTCTAGCAGTAGGCATGAATATATGGATGATATGGAAAGAAAGAAACAGGAGAATCTTTCAAAACAAAGAGTTGCCTCTAGAGCAGGTCTGGAAAAGAACCCTGAGTCATATAAGAGAAACTATTCTAGCTGAAACATGGAGTCAAGAGGATTGGAAAACGACACCTGAGGAAGAACAGATTCTGAACAAGCTTAATCTAGAACATGGAATGGTAGCACCTCAGATGTGGAAACCCCCTGACATAGGCAGCATTAGCCCTCTCCACTTTTCTCGCCCCTCGGCAGGTTTCATCAAACTGAGTTTTGATGGAGCCTCCAAAGGCAACCCGGGGCCGGCAGGGCTCGGAGGCATATTCCGGGATGACCAAGGCAGAACAAGATGGGTATACTCAGACTATGGTGGTATCATGAGTAATAATGAAGCAGAGCTTATGGTAGTCTATCAAGGACTAAGAACAACGATAAGAAATGGCTACAACAACCTGGAAGTAGAAGGCGACTCCCAACTGGTTATTGACATGATAAGGAAACTCAATAATGGGAAGACATGGGATAAAGTTACGAAAAGCTGGAGGATGGCTAGCCTGGTCCAAGATTTGGAAACCATTATAAAGAGATTTGAATATATGATCATCAATCATGTAAGAAGGGAAGGCAACAGAGCAACGGATTTCCTAGCAAATTGGGGAAGTAATGAACAAGGAGGCAAGCTGGACAGCATATGGCTGACCCAACTAGAGGAGCCCAGATTAGAGCCCCTCAAAGTAATCCTAGCCCAAGATTGCCATGAAGACATGACCTCAAGATAGCAGACACAGGTGGCCCCCGATCGGGGTGATAAAGAGGGATAGTATGAGAAGGTGGACAGCGCAAGGGAGAGGTCGGCTAAGACGGCCACCTACTGCCCTCACCGTAGATCAAATGACCATGGTGGCATCCTGCATGCCTGCGGGAGTTTCGAGGCAGCGTAGTGGATGGAGTGTGGGGGGAGAGGACGTTAGAAATAGCGGCGGTAGTGGGATGGGACGTGGGCCAGATGGGCTGGGGTACATGAGGGTGGTAAGGGTGGGAGAAAAACTTAGTATGCAGCGAAGGGAGGAGGAGAATTGTGAAACGCAGGCGTTGGGATCTTCGGCAGTTGAGCGTGATTACAGGTATGTCTCCTCTGGCTCTTCTCCTGCATTTCACTTTGTCTTGCTTAGTATGGTGGGGGAGGGGGGATCGCCGGGAATTGCTAGGGTGGGGCGGCGTTTGAATGAGTTTTCTTTTTTCTCTACCATGCATAGTAAGGCGGAAGAGGGGGGTAATCTGGGATTTGCAGGAGAAGGGCTATGGCTGAGCGGGTCAGAGGGTTGCATAGTGAGGAAGAGCGAGGATCAAAGCATAGGTATGTCGGAGAATTGTAGTAGTGGGGCAGAGGGTCAGCCCGAGAATTCTAAGAACCCTATCCAGGTGGAGGGCTGCATGACAGAGGGCTTGCCCACCTTCCTTTGTCCAGGGGGGGAGAGACCATTGTCTCATCAAAACAATGAGGGTGGTCGGAGTGGGGCAGGAAGGCTAAGTGACAAGGAAATGTTGACTGATGGGAGGATTGTAGCTCCTCGAAAGCTAACTTTTGTTGTTGATAATTGCAAGCAGGAGGCAATAAAGGAGAAAATGGCTCGCCTGGGTAAATGTAGGGGTCGAGGAGGCAGAGGGCGACAGAGCCAGCCAGGCAGAAGTGAACTATCAACCTCGGCGCCAGCAAGTCAAAGGCAAGGAAGGAAATCCATGAGGACGGCAGTCTAAGAAGCCGCTCGAGCCTATAGAGAAGGGACAGACGTGGAAATTCGACAACTAATTCAAGAGATGGAAGACAGTGTAATGGAAGAGGAATCAGAACCAGAGTTGGAGGAATGGGGAGATATTATCCCCGACCCAGGGCATACCAGAGGCCGAATGACGCTTTATCGGAAAGCTCTGCATGTGTACTGGGTTTTAAAGTGTTTACTAGCTAAGGCTCTGGAGCAGGTGGCTGGAGAAGTGACAGCCATAGCCCAAGGCATGCCCAATATTAAAAAGGAAATGAAAAACTTGCAAATCATCATGATAATGCAAGACAGCAAGCTGGATGAGATCTAGCAACGACTGATGAAGCTGTCCCCAGCACCAAATGACTCAATGACAGCACCTACTAATGCAGATTTTGACACAGATGACCGGAAGGATTAGTCCTTTACAATTTATTGTCTGATTATTTTGCGGCTAGCTTTTCTTTTCAGACACTTGTAAGTTAGTGTGTAGCATGTTTAGTGTTTTTAGATGTGCAATTCACATAACATGGATGGAAAAACTGATTAAATTTTGTTATTGGATGGCATATAACAAACTCAGGTGGCCAACAGACTTGGTTTCCCATATGGGCAAGTTGAGGCCACCAAAATGTTGTACCTGGATCAACTTGTTTTTATAAATAGAAAAGGAAGGTACCACCCTAGCTTACAAAAAAAATAGAAAATTAATTAGTTTAATATATATATATATTCTACCACCATTGCAATGGCTATTTATAAAAACTTACTCAGAATAAGAGTTTATCGCTATAAAACATAAAACATAAAACATAAAAGTTATTTAGCTTCTTTATCTCTTATATGTATGATCATATAAAACATAAAGAATTCACATATCACTTCCGCTATCGTTATTTAGCTTCTTTATCTCTTATATGTATGATCATATAAAACATAAAGAATTTACATATCAGTTTTACTTCTATGTGTATGATCATTGTTTAGTTTTACATCATTTATCTTATTTCCATAATAAAAATATAATTTTAAAGAAATATATATAATTATTAAAAATGATTAGTTTACTTGTTTTAGAAGATATGGATAACATGTAATGTTAAAGTCACTAGTTTGAAACTTCAAGGAAAAAATAATAATTTAAATACATCATCTAATTTTCAAAATAAAAATGTTCATTAATTTACAATATATATATATATATATATATATCAAAATATTTACTCATCAACTGGATCATGGCATGCATCACATCCCCCACCTATAGCATTCTGATTAATGGAGCAGCCTCACATTTCTTCCACTTTGAGAGAGGGCTGCGACAAGGCTACCCACTATCTCCCCTGCTTTTTCTCCTGGTTATGGAAGCTCTCAGTCGCCTCATTATTTCAGCTAAAAGGGATGGAACTATCAGAGGCCTTAAAATATCAGAGGAGTGTTTTCTTACACATCTGTTGTTCATTGATGATGTCCTTATCCTTCTAGATGGCAACATACAAGATACATCCACTTTCAACAGGATCCTTAAGCTTTTTGCACAGGCCACTAGGATGGAGGTCAATAGGGAAAAGTATACCATCACATTGGTTGGCACCACAGTTAATGAATCCTTCTCAGCTAGCCAAGCATTCCCTTACACCACTCAGCCCCTGAACAGGGGGTTAAAATATCTTGGTTACTGGCTAAAACCCACCAACCAAAAGATTGCGGATTGGGTTTGGCTGGTCACTAAAGTGGAAAAGAGGATATCCTACTGGTGCTATAGATATCTATCCAGAGCAGGAAGACTAACTCTGATCAAATCAGTTTTGGAAGCAACACCGGTCTTTTGGATGACAATCGCATGGATCCCCCGAAATATCCTTTCAAAGCTCCAGCAACTCTGTAATAGATATCTATGGGCGGGCAATAAAGAAAAGCGCACATTTGCATGGATTGGCTGGAGCAAGATTGCCCTACCCAAGAAATGGGGTGGCTGGGGCTTGAAGGATCTCCTCTCATTTTCCAGTGCCCTGGCAGCCAAAATGGGCTGGGCCCTGCTGACCTCTCACAGCCTATGGACAAATATCACCTACCATAAATATATTTGGCCCCTCAACATTATCGAATGGGCCAGGCTCCCCACATGGAACAAAATTGGCATCTCTTCAATCTGGAAAGCTCTCCTTCACTCTCTTTCGCTCATCATAAACAACATTGTATGGCGAATAAGGAATGGAAACAGAGCTCGTATAGGATTAGACCCCTGGAGTGGTTGCGGGGGGAGACATCTGCTTCCACAAGCGCTGGTAGAATTCCTCACAGCTCAAGGCACTAGGGTGATTGCACAGATAGCAGATCAAGAGCAATCTGATATCTTCCACCAGGCTTGGAAGACAGCCACCCAACTTAACCTCCCGCAAAGATGGCACACAACCTGGCGCGAATACTGTGCAGCACTGATAGAATCCCACATCAGAATTATGGAGGGTTCAGATGAACTTGTTTGGCATCAGGCAGAAAGCGGGATATATACTCCAAAGGAGGGTTACATACAGATAATCAAACAGAGGAAACCAGAGGTATTAGACAGATGGTGGCAGAATATTTGGAAGCTAACAGCCTCGCCTCGATCGAAACTCTTCACATGGTGTGTTCTCAGGAACAAAATACCCACAGGAGAATACCTCATGCGCCGTGCCATATATGGTCCGACGAGATGTGTACTGTGTAAAGCCGATAGTGAAACTACAGAACACCTATTCTTGCGATGCATCTCTGTACAACAAGTATGGAAAAACATAAAACCATTTACACATTTCTCAGGGGAATGGAGTGGTACTGACCTAATAAACGCCTGGATAGAATGGGGCAATCAGAATAAGGGCTCGAAAGCAGTGAACTTACCCATTATAGTCAATTGGTCCATTTGGAAGACAAGGAACCAATTGATTTTCGAAGAGAGGACGATCCATTGGCCCCTTATAGAAGCTGGCATTATCTCAGCATTCAACGAGCTTCCTGATCCGCCTCCCCCAAAACTGCGCAGAACAAACCCTCCTCCCATCATCGATCAGGGTACCCCATGGGCATTTTTTGACGGAGCTGCCAATGTACAAAGCTGTGGGGGTGGCTTCATCCTGCATATAACTGAAAATCACTCCTACACCATAAAAGCGGGATTGGGTGCTGGAACAAACAATTTTGCTGAGCTCATAACCTTGCGACATCTGCTGCACTTTGCATTAAGCCATCATTGCACTAGCATCAACATTTTCGGAGATTCACAGATTATCATAAATTGGTTCAATAGAATTTCTACATGTCACTCGCACACACTCAACGTCATTCTTGATGAAGTCTTTCAGCTCAAAGAGGCATTTAACCATATCACTGTTTCACATATCTACAGGGAACATAACCAGGATGCTGACAAATTTTCCAAGGAGGCCGCGCTGATGGAGCAAGGATTCTGGGAGATAACCGAGTTTTTGGATCAGCAGGAACAAAATTTTTATCATCGCCCATATATAGACCCGGCATACCCTACAGCGGGTCTACACGCGACTTAATTATAATAGCAGTATGACAGCAGCATTATATATGACAGTTTTATGTATAAATCTTTTTTGTAACAGACTGAAGGATGCCAAAAAAGGCATCAAAATCTATACAGCCTACATAGCAAATCTGAGCAGAAACCAAATCAGCATAGACATGCAATTTTGAGTAAAATGTACAGAGAATCAGTGAACATGGCATATGCGTTAAGCATCTACATATGTAATCTTTCATATTAATGAAATGTTACGGATTTTTCCAGTGGAAAAAAAATATATATCAAAATATTTTATTTAAATATATATTAAACAAAAAAAAATTGAAATATATATATATATATATAATATATCACTATTATTTAATTTTACATCTTTTATTTTATTTTCAAAATAGAAAATTAATTAATTTAATATATATATATATATATCTATATATATATATATATATATATTCTACCACCATTGCAATGGCTATTTATAAAAACTTACTCCGAATAAGAGTTTATCGCTATTGTTATTTAGCTTCCTTTTCCTTATCTCTTATGCATATCATGATCATATAAAACATAATGAATTCACATATCACTTTTACTTCTATGTGTATGATCATTGTGTAGTTTTACACCATTTATCTTATTTCCATAATAAAAATATAATTTTTAAAGAAATATATATAATTATTAAAAATGATTAGTTTACTTGTTTTAGAAGAGATGGATAACATGTAATGTTAAGTCACTAGTATCTTATTTCTATAATAAAAATATAATTTTAAAGAAATACAAATTATTAAAAATGATTAGTTTACTTGTTTTAGAAGAGATGGATAACATGTAAAGTCACTAGTTTGAAACTTCAAGGGAAAAAAATAGTTATTTCAATGGCTATTGTGGCTCAAGCGAAATACCATATGATTTTGACAGTTTAAATGCCCCTAAATTATGATTTCTCAACCAATAATCAAGCATAATGTAATCTCTAAAGAATTTAAAAAACCGTGATAAAAAAATTTATTATTAAAAATTATTTCTGATTTAAAAAAAATACAATATAATTTATATTGATATTATTCTTAAATATATAAGCTTTATCTAATTTTACAAAAATATAAAATTCATTCATGCTCTAAATTTACACCTTTATCTTATTTTCAAAAAAAAAGCTCATTAATAGAAAATATTTATTATCCAAAATTATTTATATATATATAATTACTATTTTTTTTAATTATTCACTATAAAAATTTATATCATATTATTCTTTAAAAGCACACTTTACTGTCCAATTTTATATTCTTTGTTTTATATATATATAATTATTATTTTTTAATTATTCACAATAAAAATTTATATCATATTATGATTAAATGCACACTATCCAATTTTATATTCGTTGTTATATATATATATATATATAATTTAAAATATATATTTAAATTTTTAACGAACAACCAATATATTATAGCGATTACAATGACTTTTTAGAAATGTTATTCAATATAAAAGGTCACACATATATTATAGCGATTACAATGACTTTTTAGAAATGTTATTCAATATAAAAGGTCACACATTGAAACTCCATTGGTGTCTAATTGAAACGAACTTCTTTGAAAATAATGTTTTGGTACTAATATTTTCCTATTACCTATTAACATTAGCATATTATTTTGGAAGCTAGTCAATGTTTATCTATTTATAGTTTTGTTCTATCTATCAAGCCAGTGTTTATAGGTATGATGTCATCGTATTTAGACATAAAGAGTAGTAATCTATAGTTTTAATTATCGTTTAAAAAGAATAATTTGAACAATACTATCAGAGTGAGTGATTGATATCATGCATCATAATATAGTTTATTATAATGAATTGGTTGAATTGGTTGCTGCTGTAACTTTCCTAATACAATCTCTCTTCTGAACTGAATGTATTTCCATGCACAAATACAATTTCTAATTTCTTTGAATGTATTAATTAAGAAACCATCAACAAGAAAACATATAAAAAATTAAGTCAGACATGCACAATATGATATATCACACATTGATTACTGCAGTTATGTGCAGGAATTTCGTACTTTTTGACACATCGTCTATTAAATAGTTGCTACTCAGTGTTTAACTGATCCAATTTTATTTATTTCCAAATAGAATCTAGAGAAGTTCAGAAACCATAATCTCATAGCTACAACTCACTAATACCTTCCCCTATAAGTATAAGAAGCAGCGGTTGGCTCATTAGATTAAGTCGTCGGTTATGCAGATAATGGTAGGCCGTCGATCAAATCAATCAAGGCAGTGTCACTATTCTAGAGCAAGCATGTTGATCAAGATGATGAACCAGTCCTAGTTCCAGGAGCAGCCCCATAATATTAGTGAAAGATCCAGCATCCTATGAAACCATTGATCACATCCTCAACTACAGGCCATCATTGAGGAGGTAAGGCATCACTCTGCAAAGGTCTATTGTTGCTGTATAAACTAATTAACAGTGATATCATTGTTCCTGAACTTGTTTATTGTTCTTTTAAACTTGAAAGCTTTTCCAACCCAACTGAGACCTGTAATCCTAGAGGTAGCCACTTGGTGTCAGCAAATATGATTCCTGCAGGTGCATATAGCTCACAATCAAATGGTCAGTCTACCCAATTTCTTGCTTGCATCAAATATCAGAAAAATTTTCTGCAACACACTAACAACATTTCACATTAAATATCGCAATAGCAGCATCATGAATTTGTCGATTTGTATTTCAGAGTGCTTACAACAGTCATAACATATCTCTTTGTAATAGTGAGTTGTTTTTTGTTGCACTGAACTGCAGAAGAACTTGCTCGATCACCTTCATGGCTTTTTCTTGCCATTGTCTAACCTTTGAGGGTTGCTTGATGTTGTCTGGAAGGTCGAAGTGAGTCAAGGATGGAACAAGAGCAACAACTTGATTTTTCTTCTTTTAAAATTGAAGGTATTGCCAAGTTTCCAACGCAGCCAAGATAGCCAGTTGGTGTGAGCGCACATGATTCCTTCAGGTGCATGTAGTTTGACAATCAAATAGTCAGTCTACCCAATTTCTTGCTTGCATCAAATATCAACAAATTTTTTTGCAGCACACTTTTGCAGTCAAAATCCGGCTTCAGACTTATAAGCAGCATACAGAATGTCCACGCTTTCAAACCTTGTCTCACTAACTCAAAAATCAAATCTTGATGTGGTTTTTTAATTAGCAATCTTCATCACTAATTCCTAAATCAAACGCAAAATAAAACCCAATTTAACGAGAAGCAGCCAGTTGTTCCTATTTATAAATCAGTATAGTTGACTTAAAATTATTCAAATTATAAATACAAATGATAAATACTACAACCTGGCTGAAGACACTATAAATCTAATCTAATGCTTTGAAACTTCTTCTCATATACAAAGAAAATCTAATGCTTTGAAACTTCTTCACATATACAAACTTCGGAATCACTTACCTATAGACATGCTGGCCAATGGAGAGACCATATTTCTTACATTTTTCGACAGTGATGGTGAAGAAGGGAAATTCAGGTTCAAGTACTGGACCAGCTCTCGGAGCTATGTGCTCACCAACGGATGGAGAAATTTTGTGAAGGCTAAAAAGCTGGAAGCAGGGGATACGGTTTACTTCACCCCTGACAGCACCACATAAAACACCTTTTACATTACAATTTCTCGTTCTCACGAGGATGGAAAATCCAATTCATCTTGCATTGCCGAGGGTTTTCCTGAGAAGTTTCTGGCCATGTCTACTAGTACTGAGGATCTCAATTCAGTGCCTCAAGAAGGGAGGGACCCTGGTGCAGTAACTAATATGTTGCCCATGCCAAAGGATTTCAGTGACTCTAAACCGACAGTGTTGGTGAGGGCTCAAGATCGCGAGGGGTTACAAGGAAATAGCATTATGAGCCGTGCAGATATCCATGGCTTGGCAGGTTATGAGTTAAAGACTGAGAAAACAGACACTGACAATGGCTTGGCATATTATGAGTTGAAGACTGAGAAAACAGACACTGACAATGGCTTGGCAGGTTATGAGTTAAAGACTGAGAAAACAGACACTGGAAATGGTAGCATAAAGCTATTTGGAGTTACAATTCCCCAATTTCAATGCCTTAATTCAGGGATCCTGGTGCAGTGACTAATAATTTGTCCATGCTAGTGGATTTCAGTGACCTTGAACCAACAAAGTTGGTGAGGGCTCAAGAACGTGAGAGGGTACAAGGAAATAGCATTATGGGCACTGCAGATATCTAAGGCTTCGCAAATGATGAAATAAAGAATGATAAAACAGGGATTGGCAATGGTGACATAAAAAATGCAACAAAACTTAGTTTAGACTTTTGATAACTTCGAAGTCAATTTTTTTTTACTTTAGAGTGTGTTTGGGTTTAGTGAAATTTCTTTAACAAATTTGATTTTAGACTATTTTTGAGTTTTTGTAATATGTTGAGAAATTCTGAAAAGATTGTGTCATAATGATCAGTGAGAGCCATTGTTAAGGATTTAGATTATGTGTGGAAGATTATTTAATATTTATACGTAGGGGTGTTTGTTTTGTTTAATGTTCATTATAGGATTTTAAGCTTTTAGCAAATTGCAATATTTTCTAATAAAGTTTAAAGTATTTCTGTTGAATAACCCTATAGATTTTGAAGTTGATTTGCAAGCAATCTGGACAATAGCCCTATATATAACTTCTGCATAGTTGTAGCATTTCATGTTAAGATTTAAAATTTAACATTTGTAATAATCGTTTATATATATGTTGGGGGCTATTTAATGTTTTTCTTTGACATGGTTGTAGTCTTTCTGGTAAAAAATTATTATTTAGCAATTTTCACTTTTAATAACTTCGAAGTCAATTTTTTTTTACTTTAGACTGTGTTTGGGTTTATACGTAGTGAAATTTCTGGAACAAATTTGATTTTAGACTATTTTTGAGTTTTTGCAATATGTTGCGAAATTCTGAAAAGATTGTGTCATAATGATCAGTGCGAGCCATTGTTAAGGATTTAGATTATGTGTGGAAGGTTATTTAATATTTATACATAGGGGTGTTTGTTTTGTTTAATGTTCATTCTAGGATTTAAGCTTTTAGCAAATTCTAATATTTTCTAATAAAATTTGAAGTATTTCTGTTGAATAACCCTATAGATTTTATAGTTGATTTGCAATCAATCTGGACAATAGCCATTGTTAAGGATTTAGATTATGTGTGGAAGATTATTCAATATTTATACTTAGGGGTGTTTTTTTTGTTTAATGTTCATTCCAGGATTTAAGCTTTTAGCGAATTGCAATATTTTTCTAATAAAATTTAAAGTATTTCTGTTGAATAACCCTGTAGATTTTATAGTTGATTTGCAAGTAATCTGGACAATAGCCCTATATATAACTTATGCATAGTTGTAGCATTTCATGTTAAGATTTAAAATTTAGCATTTGTAATAATAGTTTATATATATATTGGGGGCTATTTAATGTTTTTCTTTGACATGGTTGTATTCTTTTTGGTAAAAAATTATTATTTAGCAATGTTCACATGCATAGTTGCCATCTTTCCTTTTAAAACTTAGAAAATACTATTTACAAATACATTATCATTTAGCAATGTTCACCTACATAGTTGCCATCTTTCCTTTTAAAACTTAGAAAATACTATTTACAAATACATTCTTGTTCAATAGTCTTACATACTTACATCTTTTCACCTACCAAGGTGGAGTTATTGTCCCTAGTTACCATTCCTTTTAAAACTTAGAAAATAGTATTTACAAATACTCTCTTATTCAATAGTCTTACATCCTTACATGGCATCGTCTACCAAGGTGGAGTTATTGTCCCTACAGCCAAAAGTGGTCAGAATCTGGGCAGAAAGAATTCAAGAAATGTTGCACTAGCAATGTTTGAATCATGTTTTTGATAATAGAAATAGATTCAGCACCCTCAAAAACCTCTGGATCACCCAAAATCTTGAAGTTTGACAGCTATAGCCTGGATTTACAAAATCCCAGCCAGATTTTATCAAAATCTTGATAAAATGAATATGATTTTCAAAAGAAAAAAACAATCTTGTTAAATTATGCCTATTTACACCAAAAATGTTCTCTTCCTGAAATTTGACTCTACAAACACTACCTATTTTCATCGTTCTATTAGTCCAAATATAACACGTGTAAATCCTTTTTCAAAGCTTTGTATGTATGTACGGCGTGGTGAAGAAATAGTGCTTTGTTGTCTTCCATGTTCAAGGCGGTGTCCTACTCTAGTCTCCACGCCAGATAGAGGACAACAGGCGTAGAGGGCATATATAGATAGACGCTTACGCAAGCGTGCTAACCAGGGATAGACAGTGACAACAGACTCCAGCAACAATAGAGCTCAGGGAACCTCATACTAACCATGGGAAAGTGTTGGTGTACATGCACTTAGACTAGCTGTGTTGGTGTACATGCACCTAGATTAGCTCCAGTTAACTTATTGCTTGCATGTGGCACATGTACACATTAACATAAGATAAAGCACACTTAGCTTTAGTTAGCTTTAGTTATTGCATGTACAACTAAGCTTAACTTAGTTGCTTTTATGTATTTATTCTAAAACTAATATTGTAGAATCAATTTCATTCTTTTCTCAATTCTTGCTCGCTTCCTTCCTTCTCTTGCAAGCTTGTTTATTGTTTTGCAGATCTAGATCTGTGTATCTCAAAAATCTTACATGGTATTAGAGCACAGGGATTTGTAATCAGTGCACAAGCAATTTTATTTGCAGGTTCAGAAGATTGAAGCAACAACAAAGAATGGAGTCTAAATTGGAGTTTCCACAATCGGCAATTCTCACTCCATATAATTATTTCGAATGGAAGCCAAAGATTCAACTTCATCTCAGAAGTAGAGGCTTATTTCGAATAACCATGGAAACGGAAGTTGAACCAACATCGGCAATGGAGAAAACAAGATATTTCAATCGCATGGACGAGGCCTTCGGCATCCTATGTTTATCTATTTCTCCGGAACTGCTATTTCATGTTGAATCATGTTCAACTCCAAATGAAGTATGGAAAATTTTGGAAGAATTGTTTGGAAAACAGGATGAAATGCAAGGTCACATTCTCGAAAATGAGTTAAACTCATTAGATCCGAGAAACTTTGAGAACATTCAAGATTTTTTCACAAGGTATAAAGCCTTGTTGGTTCAGCTGAAAGGATGCGGGATCGACAAATCCAAGCAAGAAAAGCAGTTGATTCTTTCCATTTTATCAAAACTTGGTCCAGAGTATGCAGTATTCGTCTCTACATTCCACACAGTCAGATCTGCAACTGGTGCAGATTGGAAGATGCCCTCACTGGATTCTTTTATTCAGTCTTTGATGCATGAGCAAGATAAGCTCATCAAAATGGGCACACTTAAAAATTCCAAAGCGCATGCACTTATTGTGCATGCAAAAGGAAAGGAAAATTCCAAACCCCCTGATGGCTCATCTGGCTCAAAGGAAAGGAAAGGAACGAAAGGGCAATCAACGTGCAATTATTGCCACCGTGGTTTTCATCCTGAATCTGCATGCATGAAGAAGACTATAGATCTTATGGCGCAGACACTCCAGCAACACAATCTTGGAGACCACATTCCTGAGAATGCTAAGAAGAAGTCTGGAGAAAAAGCACCAGATCCAAGAGGTAACGGGCATGCTTTGATTGCTCTTCATTCTGCACCACAAGAATGGATCATCGATTCAGGAGCTTCACATCATATGGCTTCTTCAAAGGAATCCTTTTCTTCTCTACATGCATACTCAGGTCCTCCCATTCTCATGGGGGATAATTCTGCAGTTGCAGCAACTGGACAAGGAAGAGTGCAATTCGAAGATGGAAGTTTTGAAAATGTCTTGCATATTCCAAGGCTTTCTGTGAATCTTCTCTTAGTGTATCAGATGACACACACAGGCAGTGAAAGGAAAGTGGAATTTACCCCAGATTCCGTGAGCATTTATGACATGCAAACCAATTTGAAGATTGCATCTGGCAAGGTAAATGATCAATCTCGTCTGTATACATTTTCTGATTTTGTTCCTCAATCAGATTCCTGTGATGGAAATCGAGGTCAACAAGCAGTGAAGGGTTCTCTAGTTGTACCCTTCCCCCCAAATCCAATGAGGGTGAATGCCAAGGCTGCTCCACCTCTAAAGCCTTCCCATGATTGGAAAATATTTGGCCAAGAACTCAACAAATCTACCAAAGCTGTTGTCACCAAAGTGGAAGACAAAGATCGTCATTATCAGCCCGTTTTCCGTCCACCTTATGCCCATGCTGCTTCCTATGTAACAAACGAACAGAGGATACCTTATTCAACTGTCAATCAGAATGGGTTGCAATCACCGAACTGGAGCCATCCGCAAGCACTCTTAGCTATGGAGCCATCCATGCCCATGCATGCTTATATGATGCATGGATCTGATCCAATTTCTCGGATGGCTGGATGTAAAGATCGTCACAGCAAAGTCCTCACATCAAAAGGAATTCGTGACAGAAGGATCAGGCTGTCTGTCCCCACTGCAATTCAGTTCTATGACCTGCAAGACAGGCTAGGGTTTGAGCAGCCTAGTAAGGCGGTGGACCGGTTAATTGACATTTCCAAATCAGCTATAGATGAGCTCCCCGTACTAGACACAGAAATGGCAGCTTCTGCTTCAGCTGGTAACGTGATTAACTTAATTCTGCTTCTGCTTCGTGTCGAGCACTGCATTGCATCGCCAACAGAGAGTGCAACTGCGGCTGCTGCATCCGCCTTGAGATTTGGCCCGGGCTCCCTGGAACGCGAATGGACAAGTTCTCGTAAGGCTATGAAGGATTCGGACATGGGACGGAGCAGCAGCAGCACATCAGATGGGAGCATAAAAGAATCAGCGGAACATTATACATCAAAATCTTTAATGTCGAAGCCGTGTTCTAAGATAGACGCAAGATTTAAAGAAACGGAACGAGCCAAGAAAAAATCGGTCTTCGCCAAAATCTCTGGGCACTTCGTTCCTTTTCAGGGCAGGATAACATAAAGCATGAAGACAATGGCGCGCGATTCTTACTAGCGGAATATCGTTCTATTACTCTGTAATAATTTTGTAAGGATTAATTACTTTTCTCTACTTTTGCATTATATTTTGAGGGGGGGTTTTCTTCCCACTGGGTTTTCCCTCTTTCCTCCTTTTTATGCATTGTATATGGGTACCTAAAATGGTCGTGTTGCCGGGACTCATTCATTTTGCATCACACTCACCTAAGTTATGCTTAAGGGGGGGTGTTGGTGTACATGCACTTAGACTAGCTGTGTTGGTGTACATGCACCTAGATTATCTCCAGTTAACTTATTGCTTGCATGTAGCACATGTACACATTAACATAAGATAAAGCACACTTAGCTTTAGTTAGCTTTAGTTATTGCATGTACAACTAAGCTTAACTTAGTTGCTTTTATGTATTTATTCTAAAACTAATATTGTAGAATCAATTTCATTCTTTTCTCAATTCTTGCTCGCTCCCTTCCTTCTCTTGCAAGCTTGTTTATTGTTTTGCAGATCTAGATCTGTGTATCTCAAAAATCTTACAGAAAGTTGAAGTCGCAGGTCGGGGAAACCAGGCCGCGTGAAGAAGGCTCAAGGAGAAGAAATAAGCAGTTGTTTCTCTGATGTTTTTGTTTTCTCACACTCAAGTTTGAATTGGGATTCCAATAGATCATCGACCAGAGAAGGCAACAAAAATGATGGGGGTGGGAGTGCCAGATTTGGAGATGGATTTGGTGGAAGCAGTAGGAGATGGCGGGATGTTATGGTGGTGGTGGAATCATGCATGGAATTAGTGAACGAGATAGCAGGTGTTGGGGAATGCAGGAACTATCTGAAGAAAGAAGGCGTTGATCTGGTGAGAAGCTCAAATTATTAGCACCCATGCTTGAAGAACTCAAGGAACTGAAGGATCTCCTGCTTACAGATAATACCCTATAGGCCTTGCAATCTAGACCCTCCGCTCTTAAACATGCTGTGGACATCCTCAAATTTGGCCACGATGGCAGCAAGCTGTTCACGGCTCTAGAAAGAATGCAAGTTGCGAATTTCACAGTGTAACTACTCAGTTGGAGTAGGCTTTAAGTGAATGGGCTTATGAAGAACTTGGATTGTCAGATAAAGTTCGAGAACAGGTTGAACTTGTATATTCCCAGTTCAAAAGAGCTAAATGAAGAGCTGACACACCTGATTTGGAACTTGAGTAAGATCTACGTATTGTCCTGTCTCAGAGGAGTAACAAAGATGTTGACCAGCCGGTATTAAGAAGATTAGGAGAGAAGTTACAACTTAAGACCATTGTCGATTTTTGAAGTAAGAATCACTTGCATTACACCAGTGTAGATTCATTTTAAATATTTATTTAAAGTAAGTTTAGAAGGATCCAATTTTTTTATGTGCAATCCAATTTTTTTATGAGAGGAAATTATTAAAATGTTTTACATAGTTATTTAATTTTTTTATTTTTAGATTTTTAAAATTTTTACTTTAGGCAATATAAACAAAAATTCAACTTTTATGATGGACTGGCATCCTTGCACATCATATTGGACTGTAGAATGAGCCTCTCAGCTCAATAATATTATAATATTGTTATCAGATGTGGAGACGCGGGTGAGAAGTTAGAGCAGATGTCAGGAATTCTGGAAGTTGAAGGACTTACTTTTGACAGGGAATCTTGAGATGGATGCTCCTGACAGTGAGAAAGGATTGAAAACTTGTGGTGGTCTTACAGATAAATCCAGCTCTCCTGTTATTCCTGATGAATTTCGCTGTCCAATTTTCTTGGAGCTAATGAAAGATCCTATTATTGTGGCTACAGGACAAACATGTGAACGGTCTTGTCCTAAAACACAACAAATGTTGCTGCGTGTAGTTTTGACACCTAAATATGTATTGCAAAGTCTGATTGCAGTGGCGTGAAACTAATGGAGTTGAACTACCAAAGAGAGCGGGCTACAGCAGATCTGGAAAGGCATGTGGATCTATGCTTGATAATGGATGTTCTTCTGCAAAAGTTGTCGAGTGGGACTCCTGGAGACCAAAGAGCTACGTCTTCTAGCCAGATGTTAGAACACAAGAGCATCTTGTGACAACTCTTCTTAGCCTTTCTACAACAAGGAGACAATAGTTATGGCTAGGGAAATTCCTCCTTTCGTTTAGGTTCTCAAGGCTCGTAGCACTGAAGCAAGAGAAAATGCTGCTGCAACGTTGTTTAGTTTGTCAGTTGTTGATGAGTCAGTGGTAAAGTCTCTGCAAGGGTGGGCCTTTTGGTAAGGTGCATAAGATATGAGAAAGTATATCCATAATTCATCTCCTTATGCCAGGGGTTCATGAGGCCCGCGAACTCCGGCCCACAGGGTAATAAAGTCTCTAAAGAGTAGGTTCCTTCCTTAATAATGATTATATACCTTAAATAATATCAATAGAATCATGTATGTCTGACGAAGGTCTTGAATCATCCCTTGGTTCTTCTCCATCCTTGAATCGTACCTTGCCTCGTGCTTCGTGGAGCGGCATCGAGTAAAGAGGCCTAGCTAGGGGTTAATGTTGAAAGATACCTAATGAGCCCCTGATGAGTCTATTAGGTTCAATGTCTATGTCTCGTGAGTCTTTGCTGAGTGAATGGGTAAACAGCATATCCACGGCTATGACTCGTGAGTACTTGCTCAGTTGCTGAGGCTTCAACGCGGGTTGATGAGGGAAGAGTAGCTAGCTGGGCACCTATTCATGGGCATGTAACTGCTGTCATTAATATCCTCTCCCAATGAAACCGATAGAAAGAAGAAGCCCATTTGAGCTAACTCTGTACTGGAATACAATACCCTAGTATAAATAGAATATCCAAATAGTCCAAGCCTCTAGCTCTACCTTGGCTAAGGAGAGTACCCAATCTGGAGGGTTCCTCTAAGAATGTGTTCTATTGGTGCTTCTTCTCTCGTTGGTTAGTTCATTTCTTCGATATATCTTCTCCATGTCTTCTCCCGATGGCTGGTTCATTTCTGATGCTTCCACGTTAATCTCGAGTTCACAAGTTGAATTTCTTACGCACCCGAATGTAGGCTTTCAAGGGTGATCTGTAGTTCAGGAAGACTATGATGCATTGTTTCATCTAATAGGGTTATCCACATCTTAGGTTAGGTTAGCTCATCTTTAGGCATATGTAACATAGTAAGTACCATAGTCCTAATAGCCATGAATGAGTTATCGAAAGGAATAGAGGAGAATGCTTAGCGGATAAGGTACCGATCATCGATCGACAGATAGGTTACCGATCAAGGGTGTGATCCATCTGCTCTAAAGCTACCTTAAGGCTTAAGGGCGGATATATAGGAGGTTAAGTCAATCCCCACTTTAGGGGCCTTATAGGTATTTCCGTTGGGGCTTGCTAAGATTCTTTAGGTATTCCGCTTTCTATCACATCATCTAGGCAAATAGAGGAGAATGTTCATCTTTCTCTAATGCTTATTTTTAGATTAGGTCCAGCTGCAGCCTAGGCGACTCAATGGATACGCGACCCTCAACCACTGATCTTTATGGGTAGGATCATTAGGGGCCTTAATGTCACACTTTAGGCAACCTTCTTACTACTTAAGGCGCATTAACCCGGTATTTCGTTGTCCCAGATACTCTGTATTAATGTCTTTCCTTGTCCCATAGACTGAACTGATACATTTGCAGTGATGATATAATTTCCAATCTGAACCCTATAGCGGGTTCATCACTAGCCTATAATAGATCTAGTAATAGATATGATAGTCTATTTGCTTGATTGTTTATTCGAGAGTGATATGTGTTATAGCGAGTTCATCACTAGCCTATAATAGATCTAGTAATAGATATGATAGTCTATTTGCTTGATTGTTTATTCGAGAGTGATATGTGTTTTAGGGTTAAAGTAATGAGAAGTGAACAAGAGCGTTCTTAGTGTCTGTAATTGGGGTAATGATAAGTGAACAAGAGCGTTCTTAGTGTCTGTAGTTGGGGAGGCTCGTACCTCACCCCTAGCTTCATAGAGTTATAGAGTCCAAGTTATGTTTTCCTGGTGTAAAGTATAATAAAGCTAGTGATAGTTGAGTCTAAGACAAGTATAAGGAGTTGATAATGTAATAATACTAATCTAGTAATAATTACGCACGACTTGCTTCGTACTCATAGTGAGTATCTCTTACACTGGTGAATCTATGTAATGTGAGCCTATCCACAAGTAATGTAATTAATATACGAGCTATAAGGCACTAGTTGATCGCGTCGTGCATCATTAACTAGAAAACATTGATTTGTTACTACTCTCTGAAATCATAGTATATAGTGATAAGCACCTGACCTAGGCTATCAATAAGTTGTCCAACACTTCATTACGTCGTGGTCACTAGATAAATCATATGTATTGTCTAACCATAAGCATGAAAATCACCATACGGCTAACCACAATATTATGATATACACTTCATGATGTATCATAGAGTCATAACCGCATTTTCAGTACAGAATTAGAAAGCTCACATATATTATTGACTATTGTTATAGAGAAACATTGTTACCAGTTTGCTCTTGCAGTCTAGCCTAGTAGGTATGGTTATACTTAACAATTAGGTTTATTAGCTCCTCTATAGCCAGATTAATTCAAGCTTAATTAATACATGGGTGTTGAGTATTAGGCCAGCTACGTGCAGAAAGCTAGACCACTAGAATGGTGTATGATAGATCTCTTCTTAACATTCTTAACATGAATAGTGAGCAGGAAGCTAGCTCGTACACCTTAAATATCTCTTATTACAAATTAGTACTGATTCAAAGGCTACGTAGAATGTAATGATGTCTAGTCTCTGATCAGGATTAGTAGAACTGCAATCATGTAACACTTTACATTTTCTCAGCGTGAGAGTGTAGTTAGTAATACTCAATAGAGTTATAGTCCATGAACTTGAAATCAGAGATAAAAAAATGTGTGGTTAAGGTGATCTGTGATACAATTGATATACTAGATGATTAGAGTCGAATGATCCTGCTTACAGATAGAATTCATGTGATTAGTGTAGTAACTAGAGCTCCTACTAGAGATAAGAGTGTTCAGAGCATAACAATTTTTAAAAGCTCACTAATGGATATGATAGTTGCACATCTTTAAAGTGCATTACGAGAAGGAATGATAACGAGCTCTTACCTTCACTAATACCTTAACTGCTCGAACTCGCTTTCTTGGATGTGTTTCTTTAACCCTGCTTGCATATTCTACGACGTATACGTTGTTTAAATGCTAATAAATATAGTGTTTCATGTAGTCCAAATAGTTGGACCTTTACTCCTTGTAGAACATTGTGAAATCCATACAGAGATGCATTAATCGCTCTGAGCTAGGACTAATGTAGTTCTACGGACATATTATTACAAGCTTAGTCGAGCCACTGCTGATCCTAGTGTGTAAAATGCATTGATTGAGTCAACTTTTGTGTTTTTCTTGAATGGGCTAACATAATAGTTGTACAACTACTCGACTAGTTGTTGTATCACTCACATGGAATCAAGGTAAACTTAATCAATGGCGCATTAACACGTGACAAATAGGCCTTCATTAGTGCATTCCATGTACATGGAATACTCTTAACATGTGTTGTCTTGTTAATCACAAGCTTATTTCTTATATCGTGATTCCTGAAGAGCCCAAAGCAGATGGAAACGCTGGATAACGTCTAGTATGCAATGATTTGAACCTGAAATCTTGTATTCAAGAACCATAGTATAGGCCGAATACTGTCTATCAAAGACAAGACGCTTATGCTATTTATGATTCGGGCAGACATAAAGCACATTTTATCATGGTGACATGATATATGCAACTTGATGTTATAGAATATTCTCTGCATCATTACCACACGCTAATTTACTAGGGACCTTTTGCCTATCGTATACGTATTTCGTGCTTAAACTACAATAAAGTATGAGAAAGTCTTGAATGCTACTTATATCACAACCTTAGTTAATACGGACAAGATACAGGAATCTCACCTTTCCCCCAAAGGGTCAAGCAGGAAATTCCTTGATAAATCAAACTCCATGCTTGTCCTAGATGCTTGGTAGATATGGCTATCACTTCTGTAGTGTACTTATATAGCATAAAAAAGAATTTAGAGTAATATACGAAATTGAACGTTGTCGTTCGCTTCAAGGCAAAGGAGTTATTTTATAGATTCTATTATTCTAGTATTAACAACTTCACCGACATACTCTATTATATACATGAAAAAAACTCCATAATTCATTTGGGAGGACAGTGGCTAAGCAAATGCAGGGTTGAACGATTCTTGATCGATGGACTTATTACTTTCGTGCTAGCTCTTTAATCTTATCGCTCCCAGTAGAGAGTCGAGACAGCATATAATAGGGGGAACTAATCATTTGGAAGGTCCTCTAGCACTGTGCCATGGGCATAAACAGATGAATGAATCATCCCGAGGCTTAGAGAGATTCAGTACGAGGACGCTGAAATCAAAAGGCTGGGTTAGATTCAGGGCATACTAAGTAATTATTCCTGCTTGAGAAAGCACTCTTGACCACTGATAGATATCTCGAGCATTTCGATCTTCCAAAAATGAGCTATCGAGTTGGTTGTAAGGGGGTGGATGGATAAGATGTTGAAAAGCCCAAGGGAAGACCGATTAATTGCTTTGAAAATTATGTTGATTCAACAACCAGTCCGAGAGGGGGTCGAAAAGCATAGCAAAGACAATTGGAGGTTCTTTCTACTGGCATCCTGTCAGTCACCATGTGTGTCTCTCGTGTATCAGCTAGCGGAAGCTCACTGTGGGCTCCAGGGTGTGTCAGCTAGCGATAATCAATAACTCCATCGTGGGGATCTATATACTTGGCATCGAGTCTCGTGTCTTGTCATCGAATCGTCACCTGGCATTGAGTAGCAGGATCAAGTAGCGGGATTGAGTGCATCGACTCCTCAAGACTGGATCGACTCCTGGTATCAACTATTGGTATTGACTATGCTCGACTATCATAGAGAATTGTTATGAAAAGGCATAGTTCAGTAAGAAGAAAAATCATTTCAATGCCCAAATGAGGTTATCGTCGGGCCCCCTAAAAAAGGTGGTTTCACTAAAAAAATGGTGAATGAGGCGGTTTTCAAAGATTGGTCCACCTGAACTAAATGCCTGCGCAAAACCTAAGGCAATAAATAAACCACAACATGACCCTACCCTAACCCAAAAAGGAGGAGCATTATCGATTTGGCTCCTCTTTTATCTGTTGGGAACATGGGGGCCTTATATCTCAACCAACAGTGATGTGAGTTGTCATTCATCCCCCCCTGGGCCACCTATCTCGATGCCTGTTATATACCACCCTTATCAGAGGATGTGGGCTATCAACCGATCACTATCCGGGAAAGCATCCCCCCACCTACCTCCCTGACTGGGACTACCTGACTAGCACTATATGTATGGCGCATGGTCCTCAAACAAGTGATCGTAAGTAAGCATTGTCATTAAATCCTTCAATCCAATCGATGTAGGAATGCCATCAAGTTCTGTATGCGTAAACTTGTCCTTCCTTTAACTTGTCTTCAACTGTCACTGACCAGTTGTGAATGATGGGATGTTCTCTTTACTATCGGGAACGGGATCTTGGCTACCAAAAATCGGCATGGACTGGGACTGATGTGCTCTCAGTTATCAATGATCAATTGTCAATGACAATTGGCAATGTGATCGACCATTGACTTCTCTTACTTTTGACGAGTACCTCCCTCCAGATGACTGGCTCTCTGCAATGACCTTAAGGCAAGGACTACGATGATTGGCAGCAATGCTACAGGTGGCAATCCTCTCCTTTTAGTCGAGCCACTAAACGTACCTAGGGAAATTGACAAAAAGGCATGTTTGAGTCATAATCAAATCATTTTAGTGCCTCGGAATTCTGCCTGACCCCCTAAAGATGATATTTGATTAGAAAAAAGCAGTGACTGAGACGGTTTTCAAAGATCTAGTCCACCCAATCGTAGTGCCTACCCCAAGCCAGGTATTCCATTTATAAATCAATCTCGTATGTTGGTAACATGGCTGCACTGTGTGATTTTGTGGAATGGACGCTACAAAACCTTCGCTCCCCTCCCCCTGGCCTCTTCGATAGGGGCTAGCAACAACATTTATTTATCTATTCGTGCCTACTTGGTTGGGTGAACTCAATATCTCGTCGTCTGTTGACAACTTGGAAACATAATCCCCGCATCTGTTGGAGATTAGGTAGAACTCAATCACCACTATCTCGTCTCGTAGCATATGGGGGGACCTAAGCTCAAATCACATAAACACCTCACTCTTTCTCTCTCGTTCGGTTACAACTTACCCTCAAGAAATTATAGCTCACTTCTAGTGTAAACTTGAACTCAATCGATATATTGTCTGACGTACTTTTCTCTTGTCTGGTGGGGACTGCGGGGCCTTTTCTTGCCGGCAAGGGATGTGGACCTTCTTTCTCGGTCAGTGAAGGGGGAAATATTCTATTGTGTATGGCACTAACTTGGTTCACATATTGAAATCTAACAAGGTAACAACTTGTCTCAATAACCTTTGGTAGGAACATGGGGCCTTCTCCTCTTCTATCTATTGGTAACTTAGGTTCCTTCTCTCTCGCTTCGTCAAGCGGTTTCTTTCTTCAAGAAGCCTAAATCCATCAAGGAGGTGCTCACCCTCAAAGAAAATGAAATCATCCTGCCTGTAATAGGGAAACTTCATGAAAGGCATAGTTGAGTAAGAATCAAATCTACTTTCTTGTCCCAAGGGGACCGCGAACTTATCAAAGAGGATATTTTTTTAGCCAAGAATAGTAAATGAGTTTGTTTTCAAGAACCAATCTCCAAGCCAAGTATCCAAGCAGAGTAACTAAATTGAGTATCCCAGTAGCCAAGCCAAGCTGAATATATAAGGAGCCCAGGCTAGTCCAACCAAGCCAAGCCTAGCAATGACTGGAAATTGGGAACGTAGCTATGACAACCGGCTCTGATCGACTATTATCGGCAATGAGACCCTATGAATGTACCTCACTCACTCACCCAGCCCCATAGATTCTTCCTGTAGCTTGTTCCCACCATGTAGCTTCTCGTGCCTTGTCGTGTCGTAGCTTCCCGTGTTCGGTGTGGCATTTACAAATGTTGCTTGTTGCCAGTGGGAGCACTTATTTGGGAAGATTGGGTTGTTGTCCATCTGTCAGAATGCCTATTTTGTGAGATGTGGGCTATCAATCACTATCAACAAGCATCATCAACCTCCCTTCCCTTCTATGACTAGCACTACCTGCACAATGTGTCTGGCATGCTCAAAAAGGTGCATCATAAGTTATCGTCATAGCATAAATTCAAGGTAGTAGCTATTGTTCCATACACGGACTTGGTGGCCTTCCTCATCTTCTCTTCTCGGGTATGGATTGAAAGGGGTACATCTCTCTCCTGGCCACACTGCACCTTCCTAACTTACCTACACGGAACAATAGTTCCTACAGAGCTTACCGATTCGGGACGCATGGTCCCTACATAAAAGCACAAGTGCTGCATAGAACTATTGAGCATAGCGTAGATAATACAAAATCTAAAGTACACGCGCATTAGTGCCACTCTGGAAGGCATGGGATGAAATTGAGTGAGGGAGATCTCCATTATTATTTCGAATTAGGGAATAGAACCAATATCTAGATTGATATCTATATAATTAGTATGGGAAATATGAAATAGAATAATCTAATATATAAGGCATGAGATGAAATTGAATGAGGGAAATATCAAAAGATGAAAGGTCAGTTCATTTCTGCAAGACCGGGTCGAACAGCAAGTTCGAAACGAAACTATGGTATCACCTTCTTGACTTACCTTATGACTTGTTTGGAACTGAGAAAAGAAGAAGCGTGCATTAGCAACTGGAAGATAGAGCTAAAGCTATACCTTTCAACAGAATGTCTAAATAAAGTTTAGAGAATGGAGAAAGGAGAAGGAGATAACAACTTATACTACTACTTCATTCAAGCTTAGAGATAGTCTTAAGTGCTACTAAAGGATAAATACAACTACTAATACTACTTGTGAACTCAAGATAGAGCTAAGGCTAAAACACTAATAAGGTGCCCAAGTAAGGCCTCTTTCTTACCTTATGGCTAATACCTTACCTTATGGACACAACTGCAAGTCTTTAGTGCTAATCCATATGGAAAGTTAAGGCTAGTAGTTTTTATTCTATGGCTTAAACTCAAAGTATAAAGTGCTTGTAACCTTACTGCTTAAGACTAAGGCTATGGAACTTTACTCTACAGACAACTATAAGGCTTTCACTCTCTTTCTTTCAAATAATGGAGAAAACCTCTAGCTTATTTGCTATAGCACGGGGAGGGAAAGGGGACTAAGCTAGCTTATTCGCTTTATAGCTTCTTCGCTTATGCTCAAAGGACTAGCTTCACTTACACACTCAGCTCTATAAGTTCTTTCTAATCTGGATAGAGGGGAAGGAATAGAATCTAACTAACTAACCCGAGGGAAGATGCTTTCTCTTTCCTTATATATGATATAATCCATTATTTCGTACTAGGTGCCTATTCTTTAGACACTGTATTTTCTACGCTATTTTGTATATGCTATATATGCTGCATATATAGAAGCAGCTATGTATAGCTGGTATGGGTATATGTAAGCTGCTATGGGCTATTACCATATAGCAATGACCTTACGGCTATGACATTAAGGCTATAGCAATGAATAGAGCTTCTTACTATGATTATCTAAAGCAATGACTAGCGTCGGCTATGACTGGTAATGAAAACAAGCTATCAGCAATTACTTGGCTATGCCCTTCTAACTATGATTGGCTATTAGCTATGCCCCCATCCATATGTCTATAATTGGCTATGAAAGGAATGATTGGCTATGTGCTCCTTTGTGTATTGTGAACGATCTTATTCCAATGTTGACTCAATGTATGTAAGATTGTTAATAGATACATGCATTAACGAGATTGTTAAAGTTTATACTAGAAAATTTCATCAATTGGATTAGGATAAGTCTTATATACTTTCTATTGTTTCATTTTCTCGGGGGTTTGGTGCCTAGTTAATAGATGACAACCAATAGAGTTGTGGTTTGTTAGTTAATGTTATGTCAACTAGAATGACTTAAGGTGAAAAGGTCTCAGTCTTCATTACTCTAGTGGTTTGATGCCTAATTAATAAGACAACAATTGACAAATAAATTCATGTTAACTGATTTTTGTCAACTAGAATAAATAAAAGAAACAAGTTCAAATTTTTGGTAAAGCTCGATAGCTTTCTAAATCGATGGCCCAATCAATGATCATGTTAACTGATGGGAAATTATTTCATGGTAATTAATGGCTCGTCAACAGACTGTACTTAAAGGAAAAATAAAGTAAGCGAGAAGGTTTGCCAATGGTTAGTGGTTGGTTAATAACAAAAGAATACAAGAAGAAGAAAATATGTAAATGGAAAAGTGAAGTGACGTGGAAGTAAGAATGTGGCCCTTGAAGACATAAAAGGGTAATTCAATTAAGGTGACTAAAGTTGAATCCAGTTGCACTAGATGAGTATAAATGGTCATCGAAAAGGCCTAGGTTTGAAGTAAAGCTAATAAAGTTAAGAGAATTAAACCAAAGGGAAACACCTAATTGTATAAACTAAAGCCCATCTAGAAGTACGAGGGCTTCGCTCAATGAACCTCTGATATATCACGTGCATCATTGAATATTAAATAATACCCTTAATTTGACTACATATTGAAAAACACTTCTAAAAATCACATTATTTAACTCCCTACCAATACGGACCCAATACGCCTTCCCAATTTAACAAACCCTTACTTTCATTAAATATTGTAGGTATCCATTTTTTCATTAACATTTTTTATACCCCTTTATATTTTTTCATTAACTTTGAGCTCCATTTTTTATACCTGCTAATATAAAAACCCTTTACCCCCAATTATATGCTCAATATTTTTTCTTCAATATATGTCCCCCAATATGAACACACATGATATGGGATAGCTCCCCAAGTGAAGCCCCCATGTCTAGAAGTGACACCTTGAGCTCAAGAAACATGTTTTGCCTTATTACTTACTCATAGGGTATCATCGCTTAAAATACTTGGGAATTTTACAACATAAATGGTTGTTGTGAGCCAATATCATAAGTCTAAAGCACATATTATGGTTTTGCAAATATGCTCAGTTAGGATGGGATTGGGTATTCAAGTTGACCAACTTTACCTAATGCACTGCCCTATTAAGGAATTCTCTCCCTATGTTCATTGATTTTCACACAACATGTGTAAAAACCCTGGTGAAAAGTTCATGTAATAAAAATTAATAAAGGAAAAATAAGACCACGATTAAGGGACACTTATTCCGAGCTGAATGTTGGGAAAAGATATCATAATGGGCATCACTGGATGTGTGTTTTTGGCTTAAGGAAATTGGCAAAGACAAATGCATTAAAAGGCAAAAATGAATTTTTGTCACATTTATTAATGAAAATAAAGGAAATTAGGAGAAAAGTGAGGTGAAAGGTCACAGGTTGCATGCGAGGACGAAATTGAAGGAAAATAATGGAAAATGAAGAAATTAGAGAACTCATTCATAAAAATGCTTCTGAGATCAGTTGGTAACCTTTTGTCAGTTCAAGTTTGGAGATCTCTCATTATTCTCTCTCTCTCTCTCACTCTTGGTCACTTAGAGTTTTCTTGGAGTACTCTAGCTTTGAATTAAGGAAGGAAAAGCAAGCAAAGGGAAAGGAAGGAAAGCAAAGATCAAGGAAGGAAAAGCAGGATCAAGCAAATTTAACATGAATACTTGTAGGTAACCTTTTGCATGTGTGATTTCCTAGTTGGTTTGAACATGCATGCCTTTGCATGTTGGTGTATGGTTCTCTTGTTATTGGTGACATGGTTTTTCCAGGTTATGACAGTGGTTTTCAGCCTAGCCTTGCCTTTTTCCAGATGCCATGGTGTTGGGATGTTATTTTGGTTTCGAGCTTTGGTTTTCCGAATGGATTTTATAATTCGAGACAAAGGTGGTCTCAAGTTCCATTCCCAAAGGCCTAGGAATCCCTTGACCGATTTTGGCGAGATACACGGTAAAGCCTAAGGGAGGAGTCTCGATTTAGGGCCTAGTGATCCAGGTTTGGATTGCGGTAAGTCATGAGAGACTGGTCTCGGTTTAGGGTCTAGTGATTCGAAATTGGATTGCGGTAAGGCCTGAGAGACAAGGAGATGAAAAATTCCTCAAGGATAGTGATGGATTCTGGATGACATTCCAAGTTCGGTTTGGTTGTGATGAAAGCATCGATTTTGGTGTGATCACAAATTGATGAGGGTGGAGGTGGCTTAACCTCTGGATTCCCTTGTTTTTTCATGGATTGGTTGTTCTATGAGATCACACATTCATGCTTGGAATAGGGCATGGGGGTGA
Organism: Pinus tabuliformis; assembly: GCA_031772625.1. Lineage (NCBI taxonomy): Eukaryota > Viridiplantae > Streptophyta > Pinopsida > Pinales > Pinaceae > Pinus > Pinus tabuliformis. Next base: position 1,252,646,842 of record CM062820.1, on the reverse strand, counting down.
TTAGCTGAAAGAGAGATTTGGTTCAGCCATGTCTATGGTCAGGTGGTACGTGGAAGTCCCGAACTTGGTCGAATTTGCCTATGATTAATAAAAGCTAAGTTATATTACTTTTGCACTGGTTTATATGTGGATTTAATGGTTGTCATATCTCTGGTATGTATATGGTTTTATCTTGGTTATAAGCATGGTTAAATGATTGGTTCATGTCATGGTAATTTCATGTATTTACTTGTAATTGTTAAATGGATGGATGTAAGACCTAATTGTTGTTATAATAGTTCAATGGAGAAGGAGGTGATCCTTCTAGTTATGTTTCATAAGTTCTTTCAGTCATTTATGCTCTATCTTGTATCCTAGACCAGTAAGTTGCATTGATGCCAAGTGTTTGACAACATGTCAGTCCTGGTTGCGGATGCTTAGGCCTAGTCTTGAGGTTGATTTTTTATTTGTTTATATTGTCATCATGTCTTTGATGGATTCTGAAGGTTATAACAAGTTCTGGGCAGAGGTCTGGATTTTGGGCTGGAAAAGTAGCTCAAATCTCTGGGACACCTGCACAAGTTTGTTGGAAAACGTTCGAGGACGTTGGCACACAGGCCTGTGAGAGTGACTTTGGATTTTGGTCATTGTCTTGCCTATTAAATGGGAGCGACTAAAGGTTAAAAGGGATCAAATCATCAGTGGGACTTAGGGACAGGATGTTTGAGTGGCTAACGTGTCTTCTAAGGGTGTTGTTGCTGATGTGGAGGAGTTTGTTTAAGGTGTTCCATTGATTCCATTTCCTTAAGGTCACCAAGATAGTTGAATCCCTTATAGTAGCCTCTCTCGTCGCATGTTTACCCCGACTAGTCAGTTGCTTGGGTAGACTTGGGAGGAGGGGGTGCTACAGATTGGTATCAGAGTGTGGTTGCATGCATACATGTCAATTGCATGTGTGTCTCGCACACTTGCATTCCATGTGCTTGTTGCATTGCATCATGTTGATTATGATTGTAGTAAGGTTGTCATGAGGAATTTGATGTGATTTTGTGGGAGTCGAAAGTATATGACTGGTTGAATATGGTTATATGTTGCTTAAATGTTGATTATATGTCGCTTGACTACATCCTTGTATGTCAAGTGCATTCTTGAATGTTTTGATTACATGTATTAGTCTTGTAGGTTGGTTACAAGAATTGACCGCTTATGCTCAACTACATGCATTCATATGTATGTGTAGTTGATTAGGCATTGCTTATGCATGTTGATAGTTGCATGTGGAAATGTGTGCAATAGATTAATGGTTGTTGTCATGCATGAGATCATAGCATGCACTGTTGATATGGCCTTGCATTGATGACTAGACCCTATCTAGAATGATGTTTATGCGTTGAAACACTTATACTATATATGTCTATATGTTGTTATGATTATGTTATACATGTATCATGTTGATTTGATGATCTTGCAGACAAGGTATGCTCCCTAAATTATGCTAAGGTATGTTGGTTTATTGTGATTTGGTTTAGATGACATAGTATGCCTTGCAAGGAAGAGATCAGATGGATAGCAAGGTGGTAAACTACATAGAATCTCCCTATGCATCAGATGGGCAGCGTGATGCGAGGCACTCTTTTGACTTGGAAAACAAATTGAAAAGCCTAAAGGAATAAATAAGGAGTTACAAAGCAGACAATGACAAAATCATGCAGGCACAAGAGAAACACGCAGAGGTGAATGCGATACCACTTCAGGGTTTGTCAGATTTGCAGCAACAGCGACGATTTCGGATCAGCTATGTACATGAGGATAAAACTAATGGGGCATATGGAAGTAGGTCTCCTAGTAGACACAGGTCAGATAGATTTGACATGATCAAAGATGGCAGGTTGTTGAACACTCCAGATAGGAGAGGTGATCGACATAGGTACTATTCCAGTTCTAGTTTTGATAGGCATCATGATCGTCATTGTTATCATCCTTACAGGAGGAGTGATAGGGGCTACTTGTCGGATGAGTTTAAAAAAGAAAAGCCACCTACCTTTGATTGAGAGATGAAAAAATCACAGGATGATGAAGCATGGTTTCTTGGTATGAATAAATTATTCCAGTTGCATGATTATTTAGAAAACATGAAAGCAAATATAACCACTTTCAGTCTCAAAGGTAAAGTGGATATTTGGTGGGAAGACATGAAGAATGTCAAAGGTATACACGAGAAAGATTTGACTTGGCATGCATTTGAAAGGCTCTTCAAGAAGAAGTACTTGTCAGAGAGGCACTATGACGACAAGGCTAAGGAGTTTTATGAGTTGAGAATGGGTTCTATGACAGATGATGAGTGTACTAGCATATTTTTGGAGTTGTTGAGATATGTGCCTTACCTTAGGGAGGAGAAGGCCAAGGTTCAGAGATTCATCAGTGGATTGCCAGTTGCATATAGAGACCAGATTGAGTTCGATGAGCCTAGATCATTGGAGGAGGCCATCCGAAAGTTGAAGCATTGTTATGAGTAGTTGAAGTGAAAAGTTGAGCCTAAGGATGAATTGAAAAGAAATGAGAAAGCTAAAGGAAAATGGCCACCAAAGAGAGGAAGACCTCAAGATGCAAGTGAGAAAGAAAATGCAGTTCCTTATAAGAGATTCAATACAACTGAGAAGGGACGTGGAGAGCAACAAGCTAGAGGCGATGGTAGGGAACCATTGTAGTGTTGTATATGTGGTAAAGATCATCGTAAGAGGGATTTTCCATGATATTAGAGTGGTAGTAGACCCTAGATCTACCATGCTTAGGATGTGTATACAATTGGTGATGTTGGTCACAACATTCCTCAGATCTATGCGGTTTTCGACAACAGTTGGGCGAATCATCAGGCATCGATCATTGAGATTGACAGTAAGCTTTGTGATCAAGTTGTTTCTATTTTGATTGATCCTGGATCTAACTATAGTTATATTAATCCTGACCTAGTGGACAAGTGTGGTTTGAGAAAAGAAGTGCATGAAAAATCTTGGTTGGTACAGTTGGCTATAGGTACAAAGAAGTGAGTTCACCATTGTGCAAGATATTGTGCATTTGAGTTAAATGGTATGCCTACAACAACATATTTGAATGTATTTCCATTGGGATCGTATAATATGATTTTGGGTATGGATTGGCTATACCTTCACATGACCAAAGTGGATTGCTTTAACAAGGCCATTGAGTGTGTGGATGATAGTGGGGAAAAGAGAACTTTGCAGGGGAAGAAGAAGCCTACATTAGTGAGGATGGTTACCGTTATGCAGGTTAAGCGCAGTTACAGAAAAGGTTGTGTGATGTTTGCAGTACACATTTCTAGTGACAAGGGTAAGGAGGTTGAGGATGCAGATGTGTTAAGAAGGTACCCATTGCTGAGGATTGATGATTTGTTTGATTAGTTGAAGGGAGCAGCAGTGTTCTTTAAAATCGACTTGAGATAGGGATACCATAAGGTACACATTAAGGAAGAGGATATCTTCAAGACTACATTTAGGGCTAGGTATGAGCATTATGAGTTTGTTGTTGCTCCATTCGGTATGACTAATTCTCCAACTACATTTATATGTTTGATGAATAGTGTGTTGTTTCCTTATCTGGATAAGTTTGTTATTACATTCATTGATGACATACTGCTATATTCTAAGAATGAGGAAGAACATGCTGATCATTTAACAACTAAGAGAGCATAAATTGTATGCTAAAATTAACAAGTGAAACTTCTTTCAGACTGAGGTACATTACTTGGGGCATGTTGTCTCCAAGGATGGCATAATAGTGGATCCAGAAAAGATAAGGGCCATCATGGAGTGGGTAGCTCCTAAGAATGTAGATGAGGTGAGATCATTTATGGGATTGGCAGGTTACTATAGGAGGTTCATCAAGAACTTCTCACACATTTCCTATCCTATCGCATCATTGCAGCAGAAAGGTAAGAAGTTCGAATGGACAGAGGAGTGTGAGGCTAATTTTGAGCAACTTAAGCAAATGTTGACACATGCACTAGTGCTAAAGATTGCAAATTCGAACAAGGAGTTTGTAGTGTGTACATATGCTTGCAAGAGAGGACTTGGTGGAGTTCTCATGCAAGAAGGACACGTAGTGTGCTATGAGTCATAGAAACTGAATGAGCACGAGAAAAACTACCCGATGCATGATCTTGAGCTAGCAACGATTATACATGCATTGAAGATGTGGAGGCATTATCTTCTGGGCAAGAGGTTTCCACTGATGAGCGATCACATTGGTTTGAGATATTTGTTTGATCAACCAAATCTAAATGCCAAGAAAATTGGATGGTTGGCTACCCTTAGTGAGTTCGACTTTGAGATCAGATACATCAAAGGGAAGGAGAACCAGGTTGTGGATGCTCTTATCAAGAAGGTACAGGTAAATCATATAGTAGCTATGAGTTCTTATGGGACAAAATTACATGATAAGATGTTGTAGGTAGGACAACAGGATGACAAATACATGGAGATTATGCACAGGTATAGATACAGGTGCAGGTACATGTATAGGTATAGGTGATCGGGATGCTTACTATCGTCTCACGACAGACGGTTTGGTGAGATTTAGAGATAGGATCTATGTAATGAATTTCAGTGAGCTCAAGAAGCTTATCTTGAGGGAGTTTCATGCCAAACCATACTCAAGTCATCCAGAATATCAAAAGACATTGACGATAGTAAAGAAGTTCTACTATTGGCTGAATCTAAAGAAGGAAGTGGCAGAGTTCGTAGCTAAATGTTTAGATTGTCATCAGGTCAAGGCGAAATGTAAGCATCCAGGTGGTTTACTACAACCTATAGAGATTCCAGAATGGAAATGGGAGGTCATTTCCATGGATTTCATTACAAGTCTTCCGAGGACAATGAAGTAGCATTATTCTAGTATGGTCGTGGTTGACAAGTTGAGAAAGGTAACTTCATTCCCGTAAAGACTACATATTTAGCCAATGAGGTAGCACAGGTGTTCATCAAAGAGATAGTGTGACTGCATGGTGTTCCAAAGAAGATTTTGTGGTCAGGGATGCAAAGTTCACTTCCAAGTTCTGGAAGGAGTTATTTCCAGGCTTGGATATAGGGTTGGCCTTCAATACAACTTATCATCCATAGACAGATGGAAATACATAGAGGTTCAACAAGATCTTAGAGGATATGTTGAGGATGTATGTGATGCACCAACAGAAGAAATGGAAGGAGTAACTTCCATTGGTTGAGTTTGCATACAACAATGATTATCAGGAGTCATTGAGGATGAGTCCTTTCGAGGCATTATATGGGCGGAGTTGTAACACTCCCATAAGTTGGAGTGATACAGTGAACATGGTACTTATTGGACCGGACATGGAGTAGGAAATGCAGGTTATAAAGAAGAATCTAAAGGCAACACATGATAGACAAAATAGTTATGCGGATTAACACAGGGTGTTCAAGGAGTTTCAGGTTGGGGAGCATGTGTATTTTCGCATCAAGCCCAAGAAAATATCTTTGAGGATTGGTTCATGTGCCAAGTTGTCACCATGGTATTACGGGCCATTTGAGATCCTTGAGAGGATTAGACCAGTGGCATATCGACTTGCACTACCTCCAACAGTGAAATTCCATGATGTTTTCCATATTTCATTGCTTAGAAGTATATAAAGGATGTTGATCATGTTATTGATTGGTCTGTATTTTAGGTGGAACAATATGGAGAGTTCCAGTTGGAGCCTCAGTGCATATTGCAGCGAAAGCATCTCATACTTAGGAACAGAGCCATAGAGAAAGTTAAAGTGTAGTGGAAGAACTTTGGGCGTGAACAAGCTATATGGGAGATGGCAGATCAGGTGCAGGCCCTGTGTCCTTCATTATTTGCCGGTTGAGGCAAATCAATTTTGGCTTGATGATGGTATATGTTTGGCACATGTTTTGCTGATGTTTTGGTATATGTATGTATATGTATATGGATGTAAATATCGTCGTGAGATAAGTTATAAAGCTCCAATAAGTGGTATGGGTGTCATGTTATTATGGTTGTTATATTGTCATGTTGTCATGATGTTTTGCTTTTGAGCAGGTCTTTCATTGTAAATACTACATTGAGCTAAGTTATAAACTCCATGGGAAATATGTTTTCTTTTCAATGGCTTTACAGAGGTCTTAGTGTGGTTTAACACCGATGACGGTGTTTCTATAGTTGGGAAATGTATCCAATTCGGAATGCCCCTATCCCACTCTAAGGTGTGATAGTGCCTTAGCAACAAACAAGGTAAACTAATTGAGTATTCTTCTTTATGAAATGTAAATGAGGAAGAAGGATCTAACTAACCTGTGTCTTCCGCTAGTTTGTCGATCCAAATCACTCCTCTCTTCAGTAGCTCCCAGCTTCACCGAATTCCTGCAAAATCACAAGAGATAGAAACTACACAAAGATACAGATATACATTCATAAAAATCTCAAGATTAGATGAAGCTAAACATGTAAGCATAACAAAACATCATTGGTACACAGCATGTAGGAGAAACTCAAATAGTTTATTGATAGAATAAGAAATTCCAAGAGGAGATACAACCAAGTGAGTTCCGATCCAACATCTACCTCCCAGCAAAGGAATCCCTTCCTCTCCTCCAACAAAGCATAAATCACCCAATGTACTAATCTCAATCTCAAACCAACAGCAATTCTCTGCAAAAGTACAAAATTCCAGCCTCCTGAACCTTTGGGTGAGAGATCCATATATAGATGTAAGCAGAGAGGATGAGTCAGCTTATGTTTTGACTTGTGGCTTCCCTCTGTCAGTTCTTGCTTCCATTTGGAGGTTGAGAGCCTCTTACTCATCACTAGTCGAATTCATTGAGGCAAGTGTCATTGGAGAAGATTCTGGAAGCTTCCAGGGTCTTTCCACCTCGTTGAATGAGCTTGCCATTTGTCATTTCCCGCTCAGCGCACCCTGGTAGTGCTTCCACCTGCGTTGCAGTGCACATAGCCAGTGTAGTCTCTGCATTTCAACGCAGGCAGCTAGTGGAGCCTCTAAATTGATCCTGAATTGACTGTTTCTGAGTGGTTTTTGGTGGAGAACTTCTGGGAGAAGCTGTCATTGGTTGACCTTGTTCCTTTAGGAGCTGTAACAAAATCTTTAGGGACTTTGGATCCCTTGAATTATGGACATTTCATGCTTATAGCTGTAAGGCACAAAAATGTCTATAACAGTTTCCCCCTAAAGTATGAGGCCGTTTATCGGCTGAAATGCTTTATTAGGAGGATCCGAAGTTCATTCAATGCTGGGAGGAGACCTGTAATAAGATACAATACAATACATTATTTTTCATACTGTTTTCATGATCTAGCTGAGGCGGGCATTCCCATGCTCAGCTTTATAAATTCATTTTTATGTACATAGGACAGACAATTGTCTGATGATAGACTGATGATCCTGCTGAAATCATCATCCTTTGGTAGGATGATTGTCTGTGCTGCAATGCTGTACATGCCAATGTCTTTATTTTTCCTGAATATATATCGCAGCCCGGATGGATGAAACTAGATCCGGGGTCTTCAAATTCGTTCAATCTTCACTCTAAGTACAAGTCGATCCATGTGAGAAATGTTCTGAAGTCGAACATGGAAAGACATCGCTTGATTACCAGTCAATGAGGTAAACCGTTAACAAGCGCGAGAGGAATCACCGATAATGATAATGACCCTTAAGGTACTGCAGTACAATTCACGTGGTGTGAATAAAGGACTTGGCGTCGAACACCACGCAAAATCTTTCGGTCGAAGGTCATTGATGTATACCTGTCGCCGGAAGTGAGAAACTTGCCATTGAGGCATGCAAGCTTCAAAGTACTGAAGGGGGTGTCCCTAGATCAACTTCTTGGATAATGAGCTGATGTCGACAAGAAGCGATCTGTCAAAGGAGGGCCTTAATGTATCCCACATCAGTGACACAGAACGGAGCAAATGATTTTGATGGAGGTGAAAATGATATGATGATATATGGTTCAGGGTGGCGGTCATGAAAGAAAGAAGGATAATGTATGGTAGTGGATGGGACACGGTTGACTTCTCTGGATGACTTCTCTTGAACATATCGACGACACTTATGTGATGGATTGGTAGCATTTACGCCAAAGGTGGATGATATGGTGAGACCATGGTGATGTGACCGGTGAATGAAACAACCCAACCCGACTCAGGCACGGAGCGGAAGTGTCATGTTCAAGAGCGACTTGCTACCAGTAAAGTTCTTTGAGTTTCTTCCCAATTTTTCCCCAGTCATTGCTAACCAGTACCTCTTTATTTTTGTCAAGCTTGAGGAGGATAACATATGCTTGTTCTATAATTTGCCCTTCGGGCAAACCCATCGCTATGTTTTAACGAGCCTAGCGATAGTGAAACTCGTTCTCGTCTAAAGACAAGTTTGTCGCTATTTAATGTTTTTAACGAGTCTAACGACAAAGATAACTCGGTCCTTTTCATTTTTAGAGAGTCTGAAAAGGTACGTAAAGTCAACTCCGAAAGTCCTTTTTCGCCATCTAATCCCTTAAGTCCGAAAAAGTATAAAACAATACAGAAGGGATGAATTTTCGATAGTTTTAACGAGCCGAACAAAACAAGCGCTCGATCTTTTTGTGCAATAATCCCTCAGGTCCAAAAAGATTAAAATCTAAAGGAGGGATAGCACTTCCGGTCGCTTTAACGAGCTGGAAGGCCAAAACTCGACAATCTTTTCATATTTTACGAGTCAGATGAAAAGAGCTTAAAGAAGACTCGTCTCTTGAGGAACGAGTGATAAAACGGGTAGCAGCTGATTCCAGGTAAGGGTTGGAATTTTCCAATCACGGCAGTGTCACAAGGATGGCTAGTGAAATCACTCTTCGCAGCTGTTCCTCAAAATGGGTAAACAATCATATGGAGGTGAATGATCGGCCAATGGAAAAGTGGAGGTGACGGTGCAAACACGACCAAGGCTTTAATGGCTGATAATGTTACATTCACGGTGGTTATTTACCGGAGGATAGTTCATTTTTTAAAGAGCTTGAACGCAGGTTGAAACATTTGCTCGATATTATGTTTATTTTTTAACGAGCATGAACTATGTGCTAAAACTACTCGAAAATCCAGTCATATGATAAGAATGTCTCATATAAGATGCCATTTTTTATGGAGCTTGCGCCTTACAAAGCTATGCCCCGCATCCTTTCATTATGAAAGTTCGGAAACGACTAATCCTACGAGTTTAAAGGGTTAGACCTACAGGTTTAAAGGGAGGACCTAAAAATTTAAAAAATAAATAGTCGCCCCTTGCTTGCACTCCAAAAGGTTTGCATGCCCCCAGGTATAAAGTATGATTTCAAGGTTACCCCTCAATTTGCAGATAAAACATTTTTTCTACCAGGAAAGGCCTATCTCTTTCAGGTTACCCAAAGATTGTTCTATTAATCTTTCAAACAAAACATTTCTTCGGCGGTGTCTACCGAGATAGACAAAGGTGAGTGACAACGAGCACCAAACACATAACTTTGACAAAAGAATCTTATTCTAGAATAACCCCTCTTCCAAGACGGACGGGGTACAGACTAGTAATATTCTCCCGCGGAAACCTACCCTATACCCAAAGTTTTCCTGCCGAAGTAGACCAGGATGCATGCCCCCTGGGTTCCAGTCATATCCCTCCGAATTACTCGCGCTCATCGGGAGGACGGACGGTGGGTTGAGACATTTCTTGCGTGAAGAGACCATTTAGGGACGGTATATGACTATTTGCGATGCGTGATCCGGGAAATGAAAGCTGGTCCACGAGCTTGACCACTCTTCCTTCGTGCGGAAAACACATTACTCTAAAGAGTGAGGAGACGATGGCTCCCATGCAATATATATAGTCTCGTCCAAGGAGTAGGTTATAATCCAAGGGTCCTTGAACGACCATCACGTTCATTTGAACGGTCTTCCCTTTCAATGTGATAGGCACATTGGGGAGGATCCCTAAAGGTCGACTGGTTCCTTTATCAAAACCTGTCAGATTTCTCATTTCAGGCAAAAGCGTTGGCGAACCAAGCGCTTTCCAAGCAATAGAGGAAAGGATACTCACAGATGCCCCCTCATCAATGATGGTGCCAGCCATGACCATTATGTATATTTGGACGATAATTCTGAATGGTATGCTTGCTGGCAAACAGGGTCTTCCTAGTTGGTTCCAGTCGAAGGAGACAACAAGGTTGCTTGGTGGTGGGACCGAATAGATGGCCGGGTATCGCTCTGACGAACTTCCTTCCTGCGATAAAGGAATGGGGGGATTGCCCCCGTGTTCGTCGGAGTCTGTGTTGATGAAGAGAATTTGGATGGTGTCATCTTTATCCTCTTCAGTGACTGTATCATTCGAAGATAAATCCTCTGAAGGCAAGACCAGGTCAACTGCCGCCTCGGCCTTTTGACTTTCGTCGGGTATGGATTCAGCTGGTTCATCTTCAATGACCGGCGCTTCAGCTGACCACTTGAGCGGGCCAGCTGGATTTTCAACTAACGAAGGACTCGGCAAGAGTTTTTTATATCTAGGAGGAAGTCGTAACGGTGAAACCAGACGATCATCCAAAACTCTTTTTGCTTTGTCTAAGAAGGGACAACGGTGGATGGCATGATTGCCTTCGCACAGTCTACAGGGGGATCTAGCTCTCCCTTTTTGTCCAAGGACTTCACTTTTGCTAGTTGACGGTATGCATTCAACATGGCTATCAGAGGTTGTTGCCACCGGTTTGTGCAAATGGGGAGACCAGTCCCTTAGTATCTGAGGGATGCAGGGATAATCTCTGTGGAAGTGGTCTCCCTTGCATATGACACATGGCGATTTAGGCCTAGTCAGTGCTGTGTGTGGATTTTTGTCAGACGACACTTGTTTGCCCCCAGTCGCTTTTGGCTCCTTCTTCTTCTTCTCTTTCTTCTTCTTTTCCTTCTTCTCCTTTGGAACTCGGTTTTTTGTTTTACCAGTTCCGTCAAGCGAAGAGGAAGGAGGGGAGGAAGAATTAGAGGAAGTAGAAGGCTGGTGGGCAACTCTGGACTGGTTTAACTATTGATTCGACTGTTCAGGAATAGTGGTGTTCTGAACAACATTGGTTGAGAAGAGTCAGACCGGCAAGCCAATTGTCAGTCCTGGAAGCGACAATGTGGCCATATGGGGCGCACCAACATCTCCCCAAGAGGAGAAAGGACTAGGATTTCCACCAAGGGGAATTCCTTGGTTGGTGGGCTCCATTTTCTCAACCTAAAGATCAACGCAGGAAAAAGGGGTGATTGTTCCGTTTAAAATAAATTTTAACGACGCTTTAGACACAACTTGTTTTTTCAATTTTAAAGAGTCGAGAAAAAGCAAAAGATGACTCTAGTCGCCTTCGATGTTTTAACGAGCCTGAAGTGACAAATGCTCGGATGGAATTTTTCCGTTATAGAGTCTGAAAAAGGCTAAAAGGAACTGCTCTGGAGTTCTAGGTAGAGGGTGTGCCAAACTTTTCGCAAAACCGCAGAATACTTTTTAAGGTACCGGCGGTCAATCTTCCCGAATGCTGTGTTCAGTGCATTGCGATCAGTAGGGCAGCCGACACGACTTCCTATGGATAAAGGTTTTATTCCTATAGGGGTCTCCCAATATATACTCGATGGTACGTGGGAGCACAATCCGTACTGGCGCTATCGTCTCTCAGGAGGAATCACCCAACCATCAGCGAGATCGATAGTCACCAGGTTTTACGACGCCGGAACACGTCTCTAGCCTAGACCTCTATGTTGTGCGTTAAGTTACAAAGCATTTTTAAGTTCATTCAATTTATTTTAGGTTGATCTTTCTTAGAAGTTTGCCTTTTTGGATCACCACGAGATGTATGATACAATTCCTAAATGCAGTCTAAAGATGATAAGCAAGCTTTTATATCTTTTCAACAATGAAAATCCTGGCTACAAGGGGAAAAGGAAGACACAAACTTTTCTCAAAGAGCATAGAGCACACTGTAAATGCACTTTTCCTAAATCAAAGCATGCAAACTATCAAAATGCAAATGCACATATGCATGTATTTGTTTTCACTTTCTTAATATTGATGCCTAAAAAGAAAGCTGTTGTACAAATTTGAATTCGATTTCAAGTGAAAACATAAACAAGTTCCTTTTTCGAAATCAAAAAGACGATTACGACACTTTATGATTTACTTGTTTCGACACTAGAAATGCATAAATTCAAACCAAACGACAAAAGTAGAAGCTCAATCAACTGTGAACAGCAAACAAACTCACTCCTAAGATCAAAACGACACTTACGACAGGTCTAGATCTAAGGGCGACAGTATGACTAGTTTACTTTTGTAATGGGAAACTGCAAATGATGTAACAAATACACAAAGAAAAAATACAATTTCTTTATACAACTAAGGCGGAATTGAGGCAAAGAAAAGGGGCTCCAGATAGGTACACTGACTGATAACAGGCTGCAAAAAACAGAGATAAAACTGAGCAAAAGGAAGCAGGGAACCACAGCTGCACAAGGCAAAGTCTGATCAGCGCACCCTCAGCACAGAGAAACTGAACTTCAGCGCAGGTATCCTTCACGGGACCTACGTTGAAATGCAGAACCTCTTCACAGAGTCTGCGCTGAAGCAGAAACGAGAGTTGTTTTTGGGTTCTGGGTCACGATTTGTAGTTTAATCTACAGTTTTTGGCCGGATAAAAGCTATCAATTAGGTACAATTAGGAGGATGATTTAAAGGAGGACTAAGATCTATCACAAAGGGCTGTTAGAGCACTTGTGGATCAGATGTTCAGATCATAAAAACAGGACCAGTGAGTGGACTAGAGTAGCAGATCTCTACTTTGCATTTGAAAATGGCAAATGCATTTCGATTCGGAACTCCTGAGTTTATGAGAAGAACAACAATAGAAACACAAATAAACTAACAAGATACGATCCCCAGTGGAGTCGCCAATTTGTTGTTGGGAAAAGTATCCAATTCGGAATGCCCTTATCCCACTCTAAGGTGTGATAGTGCCTTAGCAACAAACAAGGTAAACTAATTGAGTATTCTTCTTTATGAAATGTAAATGAGGAAGAAGGATCTAACTAACCTGTGTCTTCCGCTAGTTTGTCGATCCAAATCACTCCTCTCTTCAGTAGCTCCCAGCTTCTTGCTCCTTCACCGGCCCAACTTCACCGAATTCCTGCAAAATCACAAGAGACAGAAACTACACAAAGATACAGATATACATTCATAAAAAGCTCAAGATCAGATTAAGCTAAACATGTAAGCATAACAAAACATCATTGGTACACAACATGTAGGAGAAACTCAAATAGTTTATTGATAGAATAAGAAAGTCCAAGAGGAGATACAACCAAGTGAGTTCTGATCCAGCATCTACCTCCCAGCAAAGGAATCCCTTCCTCTCCTCCAACAAAGCATAAATCACCCAATGTACTAATCTCAATCTCAAACCAACAACAATTCTCTGCAAAAGTACAAAATTCCAGCCTCCTGAACCTCTGGGTGAGAGATCCATATATAGATGTAAGCAGAGAGGATGAGTCAGCTTATGTTTTGACTTGTGGCTTCCCTCTGTCAGTTCTTGCTTCCATTTGGAGGTTGAGAGCCTCTTACTCATCACTAGTCGAATTCATTGAGGCAAGTGTCATTGGAGAATATTCTGGAAGCTTCCAGGGTCTTTCCACCTCGTTGAGTGAGCTTGCCATTTGTCATTTCCCGCTCAGCGCACCCTGGTAGTGCTTCCACCTGCGTTGCAGTGCACCTAGCCAGTGTTGTCTCTGCATTTCAACGCAGGCAGCTAGTGGAGCCTCTGAATTGATCCTGAATTGATTGTTTCTGAGTGGTTTTTGGTGGAGAACTTCTGGGAGAAGCTGTCATTGGTTGACCTTGTTCCTTTAGGAGGTGTAACAACATCTTTAGGGACTTTGGATCCCTTGAATTATGGACATTTCATGCTTATAGCTGTAAGGCACAAAAATGTCTATAACAGTTTCCCATGGGGAGGGTTCTATAACAGCCCTCATGAAAAGTTCATGTAATAAAAGTTAATAAAGGAAAAATAAGACCACGGTTAAGGGACACTTATTCCAAGGTGAATGTTGGTCAAATATATCCTAGTGGGCATCATTAGATGTGTGTTTTTGGCTAAGGAAATTGGCAAAGGCATTTTTGGCACATTTATTAATGAAATAAAGAAAATTAGGAGAAAAGTAAGGTGAAAGGTCACATGTTGCATGTTAGGAGGAAATTGGAGAAAAATGAAGAAATTAGAGGCCTCATTCATAAAAGGTATTCTAAGGATCAATTGGTAACCTTTTGTCAATTCATGTTTGGAGCTCTCCCATTATTCTCTCCCTCTCTCTCTCACTCTTGGTCACTTAGAGTTTTCTTAGAGTACTCTAGCTTTGGATCAAGGAAAGAAAAGCAGGATCAAACAGCTTCAGCAGAAATACTTGCAGGTAACCTTTTGCATGTGTAATTTCCTAACTCGTTTTGATATGCATGGATTTACATGTTGGTGTATGGTTCTCTTTCTGTCGGTGGCATTGTTTCATTGGGTTATGACAATGGTTTTCAACCTAGCCTTGTCTTTTTTCCAGATGCCATGGTGTTGGGATGTTTATTTCAGTTTTTGAGCTTTGGTTTACCGAATGGATTTTAGAATCTGGGGCGGAGGCAGTCTCAAGTTTCATTCCCAAAGGCCTAGGAATCTCTTAACCGGTTTTGGCGGGATACACAGTAAAGCTTGAGGGAGGAGTCTGGGTTTAGGGCTTAGTGATCCGGGTTTGGATTGTTGTAAAGCCTGAGATTCTAGTCTCGGTTTAGTGCCCAGTGATTCGGGATTGGATTGCGATAAAGCCTGAGAGACAAGGAGACAAAAAATCCTCATGGATAGTGATGGATTCTGGATGGCATTCCAAGTTCAGTTTGGTTGTGATCGGAGCACCAATTTTGGTGTGATCACGGCTTGATGAGGGTGGAGGTGGTTCAACCTCTAGATTCCCTTTCTTGTTCTTGGATTGGTTGTTCTATGAGATCCCACATTCATGCTTGGAATATGGCACGGGGGTGACTAGATGAAAGAGAGATTTGGTTCAGCCATGTCTATGGTCGGGTGGTACGTGGAAGTCCTGAACCTGGTCGAATTTGCTTATGATTAATAAAAGCTAAGTTCTCTTACTTTTGCACTCATTTATATGTGGATTTAATGGTTGTCATATCTCTTATATTTATATGGTTTTATGTTGGTTATAGGCATGGTTAAATGAGAGGCTCATGTCATGGTTATTTCATGTATTTACTTGTAATTGTTAAATGGATAAATGCAAGACCTAATTGGTGTTATAATAGTTCAATGGAGAAGGAGGTGATCCTTCTGGTTACGTTTCATAAGTTCTTTAAATCATTTATGCTCTGTCTTGTATCCTAAACATGTAGGTTACATTGATGCTAAGTGTTTGACAAAATGTCAATCCTAATTGGGGATGCTAAAGCCTAGTCCTAAGGTTGATTTTTGATTTGTTTATATTTTCATCATGTCTTTGATGGATTCTGAAGGTTATAACAAGTTCTAGGCTAGAAAAGTGGCTCAAATCTCAGGGACACTGGCACATGTCAGCTGGAAAATTTTGAGGGATGCTGACACACAAACCTGTGAGAGCGACTTTAGCTTCTAGTCATTGTCTTGCCTATAGCATGAGGGCGACTAGGGGTTAAAAGGGCTCAAATCATTAGTGGGACTCAGGGACATGATGTCTGAGTGGTTGACATGTCTTCTGAGGGTGTTGTTGTTGATGTGGAGGGGTTTGTTTAAAGTGTTCTGTCGATTCCATTTCCTTAAGGTCACAAAAGAAGTTGAATCCCTTATAGTAGTCTCTCTCATCGCATGTCCACCCTGACTGGTCGGTTGCTTGGGTAGACCTGGGAGGAGGGGGTGTTACAACATGACACTATATTGTAGTTGATATTTTGAATCATCTTTAGAAAACAAGAAATGAATGTCTATTCACCAACACATATGACAACACAAAATTTACCTAAATTTGCTTCTGCAAATCTGGGTATAAAGTTCAAATATGGATATGGAAGTAACTCACATATGGGAGTCAATGTATTATTAGACTAGTGCATCATGTACAATAGGTGTTGCTTGAATGCACTATCCTTCATAATGTGTGAAACATTTTCCCTCCAGTGGCTAACCACACCAACATAGACTAAATCGTGTTGCAAGGGAAACTGAAGAGAGACAAAGGAAGTGGCCTCCAATAGGGAGCCGAGTGGTCCTACAATTTGATTAGTTTCCTATTATTCTCCAGCCATATATGAACCAGATTGTCTTGAAGAGTCCAAATACAACAACGATAGACCATGACCTCAGATTTAAAAGATGAACACCTCCTCCCAAGGAGAAAGACTCTCCTCCTAATACATGCTTAATTATTGAATGTCTTGATTTATTCACTTACTTTGGCTAATAATTTCTCCAATGTTTATAATTTTTTTTAATAATGAGAAAACCTATCATAACTTTGTTGTCAAACTTGTAGTGGGGACAACCATGGCTGCTATCCGCGAATGTAGGTTGACGCATCACTTTTATTCAAGGAAAACCATGCCACATGGAATTATCCATTGGTGGTCTATAAGGGGGCAAGCTTTCACTCCTACCAAGTACCTCTAGGTTTTGGACCATTAGCCTCTTTCCTTACATCTAAAGAAGATAAACTATTAGCAAAAAAAAGCAATTTTAAAACATATTCCAAATCCAAACCCAATAATTTTATATTTAATACTTTCTTTATCTTTAATTTTATATGACCTTATATAGTTATTTTTTATTTCACGACACTATATACCATTTACATGAAACTTACTATATATATTAAAATAGTATTAAAAAACATAAATATATAAATAATAAAAGAACCAAACTCTTTTTTCTTTTCATTAATAAAACCAATACAACTCAAAACAAAATATTCATTACTTAAATAATATGTTGGTGTACATGCACTTAGACTAGCTGTGTTGGTGTACATGCACTTAGACTAGCTGTGTTGGTGTACATGCACCTAGATTAGCTCCAGTTAACTTATTGCTTGCATGTGGCACATGTACACATTAACGTAAGATAAAGCACACTTAACTTTAGTTAGCTTCAGTTATTGCATGTACAACTAAGCTTAACTTAGTTGCTTTTATGTATTTATTCTAAAACTAATATCGTAGAATCAATTTTCATTCTTTTCTCAATTCTTTCTCGCTTCCTTCCTTCTCTTGCAAGCTTGTTTATTGTTTTGCAGATCTAGATCTGTGTATCTCAAAAATCTTACATGGTATCAGAGCTAGGGATTTGTAATCAGTGCACAAGAAATTTTATTTGCAGGTTCAGAAGATTGAAGCAACAACAAAGAATGGAGTCTAAATTGGAGTTTCCACAATCGGCAATTCTCACTCCATATAATTATTTCGAATGGAAGCCAAAGATTCAACTTTATCTCAGAAGTAGAGGCTTATTTCGAATAACCATGGAAACGGAAGTTGAACCAACATCGGCAATGGAGAAAACAAGATATTTCAATCGCATGGACGAGGCCTTCGGCATCCTATGTTTATCTATTTCTCCGGAACTGCTATTTCATGTTGAATCATGTTCAACTCCAAATGAAGTATGGAAAAAATTGGAAGGATTGTTTGGAAAACAGGATGAAATGCAAGGTCACATTCTCGAAAATGAGTTAAACTCATTAGATCTGAGAAACTTTGAGAACATTCAAGATTTTTTCACAAGGTATAAAGCCTTGTTCGTTCAGCTGAAAGGATGCGGGATCGACAAATCCAAGCAAGAAAATCAGTTGATTCTTTCCATTTTATCAAAACTTGGTCCAGAGTATGCAATATTCGTCTCTACATTCCACACAGTCAGATCTGCAACTGGTGCAGATTGGAAGATGCCCTCACTGGATTCTTTTATTCAGTCTTTGATGCATGAGCAAGATAAGCTCATCAAAATGGGCACACTTAAAAATTCCAAAGCGCATGCACTTACTGTGCATGCAAAAGGAAAGGCAAATTCCAAAGACCATCAGAAATGAAAAGGGAAGAAGGATCCTGATCCAAGAAAGGGAGGACATCCCAAACCCCCTGATGGATCATCTGGCTCAAAGGAAAGGAAAGGAACGAAAGGGCAATCAATGTGCAATTATTGCCACTGTGGTTTTCATCCTGAATCTGCATGCATGAAGAAGACTATAGATCTTATGGCGCAGACACTCCAGCAACACAATCTTGGAGACCACATCCCTGAGAATGCTAAGAAGAAGTCTGGAGAAAAAGCACCAGATCCAAGAGGTAACGGGCATGCTTTGATTGCTCTTCATTCTACACCACAAGAATGGATCATCGATTCAGGAGCTTCACATCATATGGCTTCTTCAAAGGAATCCTTTTCTTCACTACATGCATACTCAGGTCCTCCCATTCTCATGGGGGATAATTCTGTAGTTGCAGCAACTGGACAAGGAAGAGTGCAATTCGAAGATGGAAGTTTTGAAAATGTCTTGCATATTTCAAGGTTTTCTGTGAATCTTCTCTCAGTGTATCAGATGACACACACAGGCAGCGGAAGGAAAGTGGAATTTACCCCAGATTCCGTGAGCATTTATGACATACAAACCAATTTGAAGATTGCATCTGGTAAGGTAAATGATCAATCTCGTCTGTATACATTTTCTGATTTTGTTCCTTAATCAGATTCTATTTTGCTATTTACGCATGCAAATGAAGAAAATAGGATTTGGCACGAGAGATTTGGGCACTTGAATTTCAGATATATGCAACAACTTAGTAAGCAAGGGATGGTCAAAGGATTGCCAACCATTGAATTTTCAGATGGTGTTTGTAATGGATGTGCTCTTGGAAAACATCCACGAGAAAAATTCGAGAAGGGGCATGCATGGAGAGCCTCTTCACCTTTGGAACTTGTACACAGTGATCTCATGGGTCCATTTCTGGTGCTTTTAATGAGCAAAGCAAGATATGTGTTGTCATTTATAGATGATTACACGAGATTCACTTGGGTTTACTTCTTGAAACTCAAGTCTGAAGTTTTTCAACATCTAAATATTTTCAAAGCGCATGCGGAAAATCAGTCTGGAAAACGCATCAAAATACTCCGCACAGATAATGGGACGGAATATGTCAACAAAGATATCAAGAATCTTTGTGATGAAGCAGGCATACAGTTCCTTACACTCCACAGCAAAATGGCGTGGCTGAAAGGAAAAATCGATCTTTGAAAGAGATGGCTAATTGCATGTTGCATGCAAGATCTCTTCCGTTGAAATTGTGGGCCGAAGCTATTAATTGTGCCTCATACATCCAGAAC
Source organism: Pinus tabuliformis (assembly GCA_031772625.1). Taxonomy (NCBI): domain Eukaryota; kingdom Viridiplantae; phylum Streptophyta; class Pinopsida; order Pinales; family Pinaceae; genus Pinus; species Pinus tabuliformis. Next base: position 1,252,627,448 of record CM062820.1, on the reverse strand, counting down.
AGATCTCCTCATAAATCTGTTACTGGAAAAACACCTTTTGAGGCTTGGACTGGCATGCAACTTGAAGTTAGTCATTTCCGCATTTTTGGATCTCGAGCATGGGCCCACATTCCTCCAGAGAAGAGAAAGGCTTTGGAGCCTCAAAGCAAAGCATGCATGTTTGTTGGATATTCTGATGAAGTCAAAGGGTACAGATTGCTTGATATCCACATTGAAGAGCTCTTTATTGAAAGGAGTGTAAAGTTTGACGAAGATATTTCGCATGCACCAGTAGATGAACTTGTTACCAATTTTTCATCACCACTCATTGATGAGTATGCAGATAAAACTTCAGACCAGCATTCTGATGAAGATGAGTCTTTTCCTGTGACCCCTGTTAGACCACCAGTTGTTGAACATCGAGATCATACTTCTGCATGTAGTTCGGAAGATTCTCGACCACCTTCAACACAAAAATGGCGCAGCATGAGTGATATCCTTGATGATCCTACCTCTATCCCTCTGTTTGAGGAAGATCCGCAAGCACTCTTAGCTATGGAGCCATCCATGCCCATGCATGCTTATATGATGCATGGATCTGATCCACAAACTTATGCAGAAGCAAATGGGCATCCTGAATGGGAAGCCGCCATGGATGAGGAATATAACTCTCTCATTGAGAACCAGACTTGGGATTTGGTTCCGCTACCTTCAAATCGCAAACTTTTGAGATGCAAGTGGGTTTACCGGACCAAGAAAGCATCAAATGGCCAAGTTAGTCGATATAAGGCACGATTGATAGCAAAAGGTTTTCAGCAAGTACATGGTGTTGACTATGATGAGACTTTTGCTCCAGTGGCAAAAATGGATTCCATTCGGCTAGCTCTCTCCATTGTAGCAGCGAGAGGATGGGAGGTGCATCATATGGATGTGAAGAATGCCTTTCTTCATGGTGATCTCGAGGAGGAAATCTACACTTACGATAGAGCAGCCCTCAAGTTCCGGGGTCGGAACGCTATGACCAATTTCAGTTTGGCTCGTGGCGGCAATCTGGAAGCCCGATTCATGAGGGAGCACACAAAGGAACAAATCGTCGACATGCTTCGAAAGCACAGTTATGATGAAGAATTTGAACATAATAGCAAGAGGATCATGATGACGCCTACTCGGCCGGCCAGTACGAATAACGAGGAGTCAGGGTCGGAGGGGTCCGGCCAGAAAGAGACGGAAACCAGGTGGCCGGACGACCGAAACGGAAATTCTGCAATGGCGGGTCTTCTTCGAGAGCACCTTTTCGATAAGGCCGTCACGCCCAGTGACGTGGGCAAACTGAATCGCCTTGTTATTCCCAAGCTGCATGCTCAGAAATACTTCCCTTTGGTAATAGATTCCAGCGAGAAGGGGTCGGTCTTGGATTTCAAGGAAAACACGGGAAAAATCTGGCGTTTCCGTTACTCGTATTGGAAGAGCAGCCAGAGCTACGTGCTGACCAAAGGGTGGAGTCGGTTTGTGAAGGACAAGAAATTGAAGGTCGGCGACTTTGTTTCGTTTCACAGGGGATCGCCGGAGCCTCGCCAGCTCTACATCAGCTGGAGACACAGGGCATCGGTTCGGCCCCAACTTGGAGTCGGCCCCCAATCCCGCCAATCCAAAGCGGAATTTGTGCATCAAGGCTCGTTGTCCTCGAATAGTTTCAATTCCGGAACCCAGGCTACCGTCGTCGGTAACGCTGAATGGTTGCCCATCGTCTGGCCCAGTTCTAGTAATTCCGACGCCTTTACGCAGTTCAACTCTAATTATATCCTTCCCCTGGTCAACAAAGTGGGTAATTTCGATCACCTGTGCTCCCATATCCCGGAACCTTCTCTTAATGGAGACTTCTCTTTCCTCCTTTTTACGCATTGTATATGGGTACCTAAAATCGCCGTGTTGCCGGGACTCATTCATTTTGCATCACACTCACCTAAGTTATGCTTAAGGGGGGGTGTTGGTGTACATGCACTTAGACTAGCTGTGTTGGTGTACATGCATCTAGATTAGCTCCAGTTAACTTATTGCTTGCTTGTGGCACATGTACACATTAACATAAGATAAAGCACACTTAACTTTAGTTAGCTTCAGTTATTGCATGTATAACTAAGCTTAACTTAGTTGCTTTTATGTATTTATTCTAAAACTAATATTGTAGAATCAATTTTCATTCTTTTCTCAATTCTTGCTCGCTTCCTTCCTTCTCTTGCAAGCTTGTTTATTGTTTTGCAGATCTAGATCTGTGTATCTCAAAAATCTTACATAATAATTAAATAATATTTTTTTATCCATCAAAATTTTCATGTTTTCTCAACATGACATAGACTACTTGAATTTCAACTACTTGAATTATATCATAATCGTCTGGCCCGTCCGATCTGAGGAAGTGAAGGATTTGAAATTGAATACTGACGATTTCGTTTTAATGGCGTCTGCATAAAGTTTTCTCACCCGGCAATAGAGTTTTTCAGTCTGCCATATTCGGTTCGGCATTGAATTCTTTGAGGTGGGTTTCGATCATTCTTTTCTGGGTCTTTTCTTCTTTTAATTATTGTTACATAAATTTGTCTACTTGTAGAATGATCTACAGCATTAGCTCTGGAGATTAAAGATTTTGATTTAAATTGTTAGAAAGGCGAAATGGGTTGTGGCTAAAACTTGGTTCAGCGGTTGGATCCGTGGCTGTTAACCTTTGGACAAGACAGAAGAAGATTCGTGCGCCTACCCATTTCTTGATTCAGCAACAGGTAACTCATGATTTGATAAGCAGATGTAGCAGCATCTTGAGTCACTGGAACAGTATGAAAACCACGAAGTCTTTCGATATCACTCACTCCTTCTAACAGCACTTTGGCTAAGAATTGAAAGGGCTCACCAGCGCCCTTTGCAAACTTAATCAACCTTTTGTCCGATCCAATCATTTCTGATTTGTGCTCGAGATACCAGCTCCAAGATTTCTCTACAGAGCTCAAATTGAAGGGTAAGATTTTCTATTTTATGCCGTATTTCGACCAACTCTTCCTGGCTAAAATATTTCCCTGGAGATAATAAAAATGTTCTTGAGTCAATCAACTCCTTGATAACCGCATTGTGATAGCGAGTAACATTGGAAGTTTTCGAAGTGGAATTGTTAGAACTCGAAATCTTGTGGTATAAATTATTCCAGAACAACTCAATAGTTCGTGCCTTACACGAACCAACGTTCGATGCGACACCTGAACCACTAAAGCTCCTCGAATGAATGTTCAAAGAACCCAAATTGCAGACACATATGAACCTGAACTTTAATGCCACCGGAGGCAACCGGACGTTTAATGCCATTCCAAACCCAGGCAACAAGTTTAGAGCCATTGTGGGCTTTTGCATTCTAATGCTGTAAGTCATTTTTTATTTGTTCCATTTGTTTTTGTTAAACGCGAATACCGGAACTTTAATGCCACCGGAGGCAACCGGAAGTTTAATGCCATTCCAAACCCAGGCACCAAGTTTAGAGCCATTGTGGGCTTTTGCAGGACTCGAACCTGCGACACTAAGGCTCTAACCGCTGAGCTATATGCCCATCGCCATAGACTGAGAGTCTGTCTGCCAAAGCAGCGGCCAGATCTCAGACCCAGGACTGGGGACTGACTCCTATACAGGAGGGACTTCTCTTTCCCCTGAGGGTGCCATCTGAGGGTAATGACTTATAAACGATCTTATGCTTTGGAGACCTTAAAGGCCAAGAGTTTAGGAAATTTTGCGGTTTTAGTCTTCGGTGAAACACAGTGTGAGGCGGATTATGGCAGTGTGAAGTGGATTATGAAAGCTGTGAGCAATGGTGTGTCCATATTTTGATTTTGGGCGTCTATGTTTTCATAACAACTCTTAAGGTAAAATGGAATTTCGATGTGCGCAAGAATTGACAGCTAGATACAAATGGCACTAGCAGGCTTGTTTCATATTATTTTTTGACATCATTGTTAGAAGCCACTTGATTACAAGATCGGCCAGGTGGGCATTACTACTGATTTAATTTTGGTTTGCCATGAAGTGAATTGTGCTGTAACTTATCCCACCAACTTCAATTAGAATTTAATCTCGTTGGGAGTTTGGTGTTTTAGGGAGAGATGCCTCTTTTCAGACCATATTAATTTCTTGTTTAATTTAATCTTTTGTGGAATTTAGGCTTCTGTGAATCTTATTAACAGCATTCCTGGAATTTGCCAATAAAAACAATTAAATGGCTTGTTTAAGTCTTGTGCATTATTGTTGACTTTTAATTTCGGAAGAGGCGACTTGTGTAGAATCAGATGAAAGTCATTTGTTAAACTGCTCTTCAAGCTTTACACCGGGTGAGTTGTTTCAACCTAATACCTTACGACCTTCAAAGTTTTAGCATCGCTGAAACATCAATGTAATTTACTTCTTGCACATCTATAAAATAAAATTGAGAAGATTTTATTAAATTTTTTAAAGTTGATATCCACTTATTTTCTTATATCAAACATTTGTGCAAGGTTTCAACTAATTAACATTTCATTGAGTATATATTTACAAATCTAGGATTTTGGGATCAAATTCTACAAAGCAATTCTATACCTGTTTTTCAAATTCCTTCAAGCTTTTGAAAATAAAACCAATAAATTATCAATATAATTTTACAATAATAAAAAACAATTAAAAAGCCTTTAGCCAACTCAAATTGCTCATCAGTTAGTCTTGAACCAATATCTCTTATAAAAAAATTCAACAATTCTAATTTAATAATTTTATCGGCCTCTCTTAATACTTTTGAGACAATTGCTAGTAATAAATAAATAAGTTTTCAAAAAAAACTTTGCATAGTTTTACTAATATTTTCGTAACTTAAGAGAGTAGTTCTATAATAAACGAGGCTAGAGCAGGGATTTATAACAGTCCGCAGCTTGCTTATATGTTTTGTGTTTTTTTTAAGTTATGTATATACACACTTATAACAAGATAGTGAATTATTAAAGATATATTTAAACGATCATCATCCACTTGTTATATAAATATTTTTATACCATCATCATCCACTTATTGTATAAATATATTTATATAATCATCATCCACTTATGTATTACATAATTCATCTATATAAATATTTTTATATAATCATTATCCACTTATGTATTACATAATTCATCTAATTTCTAAAATAAAAATATTTATAATCATCATACATATATATATTATTAGAAATTTACATATTATAATTACTTTTATATTTATGATTATTGTATTTTATATATATAATCTTGTAAAAAAAAAAAAAAATATATATATATATATATATATATATATATATTATTTGTTTTAAAAGAATTATTCACAATGTTTGTTTGGGATAGTTCAATTGACAATGGTCTTGGACATAAAGTCCCACCAAATTAAAAGTCTTTGGTTCAAATCTTAAGTAAGAAGTTAGACATGATAAAGTTATAGTCTTACCAAACTTACAAAAAAAATTATCCACAATAAAAATTTACATCATCATTGTTTTTAATAATATTTTTAATTATATATATATATATATATATATATATATATATATATATATATATATATATAATATAATAGAAATGTCATTCATTATAAAAAATTTCATACATTTAAACTCAAATTTTTGGGACCAATTTCTCTAATTCCATTCGCGATTGCTTTCTAATGTTTTGATACTAAGGTTTTATTATATTTTTCAAAAGCTATTTGGTGCTTTCATCAAGTATATTTTCATGTAATAAATTTATTTTCCTTTATTGCAATATTAATATCATTATGGATAAATAATATATAGTTTATTATAATAAGTTGTTTGTCACCATAACTTTCATAATGTAATCTCTTGAACTGATTATATTTTCATGCAACAATATAATTTAATGATATCATCATGCATAATAATCTCTTGAACTGAGTATATTTTCATGCAATAATATAATTTAATGATATCAACATGCATAAATAATGTAAGGCCTTCGCAACTCGGGGAGACGAGCAACGGGCGCGCGGCACGACAGGCGCACGATGGTGCGACGAGCGGGCGGAAGTGTGACGGGCGGGCGCTCCTTGGGCAACGAAGTGCGACAGTCATCCGAACCTTATGCGACGATATGCAACGTTTGGATCTAAGTGCGACGATACTCATGAGAGAGAACGACACTTGTGAATAATGCGATGGAGCGAAAGGCTTTATACCACGATTGGAGAGGCTTGCACGATGGAGCAAAGCCGACTTACATTTGGTGATGTTATGGCGTTATAACATGGTTTATGGGGTCGGCCTTAAGGCTGGACACCCCTTAACATTTGAGCAGGCTAGCGTATATATTAGAGGACGCAGAGCTCATTTGTGACAAGCATCTTCGCTCATCTCTTTCATACGCTTAAGGGGTAAACACTTGCGCAGGTTTAGAGGTAGATACGCATACCTCATGCGTAGTCTAACCTAGGTGCGTGGAGGAAGTGGTTTGCAGGTTGAGGTATGAAGGCTTGGTTGTGAGCTTAGTCTTGGGTGAGTCGAAGGCAGGGCAAGGTGTGCCCGAGTGGATTCTAACGTACGGGTTTTGGTGTAGGACTTGGCAGAGATTTTAGGTGGCTCGGGTGAGCACCATTCTTTGTGCAAGAGGTGCACAAGACTATTGTAAAAGGCAGGTGGCCTATCTTTGTAAAAATTGGTTAAGTGTGAGACTTGGTTCAGCCAAGACACACTTGTTGTAAAATCTGATATTCTTGACATAATATTATTGTTGGGAAGACTGTTCGGGGAGTTGCCCCTCCCTTTATACTTGTGTATTGTTCTCGGTTTATTGTTGATGGTTAATGAATGAGAATGTTCTTTGTTGAAGTATAAAGGATAACATTTTATTCAGTTATAAGAACACAAGTTAAGTAAGTTTATGTTGGAATAGGCGTAGCCCATAAACGTTAGTATTGTTAAAAAGAAAGTGTTCGGTGGTGCCGCACCTCGCTACAAGCGGTTGGAAGATCACCGCAAGTGTAGGGGCGTGACAGTTGGTATCAGAGCTCGGTCGGAGCTGGTGACAGGTGAAGCAGGTGCAGATAAGGTTATGGAGAACAGTCTGGGTTACATAGACTTGATGGTTTATGGCAAGACCATTCAAGCTCTGGTAGACACGGGTGCTACACATAACTTTATGACAACACAGTTAGCAAAAGAGGTTGGGCTGACGTCTACTATGGAGATCAAGGCAGTGGACTCTAGAGCTAAGGTGGCAAGTTTGGTACACGATGTACCTGTGTAGATGAAAGAATGGAGAGGTCAGTTGAACTTCATAGTGATGGAGATGAATGGCTTCGATATGATACTTGGGCAAGATTTTTTGAAGGGCAGCAAGGCTATTGTTGTCCCCTTCTATGATGAAGATGTTGCAAGCTTGACTACGATGGAGGATGAACTTGAGGTTGATCAAATTGAACCAGGATCGTGCAGTTTGTCAACATGTATGAGTGAGGTCACTCACATGGAGGAGCCTCATGATGATGAAGTAAGTGATGATACTTGTGTTTCATTTGGGCATTTGGGAGATGGACCGTGTGCAGAAAAGGGCAAAGTCAGTTTGCCAAGGCAAGAGGACATCTTACCATGGATGACTACGATGGAACCTTGTATGGAGAAGCAAGGATTGTCAACTATTGCAGGGCTTGTTGGGGCTACTTGTGACCTTATGGTTGAAGGTGCAAAGGCCCTTGACAAGGGTGGGACTTGATGATCGTTGTGGAGGATTGGGTCATGCTTTAGCCACTTTGGCTAAGTGCCCGGCATGACTCATGTACAGATTGAGGAGGGCACACTTGTGATGTTTTGGGTGGACTCCTCATGGCCGAGACCAAGAGGTAGTCTTGGTGGACACTATGGTGGAGGAGCTATGGTGAAGGGACTCGTGACATGATGATGATGAGATGGTTGGGTGACCGAGTTCACTACACCGGAAGTTGAAGACTTGGGTGGGATGGCCAGATGTTGTGATGTGTCTACTTGGTTGTGGACTACATGGGCAGCTTAGTCATGGACATCAGGATTAAGACTTGAAGACATGGAGCATGGCAGAGACCTATGCAAGGACATTGTGTGGAAGCACTTGTAGAGATGTCAAGGGACATCCTAACAAGGTGCTAGGGCAGGAATGTTATGCAGGAGGACTTGCTAGTGTGACATGGAAACTTGAGGATGGCACATTGCAGATGATGAAGAGGGCTTCATGGACCTGAATGGGGCACATCAAGAGTTGGTAAGATTGGAGACTTGAGGATGGCACATTGCAGATGATGAAGAGGGCTTCATGGACCTGAATGGGGCACATCAAGAGTTGAATGAAGACTTGAGGGTGGCACATTGCAGATGATGGAGAGAGCTTCATGGACCTGAATGGGGCACATCAAGAGTCGGTTTGATATGGACAACATGTTGCAGATGAGATGGATGGAGTTTCCATGGACCTGAGCATGGATTATGGATGGTGAGCTTGGTGGCAGTGGTCACTAGGCCGAGACATAGTGGAGAAAGAGTCTCTACATATGTTGCAAGGATGTTTGCCTTGTGTAGAAAGGTCGACATCCTGAATGATGATGATCTTGGTGGAGAGCTACCGAGATGGTATGTTGTCGAGGACGACAATGATTTCAGGTGGACGAGGATGTAAGGCCTTCGCAACTCGGGCAGACGAGCGACGGGCGCACGGCACGACGGGCACACGATGGTGCGACGAGCGGGCGGAAGTGCGACGGGCGGGCGCTCCTTGGGCGACGAAGTGCGACAGTCATCCGAACCTTATGCGACGATATGCGACGTTTGGAGCTAAGTGCGACGATACTCATGAGAGAGAACGACACTTAGTGAATAATGCGATGGAGTGAAAGGCTTTGTACCACGATTGGAGAGGCTTACACGATGGAGCAAAGCCGACTTACATTTGGTGATGTTATGGCGTTATAACATGGTTTATGGGGTCGGCCTTAAGGCTGGACACCCCTTAACATTTGAGCAGGCTAGCGTATATATTAGAGGACGCAGAGCTCATTTGTGACAAGCATCTTCGCTCATCTCTTTCATACGCTTAAGGGGTAAACACTTGCGCAGGTTTAGAGGTAGATACGCATACCTCATGCGTAGTCTAACCTAGGTGCGTGGAGGAAGTGGTTTGCAGGTTGAGGTATGAAGGCTTGGTTGTGAGTTTAGTCTTGGGTGAGTCGAAGGTAGGGCAAGGTGTGCCCGAGTGGATTCTAAGGTACGGGTTTTGGTGTAGGACTTGGCAGAGATTTTAGGTGGCTCGGGTGAGCACCATTCTTTGTGCAAGAGGTGCACAAGACTATTGTAAAAGGCAGGTGGCCTATCTTTGTAAAAATTGGTTAAGTGTGAGACTTGGTTCAGCCAAGACACACTTGTTGTAAAATCTGATATTCTTGACATAATATTATTGTTGGGCAGACTGTTCGGGGAGTTGCCCCTCCCTTTATACTTGTGTATTGTTCTCGGTTTATTGTTGATGGTTAATGAATGAGAATGTTCTTTGTTGAAGTATAAAGGATAACATTTTATTCGGTTATAAGAACACAAGTTAAGTAAGTTTATGTTGGAATAGGCGTAGCCCATAAACGTTAGTATTGTTAAAAAGAAAGCGTTCGGTGGTGCCGCACCTCGCTACAAGCGGTTGGAAGATCACCGCAGGTGTAGGGGCGTGACAAATAATGTGTTGAACTGAATATATTTTTATGCAATAATATAATTTCATGATACCACTATACATAAATAATATATAGTTCATTATAATAAGTTGTTTGTCATCCTAACTTTCATAATATAATCTCTCTTAAATTGAGTATATTTTCATGCCCTAATATATTTTATATTTTATTTGAATGTATTAGTTAATGAATAATTAACTTATTTTAATATAGTAACACATGTGCAAATTAACTTATTTATAAGTTTTTCAAGTGACACATGAGCAAATTAACTTATTTATAAATTTTTCAAGTGATGCATGCACAAATGATATATTAAGCATAGAGTCTGTGTTGAACCCTTGTAGTTGATACATGACCTATTAAATAGTTGTTACTGACTATCCAACTAACCTTATTTTCAAGTGATGTATTGTTTGCCTTGTTGTCATATCAGCGTAAATTATAATGTTCCTCTGTCTATTTATTGTGGGCATCTGTTTGCCAGTTAAAAGATGTGAGTGTGTTGTATCTTTCTTTGTTAATGTTCTACTAAAATGTTTTATTTTTGAGTACTTCCAAATCAAGTTCAGAAACAACAATCTCAATGGTAACTACTTTCCATAGCTACAACTCACTACTAATACCTTTTGATTTGTATTTCAAATTGAATATCACGATAGCATCATGAGTTTTTAGATTTGTGTTTCATAGCACTTACAACATTCCTAACATATATCTTTGTATATGAGAAAAAGTTTCAAAGCACTAGATTCAAAGTGTATTCAACCAGGTTGCAGTATTTTTAATTTGAATAAATTTATGTGAACTATATTGATCTATGAATAGAAACAGTTGGATACTTTTGGTTAAATTAGGTGTTATTTTGTGTTTGATTTAGCAATTGGTGATGAAGGTTGCTAATTGGAAAACAATATCACGATTTGGTTTTTAAGTGGGTGGGATAAGGTTTCAAAGTGCAGACAGATGTCCTTAGTGTAAAAGGATATAAGAAATATATGAAAGCAAGTCCCATCACCAACTCTGTCCTCTGGAGTTTTGGTGCTTAGAATCGATTTGCAGTAGTCCCACCCGTGTTCAAATCTCTGGAGGCATCACCCATACACTCGTAGTATAGGAGGATACAAGCAATATGAAAGCAAGTGCCGTCACCAACTTTGGCCTCTGGAGTTCTGGATTTTTGGTGTTTGGAATCGATTTGCAGTAGTCCCTTCAAATATCTGGAGGCATCAACTATATGCCAGTAGTGTAGGAGGACACAAGCAATATGAAAGAATTTCCCATCACCAACTCCGACCTTTGGAGTTTTTGTGTTTGGAATCAATTCGCAGTAGTCCCACCCGTGTTCAAACCTTTGGAGCCATCACCCATACACCCATAGTGTAGGAGGATACAAGTAATATGAAAGCAAATCCCATCACCAAATCTGGGCTCTAGAGTTTTGGTGTGTTTGGAATCAATTTGCAATAGTCCCACCCGTGTCTCTGCTACTTGTAAGTTTGAAGCTAGATTTTGACAGCTTCAAAAGTGTGTTACAGAAAATTTTACTGATACTTGACGTCAACAATAAATTGGGTAGACTGTCTATTTGATTGTGAAGTTACATGCACTTGCAGGAATCATATGAGCTGACACCAAGTGGCTATCTCTAGGATTATAAGTCTCTGCTGGGTTGGAAAAGCCTTCAAACTTAAAAGAAAAAAAAAAATCAAATTGTCGCTCTTCTTCCGCCCTTGACTTAGTTCAACCTTCCAAACAAGATCAAGCACCACTCATAGGTCAGACAATGGCAAGCAAAAGTCAGAAAAGTGATCGAGCAAGTTCTGCAGTTGAGTGCAAAAGACAGCTCATAAGTGTTGTTCCTCAAAGAAATGGAAAGTGGGAAGTACAGATATATGCAAATCATCATAGAACATGGCTTGGCACCTTTAACTCAAAAAAAGACACTGCCTTGGCTTATGACAGAGCTTCCATCAAGTTAAAAGGAAAAGATAGCCCTTGAAACCTTCCCAATAAACCAGTGTTTGAAACAGAGTCATATTTTCGAAATCACTTCACTGACAAAGAAGTTGTTGAAATAATCAAAGATCATTCCTACGATGAAAAACTACAGCAGATGAAATTCCCTCCCAGTTTTACTTAGACCAACAGAACAAGGTGAACCTCTTTAGCAGCTTTTGGAGAGTTTACCAGGGTCCTCTATGATGCATAAATCGCATCAATTTTACAAAGTGTTGACTATAAGTGATGTGGGTTCCCTAAACAGGTTGGTGATCCCAAAAGAACATGCACGGAATCACTTATCTATACACATGTTGGACAATGGGGAGACCATATTTCTTACATTCTTTGATAGTGATAATAAAAGAATGGAAATTCAAGTTCAAGTGCTAGACTAGCTCTCAGAGCTATGTGCTCGCCAGCAGATGGAGAAAATTTGTGAAGACTAAAAAGCTGGAAGCAGGGGATATGGTTTACTTCACCCCTCACAGCACCACAGAAAACACCTTTTACATTACAAGTCCTCATTCTCACAAAAATGGAAAATCCAATTCTGTTATGAAACCAGCTCAAGAAAAGATAGAAAAGATATATCAACGCCTTAGAATTCAGCCTCTTCGAGGGGGCAACCTCCTTTACATTACATAAATGAACAATTCTTGGATGATACAAATGAAAATACCTCCTTTCTATATATAGGAGTCTAAGTGGTCCCAATACAATCAAAGCCTACATAACAATAATATTGTAGGGCACAACAGTAACAATGGTGGGCTTCTATGTGGCATAATAGTAACAATATGGGCACTACATGGGTACATCAATATAATAAGTGGGTTATACTAATAACAATAAGGGGTTACACTAGTAGTATAGGGGCCTAACATGCCCCTCTCCTTCAAAAAGCGTTGTCCTCAACGCTTGAGTAGTTCTTGATGCTTCTATATAAAATTCTTGTCCTCCCATGTGGAATATTCAGCGGGTAAGTTCTTCCACTTGATGAGATACTCTGAAATTGATCGATTTCATAGTTGTCGGGTTCTTGTTTCTGTGACTGCTCCAGGTTCCAATATGATTTTTCCTTCCTCTTCAATTTCTGGCAATATTGCTTGAATTGGGATCTTTTGCAACTTTTGAATAAGTGGCCATACTTCTTCGTTCTTCTTCCATTCATCCGTTGCTTCGTTTATCCAATTTGGTTGGATAATATAAATAGCACAAAACAATGCTTCCACATCCTCATCGTTGAAGCGTCTTCCCATTCGGTAAGGTCGCCATTTTTTAAGTGCATGTAGTATTGCCAACATTTCCTTCTCATAAATAGCTTGCTTGAGATGTAGCAATAAAAATACCCAATCACTCACATCAAAACATTTTTCACTACGATGTTGATCTACCTGTTGTTTCATTTGATTTTGTACCGAAGTGGCGTTATCCTTTAAAAGTTGGAGAACTTGTTGTTGATGCTCGATATGATCTTTCTCTACTTGAACCTTTTTCTTCTTGATATGTCCTTCTATCTTTTGAGGAGTGGTAATTTCTTCTAGTCCTTTACAAGATATGGTCAGATTCATTTCTTGATGCTCGATGTGATCTTTCACTTCTTGAACATTTTTCTTCTTGATGTGTCCTTCTATCTTGATAGTTTGAGGAGTGGTAATTTCATCCATTGAATTACAAGATATGGTTGGATTCATTTCTTCTTTCTCGATGTGATCTTTCACTTCTTGCACCTTTTTCTTCTTGATATGTCCTTCTATCTTGAGAGTTTGAGGAGTGGTAATTCTTGCCAATGCTTTACAAGATATGGTCTGATTCATTTCTTCTTTCTTTGGGGTGGTGTCCTGACGTATATCCTCTTCTTTTGATGTTTCTTGATCCTTTTCTTCCTCCTCTTCATATTCTATGTAAAATAATTTCTTCTCAGCACACCTATGACCTTTAGTGCATTTGCTATCACAATTGTAACAAAGCCCTTTTTCTCTTTTTTCTTCCAATTGTTGTGGTGTAACCCTTGTAGGTTGTGGAAGGCTGGGAGAAACAACACTTCCATCTTTATAGTTGTGAGGGGTATGCTTCCTGGTTTCCATAATTTTGCTTTCCATTATGTCACAAAGCCCTTTTACTCTTTCCAATTGTTGTGGTGTTGCTCTAAAGAAGGTGTTGCTCTTTATATCCTCATAATGTGCTATCATTTCCTCCGTGAAAATTGACCACGTAACAAGTTTTTTACGAGAACAAAGCCCTTTGTACCATAAAAATTGATCTGGTTCTAAATATGAAGATGCAATACATACCTTTTGTAACAGTTGTACACCATGTATATCAAAATATTGCTCCATCTGAAGTATCCAATTTACCGGATCCTTGCCATCAAACTTCCTCATCTTGCTTTTTCTTGATTTTAGGAGATCTACCTTGAAACAACTGTAACTCTGTACTTTCGGATCTTTAAGTTCTGAACTTGTGACCTGCAGTAGCTCTCTTTTTCCTCTTTCCAATGCCACAAGTCTGATCCAAATTGGATTCTCCAAGAAAAAGTTATGCACAATCTCCCGCAGTGACCTGATTATAGACTAGTTCAGTAGAGCGAACTTGTATGAAGTGCCACGTGTCACTGTTTCAACCTTTGACTTTGAAACATATATAAACAGAAACTACAGTCCGTCCTCTTTCTGTACCTTCTTACGAAATTTCAATCCGATTCTCAGAAAGAAAGTTATGACGATTTTCCCCAGGTCACCTGTTTTGAGTGTAATTCAGGAGTCTGCAAAAAGACCAACTTCCGCAGATCATATCTCCGAAAATGTCACGCGAAAAGATTTGAAATTCGGACCCAAGGTTCAGCGCCAATTCTTCTCAAATGGGTTTTTTTTGCGACTTCTGAAACGTCACATAAAAAAAGTTATAGCGAAAATTCCACGATGACCTGTTTGGAGCAGCGAAACCCTAGAATAGCTCTGATACCAAATGTTATGAAACCAGCTCAAGAAAAGATAGAAAAGATATATCAACGCCTTAGAATTCAGCCTCTTCGAGGGGGCAACCTCCTTTACTTTACATAAATGAACAATTCTTGGATGATACAAATGAAAATACCTCCTTTCTATATATAGGAGTCTAAGTGGTCCCAATACAATCAAAGCCTACATAACAATAATATTGTAGGGCACAACAGTAACAATGGTGGGCTTCTATGTGGCATAATAGTAACAATATGGGCACTACATGGGTACATCAATATAATAAGTGGGTTATACTAATAACAATAAGGGGTTACACTAGTAGTATAGGGGCCTAACAAATTCATCTTGCATTTCCAATGATTTTCTTGAGAATTTTTTGGCCATGTCTCCAAGTGCTACTAGTACTGAGTGTCAATTCAATGCCTCAAGAAGGGAGGGACCCTGGTGCAATAACTAATATGTTGACCATGCCAATAGATTTCAATGACCTTGAACCATTGGTGAGGGCTCAAGATCGTGAGAGGTTACAAGGAAATAGCATTATGGGCAGTGTAGATATCCATGGCTTGGAAGATGATGAGTTAAAGAAAGAGAAAACAAACACTGGAAATGGTGGCATAAAGCTATTTGGGGTTATAGTTTTCCGCAATTCAATGCCTCAAAAGCTATTTGGGGTTACAATTTTCCACAGTTCAATGCCTCAAGGGAGGGATCTTGGTGCAGTAACTAATACCATGTCAGTGGATTTCAGTTACCCTAAACCAATAGAGTTGGTGGGGGCTTAAGATCGTGAGAGGGTACAAGGAAATAACATTATGGGTAGTGCAGACATTTAGGGCTTGGCAGATGATGAGATAAAGAATGAGAAAATAGACACTGACAATGGTGCCATAAAGTTATTTGGGGTTACAATTATCTCCAAGGGCAACAAAACCTAGTTTACTTTGACAATTCCGAAGTCAATCAATTTTGACTTTAAACTCGTTTAGACTTTTAACAATTGCTAAGTCAAACAATTTTGACTTTAACTACTTTAGACTTTTGACAACTACAAAGTCAAAACAACTTTGACTTTAGACTGTGTTTGGGTTTATATGTGGTGAAATTTCTGGAACAAATTTGACTAAACTATTTTTGAGTTTTTGCAATATGTTGTGAAATTCCAAAAATCATTGTTCAGGACTTAGATTATGTGTGGATATTATTTAATATTTATAGGTAGGGGTGCTTGTTTTGTTTAATATTCTTTCCAAGTCATTTAAGATTTTAGGGAATTGCAATATTTTCTAATAAAATTTGAAGTATTTATGTTCAATAGTCCTGTAGCTTTTATAGTTGATTTTGGAATTGCAGTCTTCTCTGATAAAATTTCAAGTATTTTTGTTCAATAAACCTGCAAATTTTATAGTTGATTTGCAAGCAATCTAGACAATAAACCTATATATAACTTTTGCGTAATTGTAGCATTTCATGTTAAGATTTAAAATTTAGCATTTCATGTTAAGATTTAAAATTTAGCGTTTACAATAATCATTTATATATGTTGAGCGCTATTTAATGTTCTTATTTTACATGGTTGTAGTGTTTCTATTAAAACAAATTATTATTGAGCACTGTTCACCTGCATAGTTGTCATCTTAATAGTATTTAAAATTACTCTCTTGTTCAATAATCCTACATGGTTTAGTGTTTTACGTCTTTTTGGATCTGGTAATTTGTTTTGACAAGAAGGAATAGAGAGTTGACGAGTCGTTGTAATCGATTAGTTCGATATTCTCATTCACGTTTTGAAATATATATATATATATATATATATATATATATATATATATATATATATATATATAGATAGGAATAATAAATATAACATATTTGGATTGTTTTTCTATAAAGATTGAAGTAGTTTCTTTTTTATTTTAAGAATAATAAAAATAGGATATTTAGATTTTTTTATTGAAGTTAATTTAGTTGATAAATATTAAGTATTCAACTAATATTTTCCTTCGGAAGGTAATCAATGTTTGTCTATTTATAATTCTGTTCTATCTATCAAGCCAGTGTTCCGAAGGTATTCAATGTTTGTCTATTTATAGTTCTGTTCTATCTATCAAGCCAGTGTTTATAGGTATGATACCAGTGTTTATAGGTATGATCAGGCCTGGAATTCAATTCTCCTTTGCCTGTTAAATGAAAATTAATGCCGTTTTTATATTTTTCATGCCTTTCATTATACGTTCTATGTAAATTTGTGACTGTCAACTTCCTCTTATAGGGCAACTCTCTTTCAAATACTCTTGCATCTCAACTTTCACTAATCTGTGTGAAAGTTCCTTGCTTTTTCCTAAGTTAGCATATGTGCTTAGAAATAGTATAAAACCATACTTTTAAGGTTTTATAAGGCTTTTCATATTTTTGGGTTAATAGTTTTGATTATATACTTAAATTTTAATATGTGAAAAGCACTAAAAAAAGGTCATATAGTTAAGAAGATGAGGATCCTCAACCATCATTGGATGAGATGGTGTTATGCATCCCTCCAAACATATTAGACATGGAAACCTTGCATCAAGAGAAAAATACTAAATGAAAGTAACTAGTTGTTGAAGAACCATTGCCCATCACAAATGTTTCTTTGGCTAAGCCCAATCATGACACCTTTGATATTTTAGCTAAAGTCTATGATAAGTTGTGTTTAAAATAACAATAATAACGTATATTGTTATTGCAACCATCAAGACATAAACTAATACTTTTAATGGTTTTTGTATTAAACTTTGTGCATGTGATCTCTCTCAAATTTGCTAAGTTCCATCTACAACATGGGAAGAATAAATAGTTTGTTACAACAATGAAGTGGACAGAAGTATGGTCCTCATTGTGAAAGTTTTGAACTAACATTGCTAACTTTTGATAATCATGATTGTAGGCAATGCAGGTTATTTATTTTGACAACAAGGGCATAATTATGATAACTTTTACAACTAATTGAGGAGCCTTTTATTAAAGATATGAACAATAGTGCGAAGAAATGCCAAGTCAATTTTTTTACATCTCTAAAGACAGGAAAGTGACCAATGTAAACACATTTAAAAGTAGAAAGTTTGTGTACTGTATCATTTGAAAACTAAAAAACAGCAAATGATTCAATTCAAATACATTGCCAAAAGACTAAAAAATACGATGAAAATGTAAATTTAAATGCAAGTGTTCCTAATTAAATGCCACTCAGGCAGACATGAAGCAAAATCCAGCCAATAAAACTTTAAATTAAATTTAAATCAAAAATTAGCCAAATTATAAAATTAATTTAAATCCACACTTTACTAACATTTAAGTTAAATCTTAATCCACACATTTCAAAGAGTTGCAAATTAACTTCATACAAACACTTGCAAAGATTCAAAAGTAAAACTAACGATAAAAACAACCAAAAAGAAAAACTCACCTCTGCTGTTTTCGAAGATCAGGGTTGGCGGACACTGTTTTCGAAGATCAGAGGAGAGGAGGAGATTGAAGCTGCAAATCAAATATGTATAGCCCTAAAAAAATAAGAAATCTGTGCCTTGCCCTTAAAATTGAATTACCCACCATTATTTAATTTTACAAAAAAAAATCATTTAAAATTAATTACACCAAATCCGTCCTTTCTTCTCCATCTGGAATAATCTACGGAGCCGCTGAGGTGAGGTTGACTGAGCCTGTAGTCCCTCATTACCCCCTAAAATTTATGATGGGCAATCGAGATACTTGAACGTCAAATTTATGGTTTGAGATTTTTTTTAACCGTCATTTTATACGCTTGAAAAAAAAAATGTGCCATCAAATACGTTTAGAAATGGAAAAAACGTTCTGGGCAACGTCAAATTCCAGGTCTGGGTATGATGTCTTAATATCTAAACAAAGAGTAGTAATATATGGTTTTAATTATCGTTTAAAAAAATAATTTGAACAATACTACCAGAGTGAGTGATTGATATCATGCATAATAATATAGTTTATTATAAAGAGTAGTAATATGTAAGTTAATTATAGTTTAAAAAAATGAATTTGAACAATACTACCAGAACAAGTGATTGATATCATACATAATAATATAGTTTATTATAAAGAGTAGTACTAGCATTTGCACCAAATGTTGCAAAGGAAACGCCGTAAGGCATAAATTGAAGAATGCAAATATTTTATTTTTTAAATAAATGAGAATCTAAATATAAACTAGATGTATTTTCCATTGGGATGGAAGAAAAGCATAGATTAAATATATATGTGATATGGTATTGTGATCTAAATATACTCCAGATGTATTTTCCATTGGGATTTTTTCATGTTGGGATTTTTTCATGTTGGTGTTGATAGTTTGGACATTAAAATGATCTTATCTTTATCTTATCTCATGACCTTTGTTTGAGTGATATTGCCAATTTTCATAGACTCAATCTAATTAAACCTTAAGATGTCGTTTACAAGTATTTAAAGAAAACTTAGTTATTGACAAGTGTTTAAAGAAAACTTAGTTATTACCAGTGAACCTTTGAATGTGTGGTTAAACAGGAACTCAACACTCACTTTGAATGTATGGTTAATCACTTTGAATATGTGGTTAATCAAATATGAATCGTTTGCATGAATGTGTGGTTAATCAGGAACTCAATACTCACTTTGAATGTGTGGTTAATCAGATAGTTATTGGCAAGTATTTAAAGGAAACTTAGTTATTACTACCAAACCACTCACTTTGAATGTGTGGTTAATCATTTGAATGTATGGTTAATCAGATAGTTATTGCCAAGTATTTAAAAGAAACTTAGTGAGCCCTTATCCCCAACACCATCCATTATACCAATATCCCTTAAACAACACCAGCCAGTGTCCAATATTTTGGTCCATCCTTTCCATTCTAGCCTTTCTATATGGTTCCAGAATCTATTCTTCTGGGCCGACCTTTCTTGTCTTTCAATTTTGTATAGGAAGGGGTGTTGCAAAATGTAAGGCTCTCGAGCGGGAGGGAAGGAGATGCTTGAACTGGTTGGATAACCAGTTTGTTAACTAAAGGATCGATTTCAACTGCGCAGTAGGCATGTGAGAACCTAATGTAACAGAGAAAAACTTCAAGGACCTAAGCAAAAGGAGGGAGGAGTGACTGCTTGAATCTGTATCCACGTCTGAGACCTTTCAATGGCTCATTCGTGCTTTTGTCAAAAACATGACCACAAATGTTCATTCTGTTTAAGAAAACAATAAACCAAAAAAGAGTGACAGAGAAGAGGTTGAGACTGGCTTAGCAAACTCTTGTCAAATGTCGAAAATCGCTAGTCATTGAAACATTCTGGGATAAAATTTTAGATGAATCAGAATTTTTGGCAGAATTAACATATGTTGAAGGAATCAGAGGATCGTCCTCATGTACTTGAGGCGATGGTGATGAATTTTATGTCAAAGGATAAGAGGATCCATAGGATGTGCAAGTAGCAAATGCATGCCATATGGCTGCTACAAAGATAGTTACTCGAGATCTATCTGTAATCTTTGCAACTCCCAATAGGAAAATCAATGAACCAATGAGCTAGACTTCTCAGAAAACCTATTGTGACAATAAATGTTACATTTGATAGTGGGGTTATGTGCATTATATCCTAATATCAATGTGCCTCTTCTTTGTGTTGTCCATTTTGCAATATCCTAATTCCATGACTATAAACAAGACTCATTGTGTTGGTTGAGAATAATTCCTTTTCTTCAAGCCTGTTCTTGGGTTTTACTTTGGATCTCACTGGATTTGATTGTTTTGTGTGAATTTAGCATGCCCATGTTCATTTGGGCAATGTTCGCACCAGAGTTCATGTACTTTTAAAAGTGCAGATAATTGTTCCACAGACCTAATTCCATCAGAAATGTTTGTGTGATTATTTCCCTGTGCATAATTTGAAGGCGCTTCCACACTTTCCTGCCATGAGTCTCGCATGTATAACCTGTCTAAACATACTATGAATTGATTCTTTCCAAAGTTCAGACTCTGTAGAAGATTGTTCTCGACGGCAAGAAAATGGAAGTTCATACACTTTTTCAGGAGACCACCAACTATATTTTGAATCTTCAAATGCAAGTTCAAGGTTTGGAATCTCTTGCAGATTTCTAAACTGCGAATTCTGTAGGTCGTGTGGTCGAGTCTGCCTTGCTACAGGACTGATAAGCATCCTGCGCTACATAGGTCTGATATGGTATATACACGAGCTTGCTTGCTTGTCTGTATAATTTTAACTATGCAGGGTATATATGAAGGAAACGAGGATGTAGCGGGTTGTTACCTCGGAATGTTTCTCACTGCATGGTATGGCTATATAAGGTCGATAAATTTACTCTCTATAAAGGTATTGCTCCTCGCTCAAGGAGGCTTGGTGTGGTATCTTGATTTGTGTAAATTTTTCGAGAAATATATCAAAATCTTTCCTGAATCCGGGCCACAAATAATATTGTAATACATTTCTGAACTTTCGCTTGTTTCCTATTTTGGGTAAATAATCCATCAGGAGGAAATCATGAAGTATGTGTTTATCTCTTTCATGTCAACTTTTAAGGTTTCCCTGACCAGCTTTAATCATATTTTTGTAAACATGAAGGCATTAGAACAAGTAAAGGAAAATTTTGGAATATTTTTTTCGTTCAGGAAACTGAGCTTCTTAGTCTTTTTTTTTTTCGCATTTAGGTGATGGTGGATAGGCAAAAGTAAAGAAATGAATATTTTTTTTGATCTGTACTGTAGAGTAAATATAGGTGTTTGAAGTTGGTTTATGAAGTCCAAAGTAATCAACTATTCAGTTCATTAAACTCAGTTTAAGGAACCAGTATATATGAGAAAATATGCATTCAATAATCAAGACAATTCTAAAATTTTATCAAAAGAATAAAGCAAAAGAATAAGATTGTTAGACTTCTTTCCCATAAAATATCAAGAATGAATGTTAACTAAATTGATCACAAATTCTGAAAACAAAGATAAAGAACAAAAAAAAGTAACTTAAAAGCTAAGAAAGAGTCTTACTCATTTTAGTGTTTAGAATTGATTTGCAAATAATCTCATTCATGTACTAAAAAAACTCATTGTACAAAATGAAAAATCTCAGAGGATAAATTTCAGATATTTATATTCAACACATGGCCGGGAGTCAAGCTAAATCTATGAAAAATGCTCTCTTTCATGGGAGTCTATTTTAAACTAATTTAGAGGTAATTTCTTTTATTAAGCTTCTAGATTCCTTGCTCGCCCACAAGTAGAAATTATGCTAATCAAATTTTGTTCGCAAGAAATTCTCTCTAGGCTTGTAGGGCAAAGATCAGTTAAATTTGGTTTGCGAGAGAAAAATGGCATTGCCACAGTAATATAAATTGTAGCAGAGATCTTCATTCATATATATATATATATATATATATATATATATATATATAACGAGTATGTACTATAGAGATTTATTTATCTCAATGATAACTTGAGATTCTTCCTGTTATGACAAAAGAGTAAAATATTTAAAATAGCGCATGGACTATAGAATTTTATCTGAATTATAACTTGAGATTCTTATCCCACGCTGCATACGATTTAAGTGTATGTAAATAGAAAATTAATAGATCAATTTACTTTTAATTTTGACGGATTTGATTACCTATTCCTCCCCACTCTATGCTATTCTTCCCCACTCTATGCCTTACGGAGTTTTCTTTGCAACATAAGGTGCAAATGCTAGTTATATATACTCTGAAACATCACTAATGCACTAATGCTCTGTAGCTCACATTATTATTATAAAATCTTATTCACATGGTAGAATAACCTTTTTTATTTATAATTTTCATGAAGCAGATGGGCCGATTCAAAGAAGGTGTTTCTATTAAAAAAAGAAAAGAATAAGTAACATTTCTTGACTAATAACCCATTAAATGCAAGAATCGTTGTAGCAAGAATCGTTGTTTTACAAATTGTAAAATAATTTTTGGATATAAAATTAAAAGAAAATTTCAAAGTTTTCCAGTTGAATGTGTTATATCTTTATGACCTTTTTAAATAAATATTAATTATAAAGTTTTTGAAATATAAATTTAAAAAAATATGTACGTTCTACTCGTTAAATGTGTGGGATGGTTCATCATGGAACGGATCAGCGTGTCAAGGTGGCAAGCTCTTCAATACTTAGATGAAACAACTAAAACATTATAGCAGTGGAAGTTTTACACACTTGAAATATATATAGTTATAGTTATTATCTATGGTGCTTGATAACTCACACTTTTCTTCACATCAACTTAGAATCCTCCCAAAGCATCCATAACAGAGCTAAATAAAAACAAAATTGAAGCCATAGCTATCATAGTCGGAGTAGATTTTCTCCCAAGCCTATCCATATCTAATCAAGCCTCGATCTAAAGTTCAATGGCAGTTATTCCTAACGCAGGGTGCGAATTGAAATGAAATGATGCTCTCTAATATGTTTTTCAACTAATTATTTTAATTTTTAATAATGTCTATAAGTGTGGTTTATATTGAAATTGGGCGTTAGAAATTTTTTCAACTAATATATATATGGTTGAAGTTTTAATGAATCTAGAATATTGTTAGTTATATGAAAAAATTTGTCTAGTTATATGAAAAAATTTCATTAGGGATTTGTAAAAAATTTCTCAGTTACAAAACTCATAACAACCAGACACCTCCATTCCCTCACCTCCTCCCATGCCTATTGTAATTTCTTTCGTTTCATTCTTTATGGTTTCAATTCATAGCTTGTAATGAGACTCTTACATGCCACTCCACTTCCATCTTTTACTTTCATGCGACCTATCCTTTATTATTTTATTTACCCTACTCATTCTTTGCCCTATTTTTCTCGCTGCGTAATGATATCAAGTATTTTATTTTTGTTGTAATCATGTTGTGATCATTGTAGTTTCAGACTGCAACTCCTTGTGAAATCTAGGACTTGAGAGGCAAGGATGGCGGCAGATCACGTCCGAGATGGGCATAGAATACCATTTTTTAGGTGCCTCTTGTTTCATGATCGGTATGGATTCTGTGTCTAAAGATATTGATTTGGTATATGCATCGATGGTTTTGATGGTTGTGTGGAATTTGTGACTGAACAGGGTAGTTTTTATGGTCCTATGGAATTTTCCTTGATTTGGCACATGTGTGGATAGTTTTGTAATCCAATTGAACATGATATTTATTTTTACTTTTGTTTAGATTTAATAGAATTTATGGGCTGGTAGAATTCTGACCTGGGAGAATTTGAGGAAGCGCGGGTGGATAGGTCCAGGTATATGTCCCCTGCGCAGATCTGATGGAGAAAATAATGACCACCTGTTCATTAGATGCCATCGCTCTCAACAAATCTGGCAGTTTCTAAAGAAAAGCTATGGATTCAAGCTCAAGTCTTATGCTACAATTTTAGATACGCTCCTCTGGTGCAGCGCACAGAAATTAAATTAGCGAAGGTTATTGATTTCCTCCCTGTGGCACATCTGGAAATGGCGAAACTCTGTAATTTTTAACGATTCTAAATTGGACAGCACAGATATCTTTGTTAAAATAGTTGCTTCTTATGAAGCCCTTCCACTGAAAGCCAATTTCCAAAGAAGAGGTGTTCCCTCTGACCAATCTTTCGAAAACTCTCCCTTCCCAAAGGCGTTTTTCGACGGTGCAGAACAGCAAGGCTTATGTGGATGTGGTGTCCTGATCATGGTAGATGAAAGCACTCAGTTCTCCTTTCACTGGAACGGGGGTAGTGGATCTAATAGTAAAGCGGAGGCCATGGCTCTCGCAGGATTATTATACTTTTGTCTCTTCCTTAATCTACAACATGTTTTGATCTATGGGGATTCGAAAGTTATGGTTGATTGCACCTCTGGTAAGATCCATATCACTGCATCTCACTTGAATGGCTGGATGGGCAGGATTAGATACTACTGGGATTCCATGGATGGCAGCACTATTCATCACATTCGCAGAAACAAAAATTATATGGCTGATTCTCTGTCTAAAGCAGGGCTACAGGAGACCACTGGTTCTTGTTTTTTGCAGGTCCTTTGTGAAGGAATTAGCTATCATATACAGGAGTTCAATATGCCGGACTTCTAGTTTTCTTTGCTCTTACTCATAACAGGTTTTCTTGGACGAGTCTATGATCTTTATGTGGATGTTTTTCTTGATTTTTGGATGGGATTCACGATGTTCACTGTACACCATATGCTTTCTGGTTCTCATATGTTGAAGTTATGTTTTGGTAAATGTATCAGTCATTTCCTCCCTGATTTTTCACTGGATGCACCCATGCTCCTCTTAAATGGGAGTACACATGATGTAAATTTTGATCTTTATATCCCTCATATAAATATAATCAACTTTTTCTTTCTGAAAAAAAAAAAAAGAATTTATGGGCTGGTAAGGTTCAGAGCCCCCAATTTTTTGATATGTGGAATCTACCTCCGAACAGGGTTGATAGGACATGCTATCAATTTATTTTAAATACAACGTTTACATGGCTTCAAATTCAAATTTTGGTTTAAAGGAAGCACTACACATTTTTATTTATTTGATACTGATTTTATTGGGCATAAGATAGAGGTTTTGATATTATATACCAACAATGATATGTGTGGGAATATGCCTTTGAACACGGTTAATGGGACAGGTTACCAATTCATTTTAAATATAATATTTAGATGGCTTCCATATTAATTTTTTGTTTAAAGAAAGGACTACTATTTTTTATTTATTCAATAGTGATTTTATTGCGGATAAAGTAGAGGTGTCGATTTTATTTACCAACAATGATATATGTTGCTCCATTTCTGGTAAATGTAATTTGGGACCTAGGAATAGTCGACAGTGCAAAGAAATGAGGTCATAGGTAATTGATTTTTTATTCACTTATTGCTTCGCCTACTAAAATGTCCAAATACCCATGTAGCTAAAGAACCAATCAAGACCATAGAAGTGTTTCAATGCACAACAGAACTTGGAGGTGAAAATAAGGCAACTCAACTAATATCGAGAAAAATCAATCAAAGTGCAGTGCATTGGTTGATTGTCTGAATTCAATGCTAGAGAACATTTGGCTTATAGTACAAGAAATACTCTTGATTTTCCGAATTCAATCTTTTCTTGCATAGATATTATTGTGTCCAATATTATTATTTAATTGCTTTGAAAAAAAAGGGAAGTTTAATTAGAATATATACCCCTACGTCTAAATATCTGGAATATCACCATTTCCTCCATATCACTGAATCTAAATATCTCTCATATTTCTCCCTTTCCTCCATATCACTGAATCTAAATATCTCTTATATTTCTCCCTTTCCTCATATCACTAAATCTAAATATGTCTCCCTTTCTTCATCCCATCTCTGGAATGTCTCCCTTTCTTTTATAAATGCCTATGTAATAATTCTTTTGTACTCTAAGCCAAATGTTCTCAAAAATTGAACTTGTTGAATAAAAAAGAATTATTACATAACAAAATGCAATCTTTTACAGCTTCTAAAAGAATCCCCACACTATCAATGCTACAACATGCTTATGCTAATCTTAATTAAGTGATAACACGATAGGAAGTTCACATAATTTGTGCATTATATAGCAGACTAAACTCTGTAAAATCAAGTAGTAAAAGATGTCTTCGGTGAGAATATTTATGCTTGTCAGATGGAACTTGACACACCCTACAAAAGCAAAAGGAATTTGGACAAGACGTAGTCAGGCACTTTTGAATAGCATTTTTCAGAAAATACTGGATACAAGCCCAAGCAATCAAGTATAAGATAACCATGGAAAATAGGGCATATACAGATTTCAGCCAACATAACCATCTTATCAGAAATTCTAAATTTATAGCGAGTTCGTATGTAAAGTTTTAGCCAACAGAACCATTTTACCAAAAAACTCTCAATTTACAGCGAATTCACATGTAAAAATTTCAGCCAACAGAACCATCTTACCAAAAACTTTCTCAATTTATAGCGATGAAGCCTCTAACTTGCCTATGACAATTGTTTCAGGACTTTAGTGCATAGAACTTCAAATTTTACATCATTCTAAACAACATTATGAGGAGGTTCAAATTTTACCTCAAAAGCCTTTACCTGACATTTACATGCACCAAATGTAGGCCCCACCTAACAAGGGCCTTTTAGTGGATACAATTCGACAAGCAGGATGTATAGAACAAATTCCAAATAGTGTCTGATACTATACCGTATTTTGCTGCCAGGAAAAAAGGTATATTCTACCTTTACGTAGTGGTGTGAACGGCGTTCAGTTGCATATGACCATTCCAATCTGCTTTGAGCTGAGCAGCTCAAGAGTATCTGTGAATTGGAATTTGCAACATCATAATAATGGGATAGAAAACTACCTAATCCATGTGCTTCAAAGCTAGCTCTTTGATACATAATACTAATTAATTAGATCGCAATCCTTTTGTAGTCTCCATCTGCCAAAGTAGTTGCTTATGCTATTGTCTTACTGGGATCTGGTAAGAGAATTTTTTGTTTCCCTCACCGAACACTCACATACCAGTTGAAGCAGGGCACTCAGAGCTAGTTTATTGAGTTACAACGTCAAAGGCAGGAGCAGGATAAGAGGTTCTTTCTTTCTTCCTTATTTTCCTCACACAAGGCGACATCTATTGTCTTACTAGGATCTGGTAAGTGTTTTCCACATCGAACACTCAGGTAGCAATTGAAGGAGGGCACTTAGAGCTAGTTGATTTAGTTACAAAATCAAAGCCAGGAGCAGGGTAGGAGGTTCTTTCTTTCTTCCTTCATTCCCTCACACAAGGCCACATCCCCATTGTTCATTCTTCTACTGTTACATTCATTTTCTTAAATGACTGATATAAATTATAATTAAGGGACATCTATACACACATCATAAATATTATTTGTCCAATATTTCTCCCAAAGCTATCTAATTATAAAGACCAAAACAGATCCCTACACAATCAAACTTAAACAAATGAAATCCTAAAATATTCTTTTCTGATAGGACCAAGACAGGTCCCTACAAAATCAAACCTAAACAAATTAAATCCTAGGCGATTCTTTTATATTTTATTGAAATTGGAAAATGTAACGTGAGAATGGTAGGAAAACCAGGCCATCTATAGGACAATATGAGGTGTAGAGCACAATAATTCAATTCCAAAACCAGGCCATCTATCTGACTTATAAAATGAAGATAAAACTTGACCTTTTATTGCTAATACTAAATATCCAAGTAAAACAAGGAATTGCAGCTCTACTACTCACCGAACCAAGTAAACACCTAAGTCCTTCCAAATAGCGGATATTATATTCTGAAACTGCTACTGGTATACTTGGGCAGCCAGTCCAAGCAGAAGGAGAGCCAGCAGATGCAATATCTCAGAAATAGTCTGCAAAGATACTGTTCTCTTTTTACTGCTGGCAGAAAGAGTGTTAGCATTAGGAGCTGAAGCAGATCTTGCATGCCCACAACCACAAATCACATTATATAACAGATTCAGATCCAAGTGTCTTTGCACCTAACTCCCACATCTGATTCATTCAAACCCCTAACAACAAAATCGGAAATAAAAAATACCTATGTTTATGCTAAGAGAACAAACAAAAACTTTATTAGTAAAGAGGAGAAGAAAAAAACTAAACCTGAAGAGGTGCTGTTTTCACCAACTGTCAAAACAACAAAGAAGGAAACCGTAAGGTTTCACAAAAAGTAAAAAAATGGTAATTTTTCAAGAGAAAATGGGGTTTGATGCAGAACCGTACGTTTAGAGCAACCGCTGGCAGAAGCATTGAGGCCGACCTCCTAGCCCGGATGTATGCATCTAGCTTCTCCCAAATCTCTATTGCTGCAACTTTATCTTGATGCCGCTTATGTTTGCTAATCTGCAGGTAAATTACACGATCTAAACAATAAGCTTGTTGAAAAGTGTGCAACAAGAAATGCTTGTTGAGAGTGCAACAAGATGATGGAGCTTAGTGAAAAGAGTCGCCTTCACTAAGTGGGCCCGCAGGCTATTTTTGGCGCAAGTCTATTTTTAGACTATGTCTATTTTTAGACATATGGATCATGTCTATGGATGATTGATCAAGTTGGGAAAAATAGATGGACTTCTATTTTTTATTACAGTGTGAGTGATCAAAGTCAAAAATAGAAAAGTCAAATATTATTATCTCACAATAATATTTGGACTATAAACTTAATCTTATTCTCTTGGAGCACTTCAGTTTGAGCTACAGAAGTGGCACATGCAGCTGTCAGAAGGAAATACGCTTTTCTTATGAGTCAGTTGAGTTGGTGCATGCATGACTTCAGTTAGAACTCAAGTGAGTTGAGTTTAGTGGACTGGAGGTACAGTTGATGGAGTTGTGTTCAGTTTAGCTTTGTTAAACTGGTTGTATTTAGTCTAACTGATCAATAGACTAAAGATGAGTTGGGTGAATTAGTTATTAATTAATTCACAAGTTATTAACTCATAATGCAACTATAGAATACATCAGTTAACTCATTTGCATGTCAGTGCATGTTCAGTTCAGCAGGGACAGGTGTTAGAGGATCAGATTGCTATCAGTTGTGACTATAGCTGTGCATGATGATTTGCACAATCAAAGGATTGAGTATGCCAATGAGTTTGCTCACGTATCTTCATGATATTATAGCTGTTGCTCACGTCCAACATAGTGTGGGTGACTATTTTGCAGTGTAAAATCGAGTTTGGGAAGCTATTCTCATCAGTTCTCGAGCAGGTTTGAGCAGTGGAGGCAGGCAAGCAGCGGGAGAGATTTGGAGATCAAATCTGAGCTGTATTGTGTGTAACAGGTGGAGATACTTGTGAGAAGTATTATGCTTTGTATTGTTACATGATTCAATCAATATAATATACAGATAGTGTGGGGTTTTTAGCGAGATGCTTTCCCCGGGATACATACTGTGTTTATGAGTTTGATTGATGCTTCTATGTGTGCCTGTGGATGTTTCTGCTTCTGTAATTTGATGATCAACGTAGAGGAGATTATGTATTATACATGTTCCGCTTAAATTGTATGATCAGGATAATCTCTGTTGAATATGTGTCATATTATTCAAAATTTCTACAAAGCTGACAAAATTAATGGCAAAAGAAATGAGCGTACATGATACAATAAACTCTAATAGACTTGAAAAAAAGCAGAAGAGCTCAATAGAGGACTTTCTGTCTGTAGCAATGCACGCATTCAATCCACAGCAGATTTCCTCTGAAGATATTCAGGCTAAAAGGCCTCCTGTTAATACAGAGGGCGCCATTCTCAGGTGTTTGTTTTAAGTTTTAACCGATCTACTATTTTTTTCTTTCAACAACTGAAGAATCCATTAACGTTTATGTTCTCTAAGATCTTCTTTGGAGATCCATATCTAGGGTTTCCCAGGGAAGGAAATACAAGCTATGAGGCGCCATGGCTGGCAGCGGCCTCTGCACCTATTACAGATGGTGGGAATTGCAATATATTTGGTAATGGTGTTGGCGTTCTATTTGTTTTTGGGTTTATTCCTTGGCAACAATGTCTTGCAGACCACCGCAATTACTTTATTCTCGTGTGTGGCATTTTCTGTGATGGTTTTGTTTCTAAGATGTTCCAGCATAGACCGAATAGACAAAAGCTCGTTGAAGAATTCTGGAACAAAATTTTCAAGGAATTCTTCTGGGGAGAAGAAAGTTCAGGCGCTTATAGCTCAGTTAATTGTAAGGTATGTGAAGAAGATTGAGAAGAAGATTCTCCATTCATGTATAAGGAGGAGATATACGGATCCATGGAAAACCCCAGCAGAACTGGAATCCTGTCTGCCTCCTATCGTTGTTAATAATGAGGGGATTTCACCCGGGATTCCGGAGGATGATGTCATATTCTGTTCTCTCTGCGACAAAAAGGTGAAAAAATTTAGCAAACACTGTAGAAGTTGTGATAAGTGTGTGGATGGATTTGATCACCATTGCCGGTGGCTCAACAACTGTGTTGGAAGGAGGAATTACACTACTTTCATGCTTCTTATGGCTTCAATCCTCATTATGCTTATACTGGAGGGAGGTGCAGGACTTGTTGTATTTATTCGCTGCTTTGCAAATAGAAGAGACATCATTCATGAACTTGAGTTTAGGTTTGGAAATGGATTCCCGAGAGGGGCTTTAGCAGTTATTGTGGCTTTCCTTACTGTAGTTTCAGTATATGCTTGTGCAGCCCTTGGGCAACTTTTTTTCTTCCACATAGTCCTAATAAAGAAGGGAATCAGAACATATGACTACATTCTAGCCATGAGAGAAGAATGCAACACGGAAGATTTCTTGGGTGAATCTGATCTGAGCGAACCCTCATCTCCAACTAGCTCAGAAGAAAGTTTTGGCAGCGCATCACCAAAGTCTAATTTTCTCACGAGATTCAAATGCCTCTACAAGGAAGATTCCATAGAGTCAAGCCGCTTATCTCTCGGGCATGATTTGGAATCTAATTTGCCTAAATCCCCAAAACAACTTAAGACGAGTATCAGTGCTTGGAGACTGATAAAGTTGACCACAGAGGAAGCATTGAAAGTTGCAGAGAGGGCTAGAGGAAGATCATCTGCGTTCAAGCAATTCAAAAGCTCATCAATAGTGGACAGTGGGGGGTTTACAGACAGTACTGATACTGATAATAGTAGGGTCGGCACCAAACAGGGTGATACTATTGTGAATACCAAAAATGAACTTAAAACATCATCAGATGGACCACCATTGTTACTGCCTATGCCTTTGGAAAGAAAATGTGGTCCATCAGTGCTTCATATGTTGCACCTGCTGCTGCAGGTGACATGGAATCCATGCCCCTCCTAATGCGGAATTTGCCAAAATCAAAGACTAGGTTTGCTCCCAGAAGACAAGTGAGGGTTGATTCTTCTTATCCACCTCCTTCCTCTCCTGTATTCAGTTTCACTTCCATTGCTTCCCCCAGATTGCCATCCTCCACCCTCTCCTTAGATACATCCAATATGAGCCCTGGGGCTTTACATTATAGGACAAACTTTGATCCCAAGCTGTCACAGGTTTCAATTGAACTGGAAACCTACATTTCAAAGCAGGTTGTGGATTCTGTCTTCACGAAAAGCAAGGGCGAGGGCTCCCCAATTCACTAAAATGCAAGAATAGAAGTTCAACTCGACTGTTGTTCTCGGTCTCTGAGAAGTCGAAGATGATATCTCTGCTGCTACATTTGTTTATTTGTATATTTATTTGGATTTGTTTATATGGGTATTTGAGTGTTGTTTATCGAGGAAAATAAAATGCAGATGTATCCAGATTCTCTTCTCTGAAAAAACTCTAATAGACTGAAATTTATTCCATCATGTGGAACAAGACAAATCCATAAGCAGCATGTTATAGAAGCAGAGCTCGGAAACTTGACAATACTCGAAACAGTAACAGAAAAGTCTAAATCTCTGGCCGAAACTATCTTCACATTCTATTGCCTCGCAGATTTAGCAGACTCCACATCGTCATCTTCAAAGCGAATTTAAAACCCCAGGACTGTAAACATCCATCCGCATGACATTACAATTGAAAAGAAAATCCGATAAATCTTGATCACCTTACCTCCTGCAACAAAGCATTAAGTTTGAGAATTCCACCCATGGTGTTTGTGGGCTCAGATGGACGCAGGAAAATTAAATAGGAAAAGGAAAACTTATTTTTATTGAATATCTCTGCATGGTCCTTGCTCTTCCTCTGGATAGTAATACACTCTGGCTTCTTGAGCATCTCCTTCACCTTGGCATCGGGGGTATGGTAAATCACAGAAATTTGGATCAGACAATTAACCACAAAATAAACAAAGTGTGAAAGCTCAACAAGAGAAAAGAAGAAAACCAAAGAAACTTTAGGGTAATTGGATTTAATACCTTCGCACAATAGAAATTCGAGACAAATATTCACGTTTGTAACCGCTGGCTAGGCGGAGGCAAGATAGCTCTCAAGGTAGTAGAACAATTTACCCGGACCATTGGCAACCCTGTTACAGGAGTTGAATGGATGTCTTCCTATAATTTTCCTTGCATATTCCGATACAGAGTGAGCCAGAGAGACGAAACATTGTGGAATGTTGAACGACCCAGTAACAAGTGTCACGGCTGGTCACGGCTGGCATGGTTCAATTCAAATCAACGGTTAATGATTCCCTAATCGTCTAACAACAAAATCGAATGGAACACATTTGGACACGAAAGCAGTTTGGGCAGTTCGTTCCATAAGGAAACGCGTTACGGCGTAAAAATATATAGTTTTAATTATCGTTTAAAAAAATTAATTTGAACCATACTAACTGAGTAAGTGATTGATATCATGCATAATAATATAGTTTATTATAAATAGTAATAAATAGTTTTAATTATCATTTAAAAAAATAATTTGAACAATATTACCAGAGTGAATGATGCTGGTGAATGATTGATATCATGCATAATAATATAATTTATTATATATTATATCAATCATAATAATATAATTTATTATAAATAGTAATATATAGTTTTAATTACCATTTAAACAAATAATTTTAACAATACTACTAGAGCGAGTGATTGATATCATGCATAATAATATAATTTATCATAATGAATTGGTTTAATTGGTTGCTGCTCTAACTTCCTAATACACTCTCTCTTCTGAACTGGAGTGTATTTGCATGCCAAAATAACTGGAATATTTTCTATGGGCAAATACAATTTCTAATTTCTTTGAAAGTATTAGTTAAGAAACCAAAAACAAGACCATTAACTTCTTTATGAGAAAGCATTAACTTGTTTATAAAAAAAATATGTCAGACATGCACAATAAAAAAAATAAAAAAATTAAGTCAGACATACAAAATATGATAGATAACATGTTGATTATTGCAGTTATGTGCAGAACTTTTCTATTTTATGATACATAGTCTATTAAATAGTTGCTACTTAGTATTTACGTGATCCAATTTTATTTATTTCTCATAGATACAACTCACTAATACCTTCCACAATAAGTATGCATGTATAAGAAAGAGCCGTTGGCTCAGTAGATTAAGTCGTTGGTTATGCGCATAACGGTAGGCCATCGATCAAATCAATCAAGGCAGTGTGGCTATTCTAGAGCACGCCTGTTGATCAAGATGATGAACCAGTCCTAGTTCCGGGCGCAGCCCCATAATATTAGTGAAAGATCCAGCATCCTATGAAACCATTGATCACATTCTCAACTACAGCCCATCATTGAGAAGGTAAGGCATCGCTATGCAAAAGTACTGTTGCTGTATAAACTAATTAACAGTGATATAATTGTTCCTGAACTTGTTTATTGTTCTTTTAATTGTTCCTGAACTTGTTTATTGTTCTTTTAAACTTGAAAGCTTTTCCAACCCAGCCGAGACCTGTAATCTTAGAGGTAGCCACTTCGGTGTCAGCAAATATGATTCCTGCATGTGTGCATATAGCTCACAATCAAATAGTCAGTCACAAAGTCAGTCTAGCCAATTTCTTGGTTGCATCAAATATCAGAAAAAATTTCTGCAACACCCTAACAACATTTCACATTAAATATCGCAATAGCAGCATCATGAATTTGTCGATTTGTATTTTAGACTGATTACAACAGTCATAACATATCTCTTTG
Source organism: Pinus tabuliformis (assembly GCA_031772625.1). NCBI lineage: Eukaryota > Viridiplantae > Streptophyta > Pinopsida > Pinales > Pinaceae > Pinus > Pinus tabuliformis. Next base: position 1,252,593,088 of record CM062820.1, on the reverse strand, counting down.
TATATGTGAAGAAGTTTCAAAGCATAAGATTTTCTTTGTATGTGAGAAGAAGTTTCAAAGCATTAGATTTATAGTGTATTCAGCCAGGTTGCAGCATTTATAATTTGTATTTATAATTTGAATAATTTTAAGTCAACTATACTGATTTATAAATAGGAACAGCTGGCCGCTTCTTGTTAAATTGGGTTTAATCGCGTGTTTGATTTAGGAATTGGTGATGAAGGTTGCCTATTTGATTGTGAAACGACATGCACCGAAACTACATGCACCTGGCGCTTGGCTATCTCTAGGATTAGAGGTCTCGGCTGCCTTTGGAAACTTGGAAATACGTTCAATTTTAAAAGAAGAAAAATCAAGCTGTCGCTCTTGTTCCATCCTTGACTCACTTCAACCTTCCAGACAGCATCAAGCAACCCTCAAAGGTTAGACAATGGCAAGAAAAAGTCGTAAAGGTGATCAAGCAAATTCTTCTGCAGTTCAGTGCAACAAAAAACAGCTCACAGGTGTTGTTGCTCAAAGAAATGGAAAATGGGGAGTACAGATATATACAAATCATAAGAGAATATGGCTTGGCACCTTTAAATCAGAAAAAGAAGCTGCCTTGGCTTATGACAGAGCTTCCATCAAGTTAAAAGGCAAAGATAGCCCTCGAAACCTTCCCAATGAACCAGTCTTTGAAACAGAGTCATATTTTCAGAATCAGTTCACTGTCAAAGAAATTGTTGAAATGATCAAAGATCATTCCTATGATGAAAAACTACAACAGATAAAACGCCTTCCAAATTTACCTACATCAACAGAACAAGGTGAACCTCTTCAGCAGCCTTTGGAGAATTTACCAGGGTCCTCTATGATGCATAAACCACCTACATCAACAGAACAAGGTGAACCTCTTCAGCAGCCTTTGGAGAATTTACCAGGGTCCTCTATGATGCATACACCTCCTACATCAACAGAACAAGGTGAACCTCTTCAGCAGCCTTTGGAGAATTTACCAGGGTCCTCTATGATGCATACACCTCCTACATCAACTGAACAAGGTGAACCTCTTCAGCAGCCTTTGGAGAATTTACCAGGGTCCTCTATGATGCATACACTGCATCAATTTTGCAAAAAATTGACAATCAGTGATTTGGGTTCCCTACACAGGTTCGTGATCCCAAAAGAACATGCTCGGAATCACTTACCTATAGACATGGTGGCCAATGGAGAGACCATATTTCTTACATTTTTCGACAGTGATGGTGAAGAATGGAAATTCAGGTTCAAGCACTGGCCCAGCTCTCGGAGCTACGTGCTCACCAGCGGATGGAGAAATTTTGTGAAGGCCAAAAAGCTGGAAGCAGGGGATACGGTTTACTTCACCCCTCACAGCACCACAGAAAACACCTTTTACATTACAATTTCTGGTTCTCACGAGGATAGAAAATCCAATTCATCTTGCCTTGCCGAGGGTTTTCCTGAGAAGTTTCCGGCCATGTCTACTAGCACTGAGGGTCTCAATTCAGTGCCTCAAGAAGGGAGGGACCCTGGTGCAGTAACTAATATGTTGACCCTGCCAAAGGATTTCAGTGACTCTAAACCAACAGTGTTGGTGAGGGCTCAAGATCGCGAGGGGTTACAAAGAAATAGCATTATGAGCAGTGCAGATATCCATGGCTTGGCAGTTTATGAGTTAAAGACTCAGAAAACAGACACTGACAATGGCTTGGGAGGTTATGAGTTGAAGACGGAGAAAACAGACACTGACAATGGCTTGGCAGGTTATGAGTTAAAGATTGAGAAAACAAACACTGGCAATGGTAGCATAAAGCTATTTGGAGTTACAATTTCCCCCAATTCAATGCCTTAATTCAGGGATCCTGGTGCAGTGACTAATAATTTGTCTATAATATAAGGTCTATCTTTTTCGGATAGACCCTTCTGAAGAATATACATCTTCGCAGTCATCATATCTGGTCTAATTAATAGTTTAATCAAGTCCGGAACACTGTGAAACACGCTATTTTCATCAAACTGAAGGGTAAGATTTTCTATTTTATGCCGTATTTCGGCCAACTCTTCCTGGCTAAAATATTTCCGTAGAGATAATAAAAATGTTCTTGAGTCAATCAACTCCTTGATAACCGCATTGTGATAGCAAGTAACAATGGAAGTTTTCGAAGTGGAATTGTTAGAACTCGAAATCTTGTGGTATAAATTATTCCAGAACAACTCAATAGTTCGTGCCTTACACGAACCAGCGTTCGATGCGACACCTGAACCACTAAAACTCGAATAAATGTTAAAAGAACCCAAATTGCAGACACATATGAACCTGAACTTTAATGCCACCGGAGGCACCCGGAAGTTTAATGCCATTCCAAACCCAGGCAACATGTTTAGAGCCATTGTGGGCTTTTGCATTTTAATGCTGTCAGTCATTTTTTATTTGTTCCATTTGTTTTTGTTAAACGCGAATACCGGAACTTTAATGCCACCGGAGGCAACCGGAAGTTTAATGCCATTCCAAACCCAGGCACCAAGTTTAGAGCCATTGTGGGCTTTTGCAGGACTCGAACCTGCGACACTAAGGCTCTAACCGCTGAGCTATATGCCCATAGCCATAGACTGAGAGTCTGTCTGCCAAAGCAGCGGCCAGATCTCAGACCCAGGACTGGGGACTGACTCCTATACAGGAGGGACTTCTCTTTCCCCTGAGGGTAACATCTGAGGGTAATGACTTATAAACGATCTTATGCTTTGGAGACCCTAAAGGCCTAGAGTTTAGGAAATTTTGCGGTTTTAGTCTTCGCTGAAACACAGTGTGAGGCGGATTATGCCAGTGTGAAGTGGATTATGAAAGCTGTGAGCAATGGTGTGTCCATATTTTGATTTTGGGCGTCTATGTTTTCATAACAACTCTTAAGGTAAAATGGAATTTCGATGTGCACAAGAATTGACAGCTAGATACAAATGGCACTAGCAGGCTTGTTTCATATTATTTTTTGACATCATTGTTGGAAGCCACTTGATTACAAGATCGGCCAAGTGGGCATTACTACTGATTTAATTTTGGTTTGCCATGAAGTGAATTGTGCTGTAACTTATCCCACCAACTTCAATTAGAATTTAATCTCGTTGGAGTTTGGTGTTTCAGGGAGAGATCATATTAATTTCTTGTTTAATTTAATCTTTTGTGGAATTTAGCCTTCTGTGAATCTTAACAGCATTCCTGGAATTTGCCAATAAAAACAATTATATGGCTTCTTTAAGTCTTGTGCATTATTGTTGACTTTTAATTTGGGAAGAGGCGACTTGTGTAGAATCAGATGAAAGTCATTTGTTAAACTGCTCTTCAAGCTTTACACCGGGTGAGTTGTTTCAACCTAATACCTTACGACCTTCAAAGTTTTAGCATCGCTGAAACATCAATGTAATTTACTTCTTGCACATCTACAAAATAAAATTTAGAAGATTTTATTAAATTTTTTAAGGTGGACATTTTCTTATTTTCTTATATCAGACATTTGTGCAAGGTTTCAATTGATTAATATTTCATTGAGTATATATCTATAAATTTAGGATTTTGAGGTTAAATTTCACAAAGCAATTCTATATCTCTTCTTCAAATTCCTTCAAGCTTTTGAAAATAAAACCAATAAATTATCAATATAATTTTACAATAATAAAAAACAATTAGAAAGCCTTTGGCTGGCTCAAATTGCTCATCAGTTAACCTTGAACCAACATCTCTTATAAAAAAATTCAACAATTCTAATTTAATAATTTTATCAGCTCTCTCTTTATACAATATAAAAAGACCATTACCGGTAATAAATAAATAAGTTTTCAAAAAAAACTTTGCATAGTTTTACTAATATTTTCGTAGTTTAAGAGAGTAGTTCTATGATCAACAAGGCTAGAGCAGGGATTCTCTTTTCATGCTTACACTTATAACAGTCCGCAGCTTGCTTATATGTTTTGTGTTTTTTTGGGTTATGTATATACACACTTATAACAAGATAGTGAATTATTAAAGATATATTTAAACGATCATCATCCACTTATGTATTACATAATTCATCTAATTTCTAAAATAAAAATATTTATTAATTTATAAATATTTATAATCATCAAAGATATATATATATATTATAGAAATTGAAATATTATAATTACTTTTATATTTATATTATTGTATTATATATATATAACATTGTCATATATATATATATATCTTATTTGTTTTAAAAGAATTATTCACAATGTTTATTTGGGATAGTTCAATTGACAATGGTCTTGGACATAAAGTCCCACCAAATTAAAAGTCTTGGGTTCAAATCTTAAGTAAGAAGTTAGACATAATAAAGTTATAGTCTTACCAAACTTACAAAAAAAAATTATCCACAATAAAAATTTACATCATCATTATTTTTAATTATATATATATATATATATATATTATTATTCCAAAATAATATATATATAAATATAAATATAATATAATAGAAATGCCATTCATTATAAAACATTTCATACATTTAAACTCTAATTTTTGGGACCAATTTCTCTAATTCCATTCAAGATTGCTTTCTAATGTTTTGATACTTAGGTTTTACTAGATTTTTCAAAAGCTATTTGGTACTTTCAACAAATATATTTTCATGTAATAAATTTATTTTCCTTTATTGCAATATTAATATCATTATGGATAAATAATATATAGTTCATTATAATAAGTTGTTTGTCACCGTAACTTTCATAATGTAATCTCTTGAACTGATTATATTTTCATGCAACAATATAATTTAATGATATTATCATGCATAATAATCTCTTGAACCGAGTATATTTTCATGCAATAATATAATTTAATGATATCATCATGCATAAATAATATGTTGACCTGAATATATTTTATGCAATAATATAATTTAATGATACCACTATACATAAATAATATATAGTTCATTATAATAAGTTGTTTGTCATCCTAACTTTCATAATATAATCTCTCTTAAACTGAGTATATTTTCATGCCCTAATATATTTTATATTTTATTTGAATGTATTAGTTAATGAATAATTAACTTATTTTAATATGGTAACACATGTGCAAATTAACTTATTTATAAATTTTTCAAGTGATGCATGCACAAATGATATATTAAGCATAGAGTCTGTGTTGAACCCTTGTATTTGATACATGGCCTATTAAATAGTTGTTACTAACTATCCAACTAACCTTATTTTCAAGTGATGTATTGTTTGCCTTGTTGTCATATCAGCGTAAATTATAATGTTCCTTTGTCTATTTATTGTGGGCATCTGTTTACCAGTTAAAAGATGTGAGTGTGTTGTATTTTTCTTTGTTAATGTTCTACTGAAATGTTTTATTTTTGAGTACTTCCAAATCAAGTTCAGAAACAACAATCTCAATGGTAACTACTTTCCATAGCTACCACTCACTACTAATACCTTTTGATTTGTATTTCAAATTGAATATCGCGATAGCATCATGAGTTTGTAGATTTGTGTTTCATAGCGGTTACAACATTCCTAACATATATCTTTGTATATGAGAAAAAGTTTCAAAGCAATGGATTCAAAGTGTATTCAACCAAGTTGCAGTTATGTTTAATTTGAATAAATTTAAGTGAACTATATTGATCTATGAATAGAAACAGTTGGATACTTTTGGTTAAATTAGGTGTTATTTTGTGTTTGATTTAGCAATTAGTGATGAAGGTTGCTAATTGAAAAACAATATCATGATTTGGTTTTTAAGTGGGTGGGATAAGGTTTCAAAGTGCAGACAGATGTCCTTAGTGTAAAAGGATATAAGAAATATATGAAAGCAAGTCCCATCACCAACTCTGTCCTCTGGAGTTTTGGTGCTTGGAATTGATTTGCAGTAGTCCCACCCGTGTTCAAATATCTGGAGGCATCACCCATACACTCGTAGTATAGGAGGATACAAGCAATATGAAAGCAAGTGCCATCACCAACTTTGGCCTCTAGAGTTCTAGATTTTTGGTGTTTGGAATCGATTTGCAATAGTCCCTTCAAATATCTGGAGGCATCAACTATATGCTAGTAGTGTAGGAGGATATAAGAAATATGAAAGAATTTCCCATCACCAACTCCGACCTTTGGAGTTTTTATGTTTGGAATCAATTTGCAGCAGTCCCACCCGTGTTCAAACCTTTGGAGCCGTCACCCATACACCCATAGTGTAGGAGGATACAAGTAATATGAAAGCAAATCCCATCACCAAATCTAGGCTCTAGAGTTTTGGTGTGTTTGGAATCGATTTGCAATAGTCCCACCCATGTCTCTGCTACTTGTTAGTCTGAAGCTAGATTTTGACAGCTTCAAAAGTGTGTTACAGAAAATTTTACTGATACTTGATGTCAACAATAAATTGGGTAGACTGTCTATTTGATTGTGAAGTTACATGCACTTGCAGGAATCATATGAACTGACACCAAGTGGCTATCTCTAGGATTACAAGTCTCTGCTAGGTTGGAAAATCCTTCAAACTTAAAAGAAAAGAAAAAAATCAAATTGTCGCTCTTCTTCCGCCCTTGATTTAGTTCAACCTTCCAAACAAGATCAAGCACCACTCATAGGTCAGACAATGGCAAGCAAAAGTCAGAAAAGTGATCGAGCAAGTTCTGCAGATGAGTGCAAAAGACAACTCACAAGTGTTATTCCTCAAAGAAATGGAAAGTGGGAAGCACAGATATATGCAAAACATCATAAAACATGGCCTGGCACCTTTAACTCAAAAAAATACACTGCCTCGGCTTATGACAGAGCTTCCATCAAGTTAAAAGGAAAAGATAGCCCTTGAAACCTTCCCAATAAACCAGTGTTTGAAACAGAGTCATATTTTCGGAATCACTTCACTGACAAAGAAGTTGTTGAAATAATCAAAGATCATTCCTACGATGAAAAACTACAGCAGATGAAATTCCCTCCCAGTTTTACCAAAATCAACAGAACAAGGTGAACCTATTTAGCAGCTTTTGGAGAGTTTACCAGGGTCCTCTATGATGCATAGATCGCATCAATTTTGCAAAGTGTTGACTATAAGTGATGTGGGTTCCCTAAACAGGTTGGTGATCCCCAAAGAACATGCACGGAATCGCTTATCTATACATATGTTGATTATGAAAGCTGTGAGCAATGGTGTGTCCATATTTTGATTTTGGGCGTCTATGTTTTCATAACAACTCTTAAGGTAAAATGGAATTTCGATGTGCGCAAGAATTGGCAGCTAGATACAAATGGCACTAGCAGGCTTGTTTCATATCGCGTGAGTGATCTTTCTTTGAAATTATTTTCTCACATCATTGTTAGAAGCCACTTGATTACAAGATCGGCCAGGTGGGCATTAGTACTGATTTAATTTTGGTTTGCCATGAAGTGAATTGTGCTGTAACTTATCCCACCAACTTCAATTAGAATTTAATCTCGGTGGAGTTTGGTGTTTTAGGGAGAGATGCCTCTTTTCAGACTATATTAATTTTTTTGTTTAATTTAATCTTTCGTGGAATTTAGGCTTCTGTGAATCTTATTAACAGCATTTCTGGAATTTGCCAATAAAAACAATTAAATGGCTTCTTTAGGTCTTGAGCATTATGGTTGACTTTTAATTTCGGAAGAGGCGACTTGTGTAGAATCAGATGAAAGTCATTTGTTAAACTGCTCTTCAAGCTTTACATCAGGTAAGTTTTAGCATCGCTGAAACATCAATGTAATCTACTTCTTGCACGTCTATAATATAAAATTTAGAAGATTTTGTTAAAATTTTTAGAAAGGTGGATATGGTGGACATTGACTTATTTTCTTATATCAAACATTTATTCAAGGTTTCAACCAATTAACTATTTATTGAGTATATATCTACAAATCAAGGATTTTGGGATCAAATCCCACAAAGCAATTCTATACTTGCTCTTCAAATTCTTTCAAGCTTTTGAAAATAAAACCAATAAATTATCAATATAATTTTACAATAATAAAAAACAATTAAAAAATCTTTAGCCGGCTCAAATTGTTCAAAAAAATTCAACAATTAATTTTATCCCTCTCTTTATACTAATAATAAATAAATAAATTTTCAAAAGAAACTTTGCATGGTTTTGCGGATATTTTCGTAGCTTAAGAGAGTAGTTCTATGATAAACGACGGTAGAGCAGGGATTCTCTTTTCATGCTTACACTTCTAACAATCCGCAGCTTGCTTATATGTTGTGTTTTTTATGGGTTATGTATATACACACTTACAACAAGATAATGAATTATTAAAGATATATTTAAACGATCATCATCCACTTGTTATATAAATATTTGTATACAATCATCATCTAATTATATAAATATTTTTATATAATCATCATTTCCTTATGTATTACATAATTCATCTCATTTCTAAAATAAAAATATTTATTAATTTATAAATATTTATAATGATCAAAGATAAATTAATATATATAGATATAGATAGAGTTATAAAAATTATTAGATATTTACATATTATAATTACGATTATTGTATTTTATATATATAATATTGTTAAAAAATTTAAAAATAAATTATATATATATATATATATATATATATATATATATATATATATTATCTGTTTTAAAAAAATTATTTACAATGTTTGTTTGGGATAGTTCAATTGATAATGGACATAAAGTCACACCAAATTAGAAGTCTTGGGTTCAAATCTTGAGTAAGAAGTTAGACATGATAAAGTTATAGTCTTACCAAACTTAGAAAAAAATTATCCACAATAAAAATTTACATCATAATTATTTTTAATATCTATATATATATTATTCCAAAATAATATATATAAAAATAAAAATATAATATAATAGAAATGCCCTTCATTATAAAGCTTTTCATACATTTAAACTCCAATTTTTGGGACCAATTTCTCTAATTCCATTCAAGATTGCTTTCCAATGTTTTGATACTAAGGTTTTACTAGATTTTTCAAAAGCTATTTGGTGCTTTCATCAAGTATATTTTCATGTAATAAATTAATTTTCCTTTATTGCAATATTAATATCATTATGCATAAATAATATATAGTTCATTATAATAAGTTGTTTGTCACCGTAAGCTCCAAGAGTTAGCTCAATCGGTCAAATCAAGTGCCTCGCCAATGGGAGGTCACAGGGTCGAATCCCGAAAGCTCTTGGGGTTAGGTCAGTAAATAGGCCGAGGGGTCGGGTGGCGTCCACTCAGTGTTTAAAACCCTGGATGTAGCAGCTACCCACTGACCCGGGTATCCGTGAACGAGTAAGTGAAAAAAAAAAGTTGTTTGTCACCGTAACTTTCATAATGTAATCTCTTGAACTGATTATATTTTCATGCAATAATATAATTTAATAATATCATCATGCATAAATAATCTCTTGAACCGAGTATAATATTTTCATGCAATAATATAATTTAACGATATCATCATGCATAAATAATGTGTTGAACTGAATATATTTTTATGCAATAATATAATTTAATGATACCACTACATAAATAATATATAGTTCATTATAATAAGTTGTTTGTCATCCTAGCTTTCATAATATAATCTCTCTTAAACTGAGTATATTTTCATGCCTTAATATATTTTATATTTTATTTGAATGTATTAGTTAATGAATAATTAACTTATTTTAATATAATAACACATGTGCAAATTAACTTATTTATAAGTTTTTCAAGTGACACATGAGCAAATTAACTTATTTATAAATAAGTGATGCATGCACAAATGATATATTAAGCATAGAGTATTTGCACTCTATGTTGAACCCTTGTAGTTGATACATGGCCTATTAAATAGTTGTTACTGACTATCCAACTAACCTTATTTTCAAGTGATGTATTGTTTGCCTTGTTGTTATATCAGCGTAAATTATAATGTTCCTTTGTCTATTTATTGTGGGCATCTGTTTACGAGTTAAAAGATGTGAGTGTGTTGTATTTTTCTTTGTTAATGTTCTACTGAAATGTTTTATTTTTGAGTACTTCCAAATCAAGTTCAGAAACAACAATCTCAATGGTAACTACTTTCCATAGCTACACCTCACTACTAATACCTTTTGATTTGTATTTCAAATTGAATATCGCGATAGCATCATGAGTTTGTAGATTTGTGTTTCATAGCGCTTACAATAGTCCTAACATATATCTTTGTATATGAGAAAAAGTTTCAAAGCACTGGATTCAAAGTGTATTCAACCACGTTGCAACTATTTTTAATTTGAATAAATTTAAGTGAACTATATTGATCTATGAATAGAAACAACTGGATACTTTTGGTTAAATTAGGTGTTATTTTGTGTTTGATTTAAGAATTAGTGATGAAGGTTGCTAATTGAAAAACAATATCATGATTTGGTTTTTAAGTGGGTGGGATAAGGTTTCAAAGTGCAAACATATGTCCTTAGTGTAAAAGGATATAACAAATATATGAAAGCAAGTCCCATCACCAACTCTGTCCTCTAGAGTTTTGGTGCTTGGAATCGATTTGCAGTAGTCCCACCCGTGTTCAAATCTCTGGAGGCATCACCCATACACTCGTAGTATAGGAGGATACAAGCAATATGAAAGCAAGTGCCATCACCAACTCTGGCCTCTAGAGTTCTGGAGTTTTAGTGTTTGGAATCGATTTGCAGTAGCCCCTTCATATCTCTGGAGGCATCAACCATATGCCAATAGTGTAGGAGAATACAAGCAATATGAAAGAATTTCCCATCACCAACTCCGACCTTTGGAGTTTTGGTGTTTGGAATCAATTTGCAGTAGTCCCAGAGTTTTAGTGTTTGGAATCGATTTGCAGTAGTCCCTTCAAATCTCTGGAGGCATCAACCATATGCCAATAGTGTAGGAGAATACAAGCAATATGAAAGAATTTCCCATCACCAACTCCGACCTTTGGAGTTTTGGTGTTTGGAATCAATTTGCAGTAGTCCCACCCGTGTTCAAACCTCTGGAGCCATCACCCATACACCCATAGTATAGGAGGATACACGTAATATGAAAGAAAATCCCATCACCAAATCTGGGCTCTAGAGTTTTGGTGTGTTTGGAATCAATTTGCAATAGTCCCACCCATGTCTCTGCTACTTGTAAGTCTGAAGCTAGATTTTGACAGCTTCAAAAGTGTGTTACAAAAATTTTTGTTGATACTTGATGTTAGCAATAAATTGGGTAGACTGTCTATTTGATTGTGAAGTTACATGCACTTGCAGGAATCATATGAGCTGACACCAAGTGGCTATCTCTAGGATTACAAGTCTCAGCTGGGTTGGAAAAGCCTTCAAACTTAAAAGAAAGGAAAAAAATCAAATTGTCGCTCTTCTTCTACCCTTGACTTAGTTCAACCTTCCAAACAAGATCAAGCACCACTCATAGGTCAGACAATGGCAAGCAAAAGTTAGAAAAGTGATCGAGCAAGTTCTGCAGTTGAGTGCAAAAGACAGCTCACAAGTGTTGTTCCTTAAAGAAATGGAAAGTGGGGAGTACAGATATATGCAAATCATCATAGAACATGGCTTGGCACCTTTAACTCAAAAAAAGACGCTGCCTTGGCTTATGACAGAGCTTCCATTAAGTTAAAAGGTAAAGATAGCCCTTGAAACCTTCCCAATAAACTAGTGTTTGAAACAGAGTCATATTTTCGAAATCACTTCGCTGACAAAGAAGTTGTTGAAATAATCAAAGATCATTCCTACGATGAAAAACTACAACAGATGAAATGCCCTCCCAGTTTTACCTAGATCAACAGAACAAGGTGAACCTCTTTAGCAGCTTTTGGAGAGTTTACCAGGGTCCTCTATGATGCATAAATCGCATCAATTTTGCAAAGTGTTGACTATAAGTGATGTGGGTTCCCTAAACGGGTTGGTGATCCCAAAAGAACATGCACGGAATCACTTATATATACACATGTTGGACAATGGGGAGACCATATTTCTTACATTCTTTGGCAGTGATAATAAAAGAATGGAAATTCAAGTTCAAGTGCTAGACTAGCTCTCAGAGCTATGTGCTCACCAGCAGATGGAGAAAATTTGTGAAGGCTAAAAAGCTAGAAGCAGGGGATACGGTTTACTTCACCCCTCACAGCACCATAGAAAACACCTTTTACATTACAATTCCTCATTCTCACAAAAATGGAAAATCCAATTCATCTTGCATTGCCAATGATTTTCCTAAGAAGTTTTTGGCCATGTCTCCAAGTGCTACTAGTACTGAGTGTCAATTCAATGCCTCAAGAAGGGAGGGACCCTGGTGCAATAACTAATATGTTGACCATGCCAATAGATTTCAATGAACCTGAACCGTTGGTGAGTGCTCAAGATCGTGAGAGGTTACAAGGAAATAGCATTATGGGCAATGTAGATATCCATGGCTCGGTGGATGATGAGTTAAAGAAAGAGAAAACAAACACTGGCAACGGTGGCATAAAGCTATTTGGGGTTACAATTTTCCGCAATTCAATGCCTCAAAAGCTATTTGGGATTACAATTTTCCGCAGTTCAATGCCTCAAGGGAGGGATCTTGGTGCAATAACTAATACCATGTCAGTGGATTTCAGTGACCCTGAACCAATAGAGTGGGTGGGGGCTCAAGATCATGGGAGGGTACAAGGAAATAGCATTATGGGCAGTGCAGACATCCAGGGCTTGGCAGATGATGAGATAAAGAATGAGAAAACAGACACTGATAATGGTGCCATAAAGTTATTTGGGGTTACAATTATCCCCAAGGGCAACAAAACCTAGTTTACTTTGACAACTCCGAAGTCAATCAATTTTGACTTTAAACTTGTTTAGACTTTTAAAAATTGCTAAGTCAAACAATTTTGACTTTAACTACTTTAGACTTTTGACAACTACAAAGTCAAAACAATTTTGACTTTAGACTGTGTTTGGGATTATATGTGGTGAAATTTCTAGAACAAATTTTGACTTAAAACTATTTTTGAGTTTTTGCAATATGTTGTGAAATTCTGAAAATCATTGTTCAGGACTTAGATTATGTGTGGAATATTATTTAATATTTATAGGTAGGGGTGCTTGTTTTGTTTAATGTTCTTTCCAGGTCATTTAAGATTTTAGGAAATTATAGTATTTTCTAATAAATTTTGAAGTATTTATGTTCAATAGTCCTGTAGATTTTATAGTTAATTTGCAAGCAATCTAGACAATAGACCTATATATAACTTTTGCGTAATTGTAGCAATTCATGTTAAGATTTAAAATTTAGCATTTCATGTTAAGATTTAAAATTTAGCGTTCGTTTATATATGTTGAACGCTATTTAATGTTCTTATTTAACATGGTTGTAGTGTTTCTAATAAAACAAATTATTATTGAAAACTGTTCACCTGCATAGTTGTCATCTTAATTGTATTTAAAATTACTCTCTTGTTCAATAATCCTACATGGTTTAGTGTTTTACGTCCTTTTGGATTTGGTAATTTGTTTTGACAAGAAGGAATAGAGAGTTGACAAGTCGTTGTAATCGATTAGTTCGTAGATTCTCAAAGTTTCTTGTTGATATTTTCATTCACATTTTGAAATATATATATATATATATAAAAGATCTTTGGATTGTTTTTCTATAAAGATTGAAATAGTTTCTTGTTATTTTTTAAGAATAATAAAAATAGTATGTTTAGATTTTTTTTATTGAAGTTAATTTAGTTGATAAATATTAAGTATTTAAATAATATTTTCCTTCTGAAGGTATTCAATGTTTGTCTATTTATAATTCTATTCTATCTATCAAGCCAATGTTCAGAAGCTATTCAATGTTTGTCTATTTATAGTTCTGTTTTATCTATCAAGCCAGTGTTTATAGGTATGATACCAGTGTTTATAAGTATGATGTCTTAATATTTAGACAAAGAGTAGTAATATATGGTTTTAATTATCGTTTAAAAAAATTAATTTAAACAATACTCCCAGAGCTCTATCAAGCCAATGTTCAGAAGGTATTCAATGTTTGTCTATTTATAGTTCTGTTCTATCTATCAAGCCAGTGTTTATAGGTATGATACCAGTGTTTATAAGTATGATGTCTTAATATTTAGACAAAGAGTAGTAATATATGGTTTTAATTATCGTTTAAAAAAATTAATTTGAACAATACTCCCAGAGCGAGTGATTGATATCATGCATAATAATATAGTTTATTATAAAGAGTAGTAATATATAGTTTTAATTATCGTTTAAAAAAATTAATTTGAACAATACTACCAGAGGGAGTGATTGATATCATGCATAATAATATAGTTTATTATAAAGAGTAGTAATATATAATTTTAATTATGGTTTAAAAAGAATATTTTGAACAATACTACCAGAGTGAGTGATTGATATCATACATCATAATATAATTTATAATTTATTATAAATAGTATTATATAGTTTTAATTATCGTTTAAAAAGAATAATTTGAACAATACTCTCAGAGTGAGTGATTGATATCATGCATCATAATATAGTTTATTATAATGAACTGATTTAATTGGTTGCTACTGTAACTTTCCTAATACAATCTCTCTTCTGAACTGGAATGTATTTGCATGCGAAAATAACTGGAATGCTTTCCATCTACAAGAAACCATTAACTTATTTATAAGAAACCATTAACTTGTTTATAAAAAAAATATGTCAGACATGCACAATAAAAAAAATTAAGTCAGACATGCAAAATATGATATATAACAGGTTGATTATTGCACTTATGTGCAGAACTTTTGTACTTTATGATATAATCGTCTATTAAACAGTCGCTACGACGCAAGTATAAGAAGCAGTCGTTGGCTCAGTGGATTAAGTCGTTGGTTATGCAGATAACGGTAGGCCATCGATCAAATCAATCAAGGCAGTGTGGCTATTCTAGAGCACGCCTGTTGATCAAGATGATGAACCAATCCTAGTTCCGGGCGCAACCCTATCCAGCATCCTATGAAACCATTGATCACATCCTCAACTACAGCCCATCAGTGAGAAGGTAAGGCATCGCTTTGCAAAAGTCTACTGTTGCTGTATAAACTAATTAACAGTGATATAATTATTCCTGAACTTGTTTATTGTTCTTTTAAACTTGAAAGCTTTTCCAACCCAGCCGAGACCTGTAATCCTAGAGGTAGCCACTTTGGTGTCAGCAAATATGATTCCTGCAGGTGTGCATATAGCTCACAATCAAATAGTCAGTACCCAATTTCTTGGGTGCATCAAATATCAGAAATTTTTTTTGCAACACACTAACAACATTTCACATTAAATATCGCAATAGCAGCATCATGAATTTGTCGATTTGTATTTCAGAGTGATTACAACAGTCATAACATATCTCTTTGTATATGTGAATAAGTTTCAAAGCATAAGATTTTCTTTGTATGTGAGAAGAAGTTTCAAAGCATTAGATTTATAGTGTATTCAGCCAGGTTGCGGAATTTATAATTTGTATTTATAATGTGGATAATTTTAAGTCAACTATGCTGATTTATAAATAGGAACAGCTGGCCGCTTCTTGTTAAATTGGATTTAATCTTCCGTTTGATTTAGGAATTAGTAATGAAGGTTGCATATTTGATTGTGAAACTACATGCACCTATAGGAATCATATGCGCTGACACCAAGTGGCTATATCTATAGGATTAGAGGTCTCGACTGCGTTTGGAAACTGGAAATACTTTCAATTTTAAAAGAAGAAAAATCAAGCTATCGCTCTTGTTCCATCCTTGACTCACTTCAACCTTCCAGACAACATCAAGCAACCCTCAAAGGTTAGACAATGGCAAGAAAAAGTCATAAAGGTGATTGAGCAAGTTCTTTTGCAGTTCAGTGCAACAAAAAACAGTTCACAGGTGTTGTTTCTCTAAGAAATGGAAAATGGGGAGTACAAATATATACAAATCATAAGAGAATATGGCTTGGCACCTTTAAATCAAAAAAAGAAGCTGCTTTGGCTTATGACAGAGCTTCCATCAAGTTAAAAGGCAAAGATAGCCCTTGAAACCTTCCCAATGAACCAGTCTTTGAAACAGAGTCATATTTTCAGAATCAGTTCACTGTTAAAGAAATTGTTGAAATGATCAAAGATCATTCCTATGATGAAAAACTACAACAGATGAAACGCCTTCCAAATTTACCTACATCAACAGAACAAGGTGAACCTCTTCAGCAGCCTTTGGAGAATTTACCAGGGTCCTCTATGATGCATAAACCACCTACATCAACAGAACAAGGTGAACCTCTTCAACAGCCTTTGGAGAATTTACCAGGGTCCTCTATGATGCATAAACCGCATCAATTTTGCAAAAAATTGACAGCCAGTGATTTGGGTTCCCTAAACAGGTTCGTGATCCCAAACGAACATGCTCGGAATCACTTACCTATAGACATGCTGGCCAATGGAGAGCCCATATTTCTTACATTTTCCGACAGTGATGGTGAAGAATGGAAATTCAGGTTCAAGTACTGGCCCAGCTCTCGGAGCTATGTGCTCACCAGCGGATGGAGAAATTTTGTGAAGGCTAAAAAGCTGGAAGCAAGGGATACAGTTTACTTCACCCCTGACAGCACCGCAGAAAACACCTTTTACATTACAATTTCTCGTTCTCACGAGGATGGAAAATCCAATTCATCTTGCATTGCCGAGGGTTTTCCTGAGAAGTTTCCGGCCATGTCTACTAGTACTGAGGGTCTCAATTCAGTGCCTCAAGAAGGGAGGGACCCTGGTGCAGTAACTAATATGTTGACCGTGCCAAAGGATTTCAGTGACTCTAAACAGACAGTGTTGGTGAGGGCTCAAGATCGCGAGGGGTTACAAGGAAATAGCATTATGAGTAGTGCAGATATCCATGGCTTGGCAGGTTATGAGTTAAAGACTGAGAAAACAGACACTGACAATGGCTTGGCAGGTTATGAGTTGAAGACTGAGAAAACAGACACTAACAATGGCTTGGCAGGTTATGAGTTAAAGACTGAGAAAACAGACACTGGTAATGGTAGCATAAAGCTATTTGGAGTTACAATTTCCCCCAATTCAATGGCTTAATTCAGGGATCCTGGTGCAGTGACTAATAATTTGTCCATGCCAGTGGATTTCAGTGACCTTGAACCAACAAAGTTGGTGAGGGCTCAAGAACGTGGAAGGGTAGAAGGAAATAGCATTATGGGTACTGCAGATATCTAAGGCTTCGAAAATGATGAAATAAAGAATGAGAAAACAGGTATTGGCAATGGTTACATAAAGAATGCAACAAAACCTAGTTTAGACTTTTGATAACTTCGAAGTCAAATTTTTTTTACTTTAGACTGTGTTTGGGTTTAGTGAAATTTCTTGAACAAATTTGATTTTAAACTATTTTTGAGTTTTTGCAATATGTTGCGAAATTCTGAAAAGAGTGTCATAATGATCAGTGCCAGCCATTGTTAAGGATTTAGAATATGTGTGGAAGATTATTTAATATTTATACGTAGGGTTGTTTGTTTTCTTTAATGTTCATTCTAGGATTTAAGTTTTTAGCTAATTGCAATATTTTGTAATAAAATTTAAAGTATTTCTGTTGAATAACCCTGTAGATTTTATAGTTGATTTGCAAGCAATCTGGACAATAGCCATTGTTAAGGATTTAAATTATGTGTCGAAGATTATTTAATATTTATACGTAGGGGTGTTTGTTTTGTTTAATGTTCATTCCAGGATTTAAGCTTTTAGCGAATTGCAATATTTTCTAATAAAATTTAAAGTATTCCTGTTGAATAACCCTGTAGATTTTATGGTTGATTTGCAAGCAATCTGGACAATAGTCCTATATATAACCTCTGCATAGTTGTAGCATTTCATGTTAAGATTTAAAATTTAGCATTTGTAATAATCGTTTATATATATGTTGGGGGCTATTTAATGTTTTTCTTTGACATGGTTGTAGTCTTTCTGGTAAAAAATTATTATTTAGCAATGTTCACTTTGGATAACTTCGAAGTCAAATTTTTTATACTTTAGACCGTGTTTGGGTTTATACGTAGTGAAATTTCTGGAACAAATTTGATTTTAGACTATTTTTGAGTTTTTGCAATATGTTGCGAAATTCTGAAAAGATTGTGTAATAATGATCAGTGCAAGTCATTGTTAAGGATTTAGATTATGTGTGAAAGATTATTTAATATTTATATGTAGGGGTGTTTGTTTTGTTTAATGTTCATTCCAGGATTTAAGTTTTTAGCGAATTGCAATATTTTCTAATAAAATTTAAAGTATTTCTGTTGAATAACCCTGTAGATTTTATAGTTGATTTGCAAGCAATCTGGACAATAGCCCTATATATAACTTCTGCATAGTTGTAGCATTTCATGTTAAGATTTAAAATTTAGCATTTGTAATAATAGTTTATATATATATTGGGGGCTAATTAATGTTTTTCTTTGACATGGTTGTAGTCTTTCTGGTAAAAAATTACTATTTAACAATGTTCACCTGCATAGTTGCCATCTTTCCTTTTAAAACTTAGAAAATACTATTTACAAATACACTCTTGTTCAATAGTCTTACATACTTGCATCGTTTCACCTACCAAGGTGGAGTTATTGTCCCTAGTTACCTTTCCTTTTAAAACCTAAAAAATAGTATTTACAAATACTCTCTTGTTCAATAGTCTTACATCCTTACATGGCGTAGTCTACCAAGGTGGAGTTATTGTCTCTACGGCCAAAAGTGGTCAGAATCTGGGCAAAAATAATTCAAGAAATGTTGCACTAGCAATGTTTGAATCATGTTTTTGATGGTAGAAATAGATTCAACACCCTCAAAAACCTCTCAAGCACCTAAAATCTTGAAGTTTGACAACTATATCCTAAATTTACAAAGATCCCTGCCAGATTTTATCAAAATCTTGACAGAATTTCCATAATTAAAAAAAAAAAAACAATCTTGTTAAATTATGGCTATTTACACCAAAAATGTTCACTTCCTGAAATTTGACTCTACAAACACTACCTATTTTCATCGTTCTATCAGTCAAAATATAACACGTGTAAATCCTTTTTCAAAGCTTTGTGTGTATGTACGACGTGGTGAAGAAATAGTGCTTTGTTGTCTTCCATGTTCAAGGCGGTGTCCTACTCTGGTCTCCATGCCAGATAGAGGACAACAGGCGTAGAGGGCATATATAGATAGACGCTTACGCAAGCGTGCTAACCAGGGTTTGAGCGGGCTAACCAGGGATAGACGGTGACAACAGACTCCAGCAACAATAGAGCTCAGGGAACCTCATACTAACCATGGGAAAGCTGAAGTCGCAGGTCGGGGAAACCGGGCCGCGTGAATAAGGCTCAAGGAGAAGAAAGAAGCAGTTGTTTCTCTGATGTTTTTGTTTTCTCACACTCAGGTTTGAATTGGGATTCCAATAGATCATCGGCCAGAGAAGGCAGCAGAAATTATGGGGGTGAGAGTGCTAAATTTGGAGATGGATTTGGTGGAAGCAGGAGGAGATGGCGGGATGTTATGGTGGTGGTGGAATCGTGCATGGAATTAGTGAACGAGATAGCAGGTGTTGGGGAATGCAGGAACTATCTGAAGAAAGAAGGTGCTAATCTGGTGAGAACTCAGGGAACTGAAGGATCTCTGCTTAAGGATAATACCCTACAGGCCTTGTAATCTACACCCTCCGCTCTTAAACATGCTGTGGACATCCTCAAATTTGGCCACAATGGCAGCAAGTTGTTCACGGCTCTAGAAAGAAAGCAAGTTGCGAATTTCGCAGTGTAATTAAGTGAGTTGGCTTATGAAGAAGTTGGATTGTCAGATAAAGTTCAAGAACAGGTTGAACTTGTACATTCCCAGTTCAAAAGAGCTAAAGGAAGAGCTGACACACCTGATTTGGAACTCGAGAAAGATCTACGTATTGTCCTGTCTCAGAGGAGTAACAGAGATGTTGACCAACTGGTATTAAGAAGATTAGAAGAAAAGTTACAACTCAAGACCATTGTCCATTTTTTTAAGTAAGAATCACTGGCATTACACCAGTGTAGATTCATTTTAAATATTTATTTAAAATAAGTCTAGAAAGATTCAATTTTTTTACGTGCAATCCAATTTCTTTATGAGAGGAAATTATTAAAATGTTTTACATAGTTTTTCTTTTTAGATTTTTTAAATTTTTATTTTAGGTAATATAAACAAAAATTCAACTTTTATGATGGACTGACATCCTTGCACATCATACTGGACTGTAGAATGAGCCTATAGCTCAATAAACCTCTCAGCTCAATAATATTATAATATTGTTATCAGATGTGGAGACGCTGGTGAGAAGTTAGAGCAGATGTCAGGAATTCTGAAAGTTGAAGGACTTACTTTTGACAAAGAATCTTGAGATGGTTGCTTTTGACAGGGAATCCTGAGATGGATGCTCCTGACAGTGAGAAAGGATTGAATACTTGTGGTGGTCTTACAGATAAATCCAGCTCTCCTGTTATTCCTGATGAATTTCGCTGTCCAATTTCCCTGGAGCTAATGAAAGATCCTGTTCTTGTGGCTACAGGACAGAGATGTGAACGGTCTTGTCCTAAAACACAACAAATGTTGCTGCGTGTAGTTTTGACACCTAACTATGTATTGCAAAGTCTGATTGCAGTGGCGTGAAACTCATGGAGTTGAACTACCAAAGAGATCGGGCTGCAACAGATCTGGAAAGGCATGTGGATCTATGCTTGATAATGGATGTTCTTCTTGTCGAGTGGGACTCCTGGAAACCAAAGAGCTACATCTTCTAGCGAGATGTTAGAACACAAGAGCATGCTGTGACAACTCTTCTTAGCCTTTCTACAACAAGGATACAATAGCTATGGCTGGGGCAATTCCTCCTTTCGTTTAGGTTCTCAAGGCTCGTAGCACTGAAGCAAGTGAAAATGCTACTGCAACGTTGTTTAGTTTGTCAGTTGTTGATGAATCAGTGGTAAAGTCTCTGCAAGGGTGGGTCCTTTGGTAAGGTGCATAAAATATGAGAAATTATATCCATAATTCATCTCCTTATGCCAAGGGTTCATGAGGCAAGCAAACTCCGGCCCACAGGGTAATAATGTCTCTAAAGAGTAGTTTCCTTCCTTAATAATGAACATATACCTTAAATAATATCAATAGAAGCATGTATGTCTGCCGAAAGTCTTGAATCGTCCCTTGGTTCTTCTCCATCGTTGAATCGTACCTTGCCTTGTGCTTCGTGGAGCAGCATTGAGTAAAGAGGCCTTGCCAAGGGTTAATGTTGAAAGAGACCTAATGAGCCCCTGATGAGTCTATTAGGTTCAATGTCTATGTCTCGTGAGTCTTTGCTGAGTGAATGGATAAACAGCATATCCACGACTATGACTCGTGAGTACTTGCTCAGTTGTTGAGGCTTCAACGCGGGTTGATGAGGGAAGAGTAGCTAGCTGAGCACCTGTTTGTGGGCATGTAACCATTGTCATTAATATCCTCTCCCAGTGAAACCGATAGAAAGAAGAAGCCCATCTGAGCTAACTCTGTACTGGAATACAATACCCTAGTATAAATAGAATATCCAAATAGTCCAAGCCTCTAGCTCTACCTCGGCTAAGGAGAGTATCTAATTTGGAGGGTTCCTCTGAGAATGTGTTTTATTGGTGCTTCTTCTCTCGTTGGTTAGTTCTTTTCTTCGATATATCTTCACCATGTCTTCTCCCGATGGCTAGTTCATTTCTGATGCTTCCATGTCGATCTCTAGTTCGCGAGTTGGGTTGCTTGCGCACTCGAATGTAGGCTTTCAGGGGCGATCTGTAGTTCAAGAAGACTACAATGCATTGTTTCATATAATAGGGTTACCTGCGTCTTAGGTTGGGTTAGCTCATATTTACGCATCCGTAACATAGTAAGTACCATAGTCCTAATAGCCACGAATGAGTTACTGAAAGGAATAGAGGAGAATGCTTAGCGGATGAGGTACCAATCATCGATCTACAGATAGGGTATTGATTAAGGGTGTGATCCATCTACTCTAAATCTACCTTAAGGATTAAGGGTGGATATATAGGAGGTTAAGTCAATCCCCACTTTAGTGGCCTTATAGGTATTTCCGTTGGGGCTTTCTGAGATTCTTTAGGTATTCTGCTTTCTATCACACCGTCTAAGCAAATAGAGGAGAATGCTCATCTTTCTCTAATGCTTATTTTTAGATTAGGTCCAGCGGCAGCCTAGGCGACTCAATGGATATGCAACCCTCAACCATTGATCTTTATGGGTAGGATCATTAGGGGCCTTAATGTCACACTTTAGGCAACCTTCTTACTACTTAAGGTGCATTAACCCGATATTTTGTTGTCCCAGATACTCTGTATTAATGTCTTTCCTTGTCCCATAGACTGAACTGATATGTCTGCAGTAATGATAGAATTGCCAATCTGAAGCCTACAATAGGTTCGTCACTAGCATTTAATAGATCTACTAATAGATATGATAGTATATTTGCTTGATTGTGTATTTGAGAGTGATATGTGTTTTAGGAATGAAGTAATGATGAGTGAATAAGAGAGTCCTTAGTGTCTGTAGTTGGGGAGGTTTGTACCTCACCCCTAGCTTCATAGAGTTATAGAGTCCAAGTTATATTTTCCTAGTGTAAAGTATAATAAAGCTAGAGAAAGTTGAGTCTAAGACAAGTATAAGGAGTTGATAATGTAATAATATTAATCTATCTATACATATATAGAATATAATAAGAATTCGTAAAGTATAAGTCTAGGAGTTCTAATATTGCTATCTATTCCTCATACTAATGTTGTTCATAGAGTATCAAAATAATACTATACTAAGGATCTGTCCTTATGAAGGGTTAAGGAGTGAAAGCTATGGGATACCTAAAGTATAAGAGAAACTATACAAAGCTTAAGAAGAAAATGAAATTCTTAAAGGTAAAGAAGATATAACCAAAAGACGCTCACTCGACAACGGAGGGTGAGGAAGACAAAGGATGGCTCAACTAAAAGGAGAGGAAATATAAACATCATTAATTCATGACATTTTTTCTAAGCTGCTTACAAGAAAGTGGCACAATTAAGTGAAAATACCATGTTCACGAGATAATACGTACCTCAAGTACTGATTAATTAGAGTCCAGAAAGTAACATGTCACGAGTAAGGGCAATACTATATTTAGTTTAGGACTTCCAACTCATAACGTAAATATCAAATTACGCACAACTTGGCTTCGTACTCGTAGTGAGTATCTCTTACACTGGTGAATCTATGTAATGTGAGCCTATCCACAAGTAATGTAATTAATATTCGAGCTATAAGGCACTCGCTGATCGCCACATGCATCATTAACTAGAAAACATTGATTTGTTACTACGCTCTGAAATCATAGTATATAGTGATAAGCACCTGACCTAGGCTATCAATAAGTTGTCCAACGCTTCATTACGTCATGGTCACTAGATAAAGCATATGTATTGTCTAACCATAAGCATGAAAATCACCATACGACTAACCACAATATTATGATATACACTTCATGATGTATCATAGAGTCATAACCGCATTTTCAGTATAGAATTAGAAAGCTCACATATATTATTGACTATTGTTATAGAGAACCATTGTTACCATTTTCTCTTGCAGTCTAGCCTAGTAGGTATGGTTATACTTAAAAATTAGGTTTATTAGCTCCTCTATAGCCAAATTTATTCAAGCTTAATTAATAAATGGGTGTTGAGTATTAGGCCAGTTATGTGCAGAGAGATAGACCACTAGAATGGTGTATGATAGATCTCTTCTTAACATGAATAATGAGCAGGAAGCTAGATCGTACACCTTAAATATCTCTTATTACAAATTAGTATTGATTCAAAGGCTACGTAGAATGTAATGATGTCTAGTCTCTGATCAAGGTTAGTAGAACTGCAATCATGTAACACTTTACATTTTTTCAGCGTGAGAGTGTAGTTAGCAATACTCAATAGAGTTATAGTCCATGAACTTGAAATCATAGATAAAAGATGCGTGGTTAAGGTGATCTGTGATACAATTGATATACTAGATGATTAGAGTCGAATGATCCTGCTTATAGATAGAATTCATGTGATTAGTGTAGTAACTAGAGCTCCTACTAGAGATAGAGTGTTCAAAGCATAACAGTTTTTAAAAGTTCACTAATGGATATGACAATTGCACATCTTTAAAGTGCATTACGACTAGATGGATCAGCTAGATCAGAGTAGGAATCATAACGAGCTCTTACCTTCACTAATACCTTAACTGCTCGAACCTGCTTTCTTGGATGTGTTTCTTTAAGCCTGCTTGCATATTCTACGATGTATATGTTGTCTAAATGATAATAAATACAGTGTTTCATGTAGTCCAAATAGTTGGACCTTTACTCCTTGTAGAACATTGTGAAGAATGCATAAATTGAAGAATGCAAATATTTTATTTTTTAAATAAATGAGAATCTAAATATAAACTAGATGTATTTTCCATTGGGATGGAAGAAAAGCATAGATTAAATATATATGTGATATGGTATTGTGATCTAAATATACTCCAGATGTATTTTCCATTGGGATTTTTTCATGTTGGTGTTGATAGTTTGGACATTAAAATGATCTTATCTTTATCTTATCTCATGACCTTTGTTTGAGTGATATTGCCAATTTTCATAGACTCAATCTAATTAAACCTTAAGATGTCGTTTACAAGTATTTAAAGAAAACTTAGTTATTGACGAGTGTTTACAGAAAACTTAGTTATTACCACCGAACCTTTGAATGTGTGGTTAAACAGGAACTCAACACTCACTTTGAATGTATGGTTAATCACTTTGAATATGTGGTTAATCAAATATGAATCGTTTGCATGAATGTGTGGTTAATCAGGAACTCAATACTCACTTTGAATGTGTGGTTAATCAGATAGTTATTGGCAAGTATTTAAAGGAAACTTAGTTATTACTACCAAACCACTCACTTTGAATGTGTGGTTAATCATTTGAATGTATGGTTAATCAGATAGTTATTTCCAAGTATTTAAAAGAAACTTAGTGAGCCCTTATCCCCAAAAGCATCCATTATACCAATATCCCTTAAACAACACCAGCCAGTGTCCAATATTTTGGTCCATCCTTTCCATTCTAGCCTTTCTATATGGTTCCAGAATCTATTCTTCTGGGCCGACCTTTCTTGTCTTTCAATTTTGTATAGGAAGGGGTGTTGCAAAATGTAAGGCTCTCGAGCGGGAGGGAAGGAGATGCTTGAACTGGTTGGATAACCAGTTTGTTAACTAAAGGATCGATTTCAACTGCGCATTAGGCATGTGAGAAC
Organism: Pinus tabuliformis; assembly: GCA_031772625.1. Classification (NCBI taxonomy): domain Eukaryota; kingdom Viridiplantae; phylum Streptophyta; class Pinopsida; order Pinales; family Pinaceae; genus Pinus; species Pinus tabuliformis. The sequence continues at coordinate 1,252,567,728 of CM062820.1, read as the reverse complement.
CTAATGTAACAGAGAAAAACTTCAAGGACCTAAGCAAAAGGAGGGAGGAGTGACTGCTTGAATCTGTATCCACGTCTGAGACCTTTCAATGGCTCATTCGTGCTTTTGTCAAAAACATGACCACAAATGTTCATTATGTTTAAGAAAACAATAAACCAAAAAAGAGTGACAGAGAAGAGGTTGAGACTGGCTTAGCAAACTCTTGTCAAATGTCGAAAATCGCTAGTCATTGAAACATTCTGGGATAAAATTTTAGATGAATCAGAATTTTTGGCAGAATTAACATATGTTGAAGGAATCAGAGGATCGTCCTCATGTACTTGAGGCGATGGTGATGAATTTTATGTCAAAGGATAAGAGGATCCATAAGATGTGCAAGTAGCAAATGCATGCCATATGGCTGCTACAAAGATAGTTACTCGAGATCTATCTGTAATCTTTGCAACTCCCAACAGGAAAATCAATGAACCAGTGAGCTAGACTTCTCAGAAAACCTATTGTGACAATAAATGTTACATTTGATAGTGGGGTTATGTGCATTATATCCTAATATCAATGTGCCTTTTCTTTGTGTTGTCCATTTTGCAATATCCTAATTCCATGACTATAAACAAGACTCATTGTGTTGGTTGAGAATAATTCCTTTTCTTCAAGCCTGTTCTTGGGTTTTACTTTGGATCTCACTGGATTTAATTGTTTTGTGTGAATTTAGCATGCCCATGTTCATTTGGGCAATGTTCGCACCAGAGTTCATGTACTTTTAAAAGTGCAGATAATTGTTCCACAGACCTAATTCCATCAGAAATGTTTGTGTGATTATTTCCCTGTGCATAATTTGAAGGCGCTTCCACACTTTCCTGCCATGAGTCTCGCATGTATAACCTGTCTAAACGTACTATGAATTGATTCTTTCCAAAGTTCAGACTCTGTAGAAGATTGTTCTCGACGGCAAGAAAATGGAAGTTCATACACTTTTTCAGGAGACCACCAACTATATTTTGAATCTTCAAATGCAAGTTCAAGGTTTGGAATCTCTTGCAGATTTCTAAACTGCGAATTATGTAGGTCGTGTGGTCGAGTCTGCCTCGCTACAGGACTAATAAGCATCCTGCGCTACATAGGTCTGATATGGTATATACACGAGCTTGCTTGCTTGTCTGTATAATTTTAACTATGCAGGGTATATATGAAGGAAACGAGGATGTAGCTGGTTGTTACCTCGGAATGTTTCTCACTGCATGGTATAGCTATATAAGGTCGATAAATTTACTCTCTATAAAGGTATTGCTCCTCGCTCAAGGAGGCTTGGTGTGGTATCTTGATTTGTGTAAATTTTTTGAGAAATATATCAAAATCTTTCCTGAATCCGGGCCACAAATAATATTGTAATACATTTCTGAACTTTCGCTTGTTTCCTATTTTGGGTAAATAATCCATCAGGAGGAAATCATGAAGTATGTGTTTATCTCTTTCATGTCAACTTTTAAGGTTTCCCTGACCAGCTTTAATCATATTTTTGTAAACATGAAGGCATTAGAACAAGTAAAGGAAAATTTTGGAATATTTTTTTTGTTCAGGAAACTGAGCTTCTGGGTCTTTTTTTTTTCGCATTTAGGTGATGGTGGATAGGCAAAAGTAAAGAAATGAATTTTTTTTTTGATCTGTACTGTAGAGTAAATATAGGTGTTCGAAGTTGGTTTATGAAGTCCAAAGTAATCAACTATTCAGTTCATTAAACTCAGTTTAAGGAACCAGTATATATGAGAAAATATGCATTCAATAATCAAGACAATTCTAAAATTTTATCAAAAGAATAAAGCAAAAGAATAAGATTGTTAGACTTCTTTCCCATAAAATATCAAGAATGAAATGTTAACTAAATTGATCACAAATTCTGAAAACAAAGATAAAGAACAAAAAAAAGTAACTTAAAAGCTAAGAAAGAGTCTTACTCATTTTAGTGTTTAGAATTGATTTGCAAATAATCTCATTCATGTACTAAAAAACTCAGTGTACAAAATGAAAAATCTCAGAGGATAAATTTCAGATATTTATATTCAACACATGGTCGGGAATCAAACTAAATCTATGAAAAATGCTCTCTTTCATGGGAGTCTATTTTAAACTAATTTAGAGGTAATTTCTTTTATTAAGCTTCTAGATTCCTTGCTCGCCCACAAGTAGAAATTATGCTAATCAAATTTTGTTCGCAAGAAATTCTCTCTAGGCTTGTAGGGCAAAGATCAGTTAAATTTGGTTTGCGAGAGAAAAATGGCATTGCCACAATAATATAAATTGTAGCAGAGATCTTCATTCATATATATATATATATATATAACGAGTATGTACTATAGAGATTTATTTATCTCAATGATAACTTGAGATTCTTCCTGTTATGACAAAAGAGTAAAATATTTAAAATAGCGCATGGGCTATAGAATTTTATCTGAATTATAACTTGAGATTCTTATCCCACGCTGCATACGATTTAAGTATATGTAAATAGAAAATTAATAGATCAATTTACTTTTAATTTTGACGGATTTGATTACCTATTCCTCCCCACTCTATGCCTTACGGAGTTTTCTTTGCAACATAAGGTGCAAATGCTAGTTATATATACTCTGAAACATCACTAATGCACTAATGCTCTGTAGCTCACATTATTATTATAAAATCTTATTCACATGGTAGAATAACCTTTTTTATTTATAATTTTCATGAAGCAGATGGGCCGATTCAAAGAAGGTGTTTCTATTAAAAAAAGAAAAGAATAAGTAACATTTCTTGACTAATAACCCATTAAATGCAAGAATCGTTGTTTTACAAATTGTAAAATAATTTTTGGATATAAAATTAAAAGAAAATTTCAAAGTTTTCCAGTTGAATGTGTTATATCTTTATGACCTTTTTAAATAAATATTAATTATAAAGTTTTTGAAATATAAATTTAAAAAAATATGTACGTTCTACTCGTTAAATGTGTGGGATGGTTCATCATGGAACGGATCAGCGTGTCAAGGTGGCAAGCTCTTCAATACTTAGATGAAACAACTAAAACATTATAGCAGTGGAAGTTTTACACACTTGAAATATATATAGTTATAGTTATTATCTATGGTGCTTGATAACTCACACTTTTCTTCACATCAACTTAGAATCCTCCCAAAGCATCCATAACAGAGCTAAATAAAAACAAAATTGAAGCCATAGGTATCATCGTCGGAGTAGATTTTCTCCAAAGCCTATCCATATCTAATCAAGCCTCGATCTAAAGTTCAATGGCAGTTATTCCTAACGCAGGGTGCGAATTGAAATGAAATGATGCTCTCTAATATATTTTTCAACTAGTTATTTTAATTTTTAATAATGTCTATAAGTGTGGTTTATATTGAAATTGGGCGTTAGAAATTTTTTCAACTAATATATATATGGTTGAAGTTTTAATGAATCTAGAATATTGTTAGTTATATGAAAAAATTTCATTAGGGATTTGTAAAAAGTTTCTCAGTTACAAAACTCATAACAACCAGACACCTCCATTCCCTCACCTCCTCCCATGCCTATTGTAATTTCTTTCGTTTCATTCTTTATGGTTTCAATTCATAGCTTGTAATGAGACTCTTACATGCCACTCCACTTCCATCTTTTACTTTCATGCGACCTATCCTTTATTATTTTATTTACCCTACTCATTCTTTGCCCTATTTTTCTCGCTGCGTAATGATATCAAGTATTTTATTTTTGTTGTAATCATGTTGTGATCATTGTAGTTTCAGACTGCAACTCCTTGTGAAATCTAGGACTTGAGAGGCAAGGATGGCGGCAGATCACGTCCGAGATGGGCATAGAATACCATTTTTTAGGTGCCTCTTGTTTCATGATCGGTATGGATTCTGTGTCTAAAGATATTGATTTGGTATATGCATCGATGGTTTTGATGGTTGTGTGGAATTTGTGACTGAACAGGGTAGTTTTTATGGTCCTATGGAATTTTCCTTGATTTGGCACATGTGTGGATAGTTTTGTAATCCAATTGAACATGATATTTATTTTTACTTTTGTTTAGATTTAATAGAATTTATGGGCTGGTAGAATTCTGACCTGGGAGAATTTGAGGAAGCGCGGGTGGATAGGTCCAGGTATATGTCCCCTGCGCAGATCTGATGGAGAAAATAATGACCACCTGTTCATTAGATGCCATCGCTCTCAACAAATCTGGCAATTCCTAAAGAAAAACTATGGATTCAAGCTCAAGTCTTATGCTACAATTTTAGATACGCTCCTCTGGTGCAGCGCACAGAAATTAAATTGGCGAAGGTTATTGATTTCCTCCCTGTGGCACATCTGGAAATGGCGAAACTCTGTAATTTTTAACGATTCTAAATTGGACAGCACAGATATCTTTGTTAAAATAGTTGCTTCTTAGGAAGCCCTTCCACTGAAAGTCAATTTCCAAAGAAGAGATGTTCCCTCTCCCCAATCTTTCGAAAACTCTCCCTTCCCAAGCGTTTTTCAACGGTGCAGAACAGCCAGGCTTATGTGGATGTGGTGTCCTGATCATGGTTGATGAAAGCACTCAGTTCTCCTTTCACTGGAACGGGGGTAATGGATCTAATAGTAAAGCGGAGGCCATGGCTCTCGCAGGATTATTATACTTTTGTCTCTTCCTTAATCTACAACATGTTTCGATCTATGGGGATTCGAAAGTTATGGTTGATTGCACCTCTGGTAAGATCCATATCACTGCATCTCACTTGAATGGCTGGATGGGCAAGATTAGATACTACTGGGATTCCATGGATGGCAGCACTATTCATCACATTCGCAGAAACAAAAATTATATGGCTGATTCTCTGTCTAAAGCAGGGCTACAGGAGACTACTGGTTCTTGTTTTTTGCAGGTCCTTTGTGAAGGAATTAGCTATCATATACAGGAGTTCAATATGCCGGACTTCTAGTTTCATTTCTCTTACTCATAACAGGTTTTTCTTGGACGAGTCTATGATCTTTATGTGGATGTCTTTCTTGATTTTTGGATGGGATTCACGATGTTTACTGTACACCATATGCTTTCTGGTTCTCATATGCTTAAGTTATGTTTTGGTAAATGTATCAGTCATTTCCTCCCTGATTTTTCACTGGATGCACCCATGCTCCTCTTAAATGGGAGTACACATGATGTAAATTTTGATCTTTATATCCCTCATATAAATATAATGAGCTTTTTCTTTCTGAAAAAAAAAAAAAAGAATTTATGGGCTGGTAAGGTTCAGAGCCCCCAATTTTTTGATATCTGGAATCTACCTCCGAACAGGGTTGATAGGACATGCTATCAATTTATTTTAAATACAACGTTTACATGGCTTCAAATTCAAATTTTGGTTTAAAGGAAGCACTACAAATTTTTATTTATTTGATACTGATTTTATTGTGCATAAGATAGAGGTTTTGATATTATATACCAACAATGATATGTGTGGGAATATGCCTCTGAACACGGTTAATGGGACAGGTTACCAATTCATTTTAAATATAATATTTAGATGGCTTCCAAATTAATTTTTTGTTTAAAGAAAGGACTACTATTTTTTATTTATTCAATAGTGATTTTATTGTGCATAAAGTAGAGGTGTCGATTTTATTTACCAACAATGATATATGTTGCTTCATTTCTGGTAAATGTAATTTGGGACCCAGGAATAGTCGACAGTGCAAAGAAATGAGGTCACTAACTCTTGCCGTTGATTAGGTAATTGATTTTTCATTCACTTATTGCTTCGCCTACTAAAATGTCCAAATACCCATGTAGCTAAAGAACCAATCAAGACCATAGAAGTGTTTCAATGCACAACAGAACTCGGAGGTGAAAATAAGGCAACTCAACTGATATCGGGAAAAAGCAGTCAAAGTGCAGTGCATTGGTTGATTGTCTGAATTCAATGCTAGAGAACATTTGGCTTATAGTACAAGAAATACTCTTGATTGTCCGAATTCAATCTTTTCTTGCATAGATATTATTGTGTCCAATATTATTGTTTAATTGCTTTGAAAAAAAAAAAGGAAGTTTGATTAAAATATATACCCCTACGTCTAAATATATGGAATATCACCATTTCCTCCATATCACTGAATCTAAATATCTCTCATATTTCTCCCTTTCCTCCATATCACTGAATCTAAATATATCTTATATTTCTCCCTTTCCTCATATCACTAAATCTAAATATGTCTCCCTTTCTTCATCCCATCTTTGGAATGTCTCCCTTTCTTTTATAAATGCCTATGTAATAATTCTTTTGTACTCTAAGCCAAATGTTCTCTAGCATTGAACTTGTTGAATAAAAAAGAATTATTACATAACAAAATGCAATCTTTTACAGCTTCTAAAAGAATCCCCACACTATCAATGCTACAATGTGCTTATGTTGATCTTAATTAAGTGATAACACGATAGGAAGTTCACATAATTTGTGCATTATATAGAAGACTAAACTCTGTAAAATCAAGTAGTAAAAGACGTCTTCGGTGAGAATATTTATACTTGTCAGATGGAACTTGACACACCCTACAAAAGCAAAAGTAATTTGGACAAGACGTAGTCAGGCACTTTTGAATAGCATTTTTCAGAAAATACTGGATACAAGCCCAAGCAATCAAGTATAAGATAACCATGGAAAACAGGGCATATAAAGATTTCAGCCAACATAACCATCTTATCAGAAATTCTAAATTTATAGCGAGTTCGTATGTAAAGTTTTAGCCAACAGAACCATTTTACCCAAAAACTCTCAATTTACAGCGAATTCACATGTAAAAATTTCAGCCAACAGAACCATCTTACCAAAATCTTTCTCAATTTATAGCGATGAAGCCTCTAACTTGCCTATGACAATTGTTTCAGGACTTTAGTGCATAGAACTTCAAATTTTACATCATTCTAAACAACACAACATTATGAGGAGGTTCAAATTTTACCTCAAAAGCCTTTACCTGACATTTGCATGCACCAAATGTAGGCCCCACCTAACAAGGGCCTTTTAGTCGATACAATTCAACAAGCAGGATGTACAGAACAAATTCCAAATGGTGTCTGATACTATACCGTATTTTGCTGCCAGGAAAAAAGGTATATTCTACCTTTACGTAGTGGTGTGAACAGCGTTCAGTTGCATATGACCATTCCAATCTGCTTTGAGCTGAGCAGCTCAAGAGTATCTGTGAATTGGAATTTGCAACATCATAATAATGGGATAGAAAACTACCTAGTCCATGTGCTTCAAAGCTAGCTCTTTGATACATAATACTAATTAATTAGATCGCAATCCTTTTGTAGTCTCCATCTGCCAAAGTAGTTGCTTATGCTATTGTCTTACTGGGATCTGGTAAGAGAATTTTTTGTTTCCCTCACCGAACACTCACATACCAGTTGAAGCAGGGCACTCAGAGCTAGTTTATTGAGTTACAACGTCAAAGGCAGGAGCAGGATAAGAGGTTCTTTCTTTCTTCCTTATTTTCCTCACACAAGGCGACATCTATTGTCTTACTAGGATCTGGTAAGTGTTTTCCACATCGAACACTCAGGTAGCAATTGAAGGAGGGCACTTAGAGCTAGTTGATTTAGTTACAAAATCAAAGCCAGGAGCAGGGTAGGAGGTTCTTTCTTTCTTCCTTCATTCCCTCACACAAGGCCACATCCCCATTGTTCGTTCTTCTACTGTTACATTCATTTTCTTAAATGACTGATATAAATTATAATTAAGGGACATCTATACACACATCATAAATATTATTTGTCCAATATTTCTCCCAAAGCTATCTAATTATAAAGACCAAAACAGATCCCTACACAATCAAACTTAAACAAATGAAATCCTAAAATATTCTTTTCTGATCGGACCAAGACAGGTCCCTACAAAATCAAACCTAAACAAATTAAATCCTAGGCGATTCTTTTATATTTTATTGAAATTGGAAAATGTAACGTGAGAATGCTAGGAAAACCAGGCCATCTATAGGACAATATGAGGTGTAGAGCACAATAATTCAATTCCAAAACCAGGCCATCTATCTGACTTATAAAATGAAGATAAAACTTGACCTTTTATTGCTAATACTAAATATCCAAGTAAAACAAGGAATTGCAGCTCTACTACTCATCGAACCAAGTAAACACCTAAGTCCTTCCAAATAGCGGATATTATATTCTGAAACTGCTACTGGTATACTTGGGCAGCCAGTCCAAGCAGAAGGAGAGCCAGCAGATGCAATATCTCAGAAATAGTCTGCAAAGATACTGCTCTCTTTTTACTGCTGGCAGAAAGAGTGTTAGCATTAGGAGCTGAAGCAGATCTTGCATGCCCACAACCACAAATCACATTATATAACAGATTCAGATCCAAGTGTCTTTGCACCTAACTCCCACATCTGATTCATTCAAGCCCCTAACAACAAAATCGGAAATAAAAAATACCTATGTTTATGCTAAGAGAACAAACAAAAACTTTATTAGTAAAGAGGAGAAGAAAAAAACTAAACCTGAAGAGGTGCTGTTTTCACCAACTGTCAAAACAACAAAGAAGGAAACCATAAGGTTTCACAAAAAGTAAAAAAATGGTAATTTTTCAAGAGAAAATGGGGTTTGATGCAGAACCGTACGTTTAGAGCAACCGCTGGCAGAAGCATTGAGGCCGACCTCCTAGCCCGGATGTATGCATCTAGCTTCTCCCAAATCTCTATTGCTGCAACTTTATCTTGATGCCGCTTATGTTTGCTAATCTGCAGGTAAATTACACGAGCTAAACAATAAGCTGACAAAATTAATGGCAAAAGAAATGAGCGTACATGATACAATAAACTCTAATAGACTGAAAAAAAGCAGAAGAGCTCAATAGAGGACTTTCTGTCTGTAGCAATGCACGCATTCAATCCACAGCAGATTTCCTCTGAAGATATTCAGGCTAAAAGGCCTCCTGTTAATACAGAGGGCGCCATTCTCAGGTGTTTGTTTTAAGTTTTAACCGATCTACTATTTTTTTCTTTCAACAACTGAAGAATCCATTAACGTTTATGTTCTCTAAGATCTTCTTTGGAGATCCATATCTAGGGTTTCCCAGGGATAGAAATACAAGCTATGAGGCGCCATGGCTGGCAGCGGCCTCTGCACCTATTACAGATGGTGGGAATTGCAATATATTTGGTAATGGTGTTGGCGTTCTATTTGTTTTTGGGTTTATTCCTTGGCAACAATGTCTTGCAGACCACCGCAATTACTTTATTCTCGTGTGTGGCATTTTCTGTGATGGTTTTGTTTCTAAGATGTTCCAGCATAGACCCAATAGACAAAAGCTCGTTGAAGAATTCTGGAACAAAATTTTCAAGGAATTCTTCTGGGGAGAAGAAAGTTCAGGCGCTTATAGCTCAGTTAATTGTAAGGTATGTGAAGAAGATTGAGAAGAAGATTCTCCATTCATGTATAAGGAGGAGATATACGGATCCATGGAAAACCCCAGCAGAACTGGAATCCTGTCTGCCTCCTATCGTTGTTAATAATGAGGGGATTTCACCCGGGATTCCGGAGGATGATGTCATATTCTGTTCTCTCTGCGACAAAAAGGTGAAAAAATTTAGAAAACACTGTAGAAGTTGTGATAAGTGTGTGGATGGATTTGATCACCATTGCCGGTGGCTCAACAACTGTGTTGGAAGGAGGAATTACACTACTTTCATGCTTCTTATGGCTTCAATCCTCATTATGCTTGTACTGGAGGGAGGTGCAGGACTTGTTGTATTTATTCGCTGCTTTGCAAATAGAAGAGACATCATTCATGAACTTGAGTTTAGGTTTGGAAATGGATTCCCGAGAGGGGCTTTAGCAGTTATTGTGGCTTTCCTTACTGTAGTTTCAGTATATGCTTGTGCAGCCCTTGGGCAACTTTTTTTCTTCCACATAGTCCTAATAAAGAAGGGAATCAGAACATATGACTACATTCTAGCCATGAGAGAAGAATGCAACACGGAAGATTTCTTGGATGAATCTGATCTGAGCGAACCCTCATCTCCAACTAGCTCAGAAGAAAGTTTTGGCAGCGCATCACCAAAGTCTAATTTTCTCACGAGATTCAAATGCCTCTACAAGGAAGATTCCATAGAGTCAAGCCGCTTATCTCTCGGGCATGATTTGGAATCTAATTTGCCTAAATCCCCAAAACAACTTAAGACGAGTATCAGTGCTTGGAGACTGATAAAGTTGACCACAGAGGAAGCATTGAAAGCTGCAGAGAGGGCTAGAGGAAGATCATCTGCGTTCAAGCAATTCAAGAGCTCATCAATAGTGGACAGTGGGGGGTTTACAGACAGTACTGATACTGATAATTAGTAGAACAATTTACCCGGACCATTGGCAACCCTGTTACAGGAGTTGAATGGATGTCTTCCTATAATTTTCCTTGCATATTCCGATACAGAGTGAGCCAGAGATGACGAAACATTGTGGAATGTTGAAAGACCCAGTAACAAGCGTCACGGCTGGCATGGTTCAATTCAAATCAACGGTTTGGTCACGGCTGGCATGGTTCAATTCAAATCAACGGTTAATGATTCCCTAATCGTCTAACAACAAAATCAAATGGAACACATTTGGACACGAAAGCAGTTTGGTCAGTTCGTTCCATAAGGAAACGCGTTACGGGGTAAAAATATATAGTTTTAATTATCGTTTAAAAAAATTAATTTGAACAATACTAACAGAGTAAGTGATTGATATCATGCATAATAATATAGTTTATTATAAATAGTAATATATAGTTTTAATTATCATTTAAAAAAATAATTTGAACAATATTACCAGAGTGAATGATGCTGGTGAATGATTGATATCATGCATAATAATATAATATATTATATATTATATCAATCATAATAATATAATTTATTATAAATAGTAATATATAGTTTTAATTACCATTTAAACAAATAATTTTAACAATACTACTAGAGCGAGTGATTGATATCATGCATAATAATATAATTTATCATAATGAATTGGTTTAATTGGTTGCTGCTCTAACTTCCTAATACACTCTCTCTTCTGAACTGGAGTGTATTTGCATGTCAAAATAACTGGAATATTTTCTATGGGCAAATACAATTTCTAATTTCTTTGAAAGTATTAGTTAAGAAACCAAAAACAAGACCATTAACTTCTTTATGAGAAAGCATTTACTTGTTTATAAAAAAAATATGTCAGACATGCACAATAAAAAAAAATAAAAAATTTAAGTCAGACATACAAAATATGATAGATAACATGTTGATTATTGCAGTTATGTGCAGAACTTTTCTATTTTATGATACATAGTCTATTAAATAGTTGCTACTTAGTATTTACGTGATCCAATTTTATTTATTTCTCATAGATACAACTCACTAATACCTTCCACAATAAGTATGCATGTATAAGAAAGAGCCGTTGGCTCAGTAGATTAAGTCGTTGGTTATGCGGATAACGGTAGGCCATCGATCAAATCAATCAAGGCAGTGTGGCTATTCTAGAGCACGCCTGTTGATCAAGATGATGAACCAGTCCTAGTTCCGGGCGCAGCCCCATAATATTAGTGAAAGATCCAGCATCCTATGAAACCATTGATCACATTCTCAACTACAGCCCATCATTGAGAAGGTAAGGCATCGCTATGCAAAAGTACTGTTGCTGTATAAACTAATTAACAGTGATATAATTGTTTCTGAACTTGTTTATTGTTCTTTTAATTGTTCCTGAACTTGTTTATTGTTCTTTTAAACTTGAAAGCTTTTCCAACCCAGCCGAGACCTGTAATCTTAGAGGTAGCCACTTCGGTGTCAGCAAATATGATATGATTCCTGCATGTGTGCATACAACTCACAATCAAATAGTCAGTCTACCCAATTTCTTGCTTGCATCAAATATCAGAAAAAATTTCTGCAACACCCTAACAACATTTCACATTAAATATCGCAATAGCAGCATCATGAATTTGTCGATTTGTATTTTAGACTGATTACAACAGTCATAACATATCTCTTTGTATATGTGAAGAAGTTTCAAAGCATAAGATTTTCTTTGTATGTGAGCAGTTTCAAAGCATTAAATTTATAGTGTATTCAGCTAGGTTGCAGCATTTATAATTTGTATTTATAATTTGAATAATTTTAAGTCAACTATACTGATTTATAAATAGGAACAGCTGGCCGCTTCTTGTTAAATTGGGTTTAATCAGGCGTTTGATTTAGGAATTGGTGATGAAGGTTGCCTATTTGATTGTGAAACGACATGCACCGAAACTACATGCACCTGGCGCTGACACCAAGTGGCTATCTCTAGGATTAGAGGTCTCGGCTGCCTTTGGAAACTTGGAAATACGTTCAATTTTAAAAGAAGAAAAATCAAGCTGTCGCTCTTGTTCCATCCTTAACTCACTTCAACCTTCCAGACAGCATCAAGCAACCCTCAAAGGTTAGACAATGGCAAGAAAAAGTCATAAAGGTGATCAAGCAAATTCTTCTGCAGTTCAGTGCAACAAAAAACAGCTCACAGGTGTTGTTGCTCAAAGAAATGGAAAATGGGGAGTACAGATATATACAAATCATAAGAGAATATGGCTTGGCACCTTTAAATCAGAAAAAGAAGCTGCCTTGGCTTATGACAGAGCTTCCATCAAGTTAAAAGGCAAAGATAGCCCTCGAAACCTTCCCAATGAACCAGTCTTTGAAACAGAGTCATATTTTCAGAATCAGTTCACTGTCAAAGAAATTGTTGAAATGATCAAAGATCATTCCTATGATGAAAAACTACAACAGATAAAACACCTTCCAAATTTACCTACATCAACAGAACAAGGTGAACCTCTTCAGCAGCCTTTGGAGAATTTACCAGGGTCCTCTATGATGCATAAACCACCTACATCAACAGAACAAGGTGAACCTCTTCAACAACCTTTGGAGAATTTACCAGGGTCCTCTATGATGCATAAACCACCTACATCAACAGAACAAGGTGAACCTCTTCAGCAGCCTTTGGAGAATTTACCAGGGTCCTCTATGATGCATACACCTCCTACATCAACAGAACAAGGTGAACCTCTTCAGCAGCCTTTGGAGAATTTACCAAGGTCCTCTATGATGCATACACTGCATCAATTTTGCAAAAAATTGACAGTCAGTGACTTGGGTTCCCTACACAGGTTCGTGATCCCAAAAGAACATGCTCGGAATCACTTACCTATAGACATGGTGGCCAATGGAGAGACCATATTTCTTACATTTTTCGACAGTGATGGTGAAGAATGGAAATTCAGGTTCAAGCACTGGCCCAGCTCTCGGAGCTACGTGCTCACCAGCGGATGGAGAAATTTTGTGAAGGCTAAAAAGCTGGAAGCAGGGGATACGGTTTACTTCACCCCTGACAGCACCACAGAAAACACCTTTTACATTACAATTTCTGGTTCTCACGAGGATAGAAAATCCAATTCATCTTGCCTTGCCGAGGGTTTTTCTGAGAAGTTTCCGGCCATGTCTACTAGCACTGACGGTCTCAATTCAGTGCCTCAAGAAGGGAGGGACCCTGGTGCAGTAACTAATATGTTGACCCTCCCAAAGGATTTCAGTGACTCTAAACCAACAGTGTTGGTGAGGGCTCAAGATCGCGAGGGGTTACAAAGAAATAGCATTATGAGCAGTGCAGATATCCATGGCTTGGCAGGTTATGAGTTAAAGACTCATAAAACAGACACTGACAATGGCTTGGGAGGTTATGAGTTGAAGACGGAGAAAATAGACACTGACAATGGCTTGGCAGGTTATGAGTTAAAGATTGAGAAAACAAACACTGGCAATGGTAGCATAAAGCTATTTGGAGTTACAATTTCCCCCAATTCAATGCCTTAATTCAGGGATCCTGGTGCAGTGACTAATAATTTGTCTATAATATAAGGTCTATCTTTTTCGGATAGACCCTTCTGAAGAATATACATCTTCGCAGTCATCATATCTGGTCTAATTAATAGTTTAATCAAGTCCGGAACACTGTGAAACACGCTATTTTCATCAAACTGAAGGGTAAGATTTTCTATTTTATGCCGTATTTCGGCCAACTCTTCCTGGCTAAAATATTTGCGTAGAGATAATAAAAATTTTCTTGAGTCAATCAACTCCTTGATAACCGCATTGTGATAGCAAGTAACAATGGAAGTTTTCGAAGTGGAATTGTTAGAACTCGAAATCTTGTGGTATAAATTATTCCAGAACAACTCAATAGTTCGTGCCTTACACGAACCAGCGTTCGATGCGACACCTGAACCACTAAAACTCGAATAAATGTTAAAAGAACCCAAATTGCAGACACATATGAACCTGAACTTTAATGCCACCGGAGGCACCCGGAAGTTTAATGCCATTCCAAACCCAGGCACCAAGTTTAGAGCCATTGTGGGCTTTTGCAGGACTCGAACCTGCGACACTAAGGCTCTAACCGCTGAGCTATATGCCCATCGCCATAGACTGAGAGTCTGTCTGCCAAAGCAGCGGCCAGATCTCAGACCCAGGACTGGGGACTGACTCCTATACAGGAGGGACTTCTCTTTCCCCTGAGGGTGCCATCTGAGGGTAATGACTTATAAACGATCTTATGCTTTGGAGACCCTAAAGGCCTAGAGTTTAGGAAATTTTGCGGTTTTAGTCTTCGGTGAAACACAGTGTGAGGCGGATTATGCCAGTGTGAAGTGGATTATGAAAGCTGTGAGCAATGGTGTGTCCATATTTTGATTTTGGGCGTCTATGTTTTCATAACAACTCTTTAAGGTAAAATGGAATTTCGATGTGCACAAGAATTGACAGCTAGATACAAATGGCACTAGCAGGCTTGTTTCATATTATTTTTTGACATCATTGTTAGAAGTCACTTGATTACAAGATCGGCCAGGTGGGCATTACTACTGATTTAATTTTGGTTTGCCATGAAGTGAATTGTGCTGTAACTTATCCCACCAACTTCAATTAGAATTTAATCTCGTTGGAGTTTGGTGTTTCAGGGAGAGATCATATTAATTTCTTGTTTAACTTCAATTAGAATTTAATCTCGTTGGAGTCTGGTGTTTCAGGGAGAGATCATATTAATTTCTTGTTTAATTTCATCTTGTGTGGAATTTAGGCTTCTGTGAATCTTATTAACAGCATTCCTGGAATTTGCCAATAAAAACAATTAAATGGCTTCTTTTAATTCTTGTGCATTATTGTTGACTTTTAATTTCGGAAGAGGCGACTTGTGTAGAATCAGATGAAAGTCATTTGTTCAACTGCTCTTCAACCTTTACACCGGGTGAGTTGTTTCAACCTAATACCTTACAACCTTCAAAGTTTTAGCATCGCTGAAACATCAATGTAATTTACTGCTTGCACATCTACAAAATAAAATTTAGAAGATTTCATTAAATTTTTTAATGTTAACATTTTCTTATTTTCTTATATCAGACATTTGTGCAGAGTTTCAACCGATTAATATTTTATTGAGTATATATCTACAAATTTAGGATTTTGAGATCAAATCTCACAAAACAATTCTATACCTCTTTTTCAAATTCTTTCAATCTTTTGAAAATAAAACCAATAAATTATCAATATAATTTTACAATAATAAAAAACAATTAAAAAGCTTTTGGCTGGCTCAAATTGCTTATCAGTTAGCCTTGAACCAACATCTCTTATAGAAAAATTCAACAATTCTAATTTAATAATTTTAATTTATCAGCTCTCTTTATACAGTATAAAAAAACCATTACTAGTAATAAATAAATAAGTTTTAAAAAAAACCTTTGCATAGTTTTACTAATATTTTCGTAGTTTAAGAGAGTAGTTCTATGATAAACGAGGCTAGAGCAGGGATTCTCTTTTCATGCTTACACTTATAACAGTCCGCAGCTTGGTTATATGTTTTGTGTTTTTTTTAAGTTATGTATATACACACTTATAACAAGATAGTGAATTATTAAATATATATTTAAACGATCATCATCCACTTATGTATTACATAATTCATCTAATTTCTAAAATAAAAATGTTTATTAATTTATAAATATTTATAATCATCAAATATATATATATATATATCATCATATATATATAAATTATTAGAAATTTACATATTATAATTACTTTTATATTTATATTATTGTATTTTATATATATAACATTGTCAAATATATATATATATATATATATCTTATTTGTTTTAAAAGAATTATTCACCATGTTTATTTGGGATAGTTCAATTGACAATGGTCTTGGACATAAAGTCCCACCAAATTAGAAGTCTTGGGTTCAAATCTTAAGTAAGAAGTTACACATAATAAAGTTATAGTCTTACCAAACTTACAAAAAAAAATTATCCACAATAAAAATTTACATCATCATTATTTTTAATTATATATATATATATATCTATATATCTATATATATATATATATATATATATATATATTATTATTCCAAAATAATATATATATAAATATAAATATAATATAATAGAAATGCCATTCATTATAAAACATTTCATACATTTAAACTCTAATTTTTGGGACCAATTTCTCTAATTCCATTCAAGATTGCTTTCTAATGCTTTGATACTAAGGTTTTACTAGATTTTTCAAAAGCTATTTGGTACTTTCAACAAATATATTTTCATGTAATAAATTTATTTTCCTTTATTGCAATATTAATATCATTATGGATAAATAATATATAGTTCATTATAATAAGTTGTTTGTCACCGTAACTTTCATAATGTAATCTCTTGAACTGATTATATTTTCATGCAACAATATAATTTAATGATATCATCATGCATAATAATCTCTTGAACCGATTATATTTTCATGCAATAATATAATTTAATGATATCATCATGCATAAATAATGTGTTGAACTGAATATATTTTATGCAATAATATAATTTAATGATACCACTATACATAAATAATATATAGCTCATTATAATAAGTTGTTTGTCATCCTAACTTTCATAATATAATCTCTCTTAAACTGAGTATATTTTCACGCCCTAATATATTTTATATTTTATTTGAATGTATTAGTTAATGAATAATTAACTTATTTTAATATGGTAACACATGTGCAAATTAACTTATTTATAAATTTTTCAAGTGATGCATGCACAAATGATATATTAAGCATAGAGTCTGTGTTGAACCCTTGTATTTGATACATGGCCTATTAAATAGTTGTTACTAACTATCCAACTAACCTTATTTTCAAGTGATGTATTGTTTGCCTTGTTGTCATATCAGCGTAAATTATAATGTTCCTTTGTCTATTTATTGTGGGCATCTGTTTACCAGTTAAAAGATGTGAGTGTGTTGTATTTTTCTTTGTTAATGTTCTACTGAAATGTTTTATTTTTGAGTACTTCCAAATCAAGTTCAGAAACAACAATCTCAATGGTAACTACTTTCCATAGCTACCACTCACTACTAATACCTTTTGATTTGTATTTCAAATTGAATATCGCGATAGCATCATGAGTTTGTAGATTTGTCTTTCATAGCGCTTACAACATTCCTAACATATATCTTTGTATATGAGAAAAAGTTTCAAAGCACTGGATTCAAAGTGTATTCAACCAAGTTGCAGTTATGTTTAATTTGAATAAATTTAAGTGAACTATATTGATCTATGAATAGAAACAGTTGGATACTTTTGGTTAAATTAGGTGTTATTTTGTGTTTGATTTAGCAATTAGTGATGAAGGTTGCTAATTGAAAAAAAATATCATGATTTGGTTTTTAAGTGGGTGGGATAAGGTTTCAAAGTGCAGACATATGTCCTTAGTGTAAAAGGATATAAGAAATATATGAAAGCAAGTCCCATCACCAACTCTGTCCTCTGGAGTTTTGGTGCTTGGAATTGATTTGCAGTAGTCCCACCCGTGTTCAAATATCTGGAGGCATCACCCATACACTCGTAGTATAGGAGGATACAAGCAATATGAAAGCAAGTGCCATCACCAACTTTGGCCTTTAGAGTTCTAGATTTTTGGTGTTTGGAATCGATTTGCAATAGTCCCTTCAAATCTCTGGAGGCATCAACTATATGCTAGTAGTGTAGGAGGATATAAGAAATATGAAAGAATTTCCCATCACCAACTCCGACCTTTGGAGTTTTTATGTTTGGAATCAATTTGCAGCAGTCCCACCCGTGTTGGAGTTTTTATGTTTGGAATCAATTTGCAGCAGTCCCACCCGTGTTCAAACCTTTGGAGCCGTCACCCATACACCCATAGTGTAGGAGGATACAAGTAATATGAAAGCAAATCCCATCACCAAATCTAGGCTCTAGAGTTTTGGTGTGTTTGGAATCGATTTGCAATAGTCCCACCCATGTCTGTGCTACTTGTTAGTCTGAAGCTAGATTTTGACAGCTTCAAAAGTGTGTTACAGAAAATTTTACTGATACTTGATGTCAACAATAAATTGGGTAGACTGTCTATTTGATTGTGAAGTTACATGCACTTGCAGGAATCATATGAGCTGACACCAAATGGCTATCTCTAGGATTACAAGTCTCTGCTAGGTTGGAAAATCCTTCAAACTTAAAAGAAAAGAAAAAAATCAAATTGTCGCTCTTCTTCCGCCCTTGACTTAGTTCAACCTTCCAAACAAGATCAAGCACCACTCATAGGTCAGACAATGGCAAGCAAAAGTCAGAAAAGTGATCGAGCAAGTTCTGCAGATGAGTGCAAAAGACAACTCACAAGTGTTGTTCCTCAAAGAAATGGAAAGTGGGAAGCACATATATATGCAAATCATCATAAAACATGGCCTGGCACCTTTAACTCAAAAAAATACACTGCCTCGGCTTATGACAGAGCTTCCATCAAGTTAAAAGGAAAAGATAGCCCTTGAAACCTTCCCAATAAAGCAGTGTTTGAAACAGAGTCATATTTTCGGAATCACTTCACTGACAAAGAAGTTGTTGAAATAATCAAAGATCATTCCTACGATGAAAAACTACAACAGATGAAATTCCCTCCCAGTTTTACCTAGATCAACAGAACAAGGTGAACCTATTTAGCAGCTTTTGGAGAGTTTACCAGGGTCCTCTATGATGCACAGATCGCATCAATTTTGCAAAGTGTTGACTATAAGTGATGTGGGTTCCCTAAACAGGTTGGTGATCCCCAAAGAACATGCACGGAATCGCTTATCTATACATATGTTGATTATGAAAGCTGTGAGCAATGGTGTGTCCATATTTTGATTTTGGGCGTCTATGTTTTCATAACAACTCTTAAGGTAAAATGGAATTTCGATGTGCGCAAGAATTGGCAGCTAGATACAAATGGCACTAGCAGGCTTGTTTCATATCGCGTGAGTGATCTTTCTTTGAAATTATTTTCTCACATCATTGTTAGAAGCCACTTGATTACAAGATCGGCCAGGTGGGCATTAGTACTGATTTAATTTTGGTTTGCCATGAAGTGAATTGTGCTGTAACTTATCCCACCAACTTCAATTAGAATTTAATCTCGGTGGAGTTTGGTGTTTTAGGGAGAGATGCCTCTTTTCAGACTATATTAATTTTTTTGTTTAATTTAATCTTTTGTGGAATTTAGGCTTCTGTGAATCTTATTAACAGCATTTCTGGAATTTGCCAATAAAAACAATTAAATGGCTTCTTTAGGTCTTGAGCATTATGGTTGACTTTTAATTTCGGAAGAGGCGACTTGTGTAGAATCAGATGAAAGTCATTTGTTAAACTGCTCTTCAAGCTTTACATCAGGTAAGTTTTAGCATCGCTGAAACATCAATGTAATCTACTTCTTGCACGTCTATAATATAAAATTTAGAAGATTTCGTTAAAATTTTTAGAAAGGTGGATATGGTGGACATTGGCTTATTTTCTTATATCAAACATTTATTCAAGGTTTCAACCAATTAACTATTTATTGAGTATATATCTACAAATCAAGGATTTTGGGATCAAATCCCACAAAGCAATTCTATACTTGCTCTTCAAATTCTTTCAAGCTTTTGAAAATAAAACCAATAAATTATCAATATAATTTTACAATAATAAAAAACAATTAAAAAACCTTTAGCCAGCTCAAATTGTTAAAAAAAATTCAACAATTAATTTTATCCCTCTCTTTATACTTTTGGGACAATTGCTAATAATAAATAAATAAATTTTCAAAAGAAACTTTGCATGGTTTTGCGGATATTTTCGTAGCTTAAGAGAGTAGTTCTATGATAAACGACGGTAGAGCAGGGATTCTCTTTTCATGATTACACTTCTAACAATCCGCAGCTTGCTTATATGTTGTGTTTTTTATGGGTTATGTATATACACACTTACAACAAGATAATGAATTATTAAAGATATATTTAAACGATCATCATCCACTTGTTATATAAATATTTTTATACAATCATCATCTAATTATATAAATATTTTTATATAATCATCATTTCCTTATGTATTACATAATTCATCTAATTTCTAAAATAAAAAAAGATAAATTAATATATATAGATATAGATAGAGTTATAAAAATTATTAGAAATTTACATATTATAATTACGATTATTGTATTTTATATATATAATATTGTTAAAAAATTTAAAAATAAATTATATATATATATATATATATATATATATTATCTGTTTTAAAAAAAATTATTTACAATGTTTGTTTGGGATAGTTCAATTGATAATGGACATAAAGTCACACCAAATTAGAAGTCTTGGGTTCAAATCTTGAGTAAGAAGTTAGACATGATAAAGTTATAGTCTTACCAAACTTAGAAAAAAATTATCCACAATAAAAATTTACATCATAATTATTTTTAATATCTATATATATATTATTCCAAAATAATATATATCAAAATATAAATATAATATAATAGAAATGCCATTCATTATAAAGCTTTTCATACATTTAAACTCCAATTTTTGGGACCAATTTCTCTAATTCCATTCAAGATTGCTTTCCAATGTTTTGATACTAAGGTTTTACTAGATTTTTCAAAAGCTATTTGGTGCTTTCATCAAGTATATTTTCATGTAATAAATTAATTTTCCTTTATTGCAATATTAATATCATTATGCATAAATAATATATAGTTCATTATAATAAGTTGTTTGTCACCGTAAGCTCCAAGAGTTAGCTCAATCGGTCAAATCAAGTGCCTGGCCAATGGGAGGTCACAGGATCGAATCCCAAAAGCTCTTGGGGTTAGGTCAGTAAATAGGCCGAGGGGTGTTGATGCCCTTCGGGTGGCGTCCACTCAGTGTTTAAAACCCTGGACGTAGCAGCTACCCACTGACCCGGGTATCCGTGAACCAGTAAGTGAAAAAAAAAGGTTGTTTGTCACCCTTCGGGTGGCGTCCACTCAGTGTTTAAAACCCTGGACGTAGCAGCTACCCACTGACCCGGGTATCCGTTAACCAGTAAGTGAAAAAAAAAGGTTGTTTGTCACCGTATCTTTCATAATGTAATATCTTGAACTGATTATATTTTCATGCAATAATATAATTTAATAATACCATCATGCATAAATAATCTCTTGAACCGAGTATAATATTTTCATGCAATAATATAATTTAACGATATCATCATGCATAAATAATGTGTTGAACTGAATATATTTTTATGCAATAATATAATTTAATGATACCACTACATAAATAATATATAGTTCATTATAATAAGTTGTTTGTCATCCTAGCTTTCATAATATAATCTCTCTTAAACTGAGTATATTTTCATGCCTTAATATATTTTATATTTTATTTGAATGTATTAGTTAATGAATAATTAACTTATTTTAATATAATAACACATGTGCAAATTAACTTATTTATAAGTTTTTCAAGTGACACATGAGCAAATTAACTTATTTATAAATTTTTCAAGTGATGCATGCACAAATGATATATTAAGCATAGAGTATTTGCACTCTGTGTTGAACCCTTGTAGTTGATACATGGCCTATTAAATAGTTGTTACTGACTATCCAACTAACCTTATTTTCAAGTGATGTATTGTTTGCCTTGTTATATCAGCGTAAATTATAATGTTCCTTTGTCTATTTATTGTGGGCATCTGTTTACCAGTTAAAAGATGTGAGTGTGTTGTATTTTTCTTTGTTAATGTTCTACTGAAATGTTTTATTTTTGAGTACTTACAAATCAAGTTCAGAAACAACAATCTCAATGGTAACTACTTTCCATAGCTACACCTCACTACTAATACCTTTTGATTTGTATTTCAAATTGAATATCGCGATAGCATCATAAGTTTGTAGATTTGTGTTTCATAGCGCTTACAATAGTCCTAACATATATCTTTGTATATGAGAAAAAGTTTCAAAGCACTGGATTCAAAGTGTATTCAACCACGTTGCAAGTATTTTTAATTTGAATAAATTTAAGTGAACTATATTGATCTATGAATAGAAACAGTTGGATACTTTTGGTTAAATTAGGTGTTATTTTGTGTTTGATTTAAGAATTAGTGATGAAGGTTGCTAATTGAAAAACAATATCATGATTTGGTTTTTAAGTGGGTGGGATAAGGTTTCAAAGTGCAAACATATGTCTTTAGTGTAAAAGGATATAACAAATATATGAAAGCAAGTCCCATCACCAACTCTGTCCTCTAGAGTTTTGGTGCTTGGAATCGATTTGCAGTAGTCCCACCCGTGTTCAAATCTCTGGAGGCATCACCCATACACTCGTAGTATAGGAGGATACAAGCAATATGAAAGCAAGTGCCATCACCAACTCTGGCCTCTAGAGTTCTGGAGTTTTAGTGTTTGGAATCGATTTGCAGTAGCCCCTTCATATCTCTGGAGGCATCAACCATATGCCAATAGTGTAGGAGAATACAAGCAATATGAAAGAATTTCCCATCACCAACTCCGACCTTTGGAGTTTTGGTGTTTGGAATCAATTTGCAGTAGTCCCAGAGTTTTAGTGTTTGGAATCGATTTGCAGTAGTCCCTTCAAATCTCTGGAGGCATCAACCATATGCCAATAGTGTAGGAGAATACAAGCAATATGAAAGAATTTCCCATCACCAACTCCGACGTTTGGAGTTTTGGTGTTTGGAATCAATTTGCAGTAGTCCCACCCGTGTTCAAACCTCTGGAGCCATCACCCATACACCCATAGTATAGGAGGATACACGTAATATGAAAGAAAATCCCATCACCAAATCTGGGCTCTAGAGTTTTGGTGTGTTTGGAATCAATTTGCAATAGTCCCACCCATGTCTCTGCTACTTGTAAGTCTGAAGCTAGATTTTGACAGCTTCAAAAGTGTGTTACAAAAATTTTTGTTGATACTTGATGTTAGCAATAAATTGGGTAGACTGTCTATTTGATTGTGAAGTTACATGCACTTGCAGGAATCATATGAGCTGACACCAAGTGGCTATCTCTAGGATTACAAGTCTCAGCTGGGTTGGAAAAGCCTTCAAACTTAAAAGAAAGGAAAAAAATCAAATTGTCGCTCTTCTTCTACCCTTGACTTAGTTCAACCTTCCAAACAAGATCAAGCACCACTCATAGGTCAGACAATGGCAAGCAAAAGTTAGAAAAGTGATCGAGCAAGTTCTGCAGTTGAGTGCAAAAGACAGCTCACAAGTGTTGTTCCTTAAAGAAATGGAAAGTGGGGAGTACAGATATATGCAAATCATCATAGAACATGGCTTGGCACCTTTAACTCAAAAAAAGACGCTGCCTTGGCTTATGACAGAGCTTCCATCAAGTTAAAAGGTAAAGATAGCCCTTGAAACCTTCCCAATAAACTAGTGTTTGAAACAGAGTCATATTTTCGAAATCACTTCGCTGACAAAGAAGTTGTTGAAATAATCAAAGATCATTCCTACGATGAAAAACTACAACAGATGAAATGCCCTCCCAGTTTTACCTAGATCAACAGAACAAGGTGAACCTCTTTAGCAGCTTTTGGAGAGTTTACCAGGGTCCTCTATGATGCATAAATCGCATCAATTTTGCAAAGTGTTGACTATAAGTGATGTGGGTTCCCTAAACGGGTTGGTGATCCCAAAAGAACATGCACGGAATCACTTATCTATACACATGTTGGACAATGGGGAGACAATATTTCTTACATTCTTTGGCAGTGATAATAAAAGAATGGAAATTCAAGTTCAAGTGCTAGACTAGCTCTCAGAGCTATGTGCTCACCAGCAGATGGAGAAAATTTGTGAAGGCTAAAAAGCTAGAAGCAGGGGATACGGTTTACTTCACCCCTCACAGCACCATAGAAAACACCTTTTACATTACAATTCCTCATTCTCACAAAAATGGAAAATCCAATTCATCTTGCATTGCCAATGATTTTCCTAAGAAGTTTTTGGCCATGTCTCCAAGTGCTACTAGTACTGAGTGTCAATTCAATGCCTCAAGAAGGGAGGGACCCTGGTGCAATAACTAATATGTTGACCATGCCAATAGATTTCAATGAACCTGAACCGTTGGTGAGGGCTCAAGATCGTGAGAGGTTACAAGGAAATAGCATTATGGGCAATGTAGATATCCATGGCTCGGTGGATGATGAGTTAAAGAAAGAGAAAACAAACACTGGCAACAAGAGAAAACAAACACTGGCAACGGTGGCATAAAGCTATTTGGGGTTACAATTTTCCGCAATTCAATGCCTCAAAAGCTATTTGGGATTACAATTTTCCGCAGTTCAATGCCTCAAGGGAGGGATCTTGGTGCAATAACTAATACCATGTCAGTGGATTTCAGTGACCCTGAACCAACAGAGTGGGTGGGGGCTCATGATCATGGGAGGGTACAAGGAAATAGCATTATGGGCAGTGCAGACATCCAGGGCTTGGCAGATGATGAGATAAAGAATGAGAAAACAGACACTGATAATGGTGCCATAAAGTTATTTGGGGTTACAATTATCCCCAAGGGCAACAAAACCTAGTTTACTTTGACAACTCCGAAGTCAATCAATTTTGACTTTAAACTTGTTTAGACTTTTAAAAATTGCTAAGTCAAACAATTTTGACTTTAACTACTTTATACTTTTGACAACTACAAAGTCAAAACAATTTTGACTTTAGACTGTGTTTGGGATTATATGTGGTGAAATTTCTAGAACAAATTTGACTTAAAACTATTTTTGAGTTTTTGCAATATGTTGTGAAATTCTGAAAATCATTGTTCAGGACTTAGATTATGTGTGGAATATTATTTAATATTTATAGGTAGGGGTGCTTGTTTTGTTTAATGTTCTTTCCAGGTCATTTAAGATTTTAGGAAATTGTAGTATTTTCTAATAAATTTTGAAGTATTTATGTTCAATAGTCCTGTAGATTTTATAGTTGATTTGCAAGCAATCTAGACAATAGACCTATATATAACTTTTGCGTAGTTATCGCAATTCATGTTAAGATTTAAAATTTAGCATTTCATGTTAAGATTTAAAATTTAGCGTTCGTTTATATATGTTGAACGCTATTTAATGTTCTTATTTAACATGGTTGTAGTGTTTCTAATAAAACAAATTATTATTGAAAACTGTTCACCTGCATAGTTGTCATCTTAATTGTATTTAAAATTACTCTCTTGTTCAATAATCCTACATGGTTTAGTGTTTTACGTCCTTTTGGATTTGGTAATTTGTTTTGACAAGAAGGAATAGAGAGTTAGACAAGTCGTTGTAATTAGTTCGTAGATTCTCAAAGTTTCTTGTTGATATTTTCATTCACATTTTGAAATATATATATATATAGAGATAGATAGATATAGGAATAATAAATCTAAGATATTTGGATTGTTTTTCTATAAAGATTGAAATAGTTTCTTGTTATTTTTTAAGAATAATAAAAATAGTATGTTTAGATTTTTTTTATTGAAGTTAATTTAGTTGATAAATATTAAGTATTTAAATAATATTTTCCTTCTGAAGGTATTCAATGTTTGTCTATTTATAATTCTATTCTATCTATCAAGCCAATGTTCAGAAGGTATTCAATGTTTGTCTATTTATAGTTCTGTTCTATCTATCAAGCCAGTGTTTATAGGTATGATACCAGTGTTTATAAGTATGATGTCTTAATATTTAGACAAAGAGTAGTAATATATGGTTTTAATTATCGTTTAAAAAAATTAATTTGAACAATACTCCCAGAGCGAGTGATTGATATCATGCATAATAATATAGTTTATTATAAAGAGTAGTAATATATAGTTTTAATTATCGTTTAAAAAAATTAATTTGAACAATACTACCAGAGGGAGTGATTGATATCATGCATAATAATATAGTTTATTATAAAGAGTAGTAATATATAATTTTAATTATTGTTTAAAAAGAATATTTTGAACAATACTACCAGAGTGAGTGATTGATATCATGCATCATAATATAATTTATAATTTATTATAAATAGTATTATATAGTTTTAATTATCGTTTAAAAAGAATAATTTGAACAATACTCTCAGAGTGAGTGATTGATATCATGCATCATAATATAGT